>CM043324.1:46088646-46730691 GCA_023736055.1 Quercus glauca | reverse complement strand
TTTGGGGGTATTTTGGTCATTTTTTAGATTTCAGGGGTATTTTAGTCGTTTTTAGGTTTCGAGGGTATTTTGGTCATTTTTGGGTTTTAGGGGTATTTTGGTCATTTTTTGGGTTTCAAGGGTATTTTAGTCATTTTTTGGGTTTTAGGGGTATTTTGGTCATTTTTGGATTTCAAGAGTATTTTGGTTATTTTTAGGTTTCAGAAGGTATTTTGGTCATTTTGTAGGTTTAGGTGTTATTTTGGTCATTTTTTAGGTTGTGGGGGTATTTTTGTAATTTTTGTAATTTTGGAGTTGGGTAATTGGGTACCTAATTAAAACCCAATAAACATTAGTATTAATTAGGTTTAATTGGGTTAATACCCATTTAACCCAACTAATAATTGGGTGGGTTTGGGTCTATTTTAAGTGGGTGGGTTTGGGTAGACAAATGGGTTTGGGTTGATTTTGCCACCCCTACATTTTTCACAAAAATTTCACTTCTTTAAACACTAGCTAGAAATAGTTATTACCCTATTTGCAAGCTTCTGTGTGGATGAGGAGATGATCTAATATTGACCATTAAGTGTGCAAGCAAAATCCAATTTTTAGATCTCTCTCACCAATCATTTAGATATGTCCAAATAGATAATTTTCTCTATTGATAATTTACACATATTTTAGTGGGTTTTGAATTTCTGACATTATTAATTATGAGAGGAGAAAGTGATTGAAAATACATTTGTGAATTAAGAAAAAGTCTCACAAATCATAAGATTTGTCCATTAAAAAAAAAAAAAAAAATCTAGAATGTAATATAAGAGCCTAAAGAAGTGACGGGGTTCCAAAATTTAATGAAATCTCTCTCTCTCTCACATGACAGTCGGCAAAATCATGTAATATATAAAGGCAAGGGGAACCTTCTTAATTATTTGGAAAAGTCATTTTCTAGGTCTTTCACAAGCTGCCACTTTGACCTTGAATCAGACACAATAGTACAGGTGTCTTATGATTTTCTTATCTCAAATTCTCTATAATATCTCGGCTCCTCCACTCTCCTTTCCTTTTCAGATTCTCTCTTCTTTTTCTCAATAATATCTGCAAATAATTAATTAAATTTGAATTTAAGAACGTGACCAAATTCAAGAAATTTCAACCCCATAATCATAGTTCCTTAGGTCAAGAATATGGAAGTAAATTAAAACACATGGCTCATCACTATTGGAGTTTCCTTATAACACTTTGGTGGTGGTGGTGCCGCCAAAACATGTCACATAGCAAACTTAGTAAAAATCATATTAATTAATTTGTAGAGATATGTTACTGTCAGAAACTCTTTAAAGAATCCAATATTGCTTTCTTCAGTGATCACAATTTCCATTAAAATCGTATTTCCTGTTATGTATTATCATGTGTGCGTTCGAATAAGATTAAATTTCAATTTATTTTGACTGCCAATTTATTTACAACTTTTTTTTTGGTATAACTATATTTTTCTTAGTTTATTATTATTATTTTTGAATCAAATAAGTTAAAACCTTGAATGGTTTTTTTATTATTATTTCTGTACGCATGCATAAGCATAATAAAAAAGCATGACATTAGAAGGGATGAAAGATGTTTCAGTATAACTGGTTGAGAAATTATTCCTATCCCACTTTAAAATCATTGAAAAGTTACAAAGCCTTATCAAAACAAATCTACTTTTAGTAGATATGTTGGGTACTAAATCAGCTATGAAGAAAGCTTGTGATGGATGTATCCCCAACAAAAATTCGTTAAATATCTCTTCATCTTTACCAACATATACAAAGCAAAAATCCCTGTACTAATCAGTATTACTCATTAAAATAATGCTACCCCAAATCATTATTATACAACTGAGCCTTATCTTTCTGCATAAAAGGTTATCCAATAATATTTAAAGAAATTTTCTAAGCAGCAGAACCATTTTATGAGTCTTAGGTATATATGTATCACTCATTTGTAGTTACCAATTTGTAGTCCACACTATTCATACTATACTTGATTTTCCACCATATGTAGTGCTTCTCCCCATTACCATGCTGAAAGCCATTGCTGCTTGAGAGCCATGGTAAGTAAATTCTCAGGATTCAATATACTATAGGTTGTTTTAATAAGGAATGCTTGTCCATATATGTAAACATTGAGAGGATAATAGTCTATTGGCAAATAAACAAAAATTTTCGCGGCTGCAAAAGTAATTTCCAGAGTGTTTCGGCAAGGAATTGGGCCTTGATTTGAGCCAAGTTGCTTACAGTATGGAATTGCTTACAGTATGAATGTTTGTATGCATAGTGATTAACATCAAGTCTGGTATCTGTCTATTTGTTACTATTTCTTAAATTATGTGTTTACATCAATTAACAACGGCCTGATACAACTTTGTTTCAAAGGTAATATTGAGTGCAACAACCACTTTTGTTTTTCCCAAACAACTATGAAGCATTAACGTTTCTGCAGTGTCAACATAACACCAATATAACTTTCTTTTGCTTTTGATAAGTAATAACGAAAAGCATTATCGTCCTCAAGGGTTTTAAACCTCTTTACCTTGGTTGCCATAATCTTGGTGGCATTTAACATAATAGCCCCATAGCATATTTAGCACATGGCAATAAACAATTCGGTTGTGTAGAGGGATTTTATTGGTACTTGGTAGAGAGTCTTTTCTCCCTTCTTGTTGTTCTATATTTACTAGGAAGAATGGTAATGTACTGTAACATGTGTTTTGCCCCAAATATTTCTTTACTTCAAGTGATAGGAAGGAAAAAGGAAAGATAGAGAACAGAGGAACGGAAATGCCTCTTTATTTAGAGGGAAATGGATTGGACGATGATTCCACTTCAAGATGAGTATGTCATTAACTCAAGCTTAGCACAAAGAGTGAGATGTCACCTGATTTAGTTTCAAGAATGGCTTGATCTCTATGTAGTGATCTAATTTGTATAACCAGAAAAAAGTTTGGCATTAGGGTATGATGAATAAAACGTGTTAGGCACCAAACATTGCCCTAATCCAAAGATCATCCTTTGTGAGAAAAAAAGCCAATTAATATAACACACAACAGAATTATATCCTTTTACCCTCTGTGCTAATTCAATGAATATTTCAAATAAATTACCTAAGCACAATAACCAATATAAATAAAAATTTCTGCAGCAACCCACAATCAAGATCTAAAATTTTTACGTGGAAAATCCTTCAATGAAAAGGGAGGAAAATCCTTCAATGAAAAGGGAAAAACGACAGGACCTAGTCCAGTAAAAAATTGCTACAATATTCTTGAGAACAAATGCCAGAGGCTACCAAGGAAAAAAAATCACTCTTGTATTACAAAAATTTATTCATCACAGTAGGCAATAAGGTGGATGCCAACAGCAACAAGAAGAAAATATCTCACCAAGTGGCTAGCATTCAAGCGAGCAACAACACCAGTCAATACGAAGCTCTCTTCATTAGGAACAACATACTAAAACTTCATCAAAATCGGAACTAAAGTGAGCAACCAATTTTGGCTTGATACTAGTTGGTTTTGTAGAAAAAAATTTCTGAAATCTTCTTCTCTCTCATACACAGCAACTTTAGTATTGCAAAATTTTCAATGTAGATAGTGCAAACTGTAAGGAGAATATAAGTGTTGATATTATTAGAAAATATGAAAACATAAGAGGAAGTAATTATTCAAATGAAGTCCAAAAAAAAAAAAAAAAAAATTACTTTCTGAATTTTCTGAGAAATATTTGATGTGCTAATAGAAATTTAACCATCATGGAAGAACTACAATAAAATAGAGCTAAAAGTTGAAGATACACAAAATCTATGCAGTAAAATATGAATTAATGGTTTGAAACAAAAATCTTTGGATATCATTAACCAAAGAATATGGCAAATATCTAAATACAGAAAGAAAGAAAAAATGGCAGAGAGGAGAACAAATCACGAACAGTTAGCAGACTTCAAAGTAAAACAGCAAACAGAAGGAAATAGAGGGAACATACCAGTTTAAATGATTTTGACCTTTACATAGGATGTATCAAATGTTTATCTCAATCATTGGAACATGTAGCAATCTTAAACCCTTTGGGCTAAACTACATGACCTCTGAGTGGGACAATCAAAGATCATTGGCATTTGTAATTTAGAAACGCAATGAGCCACTTACACCATAAGCAGATATTGTGGCTTCTTGCAAATGTATAAATCATGAATGAATGATAGGTTCTCCAGTTACTGTTTGGGTCTATGATTAAATAGGAGGTTGTGTTCTTCAATCAATGGAAATGGTGGAATTATTTGAAACTCATAAGTAATTGATGCTAGAGACAGCATGAACATCATCTACCATTATTCACAGTGCATGAAATGAAATCTCATGCTGAGTTGAGTGAGCTCTAAACTTAGTTCCTTGAAATTTTGGTATTTGATATTTCAAATTTTTATTTTTATAGTGAGCTTGAATGTTTGGCTTAACTTATTTTATTGTTAATGAGCTAATTTTTGTCTTATATAAATTTTCAGATGAGTTGGCCATAATTTGGGAGAAAACTTGGTGCCCAATTATATAGATGACTCATATGGTAATTGTTGTTGATTCTACCAATTTGAAAATGGTGTACTTGCTTATAGTGTCATATGATGTGTGTGTGTGTGTATATAGATATATATTTTTTACAATGGTTTGAAGAATAGATAAAAGAGGAGGGTAGTGCTAAATTGTTGTCTAGCATAAAATTTAGTCACTTGTCATGAGTGGATCCTGCCTTTAAGCATCCAAACCGTCTTAAGGGGGATAATTAATTCCTTTAGTTGCCATCACCATCTTCAAATAAAGTATTTTCTACGGTAGCACTACCGTAAGTAATTCATAAAATTCTACAGTAGCACCAATATTATTATATTTCCTCTCCACTCCTAGCTCCAGAAGTACATAATGGAAAGAAAAGGCAGGCATATCCTACATCCAATTGCCCTGCACAGCCATCTTAATCAAATGAACCAGATTATATAAGTTCACTAATATGTAGAGAAAATTGCATGACTTGTAAACAACTTGAAGTGAAAAAACCCTATTATGTCAAATGTGATATGGAATGGTTATATATTTCTTATGTTTAAAAGAATCAAGCATGCTTTTATTTATTTTTTTAGCATCCCAGCCAAAAGAAAGTAGGGAAAAACAAAAATAAACAAGAATCAGTAGCTTTTAATCCTTGTTTAAACCATTTAAATATCCCACCAATCAATGCTAATTTGAAAATGTAAATTTATATTGGCATTTCTCAATGCACCTAAATTTGCGTTTTAGCATTATGCTAAAGGAATGTCGTTTAGTCTAATATTATTACAAGTCCCTATTTAAGAGAGCTATCCAAATTGATACATTTAGTCAGGTTAAGAGTGCCTCTTTCCATGCTTCTCACTTATATTTTTGCGTCATTAGCCACTGACATCTTATAGAAATTGCAGGAGGAAAAGATTGATGGCTCCCTTGAGTTTCTTATCTTGCTAGTGACGAATTGTGGGATGGTCACAACTCACAAATGAGGTTTGCCACGCTTTCAGATTTTGTAATTTTTTAAAAAGTTTTCCCTTCTTGTTGAGATCCTTGTGTATTGCGAAAAGCCAAAACTGGATATTGTCTTAATTCAAAAACTGTTCATTGCACTCTACCTCTTTACAAACGTAATGGAGATTAATCTAGCATTTTTATTATTTACTGAAAGAAAATAGGTTATTTCTTGTTTCATCAATTTTTGAATGGGTGTCAAGTGTTTTCTTGACTTCTGAATTAATGAAACGTGTGGGTAATCCCAACCTTTCAATTCTTTGGAACAGGTAGCAGAGAGGTGGAACAGGTAGCAGAGAGGTTGATGCAACAAGCATATCAAAGAGGTAGAGCAAAATCAAGTGGTTCATCCCACAGAAGATGTGTAAGCACCCTTCCTTGGCTTGGTGCTAAAGTTTTCTACAAGAGTGGAAGACTTTTTTTTTTTTTTTTTTTTATAAGAACAAGAGTGGAAGATGAAGTGCAATAAAATCAAGTGGTTCATAATGGTAGGAAATCTTAGTGTTGTTTAGATGAAGTTTAGATCTATAGACAAACTCATTAGGCTTCTAATGTGTAATTACATACTATCAACTTCTAGCATAGTGCTTTAAGAGCTCTTTGAACCATGGATGTGTCTAACTATATTTGGTAGCAGTCCTTTGTCAAGGTGTTTTAAATTTCATGTATTGGCTTTTCTTCTTTTATGGGATTTATGTGTTTACAACATAGATTATTATGGGTTTTTTGGGACTTTTGGGACTTTTTTTTACTACATATATTGCTAATTTAATTAAAGGGATTTAAATGCTATTTTGGAGTGGTATTTTTCCCACTAAACTGTTAACTTTTACGCTAATATAGACAATGAGATAAAAACTGAAAGTTAACACTGAATCAAGGTGTTAATTTCAAAATTTTAAAGTTAAGGACATATGTTTAAGTACCCAATATATTGGCAAGCACGTGCCTTGCACATTCAACTCAAACTAGTTGAAAAGAAAAAAGCCCAAGTAAAAAGAAGAGGTGAAAAAGGAAAAGTACTTAAACTTGTTTTCTGCACTAATTTCAGCTATTCTCCCAGTTGAAAATACTATAAAATAGCCCTTTAAGACACGGGACAATGATTCCCTTGGCTTAAATTGAGGGCATTTAGAATTTAGAAATCGGTAAAATTTGCAATTTGGTGAGGTATACCATGAGAGCAGATGAAGCAGATTATTGAAATCATAATTATTGTACACAGTGCTTGAAGAGAAGCTAATGTATTAAGGCCTTATACTAATAGTGATGTCTCTGAATGACCCAATTTATGGAAAAAAATTCAGAAAAACATGAACCACCAACAAATGTGAAAGATACAGCACACCGAAACAAACATATATGACCATGTATTAATATCTGAAATTTTGGAAAACCAATTGAAAGGAAAAGCTAGCAAGTTTATGCCTGCAGATCAAAATGAAAAGGGAAAATTTCAAAATAACAATTTACTATTTGATTTTCCAAAATGCTAAACTCTTCTATACATTAAGAAAGATTTAAAAATTTAAAATTATGAATTTTATTGGCCATGTTCCAAATGTTCAATAGGTAAAAATTCATCAATTTATAGAGTTAAAACAGAAAAACTTTATTGCTTATTACATAAGATCTAAATTGCCGGAACATGACTAGTGTTAGATTTAATGAGTCCTTCCTCCATCTAACTCATAGATTGTAGTCTCTATAGGATAATCGTGCCAGAATCCATATTATTATTATTATTTTGATAAATATTTTTTAAATGTGATTGTAAACATTGAGAAGGTCCGAGGTATAATAACACCATACAGACAGAATGACTTTCATATCAAGAGAGTCAAACCACAATTCAGTGATTTGGCTGTACTCAATATAACTCTATACATTGTTTTGGTGATGCATGAACACATATGTGGAGTTGACACACACGCCTTTACATAGACTAAAACTTTTGTTTATGTAAATATGTACATTGGCTATAGAACACAGTGATTCTGCAAATACATAAACTGAATAGGGTCTTTTAAAGCACAAATTACGAAGTAAATTATATATACATATCCCAAATGGTAAAGAGAAAGCAAACCTGAAGTGACTTGGCATCATTTGTCATCAAGTTCACTATTTTACGAGATGAAATCTTCTTGTGAGCTTCAAAAGGTGGAAACCATATATTAATATATTAGAAGTAGAACCATCAACAACTTCAGTGTTGTCAGAAACTTTATAAGAATGTGAGTTCAAATTTGCTTGCACTAGTTGAACTGGGGATCACTTAAATCACTACACCCTGCATATGATATGAAAACTAAAGTCAACAAGACCTTCACCCATACAATTCACACATAAACATGGCAATTATGACCCAGCCCAAATCAACAAAATCTATTGCCAAATGATAGAGAGCTTTAAGCACAAGAACTGATTCATGTTCTGTTGCAGTTTCAGCTCAAGAAATTAGAAGGCCAGCTTATAAGTGAAGGTTACAAGAGATGTTGAGACAAATAATGTGTATGTTTTTATCAATGGACATCAAAGCAAACTCTAAGAGCAACCATTTCAATATTGAAATTTTCCAAATTGCCATAAAATTTTAATTTTGAAAAATTCAAATGGAATCACAACTTTCATAATTGTTTTAGATAATTCACAAATTTCCAGTAATTAATTCAAGAAGCATTAAATGTTTAGAAAATGTTGTTGGAACAATGGGAGGAAGGAGGAGACTATTGGCTGAATAATACACTTATTGTATTGAATCAATACTTTATATACGTAAATAAGCATGGGAACCTGAGAAGAATTGAGGTTTATTTTGCAGAAAGTATTAAAGTAGAGCAAAGTATGTAAACTTGGAACAATTATGCTAGAAAGACTGATCTCCCTTTCTCTATTCAGTAATACAAAACTTTTTCTTTTCTTTTATTTCTTATAAATTTTTTATGAGGGGTTAATGGACTTAAGGAGGTTTCATAGTCATTTATTCAAGGTGTCAAAGTGTGGCAAATATGTATTCACCATCTCACTTCTCTCTTCTTTAACTTTTTTTTGTTTTTTGTTTTTTAGTTTTTTAACTTATTATTATTATTTTTTGAGTTTGTTGTTATCTTTAGTTATTTGCTTATGGATTCTGAATAAAATTTACAGAGAAACCTTGTAGGTGATATGATGAGTGAAGCTACGGTGCCCGGGCCTAAATCTAAAAGCAAAAGGCAAGGAAAATCATAGAAAAGTCAGCATGTAATTTCAACCACTTCAGCTGGTGCTAATGGTGTGTCATCTTCACCCCCCACACACAAAAGACAGTAGAGATAATTGTTAAAATTTTGAGCACCAATATCTGATCAAGAGTACTGGCCCTAGTTATGAAAAAACAATCAGTTTGACGATTCCGTTTGAAGCCAAGTTTGACAATCAGTTTGAATCTAAGTTTCATGAGTACACAAAGACTAGGAAAGCTAAGGTATATTTGCAATTTTCTTTTGTTGCCATGAAAATTTTACATTTATTTCTTTATCACTTTAGATTTAAGATTATTATGGTAAAGATGTTAAAAGTTATGTTATAGAAAGAACACTTTGAGTTGTTAACTGAAGCCCATTTGTGATCATTTATAATTCATTAACCTCAGTTTCTGCTGTAAAATAAAAGTAAATTGTAAATCAAATTATCTATATGATTGACAGAACTTGCTGTTATTAATGGTGACACAAAGGCATTTGTAATTCTTCTGACTAATGGCAAATATATGACTAGCAATTACTTCGTTATATCCACGTCAGAAACTAAAAGAGTAACAGCAAAGGGCATTCCCACACAGTTCAGGCTAAGCTATAATAACACTAAAAGCACAGAATGACTTTCATGTCAAACAGTGTGAAACCACAATCCAGTGATATGACTGCACTCATGACTCAAATGTTAAGAGAAAGCAAACCTGAAGTGCCTTGGCAACAGTTGTCATCAACTTAATATTTTCCCAAATGCAAACTTCTCACCAGCTTCCTGAGTTAGTCTTCGAAATCTTTGCAATATGGATCCCATCTAAAGGTAAAAACCATATATAGATAATTAGAACCATCAACACCCTTAGTGCTGTCTGAAATTTTAAGTTAAATTTTTCTTGCACTAGTAAAACTGAGCCCCCAACCCAAACTTAAAATGAAAAATCGAGAGCATCACCCACCCAATTTCTCATTCTTATGCAATTAAACTCCATTTTCCCACAATAAACTCACCCTCATAAACAGCACAATTATGACCCAGCCCAAATCAACAATATCTACCATCAAGTTTTAGACAGTCTTAATCAAAAGAACTGATCCATGAACTCTTACAGTATCAAAATGTTAAGGTTACAAGAAATGCTGAGCCAAAGAATGAGTATTTCTACATAAAGGAGGTTCTAATGGTGATGAATCCAACATCCCAAATTTCACAATGTCCAGAAATTTTCAATTTTGAAAAATTTGTAGAAAGCAAATCCGCTAGGCTAACAAACAGAAATTTGATAGCAGTAAGACAATAGGTAACAATCAGAAAATATTTAAATAGACTATGCCTTTAGCAACAATTTAATTCTTTTGGTAATTTACAGAAACAAAAATTTCAATAGCAGCAAGCCAATTGGCAGCCATCACGATCAGAAAATATATTTAATTATATTATGTTTTTAGCAAATTTTTAATTCTTTGCAATAATTTGCAGAGACAAAAATTTGAATAGAACCAAGCCAATTTGCAGCAATCACAAAAAACTAAATTATATAATGCTTTCAGTGACTTCTAGCAAACGATTGCAGATAATTTCAAGATTGAAGAAGAAGATGAGTAGAAATTTTTCAAGTGTTGCCATGGTGGTTGGTGAGATTAATTTCAAAAGCCATTAATCCAAATTGTAGCGTTTATATATTTTCATCAATGGAATGGGGTTCAATTAAGTATTCATTCCAGGAATTCTCTCTCACCCATTACGAATATAAGAGAATAGAAGAGGATATAGACTTACCGAGAATTGATTTCAACCCATGGAACGTGGCTAATCTTGATCCTCTCACTGTGTTCAAATTCGGGGCAATCATAAATCACCAGCTTTTTCAATTGGGTGAGGCGTTGCATGGCTTCCTGGTGGGCAAATGCACCAGTTTCCAGCAATCCACAAGATACAGCTGTTGAAGAGAAGAAATATTGCCCAACCTCTCTGGCAAAGCTACCATCTCATTATATTCCTCTATCCACAGAATTTTAAGGGCAACGAAATATTGAATTTGGTCCAGGAGAGTATCCGGCCCCCTAAACATGAGACTTTGGAGGGAGGGTTGAATGGAGGAAGTAGAAGAAGAAGTGCGCCCCACTCTCCCCCCCCCCCCCCCCCCCCCCCCCCCCCCCTCTCTTCTAAAGAAGTTATCTCATGTAATAAGATCTCACAACGTGTGGATTATATTGTCTAATATATGCATCCTTACTTTCATAACATGTGGAATGTGGAATCCATAATTGCAAAGTCCACATGCTATAAGAGAAAATGCATACACCCTATGTACAAGATGCTCTACTTGACTATGACATAATGTAGAACTACTCAACAAACAAACATAAAATAAAGCGACATAACGTGGAATTTACATGTTGTGGAAGAAATGGTGCATGCATCTGAAGAGATAATTATTACCCCGACCCCCCCCCCCCCCCTCTTCTCCCCCTTTCACCCCAGAAGGTAAAAAGTATTGTGGGGATTTATCACCCCCCTCTCACAAGTATGTGAGCCCCACGCTTGTGGGATCCACATGCTTACGAGAAGCGCACTCCATACGTTAGACACACAAGATACCAACTCCTCTCACAAAGAGTGATGAGTCCACCCCAAACCTTCCTTCCCCAGGAGTTATTATGTAAGTTGGGGGTACATTGATCTCTCTCTCTCTCTCTCTCTCTCTAACCACCACCAACACCCCCCCCCCCCCCCCAAAACAATAAAATATAAAGAAATAATAAAGAGGAAAATACTCTGCTTGACTATTGCTTTTTTTTTTTTTTTTAGTATATCTTGCGTCACAATCTGGCTCCCTTTTTTTGTAGCTAATTACCAACGACAAGTTCAAAAGCGTGGAGCATAGGGCACTGGCTAGACGTATTGGGCCCAGGGTTTCAGTTGCATGCTTTTTATATCCAAGTGCTACACAAAAATTTAAAGCATATGGGCCAATAAAGGAGTTTCTATCTGACAACAACCCACCCATATACAGGGAAACCCATATTAGTGAATACCTTGCTTACTACAGATCAGAGGGACTGAATGGCAACTCAGCCCTTCCTCATTTTAAACTCACATATGCTAGCAATAAAATGCAGGTTTAAGCTACCCGCAACATTTTCAATTTTACTTTGAGGAATTCTCTGAACCAATCTGTATTGAAGTTAATAAATCTTTGCATTATTGTTAACTTCTCTTTGTTTCATTTTATTATTTTACATTCTGTTTCTTGAAGATGAGGGGAATTAACTGGAAATCTTTAATTGATAAAGATTTTCAACAATTGAAAGTACTAAAGAATTGGCAACAAAAGTAGACATTAAAATACTGCACTTTTTTTATTTGAAGAATCAAACTTCCAAACAAATCACAACAAAAATTTGAAACAAGAAACAGTGGTAAAACAACAAATGGCATCTTTACACACTTTCAAGTAGAGAAACAAAAATTATCTTCACATAATCGTTGGGTTTTTTTCCCATCTTCCTTGCATTTCCTTTTTCCCCTCTCTCTCTTTGGGTTTTTTTTTTTTTTTTTTTTTTGGGCCGGGGGGTGGAGGGTGGTGGTTTTGGGTTTGCAAACAAAAGCCAGAGGCGCAAGAAGCCTATTAAAGATCACATATGACTCACAATATTTTACAGAGAAGCCCTCATGAAAGTCTCCAAGTGTCACTAGACATTACTGTTGCATTGCTTGCTTGGGTTGGAAAATTATAACAAGGGACCACAATATATCCATTCTGTGTATGTTTCTGTTGTTCTGGCCCTGTATAATTAACAAGTTTCAAATAACCGAACATGTAAAATACACATGATCAAAAAGAACTAAATATCTCATCCAGAATTCTGAACCTACCTCAACTACAAAACATATCCATGTCTTCTCACCATGGGCTTCTGTTCCACCTTTTAAGATTGTCAGACCCAAGCTTCTGATGGCTTCTGCTATCTCAAGAAAATGGCTGCATTCCTCACACAGCATCTGCACATATCAGCCATAGTGTAATACTGGAAACATATAGAAAGCAACAAGGATAAGGAAACAAAAAATAGGAAGATGATAAAATAGAGGTGCATCTTCTTTGGAGAAGCAAATTGGACCGGCATGCATAACCTATTCAGTGGTTTTTTTTTTTTCTTTGCCTTGTGTTATTCCTAAAATAAAATTAAACCTTTCACAAAATTTTATGAACCGTGCATACCTCTACAAGCATCTGTCCATTCTTGTTAAGATTCTCTACCATTATTGAACAAACTTTCAGATGACTTCCCACCTCCACTGCCCAGATTGAACCATGTTCAGAACTAGAGCATGATACCATACCTGGTCCCTTGTTATGCAACTGCAAATTCAGCAGTAATATATAAGAAGAAAAGAGAGTAACATATTAAGTCATCAAACATACAAGTTCTTTCTGATAGGCAGTAGATGGTCAAAAATCCAAATTGGATAATATCACTTTGAAGTCTGGCAGTTTGTTACATAGCAGAGGGTAGGGAAAAGTATATGTAACACTCAAAGAATCCATGTACAACAGTGATTATTTTACTAGTACTTGATAATAATTCCACAAGATCGCTAGGAGGGAGTCCACTCCAATCATAAGTAATTATCTAAAAGCACTGCCTCATAATTGAAAATTAATAATTCAATTTTTGCTTCTTAATTTATGATGAGAGCCTGGTTAAGTTCTTTATCCACCAAGCCCAGGTTAAAAGATACATGACACATGAATGCCTAAGCCTTACCTTCAAATTGGCACATTTATTTAGCTTGTCAGCATGCTTAGTTATGCTTTGCAGAAAGAGCATGTGCTTGATTGTGCGTTCCAGCAGTGAATCAATACTGCACTGTGCAACGATCATGAAAATTTCAGCATATTATACATAAAGAACTGCAAATATAGCCAGACCAAAACCCAGCAGGCAGAATGGATTGCAAGAAAGTTACCTTTGATCCGTTGGGCACCAAATCCCGCAGCTCCTTAATACAATCCCAATTCTCCAAATATTCACTGCCAGTGGGTAGGTCTTCAATACCACATCTTATTATGGAAGCGCAGGTGTGCAATGAGTCTGGCAAATATCTCAGCTTCGGACAGTCAAATAACGTGAGCTCCTCTAGGCAAGGAAACACCAACACCTCACCTGCACTTGTCAACTCTTTTGCATCCTTCCACTCTTCTAAGACTCCCATTGACTTCAATTTAAGTATTCTCAATGCCGGAAATAATATTGTATTTTTGCAAATCTCATCACTGTAAAACTCGCTTCCTATACATCTTACCTTCTCCATTCCATATATTTCAAGAACCCTAAGACAGGGTAAATGCCCCAGAGTAGGAACTTCTTCACAATTCTTGAAGTCTCCCAATTTGATCTCAATCAAATTGTGATGTAGCGACAAACCAACCCATGATGGGAATTCCTTTCCTCCGTACCCTTTAATTGTTAAGCTTTTCAAATTTCGGTGAGGCTGGAGGCCTTCCAACACCTTTTCATCATTATAAATAATCCTGTCCCTTTCTTCATTAAAAAGTGAAAATTTCCAACCCCAGTTTAATAACAACCTGAATATTTCCTTTTCTTTTAATTTTGCACTTTTGGCTTCTTCCTCATCTTCCACAAAACCTAGATTGTAGATGTCTATTTCTCCTCTCAGATTCTTTAACGCTCCCAATTCTTCAATACTATGACCTTCATCTCGACCCACAACAAAAATTGGCAGTGTTTGAAGGCAAGTCAACAGCCCCATATTCTTAGGCATACGGGGAGGAACCTCATCAATATAAATATGTCTCAAGTTAATCAAATTGCTTAACTCTTCTGGAAGCTCTACGAATTTAAAACATTTTTTGATTGTTAAAGTTTGCAATTTGTAGAGTTTGGTGACAGATTTTGGTAATGTCTTAATTTTAGCATGTGAGATGTGAAGAAGCCTCAAATGTATCAAATGCTCAATTGAATCTGGCAATTCTATTATACTGTCCCCATATAACTTTAACACACGTAAGCTTTTAAAATTTGATAATGTATTGCCAAAGTCAGCATAATCTGAAACTAAGCTGCGCAATTTTGTGAAATCATCTCCAATAAATGAAATTTGTTGTGTTGTTTGGCCAACAAAGCGGAAAAATAAACATTGTGCATTGCCAACATCATTCATTGAAGCTCCCTCCAAAATTAGAATTTCAGATTTTATAATTGAGAGTGCAAAATCATACACCAAATCATGCATCTTGCAGCTGATAATGTTACCATACTCATCCTTTCTAGCATCTTGGAAAAAGGAAGTTGCCAACAAGATATTGAAATACAAGTTACCAACATCCTCCATCATCGTACAACTTCCATTAGATGATTCAAGAAACCCTTCAGCCATCCAATGTTGAATAACTTCATCCTTTCTGATGTTATAATCTTGAAAATTTGCACAATATGCAAAACATTGTTTTAAAGCTGGTGTTGGAAGATTATCAAAGCTTAACCTCAATATCCGGAAGAATCTATTAGTATCATCATCCAATAAATCCCAAATTTTATTATTTTCAATTGATAACCATTCACTTTTATCATATTTAAAGCACATTATTCCTCCCAAAACTTTTGCAGCCAATGGAAACCCTCCACATCTTTTAGCAATCTTTCTTCCAATAGACTCCAAATCTGTAGTTCGAGTAATTTTTTTATTTGCAAATGCTCTTTTTTCAAATATGGACCAACATTCATCTTTTGATAATTTTTCCAGATAATGTTGGGGTTGTGTCCCAATGAGATTTGCGACTTTATCACTACAGGTTGTTACAATAATATTATTTCCCGTCATTGAATTAAAACTAAGCAAGTAACTCCTTAATTTACTCCATTCCTCATGATCATCAATCCACACATCATCAAGCACAAGAAGATATTTATTCCCACGCAATCTTGCTTGAAGTCTACTAAGAATTTCACCTTCACTTTGGAGATATTTCCAGTTTAAAAGTTTATTTTCATCAGTACATTGAAGAATCTCACATAAAATCCTCTTAAAATTAAAATTCTTAGTGACACATACCCATGCTAGTACATCAAAATGTTTCCTTATTAATTCATTGTTATAAACTTCTTTTGCTAAAGTTGTCTTTCCAAGACCTGCCATACCCACTATAGGAAGAATGGAGATACATTGATTGCTTGCATTAGTCAACATGTTCACTATTTCTGACACATCAGATCCTCTCCCTACAATTTCTAAATCATTGAGGTAGGAGTCTACCCCTCTGTCCTGGCTAATCTCGGGGATTGAATCCGTAGACCCCACTCTAAGACCATTCTTAATTGTATCCAATAATCGATTGATGATGGTCTTCATTTTGTTTTCTATATTGAGGGGGGATGTGATAGGATTAAAGAGTGAAACGCCAACGCTTTCCATTATTTGGTTTCGAGATTGTACCCCTTGCTTAAGAATCTCAAAGTCAAACTCATCTAGCACATTGTCAGCATCATAAACAACATCTCTAAACTGCTCTAACCTGTTCCTCATAAGTTCATCAGTTATTTGCCATTTCTCAGTGTCTTGTAACACAACTTGAATCTTGGATAATGAGACAAGAAGCTCTATTAGCTGCTCCTTGTAACCCAATCCAGAACCAATATGCTCAATAACAAGTGATCTCACCTTGGCTAATAGTCCTTCCACTGCAACACTAAGGACGATTTCAGTGCTATATTCTTCGTTACTCTGCACAAAAGAAATTAGTATAAATATTGTTTGCCAAGGTGTAAGAGTATGGTTTTTTAAGAAATAAACAATTACGTTTTGAGTTAAAGCTATAGATAATCAACTGTGTGACAATTTTTTGATATTGGATTTGAGGAATTTTTACTCTCCTTAGCATTGCCTGATGTGGATGTCGTCTTAAGCTTTTTGTTAGGACCCTTAATCTCTAGACAAGCTTTTGCATGAACATTATTCAGTCATTTTTGTACAAATATCGATATCCAGACCTTTAACTTTTGTAAAGTATAATTTAATTCTTCAAGCTCCCCTAAGATATTTATGTTCACAAAACTTACATATGATATAACCATCTTCTTCGTTAGCGTACTCTTAAAATTGATCTTTCTTTCTACTTGTTTTTCTTTCTCCTTGAATATAAATAAATAAAGAACATAACATCATGAATGAATATATGCTTTAGATTAATATTTTAAAATCTCATCGTAAATAATAGATTCTCTTTATTCTTAATATACATGCCAAATTCAAGTTATTTAAAAAGTCAATAACCCTTTTCCTTTTTTTCTTTTCTTTTAAATAATTTGATAGTTACAATGGGTAAGGGGAGATTTGAAATTAGAATGTCATAAACATACCAAGAAGTGCCAATTAATTGAATTACAAAGCTCTTGGCATCATTAATATCCCACTTTCATTAGAGTTGAACTTAATGATAGTAGTTTGGAAACTTGAATTTTTTAATTATTTAAGAGAAAATACATTAAATAATGTTTCCTTAAAAAAAAAAATTTCTAAAGAGGACAACCAATTTGGGACGAATGAGTCTAATGACGAGAATACATGGACATCAGTGGCCGACAATAAGTTCTTTAAAAAATGTACAAAGCTGGGGAAAAAAACGCTAAGTTGTTTATTAAAAAAATAAAAAAAAAATAAAAAGAATTGAAAATGAAAGAATGAAAAGGAGACATTAGTGGGTAAATAGATAAAGCCTTTTTTTTTTTTTTTTTTTTTTGGGGCTGAAAAGTATAATTAAGGTCAACAAATGTCTCACTTAATGAGAATGTCTGAGAACCTTAGAGGATGAACTTGACAAGTCTACAACATAGCGTAGAGTACAATTTTGTTAGAAATAAATAGTTATTACTGAATACAAATCTTTTACCCTATCTTCTGTCTTTTGCTCTAGCATCCAAGTTATATTATACATAACATACTCACTTAAGTAATGTGGGATAACTACTTTCTTCTCCTCCTCTCTCTCCTTAAATTTCAGAAACAAACACACACGTTCCCCCTCCCCTATGTGTGTTTGTTTCCACACACACACACACACATATATATATAAAATAAAATAAAAAAATGCAACAACAACAACAACACCACCAAGCCAAAACTCTTGTAACTCTTTGGCATAATCTACTCTTGTTTATTATGAGAAATTGGATTCAAATCCTCTATCTCCACTCTTATAACTATCACATTATACAAATAAATAAATAAAGTAATAATGCTAAGAATTTTGTAGTTTAATGACAATACACTTATCCAATGGAGGTGAGCATGAGTTCAAACTCCTCTTCCCCACTTGTCGCAAGAAAAAAAATTCATTAAATAATAAGAAAATTTATTATAATGTTTTACTTGATCCAAACAATTAAAATTAATAATTGAAAATATTATCACAAGTTCATAGCCAAGATTATGATGAAATATAATCTAAAAATAAAAATTTACATCTTTACTCACCTTTTCAAACACTCTGCTTAATGTGACATCCTTTGATATTGAAGTTGAGTTGATTTCCCTCTCTTTATCTCTGTTTGAAGTTGATGCACCCTTAAGTTTTTTGTTAGGTTCTCCAACTATTAGAGCAGCCTCCTCTTGGACCTCTTTAAACACTTTTGTACAAATATCAATATCGTGACCTTTAACTCCAGCCAAGTGACACTTAATTCTTGAAGCTCCCCCAGCAAAATCACGTTGACAAAACTTACATTTAAAACGACCTTTCAGATCTTCAGCATACTCCCAAAATCGATCTCTTTTTCGAACCATATTTCTTTTCCCTTACAATAAATGCATAAAGAATTTAATATTAGAATAATAAAAAATTGATAGTAAAAATGAATATGTAGAATAATAAAATTAATTTAAATAAAATAGATCTATAGAATAATAAAAATAAGCTCTGTTCTAATATGTTTAAGAATATTATATAATTATTTTATGATGTCTATCAATTATCAAAATCACCCTCAAGTTTTTTGCTACGCCCTCTAATGGCTAGATATATATCACCATCAATAAATCTAATCCTTGAAACATCCATCAAACTTTTCCTCTTATTTTGTTTACTGTGTTAAATTGTTAATAAACTATAATATTTAGCCAAGAAAATATAAAATCTATAGCATGAAAGACATGTTAGAGTGCACTTAGTCACTTGCTCTATTAATTCACAAACAGGTAGATGCAGCAAATGGACGCAGAGAGAAAGAGAAGAGGTAAAGTCTGAGAACAATAGCATTATATTATAACGTGTTTTGTATCACTCGCCGAAAGAAGACGGTTTTTTGGCTTCGATGTGTCAGGTATATATATGGGATGAGATTGTGAAATATGTACACATATAAGAACTTAGTGAAATGCCATAGAAGTTGAGCTTGACATGTTATATTACATGCCTTTCTTTTTTGGATTCTAAGTTTAATTTGGTTCCTATGTTGGAAATTTTAGAAGAGTTCCAACTAATTACTATGTCAGTCTACAAAGACTCAGTTATCATAAGCCTTTACCAGCGTGTGATCGATCATCTGCCGCTGCCACCCAAAAAAGGTATTTTAGCACAAACATAGCAGATGTTTACTTCTATGGATCAAAGTCTCAAACCATTGGAAGCATTAATCGGAGGCCCTTTTTACATACAGCTTTGTTTCAAAAAGCTTCATGAGAATCTTTGGTTTTTCTCCAACCAACTCATCAATCATCACATGGAATGAGTTTGTATTATCTCAAATATTAAGTTTAGAATAAATTCCCCCCCACCCATCTTAAAGTTTTGTTATTATTATTATTTTAGTTTTCCTTATTTTTTATGGATTATTTATGCAATTTTATTTATTTATTTATATCATAATTAATAGATTATTATCTCTTTTATGTGTCAAACTTCATTTGAAAAAGAATAAGAAATTCTTATTTTTTTAATCAATGATTGTTAAAGGTTTGAAACATGCAGGATAACAAATGTTGAAAAAAAAAACGACTAAAAATTTTAATTTTTTGCGTATAAATAAAGATTTGGAGTTCAAACTTTTAGTTTTAATTTATTAATGGTTAATTAAACTATTTATTCAGCCAATAAAAAAAAAAGGAAAAAAAAAAATGGACAGAGGAAAGACATGTGAGAGTGCACTTACTGTAATAGCTTGAAAATAAGTAGATGCAATGAACGGAGTTGAGGAAGAGCAAGGAGAAAGAGAAAGAGTGAAGGTAATAATAGTCTGAAAAGAACAAGAGGAAGAGGAGAATAGAAGTAATATAATGGTGTTTGCAATGTAGAACTTTGCTAACATTTGCCTCCCATTTCTTCAGTTATTGGAGGTCTTGGCCCACCACTTGCAGAAAGAAGATCGGGTTTATTTGCATATTGTGTATGCGTAGCAAAAGTAGGAGTGGGGGTGCTCCACTTCCCGAAAGATCCGCTTTATTAAAACTACTTTTAGCATTTCCCTAATAAAACATGCAGTACTGTTCCTTTGTTTTTCTCTTCGGATTTACTCTTCTTTTCTTTTTCTTTTTTTTTGGTTAAATTTGGATTTACTCTTCATACACCATGACTCTTTTTTTTGGTTAAAATACAAAATTGACTTTTTAAAAGTGATTGAGACCTCGGTGGATTTGAAACTGTTTGATAAATCAAAATTCAAGCCTAAACTTTGAAAATTGAGTCTAATATTCTCTAGCAAACAAAAGAGTAGTCCAGCAAAGCCTAAACTTTGAAAAGTATCGAGTCCAATATTCTCTAGCAAGCCTCAACTTTCAAAAGTATTGAGTCCAATATTCTCTATCAAACAAAAGTGTAGTCCAACAAAGCCTAAACTTTGAAAAGTATTGAGTCCAATATTCTCTAGCAAACAAAAGTATAGTCCAGCAACCACTAGACTAGTCCATACTTTACTAAATCATATTGGAAGCTAATATGATTCTATATATTTAGTTTAATATATTTATAGCTTCTTATTGTAAGATTTTATTGCAATTACACTCTCTCAATATATATATATATATATATTCCTGAAATTTTGATATTATATGTTTGCTTTTACAATCAAGCTATGTTCTTAAAGGATTAACTATATTTTCTTTTTTCTTTTTTCTTTTTATAAAAAACTTAGTGACATTGTTGGGTTATTTCAATAGAGCAAAATAATTCAAAAAAAATTGTTCTATTTTACTTTATTTTTTAATTTCCATTTAATCTCTGGAGAAACTTCTTTTGACGTAGTTCATTTTATTTATTTCTTTTATTTTATTTTTCTCATCCTTTAATTTCTCTGGATCTCCTATGGGTAGCTGATTTTGATCTTTGAAGTAGAAGGGTGAAAAGAAAAGTTGGGTTAGTTTCTTGACAACTGTATTTGTTGCAAATACTAATATGGAAGCAATGTTTAAAAGAATAGATCATCAAAAGAGTTGTAATGGGGAGGTTCAAGGTTTTGAGTTTAAATCAAGGTTCAACCATGATGATGTCATAATTGATTTAACATTAATAAAATAAAATAAATTTGTAAAAATCAGTAACATTGATTGAAAAAGTATCTATTAAAATTTAAATAATTTTTAAACATATTACATAAGTTTAAAAAAAGATAGATATATAATCCACGCTTACGCATAGGAATGATGAATTGTAATTGTGTTATTAATGTTTGTGAGGCACCCAACGCCCGGGCCCATTTAGGCTCTAATATGTGGGCAGAATGTTTGGGCCCTGTCTTCGCTAGCCCAAAGGGCCCAGCCCGTATCCGTGCAGGCAATTGGTCCAGTCCACTCAATAAAGGCCCTACCGGGCATAGAGTCCCCGAGCGCCAAAAGAGAAGGAGATAAGCAGATGCGCTGACTCTCACTTGCCTGGCAGTTTTCTGCGGTACGAGGCCACCGAACTATCCACGAAAGGAGGAACCAAGTTCCAAAGCCACCACCACCTAACCATCCATTTATCATTAATCGCATTGGACCTCCCATCGCACCTGCAGAGAAGCAATGATGGCCGCTCCATTAAGAAGGAACTATAAATATGAGAACAAGAGGAGAAAGGGGGTTGGAAAAAATGGAGAGAGAGAAGAGCTAAAGTCTAGTAGTTAGAATTGCCCATAGTAGGAAACCCTCAAACCCACAATACAAATATATTGTAAGCCCAAAAAGGGAAGGTACAGCTGCCTCACATTGGGCTTCCACAATGTTAGTTTGAGTTATTAAATATATAGAACATTAGTTGGACTAGGACATTTGGAGGTATTAAAATGATTTTTCCTTGTAATTTTAATGATATTGGTTACACTAAGTTTCTCATCATACTGGTGTTATGTATATACAATATCAATTCACTATCACTATCTGTGAAATTCTACTAAATACAACACAAAATAGAAGAATAAATTGGTTTAGTAATATCTCTTATATTAAATGGGGATACGCACATGGAATTGTTTAACTCAATTATAATTTGTTATGTTCAAGATCTTCACATACAAAATATCTAAATAGAAACAGTATAAAAATATATATTCATTAGTTCAGAAAAAAAAAAATAACAACAAATATCTAAAAAATTTAATTTATATGAAAAGCTAACAAAGGTAAAATCTAATTTTTATTCTAATCAAATTTTCTTAGGCTCTAATTGAATTCTAATTTGAAATTTAATTAGATTTTCTCTCAGCTTTGACTATTAATATATACTAGCTTGTAACCCCATGCATATGCATGGATACACTTAAAGATATACAATAAGATTCATAATATAATTCCTATATATATAATTTAAATACTATTGATAGTCATTTTTATATTTTGTTAACTCTTTAAACAAATTTGTAAGGATATTATTAGATATAAAATGTAAATTGTCTATATTTAAAAAAAAAAATTATTGTGAAACACTTTTTTTTTACAAATCATTTATTCTAGACTTTTTGGTTTTTGTACTAAATAACTCACTTGGATGAATATTTATGACGTGATCCCACATTTGATTCCAAAATTAAGAAATAAAACTATTTAAGAATAAATAATTTAAGACACATGGCAGAAAATTGAAACTCTAATTTGGAATTATAATTTGAGTTTTTTCACAGTTTCACCTATTATTATATATATAAATTAGCTTGTAACTCCATGCATATGCATGGATATATTTAAAAGATACACATTAAAATGCATAGTATAATTCTTACATCTATAATTTAAATATTATTGATAGTCATTCTTATATATTTTTTTTAACTCTTTAAAAAATCTTACAAGAATGTTATTAGGTAGAAAATGTAAATTGTCCATTTTTTTTAAATATTTTATTTTCATTAATTCTAGACTCTTTAGTTTTTGTACACAATAACTCATTTGAATGGATATTTATGATATGGTGCTACATTTGATTCCAAAATTAAGAAATAGAACTCTCTCAAAAAATAAATAATTTAGGACATATGACACAAAATTGGATTTTAATTGTAGAATTTAATTGAATTTTCTCTAAATTTTACCTATTAATGTGTGTGTGTGTGTGTGTGTGTGTGACTTATAAATTTGAATTGTTTTTAGTTATACCAAAAAAAAAAAAAAATCTCATAAATATAAAATCATTCAAACTCTCTCTTCCTCTAATTTTATATATAGTGTTAGATACATGATTATGTTTTTTTATGATTTCTTTATATTAGAGTCCTCGTTTTCTACACTAAATTAATTCATTTGGCACAAAAATTTATAATAAAAAAAAAACTTTAATTAGACGGGACACGTGCCGTAAAATCAAAATCTAATTGAAATTCAATTTTTACACGAAATTAACTAACTTGGCACAAAATTTTAAATTTTTTTATTAGATGAGACATGTGACGCAAAATTAGACTCTAATTGAGTTTCAAATTGAAATTTAATTGGATTTTCTCTCAGTTTTACCTATTAATATATATATATATATATATATATATATATATATAAAGAGAGAGAGAGAGAGAGAGAGAGAGAGAGAGAGAGAGAGAGTAGTATGTAACCGTGCTTAAGCACGAGAATGATAAATTATAGTGGTGCTATTAATGTTAGTTTGAGTTATTAAAAATATAAGACATAGTTCAACTAGGACATTTGGAAGTACTAAAATAGTTTTTCTTTGCAATTTTCATAATATTGATTATGCCAAGTTTTTCATTACATTGTTATTACGTATATAATTTTGAAAATCACAATTGGATACTACATATACAATATCAATTCGCAATTATTGTCTGTGAAATTCTACTAAATATAAAACAAAATAAAATAATAAATTGGTAAAATAGTATCTCTTAAATTGAATGGGGATAAGTGCATGAGATCGTTCAGCTCAATTATAGTTTGTTAATTTCAATATCTTCACATAAAAATATCTAAATAGAAACTGTATAAAAAAATATGTTCATTAGTTAAGAGAAAAAATAACAACAAAAATCTAAACAATTTAATTTGTATGGAAAGCTAACAAAAGCAAAATCCAATTTTGATTCTAATTGAATTTTCTTTAAACTTTGGTTTCAAAGATATATATATATATATATATTAATTAGTTAGTAATGGACCATACATAGTCATGGTATATTACATAAATAACTTATAAACTTGGATTGTTTTTAGTTAAGCAAAAAAAGGGGGGGGGGGGGGGGGGGAGGGGGGGTCATAAATATAAAATCATTCAAAAATTATGTTTTGTATGGTTTATTTATATTGGACTTTTTGTTTTCTACATTAAATTAACTCATTTAGCACAAAAATTAAAAAAACTTAGATTAGATGGGATACATGTGGCAAAATTAAACTTTAATTGAAATCCAATTTTTACACTAAATCAACTCACTTGGCAAAAAATTTAAAAACTTAGATTAAATGGGACACGTGGTGCAAAATAAAGCTCTAATTGAATTCCAATTTAAAATCTAATTGGATTTTCTCTCAGTTTTACTTATTAATATATATATATATATATATATATATATATATAAACTAATGTGTAAACTCATGCATATATATATATATATATATATGATTTAGAATCTAATTGGATCTAGAGATTCTAGACTCTTTAGTTTTTGCACCCAATAATTCACTTGCCACAAAAATTAAAAAATTAGATAGAATACATGGTGCAAAATTACACTCTAATTAAAATTCAATTTAGAATCTAATTGAATTTAGACTCCTTGATTTTTGCACTTAATAGTTCACTTGACACACAAATTTAAAGCTTAGATGAGACACGTAACGCAAAATTAGACTCCAATTTAGAATTAAATTGGATTTTTTTTCCAACTTTGGCTATATATATATATATATATATATGAGTTCAAGTTACACATTTTTTGTACTGTAAATTTCTAATAGATCCAACGGTCGGAAAAAAAAGATTTTTTTATGAGTTAAAAACAAATTACAGAATTAAGACCAAAGCTTTGCAAGAAAATAAATCCCATGAGTTTTTTTAAGCTTTAATTTTGATTTTTTTTCCCATTTAGGAGACTTGGTTAATTGTTTTTGAAGTAGAAATATAAGTATGATTTTTGAGTTATGTTTTGTATGAGACTTTGTTTTGTCTTTGTGGTTGACACCTGTAGCAACACATGCAAAGTCTTGGTGAGCTAGATACACTAATTTATATAATCATTTTACATCCATAAAGTTTTCTATCAATTTTTTTTAAGAGAGTATGTGAATTAGGAGATTAGGAAAACTGAAAACCCCAAAACCATTTGAAACACAGAACAAGTTTAACAAAGAAGAAGAAACATTGTCTAACAACAACAATTTTAGGAAGAAAGGGTCACCGTTAAACAACATCCAACGAGATCTATGGAAAGTAATAAATGAGGATAGAAAAAACTATTTTTAATTAGGTAAATAAGGTGGAAACCAATAATCATTTAATGCAATTTTTCCAACCAAAGGATCTATTAGAAATCTACGGTACAAAAAAAGGTGTAACTCTTATGGAGTTATACTAGGTGTAATTTGAACCCATTTCATATAAACTAGTATGTAACTCATGCTTATACACATGAATGATAAATTGAAGTGGTGCTATTGATGTTAGATTGGGTTATTAAACATATAAGACATTAGTTCGACTAGGACATTAAGAGGTACTAAAATGGTTTTTCCTTACAATTTTCATGATATTTGTTACAACAAATTTCTCATTACATTATTCTTAAAAAAAAAAGGTTTCCTATTACATTGCTATTATGTATTTAATTTTGAAAATCACTATTGAATACTACATATATAATATCAGTTTACAATTTACTGTACGTGAAATTATACTAAATACAACACAAAATAAAAAGAATAGATTGGTCTAATATTATCTCCTAAATTGAGGATAGGTGTATGAGATCGTTTAGCTCAATTGCAATTTTTTAGGTTTAAGATCTTCACATACAAAATATCATAATAGAAATAGCTATAAAAAAATGCTCATTAGTTTAGAAAAAATAAAATAACAGTAAAAATCTAAACAATTTAATTTTTATGGAAAGCTAACAAAAGCAAAATCCAATTTTGATTCTAATTGAATTTTCTCTATGTTTTGGTTTAATATATATATGTATTACCTAGTTAGTAATGGACCATACCTAGTCATAGTATATTACATAAATAACTTATAAATTTAAATTCTTTTTGGTTACACAAAAAATGGCTCATAAATATAAAATCATTCAAACTTTCTTTTTCTCTAATTTTATATATTGAGTTAGATATATGATTAGGTTTTTTTTTTTATTTTTTTTATTTTTTTTATAGTTTATTTATATTAGACTCCTTGTTTTCTACATTGAATTAACTCACTTAGCACAAAAATTTAAAAACTTAAATTAGATAAGACATGTGGCGCAAAATTAAACTTTAATTGAAATTCAATTTTTACACTAAATCAACTCATTTGGTATAAAAATTTAAAAGTTTAGATTAGATGGGACATGTAGCACAAAATTAGTCTCTATTTGAATTCCAATTTGAAATTTAATTGGATTTTCTCTCATTTTTGCCTATTAATATACATACACTTTATTTTTTTGAACTATTGATTCCCTTTAGAAAATAAAAAATTTAACTACCAATTTGATCATTAAAGTGTGGAGTAGTTTCTTAAACTAAAACCTCTTCTCTCTTACCAAATTTTATATATCTCTGTGGCGAGCCTTTTTTGTGTTTTGGGTTGGATTGCTCCTGTTGTACCACATCCTGTGATTCTAGGGTAGGAGAGTCGAGACTGGTCTAACTGAAACATACCTTAGGCCAGCTTGTGCGCAAGTTGGGCCATTCCTGTGCAAAAGCGTCCTAGCAAGAACCTTGAACGTACCACGTGCTCACGGCATGAAAGACTGTTACAGATGTTATAGCAAGGAACACGATGCAGCAAGATAATTAAAACATTTTCTACTAATAACAATAATACATAAGTAACTCCACCAAGGAAGACATAACGATATGATTACGAGTAACAAGGTCATGGCAAAGAAAAAATTAATAGTAAGATAACAGGTTAGTCATTGATCAACCAAAACAAGAGAAAAGAATATTCTTCTATTAAATGAACGGGCGTAACTCTTTAGCAGATGCAAGTCCAAAAAGGGAACCAATCTCCAATGTGGGGTAACCTTAGAGGGAGCTCCTACCGTAGAAGTTACACACTTTAGAAAAAGGACCTAGATGGCTTAATCTCGAATTCTTAACTCATTAGGGAGTGGACTATTGAGAGGGAGAGAAATTGGTAGCCTATTGATGCATGTTTTTGCTCCTGTCACTCATGTTTTTCCATTTCTTTTGGTTTTTTGTGTTCTTTTTTTCTTTTTTTCTTTGTTTACTCTGTTTTCTTTTCTTCTTTTCTATCTTTCTATTTTTTCTGTTTGCCGTCCTGCCCCCTTTCATTGTGCATGTTTATGGCCTTTTATATTGCCTGTCATGACAGGATTTACCATTTTTACCACTTAACCACTTTTGGCTTGTTGTGGGTGTCCTTCAAGGACTGCCCACTAGTCTGTCGGCTGCCCAACCACCACCACTATACTGTGTTGGCCACGTCACGCCTCATTCCTAGAAAAAATTGGTTTCGTTTTTCTTTCTTATTTCCCTTAACACTTTCATCTGGATAAGGGTTATACCTCTTTCTTACCAATCTCTATAGCATGTATCTAGTGATTCTAACTCATGTTTACTTCTTTTGGGTGAGATGTAATCCTAGTTGAATGTTTCTCCCAAAAGAACTTGAGTAGGAGCCCTAAAATAGCCTCCCATTTCTTCCTACCGCCAGACCACACCCCCTCATACCTCTGACCTGTGGCCCACCTCCTCTATATTGGCTGGGTACAGTAAGGTAGTGCCTGAGCCTTGTGTCCATGCTCCACTTCTGTCTGAGTCTATTACTTTTCTGGCTTTCATGCATTTGCCATTGCCTCCAGGTTTGCCTGATTCTGCTGTACGTTCTAATATCTATTTAATTTTTGCGGCGTGAAAGACACATGGACCTTTGGGCTTTGTTCTCTGCATCCCATCTTCTCTTTGGGATGGGCATTGCTTAGGTGTGGGCTCTCTCCCTTTTACTTAGCCCATGTCCCCTTTTATCCTGTGTTTGTGGGCTAGCTAGTGCTCTTGCCATACCACTGCACTACTCCTGCCATGATATTATTTATCCTTTTACCTTATTGTTACCTTTGGGCCTACGAGCTGAAGCATCTGCCATGTCAATTTCTTATATTATACCTTCTGTGAGAGACGCGTCCCTCAAAAAAGAGATTTGGGTACCTTTTTAGGGCACCTCTCTTTTTGGGTAGGTGGTATGGAGTCACCACTTATTTTTCTTTATACAAAAAAAAAAAGAAAAAAATTACTAATTCCAAAATATATGACTGAATAGTTCCATTCATTGATTGAATAAAATTACATATCTGAAAGAAAATTAAAAAGTTACATAGCTTTGAGTCCTAGTTACAATCTACCAAATATTTACATGGCTTGTTGTCCTAGTTACATTCTATCCTAAATAAATAAAGACAAGGCTAAATCTACTTAACCAAAGACCTAAATCCAGAGGCTAGGTTATGGAATGAGAAGGTGTTAGGCACCCATTCCGCCCAGACAAAGTCTAGTCTTCTAGACTCTTGTGACCAATGTACTATGTTATGTATGTCATGAATGATATGTTGAACATGTGAATTAAAAAAACTAAATCACATAAATTTATTTATGACTGTATCCTCTTTTTATTTAAAAAAAATTCCAATCTGTTTTAATGATTAGGAAAAATTGATTTTAGCTTATAAAAAATCAGATCTGTTTTTTATTTTTGTATATTTTTTAAAAGAATGGAAAAGATTTTTTTTAAGAAGAGAGTTTCACTCATAATATGAATTTATGCAACAAACACAAACGTAATCATGTTTTATCTCTTTCTTTATTTCAAAAATCAGCATATATTAAAAAATTCAGATCTGTATCTAAGGAAGATACAAATCAGTTTTTTAGTTAAGAAAAATTCAGATCTACATCTTATAAAGATGCAGATCTTTTTCTTTTTTTTTTTCTTTTTTTTTTTTTGAAAAAGTCATATCTACATCTTAAAAAGATGCAGATCTGTTTTTATTTTGAGAAAAAGTCAGATCTACATCTTATAAAGATGCAGATCTTGTTTTATTTTATTTTGAGAAAAAAGTCAAATCTACATCTTTTAAAGATTCAGATCTGTTTTTTATATTAAGAAAAAGTCAGATCTACATCTTATAAAGATGCAGACCTCTTTTTTTTTTTTTTTTTTTTTTTTTTTTTTTTTAGAAAAAGGTCAGATCTACATCTTATAAAGATGCAGATCTGTTTTGATTTTGAGAAAGAGAATTGTTCACATGCAGATTATTGACATTCAAGAAAGAGATTACAACAATCACATAAACAATCATGATTATGCTTTAACAAGACAATAATTAACAACTCATGTTATGGACAAAGGAAAACATGTATCATCATAAACAAGAAACATAAAAGAAAAGATAGGGAGAAGGAAATAACCTCTTGCATGAATGCTCTTTGTTCTTGGGAGGATATTTTAGGGTTCAAAGAAACTTATTCAGTTATCTTTGAGACCTAAAAACCCTAATTTAATTTTTGCAGTGATGAGTCCATAAAAACTATTAAGGTTGTCCATCTTAATGCATGGTCATTGCGTCATTAGTAGGCCATCAAAGATAGATGAGTAACCGCCCAACATATTCAATAACGATCATCAAAAGCCTTAAACCCTCTCATCAAGACAAAGAATGTTACAATTAGGGTAATAATCACCCTTATTTATGTCCAACAGCTACCTAAGTCACCTATAAAAGGGACAATATGTCCATTTGCTAAGGTACGACAAAAAACTACTACAAAAGACTACAAAACTCTATCTATATACGAAATATATGGGTTGATACTAACTTAAGCATCGGAGGCTCCCCCACCGGGCACAACCCGATGGTCTCTTCGATCTATCTCTCTTCTATCTTGCAGGTCCTACAAGATTGTCTAATGCTCTAGATAGAACGAGTGACCCAACTGACGATTTTGACATCATCAGTTTGGCGTCGTCTATGGGGAAGAGATTAGCCACTAACCTCTTCCTAAGTCACCTATAAAAGGGACAATCTGTCCATTTGCTAAGGTACGACAAAAAACTACTACAACAGCCCGATGGTCTCTTCAATCAATCTCTCTTCTATCTTGTAGGTCCTACAAGATTGTCTAATGCTCTAGACAAAACGAGTGACCCAACTGACAATTTTGACATCATCAGTTTGGCGCCGTCTGTGGGGAAGAGATTAGCCACTAACCTCTTCCTACAACAAAGGGTTACTTAACTCAATCAAGGGTTATGAACAAGAAGATATCAGACCAAGAGTATCTCATAGGATGATACCCTTTGATCATCTCTTCAATTTGCACATTCTCATTTCTTCGACCACTTTCGCAATATAAGATTGGGTTGAGATGGAGGAGACAAAGAGGTATCATTGACACACCATCTTCGTCAAAGAATGACTTTGTCGTCCAATTAAGTAGATGATGATGTGAGAAGCCAAATCCAAGGTCTTAAACCCTACGGTCTCTACCTTGACTCCTTGAGGGTCCACACCCCTGAAGCAGAGAAACAAAGCACACATTCGGGTCTTATGGTGTAGAAGAGATCAAATGGATGGTTTGTTCATTATAAGGCATGGACTGAACGCTAGATGACCACAAAATTCAAGCGACCTTGACAGACCTTAAGGATATGGCCCAGTTCAAAGAACACACTATGGTCTAAAATCTAAAGGTCAGATTTACACATTCTCCCCTTTTCTACTCACCAAGTATTTGCAAATAATATTTACTCTTCTTTCATGCTACACTATTCTCAAAAGACACATGAGGGTGAAGGAATTAATAACTATAATACTTTTCCATCCTAGAATGCAAAACGTTAGACAATATTATAATTCTTAGGTTCTATGCTAAGCATTGATGGAAAATGCCATAATATAGTTAGAAGACCGTGAATTCATCGTAATAAATATATATGGTCTAGAGACATTATCAAATTTTATACCAGATTTTTGAGGTAAAATAGGTAGAAACCTTTATTTAGTAAACCTGTAAGTACAAGGGAATATATACCCTGTTTCAACAAACCGAAAACAGGGGATAAAAAAGACATCAAAATTTTATACTAGCTTTGGAATAGCTTTGATTGCTGTCAAGCCAAAATTTAAGATTCCAATTTTGGTTTGAATAGTTGTATAGCAGTGAGGCTTTATAGTTACAGCCAACACACGTTCAAGGAATATATTATATTTGGATATATTATATTTGGTAGTTAGGGAAAAGAGTATGGAAAGAGATCTTTTTCTTTTAGAGTTAATGCAATTTGCATTGAAGCAAAATTCTCCAACACTAACTTCCGTGATTCTGGGAGCCTCTTTTTCCTTATCCGTTATTGCCATTTCTGAGCTATCATTGTTTAATTTTTGAACCAAGATGGAGTCTGAGGGAAATACCAAGTAATTATGGTGCAATAATTTCTCCTTTAACCTCGCAATCAAACTGTTGTCCACCTATAAGCCATCTGTAACGCACTCCTCTTGCACATTAACTTTAGCATTCAACTCCTTAGAGACTAAATTAATGCTCTCCCCTGGTCTTTCGGTCAAGGAATGTCACTATTTACTCTTTGAAATCCCCTCCATTAAAATATAAGTCAAGTATTATAGCCTTGATATTCTAATTATGACCATTAAAAAGAGTTCTACTACATTTCCTAATATAATCAGAACAAACCGTTTGAGTCCCTTTATTGTATAAATAAATGTTTATAATATCCTAATTGATGTTCACACATTATGGCTTTTTATATCACTACTTTTCTTTCCTAATGCATCTTGCTAAGATAGGAAAATTGAAGTCAAATTTTATTGCATGGCCCTTGTCAAAGGTAAGAAATCTCATATTTTACCATTTGAGAAAAGTGAAACCAAAATTTATTATCTTAATAGAATTGTAGTATGTCATGATATCGACCACTAAAAAGGTGGATTTGAATCTTATTGCCTGTCTAAGTTATTTATTAAAAAAAAAAAAAAAATCTGCTTTAGGCATTAAACCCAAAGTTATTCAGTTTCGATTTTTGAAGTTAAAGAAATTCTGGATGAAAAAAGTTAGTGAATACTCCTATATGTTTCTACTTTCTACAATTAGTTCCCTAATGGAAATTAATTTTATAAATGCTCCTTAGAGCAATCAATTAAATGTATAAAACATTATATGTTTTTACTTTCAGAGTTGTCAATATCATTAGATATAAGATGTTTTTTCTCTCAAAAAAAAAAAAGACATAAGATGGTTTAAAAAATATGCTAATAGCATTATTTTTGAGTCAAAGGATCCAGTTATTTAAGGAATGCAAGTTTGTAAAATTTCATAATTCAAAAATCATTAGAATTTATGCCAATATGCATAAAAGATATTTAGTTTCAGTACGTTTCTTTTGAAATAAATTCCATCATCATTGCTAAGTTATAAAATTTTATATCTTCATATGTTCCACCATACAATGAACAAAGTTTACTATTTAAACTTTTCCATGTATAATTACACTTTGAGAATGGAGAATTTAAATTGATCCATACATAAATCCCACCAAAAGGTTTCATGAAATCTTTAGTGGTTTTTATATGTTAAAGAATCATGCTTTCACTGAGCCAGTAAACTTCAGAGCTCGGTATAAACTATATTACACCTCTATATAAAAATCAATAATTAAGCCCCCAACAAATTTTATACATTTTTGGTTAATATTATTTGTGAATTTCTTACTTGACAAGGTTGCTCCAAGTCTAACACTTTGCACAGTAAAAGTACTAAACTATTCACTAGTGTAACTAGACTAGCTTGATTGTACCTATATTCTTAAGAAATTGTCAAGAAGAACCTGCCAACAAAAATATCAAAAACCCTTAAGTGGAAAAGGGTAATACAACATGGCCTAGTTTTTACACCTTCGAAAAATCGAAGGCAAAAGAAATCTAGGCCTTAGATATGAAGTATCACGTTAAGCTTAAAAAATCTTGAAAAAATAGGAGTTCGTCATCTTGAAAAGAGAAGAGTTTGTCAAGAAGATCCCAACAATAAAAAGATCAAGGTATGTGACAAAATAATGTCGTCATTTAAGGTAACACATTTATTTCTGTCTCTTTTATATTCGTCTATAAAAATTTACACCTAGTAAAGTGGTGTAAATTTTTATGCAAAAATGTATGCATTACTAGATAGATCACAAAAGAGGTAAAACTCTAGGATTACAAGGAAATAAGAAAAAGGTCCACCTAGGCTATGGGTAACTTATTATTTATATATGAATTGTTCTAAAATTCTTGTCTAACCAAGTCTTGGCAAGTGCATGTGCTACTTAATGCAGATATCAACATGGCCTCAAGAAGGTCCAAAACGACATAGCGTCAAGGGATCTTTCTAACAACAAGTGACAAGATTCCTTAAATGGATGTAAGTCACCAAAAAATTGTTAAGTGATAAGATTCTGTCAAGACGGATGTAAATCACTGACGGAGCCTAAGCGACAAGATTCCTTAAATGGATGTAAGTCACCAAAAAATGGCTAAGTGATAAGATTCCGCCAAGACGGATGTAAATCACTGACAAAGCCTAAGTGACAAGATTCCTTAAATGGATGTAAGTCACCAAAAAAAAAGAAAAAAAAGGACAAGATTCCGCTAGACCGATGTAAATTGCTAACGAAGTCTAAATGATGAAGCTCCATAACTGGATGTAAGTCATCTAAAAGTGGCTAAGTGACTAAATACCCTTAGACGAATGTAAGTAGACAAGGATTCTCACACAAATGCAAGTCACACACAAATCAAGAATATCAAACGTGACAACCAGAAAATGAATGAAAGAAGAAGCATCAAAGTAATCAAAAATGGTCGTCCAAAGAAATCACCTCGCTCTTCAGCAGTGATAAAAAATGGTCGTCCAAAGAAATCATCTGAGGAGATAAAAAATGGTTGTCCAAAGAAATTACCTTACTCTTCAGCAGAAATAAAAAATGATTGTCCAAAGAAATTAGCTCACTTTCAAGATCAAGCTATGATCCCTCGAACGTCTAAAAAGACTTTCAAAAGGCAGATACTAAGAAGTTATCGCAAAAATACTACCATTCTTGAATAAGAAAGTAGTTGAAGATAAAGAAGTTTGAATCTAAACAAGTCAAGAATATTCCCAAAGCCTAACTAGCATAAAGCAAAATCAAACTTGGGAATGAAGGGCAACTGATGAGTCCATAAAAACTATTAAGGTTGTCCATCTTAATGCACGGTCATTGCGTCATTAGTAGGCCATCAAAGATAGATGAGTAATCGCCCAACATATTCAATAACGATCATTAAAGGCCTTAAACCCTCCCATCAAGACAAAGAACGTTACAATAATAATCATCCTTATTTATGTCCAACAGCTATCTAAGTCACCTATAAAAGGGACTATCTTTCCATTTGTTAAGGTATGACAAAAAACTACTACAAAAGACGACAAAACACTATCTATATACGAAATATATGGGTTGATACTAACTTAAGTATCGGAGGCTCCCCCACCGGGCACAACTCGGTGGTCTTTTCGATCTATCTCTCTTCTATCTTGCAGGTCCTACAAGATTGTCTAATGCTCTAGATTGAACGAGTGACCCAACTGACGATTTTGGCATTATCATGTAGCAAAACTCAGAGAAGGGATCAGAAAGTATCAGTAATTTGAGAGCATAAAACGTATGCCTCTCAGAGCGTAAAAAAAAAAGGTATTGAATTATGAGTCCCAGACTCTATTTATAGAGGCCAAAAAACTCTAAAAAATAGGCACGAACGATTACGATGTGAATCCAGACTCATCCTTTTGCGAAAAGATCAAAAAGGGTATACATAATCGTCACCCAAAGGCCGTTAGGCCAAAGCCCACATCATGGCAATTCAGCACTTTTAGAGTGCCGTTCGGCACTCCAAATGTGCCGAATTGGCTCTTGGAGGCCGAACACACTTTCGTGTTAGGGTGCCATTTGGACTCCTCTTCTAGGATTTTTTGGCCGATCCTTGTACCCAGACATGTTTTCATCCTCCATTTATGTTTTTTTTGTCTCTTTTCTAGATAATTCAGCCTTTTTAAGAACAATTATCTTGAACAATAAATCCCTTAAAATAAATCTTGATAAAATTTAGATTATCCATAACTTTATTGTCATCCAATCATCCCTTTTATTCCTATGCATGCAATCCTACTTTAAACACCAATTATCAACCAATCACAAAATTATCTAATTAATTTTAATTGTTTGACCAATCAGAATTAATTTAAATAAATCGTGTGGTCGACTCTTCCTAGACACAATGCATGTTGATTGTGTAAACTTGATCATGCGATATCTTTCGATCCGATGGTCCGATTTGAAAATCGAAAACACCGTTGCGACCATTAGAATCTCAAGATCATTTTTATGATATTTAATGAATGAATTGATGCATGTAATGAAAAGACAAAATGATGCATGTAATGCAAGGACAAAATGATGCATGTAATGCAAGAACAAATTGATGCATTTGATGCAATTATGATTTTTGGGGTACATAGATGGTCATTTGAGTCATTCTCCTTGATTAAATAATGGGTGCACAATCAAGTGTCTACACCTTCTTTTGGACTTCACTGCCCAGCATTCTTGCTAAGCCAGCCCATTCCATCCTTCAGGCTTCCTTGGCCCATTTTATTCCTTGGGCTTCCTCGGCCCATTTCATTCCTTGGGCATCCTCGATCCATTTCATTCTTTTTTACCTCTTTCACTTCCATAGGTTTTTGATAAATCCTTTGGGATTCCCCAGCCCAATAACCACATCTTTACCTTTCGAGCTTATTAGCCTTTGTGCCAATCCTTATGAATTTACTAATTCATTTCTTAGGCTTCCCCAGCCTATTTTTTCTTTCTCTCCATCTCTTACAATTCCTATTACCACTTCATTCCTTGGGCTTCCTTGACCCATTTGCTTTTTGCTTAGCCACTTATTATTTTTTGTGAGCCTGTTGACCATTATTTTTGCCATTCTGGCCCAATGGTCCTTATTTTACTATTTTCTTTCTCCATCTATTTCATATTGTGGGTTTCTTCTGCCATTGAGCCATTTTGTCAAAAATGGGCATCAACAATCTCCTCCTTTAATTAAAAGAGTAAGATTTAGGTACAGCACTTAGGTGCTGTTCTTTAGGTTTCTCTTCTAAGATTCTGTCATAAGGCTTTTTTCTCATGGATGGAAGTGTATTTTTTAAGTTAAGTAGTCACATAGCAGAATCTTAATAGAGAAACTCAAAAAACAGCACCTAAGGTACTGTATATAAGTTTTGTCCTAATTAAAAAACTTGGCATAGTGCACATTAAATATATATATATATATATATATATATATATATATATATATATTTATGAAAAATGCTAAAGGATACCCTTAGGACAATGGTTAATAATCCATTTAAAGAAAACTTTTATGGGAAAAGAAAAAAAACAATTAATGTTTTGACAGTTTTTTTCATTTCCCATAAAAGTGGTGTTAAAACTTTACTAAAATAGATTGTTAACCTTTACCCTAAGGGCACTTGTTAGCATGACACTTTATTTATTTATTTATTGGTGAAAAGCACATAAAATATTAAAACCTATAAACTGAAATTTTGGCAATATTTACCCAATAGACTCATAGACAGACTCCTAGAAGGCTAGAAGAGCATGCTTTAAACGTTATAGATATGGCTTGTCTGTAATTCGGGAAAATTACAGTAAACCCATCTGTGCTTTGGCTCATTTGCTCCTCATTACCCACCTCACTCTCAGACGTTAGAAAAACACCTTTTTAATAGAAATCACAACATAAGAAGGATCAAAACCACTTTTCCTTAAAGATTTTCCTCATGAGCCCTAGAATCACGAAAAATCTTTGTATTGAGTTGGGTTTTTGATTTTTTCTGTTGTTGTCTCATAAAATTTTCATCATCCTAAACATTTTTACTTTGGGTTGTCTTAAGGCATTTCTGATTTGAAGATACAGCAAACCAGGCACTAAGGGCCCGTTTGGTCATTGAGTTCAAAAATTGTTGTTTAAAAAGATGTGAAAACTGTGGTTTAAAAAGTGTTGTTAAAAAACGTGTTTTTAGTGTTTATAAAACAAAAAAAATGTGCTTGGTATCATGGTTTAAATAACATGTTTCAGTGTTCAAAAAATATAAATATGTGTTTGGTATGTGTGTGTTGGATTGTTAGAAAAGCTGATCAAAGTATGAAATAAATATTTTTTAAATCAGGAGAGAGAACGTCATATTCTCGTTGCTCCTCTCTTTCCTTCTTTATCCATTCTCTTCCCTGAGAGTAGAAAACCAAACCCATGCATAGTCCTCATCTCCATCAACACCAAAGAAGATCCACGACTGGGCTTCACGTTCCTCGGATCTCATCTCCACTGTCAGCACTCCAAGACCTAGCAACTAATTGAGCTTCTGTCGCCGCCAACCCATCACTCCAAGATCCAGGTTCGAACCTCACTTTCACCTTGCTTGTCAATGGGTTTTTGTCTAAAGACTGAACCATTCCTTTTTCACTCACAGATTTCTCACTTTTTTGTTTTGTTTTTTGTTTTTTTTGTTTTCCTTACCAATCGTGAAAACCCATTTTTTCTATTCTTTTTTGCTGTTGAAACAATATTTGATGCGTCGATGAAGATTTAATGGCGATGGGTTTAATGGCACTGGGTCAGTGAGGGGAGTTATGGAGGTGGGTGGGAGTAATGCCGCTGGGTTGCTCTGACTGTGTGGGTGAGATGAGATCTTAGTACCAAGTGCAAATGGATTTGGCGTGAAGAGATGAGAGGAAGAGAGGAGACAATACTTGAAAAGAAGCTGACTAGGTGGGCCCATAATAGTGTTCAAAATAATTACCGAAGTGCCATTGAACACTAGTGTTTGTTGTTTAAAAACAGGCTGGAGGTGATTTCAAAACCATCATTTTAAACATGGGTTTTTAAACAATGTTTTCCAAACAACCTTGAACAGGAATGGTCCACCAAACGCATTTTTTTTGTTTTTGTTTTTGAACACTAGTGTTCAGTGTTTAAAATGGGTGACCAAACGGCCTCTAAATTTCCACTTTATTTGGGTTGGGTTTTCACCTTTTGAAAGATTGGTTTATTAGGCAGAAGTCCATTGATGTGTAGTTTTGATTCATAGGAAATTTGGGCAGAAGTTGATAAACAGTGTCTTTTTCGAGTGGAAATTACTCAGGTTCAAGTGGGCATATGTGTACATATGAGACTTATGTGTTGAGAACAAATCTGACAGAGGATAATTTTGGGAGAAGGTTTCTGGGTTGTAGCTGATCTAAGGTAAGTTTAGTTTTTAGTTAATCTAGTTGACTGAAGTGAGTTTAGAAAGTGATATGTTGAATTAAATTTATGAACAGGTTGGTCCCAAGTGCCCTTTCTTTCATTGGATTGATAATTCCACGTGTATATGTGGGAATGAAGTTGCCCCTTTAGTGCAACAAAAACTATCTATATTGCAGAGTGAGCTACAACTTGCAAATGAAAGGGAAAGAATGGCTACCTAAACAGCAGTAGAAGCTACAAAAATGGCAGAAATTGCTCAACAAAGGGCAACGAAAGCTACTGAGAGGGAAAAGAAGTTTCGAGCTGAGTCTGTTAGAGCTAAGGAGATAGCAGCCAGAGCTTTAGAGTAAGAGAGAAAGTCCAAAATTGCACTAATTTTTTCATGGCTTTTTTCTTTTTGTTTTGGTTATGTTGTTTTTTTTTTTTTTTTGCTCAAGTGAGAATGTTGAAATGATGAGATTGAGTTTGCTTGGTGGGTTGCAATGTATAAGTAGTTTCTTAATTGGCCAATGTTGGCGTGAAGCCACTTTGTTTTGTAATAGCACTTGGAATGATGAGAAAGTCCAATTTTTTTTTTTTTTTTTTTTTGTTTTGTTTTGTTTTGTTTTGTAGTAGCACTTTGTTTTGTAATAGCACTTTAAAGTGAATTGGTAACTTGTGTCTTGTGTTTTGTTGGATGCTGTGAATTATTTAAAGTGAATTATGTTTGGTGTTTGTGTTGAAAGTGCATTGTGTAAAGTGAACTGTGTTGAAAATGCATTGTTTAAAGTGAATTATGTCTGGTGTTTGTGTTGAAAGTGCATGACAACCATCTGTCAACTTGCAAAATAAGACAAATGCAATGCCATAGAGTCAAAATAATAAACCTGCTATATTGAACATATACACACATAAACCTGCTATATTCAACTGCAATAATCAACCACATGACAACAACTACTCAAAATAATAAACTTGCTGTATTCAACACATACACACATAAACCTGCTATATTCAACTGTAATAATCAATCACATGACAACAACTACTTAAAATAATCATATAAAACACATACCATTAAGTTGAGAATTTGTCTACACACTTAAAGTGGCATTGAACATTGTCTTTAATCAACCACAAGTCAAAATAAGGCATTTGGTACAACAACCACAAAATAGTTGCACTTGCCATCGCCATTGTTTTGACATTTGGTACAATACTTACAAAAATAACACAAACCCCGACAATGTTTTGATGACAACATAAAAACTAACATTTAAAATAATAACCCTAACAGTATATAAACTAACACATTGCCCTGCCCTTATTTACAAAATATTAAACTAACATATACAACCATATGGCTGCCCTGCCCTTACTTCATTGATTGCCCTTGCCCTTATGGCTGCCTCTCCTCCCATAGCTGCCCTTCCCATCTCTTGTGTTACATTTTTGTGTCCTTGCTGCATTACTTCTTCCTTTGAAAGCAGTTCCTCCAGTAGCAGGTGGTCTTGTAGGCTACAAAAATAAGAATTGAGATGTTAGCTACTCATTTCATTGATTTATGAATAAACATCTAACATAAAACTATAGTACCTGTGATGAAGGTGCTCTAGTGTCCCATGTTTAAGTAGGGGTGTGTATAGCTGGCTGGCTTGAAGAGAACCATGGACCTCCTCTAACTATGTACCTAAAGTCTGAAGAGTACTATTGAGCTAATGGCTGTGAACCTAAAGTCTGACCTGGTGGTTGTGACCCTAAAGTCTGGTTGGAGAATGCCATGTTATAAGGCTGACGAGTTTGTGAGGGCTAAGATGAAGATGGGGCCTAAAATGAGGATAGGGCCTGGGATGAATGGAGCCTCAGATAAAGATGGGGCCTAGGGTCTATGTCTGCATGTAAAAGCCTTTCTCCTTGCCTACAATTAATTTTTAGCATGTTCAAGCAGTTATTGATGTATTGCTAATAACAATTAAATGAACACATACAAAATACTTACTGATTTAGCTTTTTGCATTCTCTTCCTCCTCTCTCATGGTGTCTCACCAGTGACATTAGCCTTGCATCCTCTTGCATTGTGCCCTTCCCTTTGATATCCCCCACACTTGATGGGCTTGTTCTCTCTAGAAACTCTGTAAGGGTTCCTTGGCTCATTAGCATCCTCTTCCTTTTTATGAGTGGCCTGCGTGGTGGCTTATAGACATTAAATGCAACAGGAGCAAGTAGGCCACTTGGAATCCACTTAGACTGGCTAGGCATAGGAGGTAAGGGTGTCTTGTATGTCTTTACATAAGAATCTTTGTAGTAGCATGAATGGGTGTAATCCTTTGGTTTCTCATGATTCATAAAAATGGCTGCAACTTCATGCTTGTAGGGGATTCCTATCAAGTCTCACACTCTACAACTACATATCTTCCTTACCAAGTCTACCACATGCCTCTCCTTCTCATTGTCAACTTCATACATAAACCTCCTAGATGGCATTGCACAGAAGCCCTTACACTTTACTTTCAACTTCTCCAGCCTGTCTTGTATGTTTGGACACAATTTGCCATGATACTTTTCTATGCCAGTCCTCTTTATGTAAAATCTACTCATAAGCCTAACCCTAATCCATTCCAGCATTGATAAGATTGGCTTATCTCTAGCCTTTAAAATCATGGAGTTAAAGCTCTCACTCAAATTGTTGACAATACAATCAGTCAAAGCCCTAGGAGTAAAATGAGATTTGGCCCATTCTGCATGATATCAAATTTGAAATACCAGCGGTATAGTCAATGAGTAATTTGATGCCAAGTGTCCTTATATTTAAAATGGGTTTCAATTTGTGCTAAGTGTCATTCTATTTCATTTGTAAAATTTTGAATGTATAATGCTAAATTTTAACCTATTTTAAATCTATCTAAAACTACTTTTAGCTCATTCTATTTAGGTCTCATTTGCAGTTACTTCCAATCTATTTAAAACCTAGATTTCTTTACAAAAACTTATTGTTAGTTCAAATATAAATTTCAATGATAAATTATATTATGTTCAAAAAGTTTATTGTTCATATCTTATTTAAAAAATGCTCAAATGAAATAAATTTATTGCATCACAATAACAAAAATTAAGTTAAGAAGTAAAATAATATATTGTTTTCAAAAATAAAATACACAAGCATGAACAATTTGCATTTTCTACTAAAGAGTATTCTTAGAAGGCCTTTTTAAGAGTTAAAAAAAAATATAATAATGACCATATTTAGCTTATGTAGGAATTATAAAATGTATTTAATTATGTATTTTAAAATGTACTCTTGCATATACATGAGATTACAAACTAATTTGAATAATGTTTGGCAAAATGCTAAAAATTAGCTTATTTTCAAAAAGGTAAGAGTTTAATTATTTACAATAAAACTGAAATAAAAAGGTAATATAAGGCCCACAAACTGTATATAAAATAAGCATAAAACTATCTTACAATCAATCCCCAAACAAACACTCCATAACATTGTTTGATATTTTTATTATTATTATTTTTTATCATAACATAATTGGTTTTCAAAATTTTAAATCCACGTCAACAAATAACAACGCTTTATTCTTCAATAAAGAACTAAATTATTTCCCTTTTGAAGGTTTTTTCCCCCTAATAATTAAGTAGCTAAGCACATCAAAGAAGCAATCAAATTGCAGACAACATTCCACTTCCTCTAGTATGGGAGAGTAGGGATGCTCTGTTCATTCCTAAAGAAGTTACCAGGATCAACCTTGGTCTTCATTTTAACCAGCCTGTCGAAATTACCATTGAAATACTTGATCCCATAAGCTCTTCCTTCTTGGCAACTTGCCTTACCATTATGGTTATTAGTGCCCAAGTCAAGACCTCACAGTTGAAATATGCATCCCTTGGATTCTTGGACACAAATGGAGTCATGAAACTGTAAAGCTTTCTTGTCAAATTTATATAGTAATCTGTCACCTCTTTTCCACCCTCATTCCAATTTGCTAAATACTGAATCTTTGCCAGGTTCCCTGCTCGATGTGGGAAAGGAGTTGCCTCAGCTGGAATCTCACTCATGCTTCCACCGTAAGGATTAAGTGCCAGTGTCACGTACTCTAGCTCAATCAATTTCTTCCAAATCAACTCCAAACCATACTTTGGAATTTGCTCCTTCAAATGGTCCGATTTCCTCTTCAAGTAAGACAGTGTTTGAGGTACTCGACTAAGCAAAATTTCGTTTGGTGTGCCAAGATCGAAGTTTGTCCAAAAAAGCACAGATTGAACCCAGCTCGCTTTATTGCAATCTGATTTTTTTAAACCCAATTCAGGAAAGCTCTTGTTCATGATCGAGAGAAGTTGCTCAGTCACCAAGGAAAAGAGCAATAAAAGTAGCTCTTCCAGTCTTCTCTCCATTAGTGAGATTTACTATGTCCAAGATAAGCCTAATGAAAAGGTTTTCATCCAGCTTATCTGCAACATGTTGCCACTCAAACACTATGTCCGTGGCATTTTGTTCCACGTTTTTGTTACGTTGAAAACAATTACAATTTCTGGAACACGTACAAGTTTGATTTTATATGACACAACCACTCCAAAACTAGCTCCTCCACCACCTCCAATAGCCTAAAACAAATCTTCTCCTATAGATTCTCTGTTCTGAAGTGTGCCATTGACATCAACAAGTTCTGCATCGATAATGTTATCGACTGAGAGGCCATACTTCCTCATCATGTTACCATAGCCACCTCCACTAAGGTGGCCTCCAACACCAACAGAGGGATAAACCCAGCTGGGAAACCATGAGTTTTGCTTTTCTCATAGATTCTATGGTAAAGTTCACCAAGAGTTGCTCCTGCTTGAACCCAAGCGGTCTCACTTTCCATATCAATGTGAATGGATCGGAGATTGAACATGTCAAGGACAAAGAATGGGACTTCTGACACATAAGATACACCCTCATAGTCACGGCCTCCACTTCAGATTTTCATTTGGAGGTCTTGCTTTTGAGCACAAGCAATGGCTGCTTGAATATGAGACTCATGCAAAGCAGTGAAAATGAGAAAAGGTTTCTGGGTTGTGGTCGTGTTGAATCGAAGGTTTCGAGTGTAAGCTTGCAAAATAGAAAAGTAGGAATCATTGTTCGGAGTATACATCGCTGCAGAGATTGGATGAGAGGGCTGGGAATGGTTTAAAAGACACTGAATAAAGGACTCAGAAGCCGATCCTTGCGATGAACTTCTCATATCTGATATATTGGATTGGGCCTAGAAATAAAGGATCAGTTTTACTTGAATCTATTGAAAAGAATTGAAAAACTAGTTGTCAACAATCTAGTTAAGTGTAGACCTAAGTGGCAGCAAAATAATGTTGAAGAAGCATGCAAATTGACAACTCACAAAGCCGGGTGTCAAATCCTTAAGTCCAAGAGCATCTCATTTACAAATGTAATGTTGTAACTGACCTAAAGGCTTGTTTGGATTGAGGGGGAAGGAAGGAGAGTAGAGGGGAGTAGAGTAGAGTTGGCTGAAAATAGACTAATTTTGGGCAAAATCTACTCTATTTTACTCTGCTTCCCCTCCCTTCTTCTCAATCCAAACGGAAGCCTCTATATAAGCCATGCAATGTAACTTAAGAACAATGACTAGAATTGCAATGAAATTAAATAAATTCAAGACCAATCCTCTATTGTTTGCCGTGCCCCTCATCTCTATACTAACCAAAATACTAAATTCTCTCCACTAGCCACATGATTAAAACCTTGCACCCACCAATTTTGGTATCAGAGCTAGGCAGCCAACCCCTTTTGTCCTAAAATTCTAAATCATACATATACACAAACCATAAATTATGGCAGCAAGTACAAGTACATCCACCTTCAATTATGCCCAAAACATTGTTCCCATCTTTACCAGTGAGAGCTATGATTTTTGGAGCACACAAATAAATACACTCTTTCATCTCACAAGATTTATGGGATTTAATTGAAAGACTATGAACAGCCAGAAGATCTGTCAACTTGGACAGCAGCAAATTAAACAAAAGGAGTACACCCAAAGAGATACAAGGGCTCTACTCTTCATCCAAGGGGTAAGTAAAACTATTTTTCCTAGAATTTCGGGTGCAAAAAAATCTAAAGAAGCATTTGAAATTTTGAAAAAGCAATTTAGTGGTTATAATAAAGTAATTTTTATTAAACTACAAAATTTTTGGAAAGAATTTGATAATTTACAAATGAAAGAAAATGAAACTGTGCAAGAATTTTTCCGTAAAATTTCAGTAATAATAAATCAAACTAGAAGGTATGGAGATAATATAAATGATCAAAAAATTGTAGAGAAAATATTAAGAAGTTTGTCAATAAAAATTGAGCATGTGATTGTTGCAATTGATGAAGCCAAAAGACTTATCAAATCTTACAATAGATGAGCTTTGTGGATCCCTTGAAGCAAATGAAAAAAGGATGGGCAGATTTTCTACCAATCTTCTAAACAAGCATTTCAATCTAAAGAAAAAATTATTGACAATAAAAATACAAAAAAGGAACAAGAAAATAAAGTCAACAGCTCCTCCCAACAAAGGAATCTGACTGGAGGAGGACGTGGAAAACAAAATTTTAGAGGTTGAGTCATTTAAAAAAGGAACAAGAAAATAAAGCTGTCAGCTCCCTCCAATAGAGGAATCAAATTGGAGGGGGACATGGAAAACAAAATTTTAGAGGTTGAGGCAGAGGAAAAAGAATTTTTTCTAGCCAAAGAAATTCTAATAGAAACTGTGACTCTCAATGCATTATCTGTAAAAAAATCTGGTCATGAGTCCAAAAATTGTTATTTTCGATGCACTAAATGTAAAATTCGGAATCACTCTCAAAGAGACTTCTGGTATAAAGAAATAAAAGAAGAAAATGGTGCCAACATCACTAAGGAAATTGAAGATACACAAGTATTTTTTTCATGTATGTCTGTACAACAAGAATCGAAAAGTACATGCTATCTAAATGGTACTTGCAATAATTATTTGACCAGATGTAAAGAATTTTTGTGAGTCGGGATGAAGGCTACACATCCACAATAAAACTTGGAGATGGCAAATTTCATGACATCAAAGGAAAATGTGTAATTGATGTTGAATCAAAAGGAAGTAACTCTAAACTTATCTATGATGTGCATTATGTTCCTGGTTTAGTTGCAAATCTAAAAGGGATTGAGGATTATGTTTTGGGGCAGAATTAATTTTGGAATAATGCTACGTCTACAACATTTTTACAATTAATTTTATGCAAAAAGCCGTTATTAGTAGGTAAATTTTTTTTTTTAATATCAGTATTAAGCCCAAATTAGAATCAGTAACAACTTACCACATTGGATTTGTTGTGAAATTATTGTAAAAATATTGTGACTGTAGCATTATTCTTATTTTTGTTGAACCCAAATTTTTGTAATTCTTAAGTTAAGGTCCTTGGCTTACATGTGAATCTGGTAGTAGTGCTTGTGGGGCCAGAGAATTTGGCAACCCCGGCCCACTCTATGCTAAGCCCAAGGTCCATGCCGAGGAGAAAGGTGTGTCCGAGGACGAGTCAAGGAAGCTCCATTCGCCAGGAATACCGTTGAGGACAACCATGTCCTCGGCCCGCATGGATCATTGAAAGGAAGAGCAAAGTGCCTTCAAAGGTAACCTTCCAGAGCAATCCAAGACAGAGGCAAGTACAATGGGTTGGCCCTAGGAGCATGGTGGAGGAGCAATCCCAGGAAGAACTATCACCTCCACATTAAATGCCCACAACTAACGTTCGGCTACATTAAATGGAGAAGTGACCCCTGAACAGTGCCGCCTCAGCTGTTACCACCTACAGAAAGGATGGGAAGGTGGCTGATGGGACAGGCACTCGAATGATGACCTGCATGATCGACAAATGGAGAGCCGAGATTAACCAGAAGGGAGTATAAAATGTAACAAGTCCTCCAGAAAGGGGGACGGCAATTTTAGGAAAGGAGAAGGATCATAGCACTTGTATAATCTTTGTAACTCAGTACCAAAGAAGATATAAGAAATATACTATCAAAGAAAGTGGCTGAGGAGCCCAGTCTTATATTTTTAGTTTGTATTCTTGCTATTTGATCCATGCATTACCATGCTTAATTGTACAACCCTCACTAGGGTCTAGTTCTTCAACCCACACTCTACAAATTCATTGTATTGGGCCAGCTGGGTTTGAGTCCACTCATGCACAAGGAATAATGCTCAAACCAGGTCCCTACAGTGTCAATCAAATGTTATTTACTATTCAATCAATAAATTTACTTTTTAGACATAATTTTAGGTTATAAAAATTTAAAATTTAAACATTTATTTAATTGATATCATAACTATTGATTTATCAAAATTTACATTTAATAAAAATATATCTATTGAATGAAGTTTTAGTTTAGTTTTTTTTTTAAAAGGAAAAAAGAAGTTATTTGCTACCACTTTAGCCAAATTTTGTCATTAAGATTTGTTGGGAAAACATAGCTTGTCATTCTTTTTAAAAGGGATTTTTTTCCATTTAACATCATTTTAGCAACAATTTTGTTAGTTAGCATTTTTTTTGAAATATTTTAGCAAACTAACATCTCGAGTTTGTCATACTCGATTTCAATGAACGAAATCGAGTCTCACGCATTCAATTTTCATGCTTTGGAAGGCTGATGTGGAAATTTTTATACACGTTGAACTCGAGTCTCACGCACTCGATTTAGTTTTACTGATCTGAGAAACGAATGGAATTGAGTAATCTTAATTAGATATTTTAAAATAAAAGAATGGAAAGGAATGAAAATGAATGAAATTTAAGTAATCTTTTTTTAAGAGTAACATGGAGGGAATGAAATGAAATTATTTTATGAAAATATTACTATTAGACTCCTATTTTAAAATAAAGAGTTGAATATATAGGAGTTGATGATGTGTTAAATCAGTTGGTTGAACACTTCGGCTTCGGTGGACTACGACGGCAGCGAAGGCCTGAAAAGAAGAAATAATCAAGGGGTGACCGGGGTGGACCGGCCAAATACCCTCCGATGATAAAGTTAGTTTTCTAACAAGGAAATGTAGTTCCAACTTTTTGGGAGTAAAATCTCAAAAAATTTTCATACCTTTGCATGGTTCAGACCGGCCCTTATATAGGGTGCTTCGAGGCGGTTATTGGTTCGAATAACTTCCCCCAGATTCTTGGAATCCGGATCTCAACTACTATTGAAACCATAACCGTCGCTGGAAGTTACATACTTGGGAGGAATTGGCGGCGATGAACACGGGTTGGTTACCCGCTCCAGAATTTACTAAGTGTTGTGTGGTCGTCCATGTGCAATGCCTATGGACGACCCTTTGTCATGCTGTTGTTTGATCGTCCATGTGCTTTGCACATGGACGACTCTTTCGACTTGATTATGGGGTTTATTCAATTGGTCAACTTCTCAAGGACTAGAGGTCTGGACGAATAGAAGATGGTCTAGTCGTTTGGCTAACCGTTCATGATGGAAGACCCATCTGGACGAACCATAGATGCAATTTTTTGTTATCCCATCAGTTGCCCCCTTGTCCAGGGTGTCGTCCAAGGACATTATAGGGATTTTATCCCATTTATACAGCCACGTGTCATGGTTTAATTCGTTAAGCGATTAAATCGATTACATTTCCCCATGCGATTGCCACGTGTCATTTTCTTAGTGGATGGTGTCGCTTTGCTGACCCTACTCCTGGGCCCTATAAATAGGCACATTCTCTTTCTTGCCCTTCACCTCTATCATAAACTTCCTTCTGCTATCTCGTCCAAGATTCTCGTCTAGCATTCATCCTAGTTCTTAGGTACTTCCTCTTCCCTTTAGGTTTTCATTTTGATCTTTACTTTAGTTATGTCTTCGTCTAGTAGTACAGAGAGAGAAATAGATGAGTATCAGGACGTCTCGTCTGGAAGTTATGAGAGTAGTGAGGGTATCACTAGTTTTAGTAGCAGTTCCTCGGACGAGTAGTATTCGTCCGGGGTCCCTGGCTTTTCCTTAGAAGAATTTCAAGAAATGCAACGTAGGATGGCCTCTGGAACTGGGGCTAGTTCGTCCAGAGCGCCACCCAGCCCTTCTTAGGACGAGGAGGAGGAAGAGGAAAACATCATATATAGTTGTGCACCTGAGGTAGCGTCCACCTTAGACGCTTCTAAGTTAAAAACCTTAGTAGATAGATATCAAATTCCTATCGAGCTTGAACCTTGTCTGCCCAGGGAAGGAGAGTGATGTTGTTCACCTTCTTCTGGTTTGGGAGTATACTCGTCTTATCTCTTAGCTGGTCTTAGGTTTCCCCTAAATTCATTTTGTAGAGGTCTTCTTCATAGGTTAGGTATTGGTCCTAACCAACTTAACCCCAATGGATGGAGGACTGTGGTTGCCATGCAAGTGCTATGGCGTGAGGCATTGGAAGGGGACTGTCCTTTAACAGTGGACGAGTTCCTTTACTGTTATAAGCCCTCAGAGATAAAAAAAGTCTGCTGGTTTCTATCAGTTCTCGTCCGAAGGCTCATACTATAATTTAATAAAGGGCCGTAGCTCGTCTGATAGGCTCTGGAAACAAGAGTTTTTTATCATTTCTAGAAACTGGGCTGGGGACCCAACAGATGTTAGTAATGCCCCCTTCCCTCCTTTTACTAGCCCCATAGGTCGCCTTCGTCCTTAGGGTATGTTTTCTTTCCATGTTATTTATTTTATTCCTTACACTTTTTCTAACTTTCAATCGTCTAACCACCTTTCTTTTATTGGTGCAGCTGTTACTCGTCCACGTTTGGACAGGTCTTACTTGGATCGAATTGACCAAGTACGTGCCTTCCCTAGAAGGACTTTCCACGATTTAGTAACTTTCAGCCGTTTAGGTACGTGGGGTCTTGGTCGAGAACCAACTGTTGAGAATCTAGGCCACGAAGAAACTACTCGTAAAAGTAAGTATCGTCCATCTCTACTCCATATTTATTTATTTATTTATTTATTTATTTTATTGATTTCCTTCATTGTAGGAATACTTACAATGAGAGAGAATAGGGAAAAAACAATAACTAGTGGGGACGAGGATGCTCCTGTGCCTCCAGTCGTCCAAAAGGCTGCCATCCAGCCTGGGAAAAGGAAGTCCAAGAAAATTTCAAGTGCTGTGGACCTGGACAACCTTCCTAGTCGTCGAGGTTCTAAAAAACCAAAAACCACTCAGATTTCTCTTCCCAAGGTCCCCAAATTCACTCCTCCGACGGTGAATCTGGACGAGCCTCCTGTCAATGTGGAGCTCGTCCAAATAATTCATCCTGTTCAGACTGATCCTACTCCCCCTCCAGCTAAGACTCCACGGAAGCCTCACCAGTCAGAGCAATCAGATCGTCCCTCTAACTTGGTGCTGGACGAGGGGTATGCGTGGAGGACGTTCAAAGGAATCGTCACTGACAACGAAGTTAACCAATGTTACAATATGTCAGTGAAGGAATTTGAACGTTCTGGCATCCACAACCTCTTTAAGGTAGGACCTTAATTCGTCCTTGTGTGCCTCTTTATATATATATATATATATATATATATATATATATATATATAGAATCTCTCTAACTCTCATTCGTCCGTGCACAGGCTATGTCAAAGTTTTATACAGCGACGTGCCAGGCCAAAGAACTTGCTGAGGAGGCCAAGACAGCAAAAGAGAAGGCTAAGGAGCTGAGCAACGAAGTTTTGCTAAAAAAGGGGGAGGCGATCAGGCTGACAGATGAAGTCAACCGTTTGCTAGGAATTGAGACAAAACTGAAGGACGAGGTTGAGGAACTTAAAGCAGATGCTATTGAAAAAGATACTCGCATTACATACTTGGAGGGACAAGTTTCAGGGCTTACTTCGTCCTTGGAGAAGGCACGTGAAGAAGCCATATCAATGGTTAAGAAGTCTGACGAATACAAGAATCGTCTAGACAGCCATTATGCTGCTGGGTATGAGGACTTCCGTGCTGATGCCAAGGACGCATTCCCTGACTTGAACTTCGATGTATTTAAGATCCCCTCACCACAGAGAGTTCCTTGCTTATGACGAGCTCTGAGGACGTTAATGTGGAGGACGATTCCAATAATGAGGTGACCCAGGACGATCTGAAGACGAACCCAGCAAAATGACTTCATCTTTCAGAAAGTTTTTTATGTTTTTGTTAAAAAGTGCCCTAGTGTTTTGGGCTTTTACTTTTTTCTCTTTTTCTTTTTTTTATTTAAATTTATTCAAGTACAATTTCTTCGTCCAAGTTTATGGACGAGTTTTATGGATAAGCACTCATTACTCTTCCAAGGGTTTTTGGACGGTGGTTGTCTACCCTTTGAATTTTATGAATGTATGAATGCTTTTTCTTTATCATTGTTCATTATGTTTGATTATTCTTTAAGCTTTGTGAACAAGTTTCATTCATATCATCCATACCATTTTTGTGGTTGTGGGATTTTCCCTTTTATTGAGGCTTTATCTTGTCTTGATCATATGGATGAATTCCTTCCTGAATCATGGGATGTTCATTCTCAAGTTCGTCCATGAATGCTGTCTTTTTAGCAGATTTAAGTGTTGCTCAAATTTAGGACGACTATTTACTCGTCCTTAATGAAATTTTCCCAACGAATGCTCGTCCATGGGTTGGATTGTTAAGTTGGTTAGATTCGTCTATGGGCCTGTGGTGTTTTCACATGCACATTGTTCATCCATGGTGTAGACGATTACACTTCTGGTTTGTCTCGTCTTGAGCTTAGATGGACATACCTTATTTTTCTTGCTTTATCCTTATCTAAAGGAAAGCTTTTAGACGATACTTCCTTGCGTCCAAGGATTTTACTCGTCTTTGGCCTTTCGCCTTCCGTGGATCATTTTGAATCGTAGGAAATGGAGGATTTCCATACAATCATACATATATTTAAAACACATCATATATATTTAGAAATCCATACTATGTAATTCGTCCACAATCATGGCACATGCTTAAGAGCTTGTGCTTTTAGGGAATTAAAAATACATAATACAACATAATTTCGTCCATGAGCAGTATAAAGTACTTATTTATTTAAAACACAATAATAATAAGCAAGTACTGGAAAATATTAAACACATTACTTCAAACGTCCAAGGATCTCGTCCATCTCATGGCTGGTCCATGATCACCCTTCATTGATAGTACCTCCTTAGGTGTTCAACGTTCCACGGGTGCTCTAACTTCCTTCCGTCCAGGGCTTCCAAATAGTAGGATCCTTGCCTCTTGCAGTTGATTACCCTGTAAGGTCCTTCCCAGTTTGGTTCCAGCTTCCCATGGGCCGGGTTTTTGGTGGCCAAAGAAACCCTTTTAAGGACGAGATCCCCAATGCTGAAGCACCTGGGTTTCACCATAGTATCATGCTGCTTTGCCATGAGATTCTTGTACCTTGCTGTTCTTTGCTTCGTGTCTCTTCTTACCTCGTCTATGAGATCGAGGTTAAGGCGAAACTGTTCGTTGTTTTCCTCATCTTGATACTTCATCACCCTATGGCTGGCCATATGCACTTCTGCAGGTATGACTGCTTCGCTCCCGTAAGCCAGTTTGAAAGGAGTCTCTCCTGTGGGAGTCCTCGCTGTTGTTCTGTAAGCCCACAAAACACCTGGTAATTCATCCGGCCATACTCCCTTTGCCCCTTCAAGCCGAGTCTTGATGATTTTCAACAAGGATCGGTTTGCTACTTCTGCTTGTCCGTTAGCTTGTGGGTGGGAGGGTGAGGAATAATGATTCTTGATTCCAAGCTATTCACAAAATTCTCTGAAGGGGGTGTTGTCAAACTGTCGTCCATTGTCAGATACTAGTACTCTTGGTAATCCAAATCTGCATACAATGCTTTTCCAGACGAAATTTTTTACATTTTGTTGTGTAATTTTCACTAAGGGTTCAGCTTCCACCCATTTAGTGAAATAATCTATCCCCACCACCAAGAACTTCATCTATCTGGTTCCAGTTGGAAAGGAGCCTAAAATATCCAAACCCCACTGTGCAAAAGGCCAAGGGGCCATCATTGGGGTGAGGTATTCTGAAGGCTGTCTTGGAATATTATTGAAACGTTGACATTGGTCACATACCTTAACATATGCCTTAGCATTAGCTTGGACGGTTGGCTAGTAGTACCCTGCACGGATGATCTTGTGGACGAGTGATCTAGCTCCTGAGTGGTTTCCACATGCTCCTTCATGAACTTCTTTCAGCATGTAATTCACCTCGTCTGGAGCTAAACACCTCAGGTATGGCTGTGAAAAAACTCTTTTGTACAACACTTCATCCATAAGGACGTATCTAGCTGACTTAACTCTGAGCTTCTTGGCTTCGTCCTTTCCCTCTGGAAGCTTTCCGTCCCTCAGGTATGATATTATTGGGGTCATCCAATTCTCCTCGCCTTCTATCTGTAATATCTCTGAGAGATCTATGCTTGGCATGTATTGTATTTCATCAAACTTCATTGCTTCATTAGAGGAAGCTTCATTCGCTAAAGTATCTGCTTCTATGTTCTCTTCCCTCGGGATTTGAGCAAAATTAACTTTTTTGAATTTTTTCACAAGGTGTACCACTTTTTTCAGGTATTTCTTCATTCTGTCTTCTTTGGCTTCACACATCCCATTTACTTGGCCTATGACCAACTGAAAATCTCCCAAGACGAGTATCGAGTTTGCCTCCACAGATTTAGCTAACTCTAACCCTTTAAAAAGGGCTTCATACTCTACTTCATTGTTAGTTGCTTAATACTGCAAGCGAACCTTGTGATTCAATTTATCTCCTTCTGGTGATTGCAAAACTACTCCTATACCTCCTACATTTAGTGTAGATGATCCATCTACATGGACGACCCATTTTTTATTGTCTTCTTTGTCATCCAAGTCCTCATAACTTGGAGTGAACTCTACGATGAAATCTGCCAAGGCTTGAGCTTTTATTGCATTCCTCGGTTGGTACCGAATATCAAACTCACCGAGCTTAACTGCCCATTGAATTAGTCGTCCTGCAATTTCAAGTTTATTCATCGCCTTCTTGAGTGGATGATCCATCATGACATTAATGACATGACCTTGGAAGTAGTGTCTTAACTTCCTAGAAGCTATTATTAGTGCGAAGGCTAACTTCTCTATCAATGGGTATCTTCCTTCTGCCTCTCTCAATGCCCGGCTAGTGTAATACACAAGCTTCTGTACCTTTTCTTCCTCCCTGATCAACGCTAAACTCACAGCATGTGGGGACACTGCTAAGTATAAATATAGTTCTTCTCCTAGCATGGACGGACTTAGCAATGGGGCCGTGGTAAGATAGTGCTTTAGATCCTGGAAGGCCCTTTGACACTCGTCCGTCCACTCAAATGCCTTCCTGAGAATCTTAAAAAAGGGTAAACACTTGTCAGTGGCTTTTGAGACAAACTTGTTCAGAGCTGCAACTCGTCTAGTTAGGGATTGGACTTCCTTGATGTTCTTCGGTGGTTCCATGTTCAATATGGCTTGGATCTTGTCTGGATTTGCCTCAATTCCTCTCTCTGAAACCATGAATCCTGGAAACTTTCTCGGCGATACTCCGAATGCACACTTACTTGGGTTCAGCTTCATCTTGTATCGCCTAAGTGTTTCAAAGGTTTCCTGAAGATCGTCCAAATGGCTTCCTTCGTCTAAGCTCTTCACAAGCATGTCATCCACGTACACCTCTACATTCCGTCCTATCTGTGGACGAAACATGTGATTCACCAACCTTTGATAAGTTGCCCCTGCATTCTTCAGACCGAAGGGCATCACCTTGTAACAAAACAAACCTTGACTGGTAATAAAAGATGTCTTTTCCTGGTCTGCCTCGTCCATCTTTATCTGATTATATCCTGAGAAGGCGTCCATGAAACTCAACAGTTGATGGCCAGCTGTATAATCAACCAGTTGATCAATACGTGGCAAAGGATAACTATCCTTAGGGCAAGCTTTGTTCAAGTCAGTGAAGTCGACGCACATCCTCCACTTGCCATTTGCCTTCTTCACCATCACTACATTTGCCAACCAATCCGGGTAATAGACTTCCTAGATAAACTGTGCTGTGGTTAGTTTCTGAACCTCTTCCTTGATAGCCTTCTCTCGTTCAGGGGCAAACATCCTCTTCTTTTGACGAATAGGCTTCGAAGAAGGGGACACGTTCAGTCGGTGAGTGATTATACTCGGATCAATGCCAGGCATGTCGTCATGACTCCATGCAAAAACATCGGCATTCTTCTTTAGAAACTGGACTAGGTCTTCTTTCTCCCTCTCCTTCATACTTGTTCCAATTCTAGTAAATTTCTCACTATCATTTTCTCGTAATAAAATATCTTCCAATACTTTAGTCGGTTCTGCAACAATTCTTCTTTCTTCTACACTCATAGTCTGCATTTACTCGTCCACAGCCAACATGGCTAGATAACACTCTCTGGCTACCAACTGATCTCCTTGTGCTTGCCCAATCCCACACTCCGTAGGGAATTTAACTGATAGATGGTAGGTGGATGTTACCGCCTTCCAACTGTTCAAGGTTGATCTCCCAATGATGGCATTGTATGAGGATGAACAATCCACCACAAGGAAATTTACTTCCTTAGTTATCTGCTGCGGGTATGACCCTACCACTACAGGCAAGGTAATGGTACCTACGGGCTGCACTTTCATTCCTCCAAATCCTATTAGTGGCGAACAAGTTGGACGAAACTGATCTCATCTAAGCCTCATCTGCTGGAAGGCAGGATAATACAATATATCTGCTGAGCTTCCATTATCCACCAACACCCTCCTGGTTCTATAATCTGCTATGAGTAGGGTAATGACGATTGCATCGTCGTGTGGATGATGGATCCTCTCAGCTTCTTCGTCCGTAAAAGAGATGGTTGGCTCGTCTGTTTCCTTCGTCCTTGGTGGTCGTCCAGAGAGTTGGACGTTTTGCACTGCTTTGAGATACGTCTTTTTTGCCTTGGAAGATTGTCCTGTCGATGTCCCACCGATGATAACCCTTATTTCTCCGAATGGGGGCCGTGATGACTCTTCCATCTTTGCTTTCAATTTTTCATCTTTATGATCCCTTCCAACGAAATGCCTCAACTTTCTTATCTAATGAGATTCTCAATCTGTTGCTTCAGGTCATAACACTCGTCCGTGTCATGCCCATGATCCCTATGGAAGCGACAATATTTATTCTTATTGCGCTTGTTAGGATCTCCCTTCATCTTCTCTGGCCACTTCAAGGAAGGATCATCCTTGATCTGCATGAACACTTGATCGAGTGGGGCATTCAAGGGTGTGTAATTCTGACTCCTTGCTGATGGGCCTGCCTTCTTGTTATCCCTGTCTCGATCCTTTTTATCTTCCGTTCGTCCCTTCTTTGGACGAGACCCTTGATCAGAGTGACGCGGGGGGTTGACTTCCATTCTCTCGGCTCTCTTCCTCTTCTTAGCTATGATAGCATCTTCTGCATTCATAAAGTTTTGGGCTGAATGGACGAGTTCAGCCATGGATTGGGGCTCTTTTTCATACAACTTGTGAATGAATAAGTCTGAGTTAACCCCATTGTGGAAGGCTGCCAATAGTAGCTTGTCGTCCACCTCGTCTATTGTCAAGGCTTCTCTGTTGAAACACGTGATAAAGGAACACAGGCTTTCATTCTCTCCTTGCTCTATAGTCAGCAAACTGGACGAGGAACGTTTGTGTCTCTGTCCTCCAATGAAATTATTGACAAATAATTTACTTAACTCCTCGAAAGAACTTACAGAATTCGGGGGTATTTTGCTGAACCATACTCGCACTGGTCCCTTAAGGGTGGTAGGGAAGGCTCTGCACATAATCTCGTCTGGAACTCCTTGGAGATGCATTGTGGTCTTGAAAGTAGCAATATGATCAAAAGGATCACGCGCTCCATCATATGAATCCAGGGAAGGCATTTTGAACTTCGGCGGTAAAGGATGCCCATTGATGGAAGCCGTGAAAGGGGAATCTGTTCGGTGAACCAAATCCTCGACGGGATTTGCCCTTCTCATGTTCTCCTTCATCTCGTCCATAACCTTCCTCATCTGATCCATTTCCTTCTCCAAATGTGGCACCCTTCGCGAAGTGGTGCCTCTTGACTGAGCCTCGGGCTCAGCATTTCCTCCTCTATCTTCTTGACTTTGGGACTGTCTCTCAGCATGTCCTTCACGGTGCTGCCTCTCCATCTCCCTAGTCAACTCTTGATTCTGGCGAGTTAACTCCGCCATTGCGGCCGCCATGGATTGCATGTGTTGGATGGAAGGCGACTGCATGACAAGCGCTGATTGGCGATCGCGATGGGGGTTGCTTGAAGCATCTCTACTTCCCTGATGGCCTGGGCTTGTAGCCCTCGACCTAGTCTGAACCATTCAACCTTTTCTCCAGAAAGCCAAATCGTAAAATAATTTATGCTTCCCACAGACGGCGCCAACTGATGATGTGTTAAATCAGTTGGTTGAACACTTCGGCTTCGGTGGACTATGACGGCAGCGAAGGCCTGAAAAGAAGAAACAATCAAGGGGTGACTGGGGTAGACCGGCCAAATACCCTCCGATGATAAAGTTAGTTTTCTAACAAGGAAATGTAGTTCCAACTTTTCAGGAGTAAAATCTCAGAAATTTTTCATACCTTTGCATGGTTCAGACCGGTCCTTATATAGGGTGCTTCAGGGCGGTTATTGGCTCGAATAACTTCCCCCAGATTCTTGGAATCCGGACCTCAACTGCTATTGAAACCATAACCGTCGCTGGAAGTTACATACTTGGGAAGAATTGGCGGTGATGAACACGGGTTGGTTACCCGCTCCAGAATTTACTAAGTGTTGTGTGGTCGTCCATGTGCAAAGCACATGGACGACTCTTTCGACTTGATTATGGGGTTTATTCAATTGGTCAACTTCTCAAGGACTAGAGGTCTGGACAAATAGGAGATGGTCTGGTCGTTTGGCTAACCGTTTATGATGGACGACCCATCTGGACAAACCATAGATGCAATTTTTTGTTATCCCATCAGGAGTATTTTGGGAGTTCTAGTAAAAAATTCATAAATTCTAATTTCATTCCCTCCCATTTCTCCCAATTTCGGGATGAATGAAAATTTGAGGTTTTAAGAAAAAAGAAAAGAATGAGTGTTCCCTTCTATCCATTTCATTCCCTCCCACTTAAACTCCAAAACAAGAGAATGAACTTTCTATTCTCTCCATTAAAACTCCCAAACAAAAGAATAGAAGAATATTATAAAATTATTTTTTTCATTCATTCTCATTCCATGCCATTCCTTCCTCTCAAACGAAGCCTTAGTTGAAATTGAATCTAATAAACTCGAGATGTTAGTTTGCTAAAATGTTTCAAAAATATGTTAACTAACCAAATTAATGCTATAGGGAAAAAAAAAATTCCTTTTTAAAATATATAGTGTCGGACCCAAACCCTATCAGACTTGACCAACTATAAATGTGTTGTTATAAACGCAAAGGGAAAGAAAGATTAGAAGACGCAACCGTTCCAGAAGCAGCAATGGGGAGCGTTAAGCCGGAGAAGAGCCGCTCTCTCAAAAACCCTAAAAATAAGCGAAAGAAACCTCTCGCCCCAACCAACCTTAACAACAGGAAAAAGTCCAAGAAACCCCGAATCCAAAACCCCGAAACCAACAACAACAACAACAATGAAATCATCCAAAAGGTACAACCACCAGCATCACCGTCTGAACAGCTTAGTTGTTTCCTCAACCAGTTCCAATCCGCCAACGGGGTCCAGCTTTCTTCTCTCGAATTAGAATCCCTCAAAGGTACTACTGCTTTTCATTACTCTCCGTTTGGTTGTTCAACAAAACCCAATACTAAAAAAAATGATTTTTTTTTTTAAATTAAATAGATACTTGCATTGTGGAGTTATCTCAAGACACGGACCAGGATGTTGAAAACTTGGGGAAACATATGAAGGCAGCGTTTGGGGCGTCATGGAAAGAAGTGCTTTGCGGAAAACAGGTTTTGGAAGGGAAAGTAGATCCTGGGAGTCCAGCACTTCTTGTCGTTAGTTCATCTGCCTTAAGAGCAATAGAACTCCTAAGGTTTCTTCCTTTATTTACTTTTTTGAGCTAATTGCTATAGTGTATATATTGCCACTGCCGCATTTGTAAATCTCACTGACCATTTTGTTTATTTGTGGTACATAAAGGGGTTTTCGCACGCTGACTAAAGATTGCCATGCCGTAAAGCTGTTTTCGAAGCATATGAAGGTTGAGGAACAGGTACTTTTGCCCTCTGATGCTAGTTTTAATCTGGGAATACATATATTATTGCTCGATTTTAATCGTTGAAGTTGAAGTTTAAAAGTGATCGTTTTTAGTCCCTTAGATGATGTGGCCTAACTAAAAATTGACATGTGATCATTCCATAGGGACTAAGATTGCTCTCCTTTTCAATTTAATTGTGGTAAACTGGTAATGCAACTTTTGTTTGTGTGGATATGGGGAGGTTTGTATATATTCGAATTATACACGAGGTTAAGATTCAGCAAATGGAATATTGGAGTTAATGCCAAACAAGGAGAGAGTGAAAGGAAGTTGTTTGAGAGTTTTGTAATATACGATGTGCCGAAATGGTGTGGTTTGGATTCATTGTACCGGTTCAACGTACAATAAGGATTAGGGAAGCCTAGTAGGATTTAGATTAAGGCGTTGAGGAAGTGCTTGACGAAGTCTCTGTGAATCTCATCTAGTTATTGATAATGTGTCTATTAATTACCCGACGAAGTTTTAGTTTCGATAATATCTCGGTTGACTTTGAAAGAAGCAGGAAGAAGTAGCATTATTTAAGATGGAAAAGGATGTCGAGATTTTAGTGTAGAAAAAGGCAAAAGGCAGTATTTGTTTAAGTGAAGCAAGTACTCAAATTCTAAATATGGTTATTATACTAGGAATGAACTGAAATCATACGTATCTAATACCCTGGAATTTTATATTAAAGTCTTTGTGGCTCTACAAATGTGTGCTACATGAGAAAAAATTAATCAACAATAAGCTTTACAACAAGCTAGGCACAGTTTGAATTGATGCTGGAGTGCTCTTGCACATGTTAATGTTATGAGCTTATTTTCGTTGTTTAATTGAGATAGGTCATTGCCATTTCTCACAGTTATGAGCATGGTTGTCAAAATCGCGATCCGGATCGTAAAATCACACGATTTTACGATCCCACCTCACCAAAAAGTTTAAAATTGTAGCGGGATTGCAAAAATAGTAGGATCATGTAGGATCGCATAGGATCGTAGGATTGTATGGGATTCTACCGATCCTACCATTTGGCTTGATTTTTTTTTTTTTTTTTTTTTATAAAGTAGGATTCATTTGGGTAAGATAATCCACCTAAACTCATAAGCCCAATGGGTTATCAAAAGCCCAATAATGAATTGAAGTCCCAAATTTACCCCTATGTTAAAATAAAATCTCAAAAAAACCTGTAGTACTTAAGTTTAATGTTATCAAAAACAAAACCTAAAATATTTAGATGATGAAATAGGATATGACAATGACAGTGATTAGATTAGAAGAACCTTAGAATGAGAATTTTCTTTTGGATTTCATATTTGTAATTAGCTAGTTTACCTTAGATTGAGAATTCTCTTTTGGATTACATATTGTAAATTTGTAGTTAGCTAGTTTTTATATGCTGAATTCTCTTTTGGATTACATATTGTAAATTTGTAGTTAGCTAGCTTTTATATGCTAATTAGCCTAACTTATTTTAGATTTGGAACTTAGAATTTGGAAAACATTTTCCATATGTGTAGATAATATTTTGGTGCTTAGTTGCTAATTAAACATGTACTAAACTTTTTAGATACATTATGTCAAAAGTTAAATATATTTTGTTTCGTTAGAATGACATAAGAACGATGTAGTTTGTGCAAATTACATTTTATGATGCATTTTTTTTTTAATGGATGGATTCATATTTTAAGTGATTATATAACATACAAAGTCACTATTAATAGGTTTTTTGCTTAAAATCTGAAAATAGGTAGGATCTTACAATCTACGATCCGATCTTATGATCCACGATCCTACCTACTTTCCACGATCCTACGTAGGATCCCGATTTTGACAACCTTGGTTATGAGCTCCGAAATTTTCTTCATCTACTCTCTCTCACGGTATGGATGCATTTTTCACAATTTCCCCCATCAGACTTTCAATAAAAAATTTTTATTTTATAAAAATTTCAATCAAAGCATTGTTGATGGAATTGGAGCCTTAATCTTTTTCACTGATTATTATTTAATTATATTTTCCATATTAGTGTTTTTTTTTTTTTTTGGATTGGTTAGTTACACACCCACCCAATGGCTCTTGAACCCTCGACCTACCACCTACCACCTAACACTTGTAAGGCGAGGAAGTGACAATTGTGCCAGAGCTCATTGTCAAAATTTTTTTTTTCATATTTTATATTTCACATCTTAGTGACCTTTGTTAGGCATCCATCTGTGTTGAGATGACTGGATTTAGTGGTTTTATTGGACTTTGAGAAATGATGCCAAAACTTAAAAAGAGTGGCTGAAGCATAAGCTCTGCTGAATATTATTTGCACGTCAGTCTGATCCCAAATTCTCTGTGGTTCTTTTATATTGATATACATACATATATTTTTTATTTTTTCTGATAATCTTTTGTGAATAGTGACAAGATTGGTAGTCTCTTCTATGTTCTTGTTTGTGTTAATGGGTTGTTGTGGTAAACTTACATCATTTAACTTTTGTAATTTGTTGTTTATTTCGGACTTTGGGAAGTGATGAGAAGATAAAAACTGATTGGAAAAGTCACCAGCAATGCTGAAATTATTCATTTGCACGTCAGTCTGATCCCAGGTTTCAATGTTTATGATTTATCTATTCCATATTAGTGTCTATTTTTGTACTTTACTTCTTAGCGACATTTGTTAGCTATTCGACTATCTGTGGTGAGATGACTGGATTTAGTGTTTTTATTGGAGTTTGGGAAATGATGCCAAAACCAAAAAATTGTGACTGAGGCGTAAGCTCTGCTGAATATTATTTGCACGTCAGTCTGATCCCATATTCGCTGTGGTTCTTTTATAGTTATAGACACATATTTTTCATTTCCTCTGATAATCTATTGTGAACAAGGACAAGACCCGTGCTCTCTTCTATGCGTTTGTTTGTGTTAATGGGTTGTGATAAAATTACATTATCTCATTTTTGTAATGTGTAGCTTATTGTGGACTTTGGGAAATGATGATAACATAAAAACTGATTGGAAAAGTCACCAGCAATGCTGAAATTATTCATTTGCACGTCAGTCTGATCCCAGGTTTCATTGATTATGACTTATCTATTCCATATTACTGTCTATCTTTTATATTTTACTTCTTAGTGACATTTGTTAGCTATCCAACTATCCGTGGTGAGATGACCGGATTTAGTATTTTTATTGGAGTTTGGGAAATGATGCCAAAACCAAAAAATTGTGACTGAGGCGTAAGCTCTGCTGAATATTATTTGCACGTCAGTCTGATCCCATATTCTCTGTGGTTCTTTTGTATATACATTTTTTTTTTGAGGAACTTTTATAGTTATGGACACATATTTTTGGTTTTTTCTGATAGTCTATTGTGAACAATGACAAGACCCATACTCTCTTCTATGTGTTTGTTTGTGTTAATGGGTTGTTGTGATAAAATTACATTATCTCATTTTCGTAATGTGTAGCTTATTGTGGACTTTGGGAAATGATGATAACATAAAAACTGATTGGAAAAGTCACCAGCAATGCTGAAATTATTCATTTGCACGTCAGTCTGATCCCAGGTTTTATTGGTTATGACTTAGCTATTCCATATTAGTGTCTATTTAATATATTTTACTTCTTAGTGACATTTGTTAGCTATCCAACTATCCGTGGTGGAGATGACTGGATTTAGTGTTTTTATTGGAGTTTGGGAAATGATGCCAAAACCAAAAGATTGTCACTGAGGCATAAGCTCTGCTGAATATTATTTGCACGTCAGTCTGATCCCATATTCTCTGTGGTTCTTTTATAGTTATAGACACATATTTTTAGTTTTTTCTGATAATTTATTGTGAACAATGATAAGACCCATACTCTCTTCTGTGTGTTTGTTCGTGTTAATGGGTTGTTGTGATAAAATTACATTATCTCATTTTTTTTAATGTCTAGCTTATTGTGGACTTTGGGAAATGATGATAACATAAAAACTGATTGGAAAAGTCACCAGCAATGCTGAAATTATTCATTTGCACGTCAGTTTGACCCGTGGTTTCACTGGTTGCTCATCTGAATTTTTATGATCTGAAATTCTGTGTGATGCTTTGATATTTATATATATACATATATTTTTGTTTTTTCTGATCATCTGTTTTGAACAATGACAAGATCCGTTCTCTCTTCTATTTGTTTGTTTGTGTTAACAAGTGGTTGTGATGAAATTACGTAGGCCTTTAAATTACATTTTAGTAAATCCTTACTATAATGAGAAATAACAAAATTTATAAATCTTCTTCCAAAGAAATATAAAATAAATATTTGGTAGTGTTTTTCACTTTCAACTTTCTCTCCCCCCCCCCCCCCCCCCCCCCCCCCCCGATCTCTTAGTTTTTCCCTACATTGGGCATAATTAGATATTGAGAAAAAAGCTATCATTAGCTCTCTCCAATATTGGGTCATTTCATGTACCAGTGTACATGCTCCTAGTTGCCTGCAAAATAATAGTATGAGGATCCCATGGTCATAGATTTATTGAATAGTTCAACTGGATTAATTGACACATGCTGGTCAAAAGTTAGGAACTCTCTTATTTGACTGCTTTTGATTGATGTAATTATATTACTTTATTATAGCGTGTGATATTTTGAGTGAGTTTTCAGCTAATTTTATTGCAAAGTGTAATTGCCTAATGTAGTGCATTCTTCTTTCTTTCCTCTCTCATTTTGGTGCCTGAATTCTTCACTTGAAGGTAGTTTAAGAGAAGGTCCCTGAGGATACCCTCATGGTATTTCTCAAAAACAATTTGTTTGGTTGTTTTGGCATAGATCTTTTAATGGTTATCGGACATGTCATTCTTGCAATCTTCTAGTTTTTTTAGTTTGATATAATTTTTCCAGTTTATTTAGTCTTTCCCTTCTGCCTATTGTTGGCTGGATTCTTATATTAATGGTTATTATTATTCCTTCTGGATGATGCAGGTATCCTTGTTAAAGAATCGTGTTAATATTGCTAGTGGTACACCAAGCAGGTTAGTTATTCAAGAATGTTCTTTTCTTAGGGCATCTCAGGCTGTCTGTTGCCTAACACTGCGAGATTGTTGCTGGGCCAAATTATGCATCTTTTACCTTTTCTGTCTCCAAGCTCATTTCTTTCTAACCTTTTTGATTAATTTAGTTCATCATTACTTTTCTTAACAATAACAGGATAAAGAAGCTAATTGACATTGAGGCTTTGGCACTTTCACGTTTAGCAGTGATTCTGCTTGATATACACCCAGATGTTAAGGGCTATTCCTTGTTTACGCTTCCACAAGTCAGGTTTGATTTTGATTTATTAGTAAATTCATCTCCATCTTGTCATTATGCTTCTATTCCACTATCCTTTATTGTTGCAACGGTTCTCTATTTCTCAATTTTTCTAATTGGATACTCTATTGAGGTCTCCTTAATAAGGTTTGTTTGATCCCTGAAAATTGCATTTGAAAAGTACACTAAAATGTCTTTAAAAATCAACCTACTTTATTTTTCTTTTGGTCCAATATTAAGGAAGTATATTTTCTCAAAAGCTATGCCCTAATCCACAACTCTTGCTTTTTATTCGGCAGAGATGAATTTTGGGACCTGTACAAGAACTATTTTCACCAACGACTACTCGAAGATGATCTGCGTATTTGTCTCTATGGTCCATTACCAAGTGGCAATGAATTTAAGGGGAAAAAGAGTTCTTAAGGGATGATTATGTACAAATTGAGTCAAATGTGACGCTTATATCCTTTTAATTTTGTTTGAGCCCAAATGCTTGGCTCCTTTCAAGTTTTGACAACACCACCCCCCCCCCCCCCCCCCCCCCCCCCTTTTCTTTTCTCCTGGACAAGTAGCAGAAATATAGTGCACCATGTAGCTTATCTATATAAAAATTATTTAGTAAAATGAATTATTCACTTGTTTCTTCTCTCTTTTCCTATTCTTGTCACCCACCCTCCACGCCAGTACTTTATGTTAAATGTGTTATGTAACGATGAGTTTAAGTTATTGAGTGAGAATATATTTTAATAGATAAAAACAAGGACCTGCCATCGGCTGTACAAGTTGGGGTATTCAACTAGCCAACACCCCTCCAACTACCAGTTTGGTGTGGTGTATTGACGATGGGGTGTAAAGATTGATAGTGAGAGAGGGAGAGGAGTGAACATCATTGATGAAGATTGTGGCACTCTACACCTTATAAAAAAAATCCACTACCTGACTGCTGTGTCAATGCTGTAGACATCAGTAGAAAGTTGGCACGAGAGACCTTTGCTCAACTTTTAAGCCCGACAGTCTTTTTGGGTAAAGATCGTGGCCTTCCATGGCCAAATTTGGTTTTTCTAGTGAAGATTGCTGTCCTTTAAGGCCAAATGGTGATATGTCATAGCATGCATTAACAACCATATCCAAAGACTTCTTATACTCTTGCTAAGTAAATTAAAGATTTTAGATGAGTAAAATGTCCTTATTTCTTCAATTAAAGAAGCACTTTCACTTTCAAAACTGGTAGACGTGAGCTCATGTCATGATAGGATTCTAACTTATTGTAGCGCTTGTCATCCAGTAGCCCTTTCAAAGGCCTAAAAAACTAACACATTGTAGGTTGACTTTACATAATCTCTCAAGCAACTAGTGAAGCATTCGCTCAATTGTTGCAGCAATATTTGCGCAAAGACTATGCCTAATGCATATTTCTTTTCTACTTTTTCTTATATTCATCTACGTAAGCTTTTTACTAGTTCTAGAATTTCTTAAATTGATTAGCTTCTTACAAGCTCTAAAATTTCTTAAATTGATTAGAATGGAGAAGGTTAATATATGAAGATTGAGAAGTATTGTCAAGATAATAGCAAGAATCTTTTGTATTAGTAAAACAATTTCGATAGCATTGCTTAGAAAACCAAAATTATGAACACATACGAAATTACTAACATAAATTTTTTTTCTTCTTTAGGAGAATAAGTGATAAATGATTGTTGGGTTGTCTTTTTTTTTTTTTTTTTTTTTTTTGGTAAGTAGTTGTTTTGGGTGATAATGGTATTACTAATCAAATTCTCTTAAATTATTTTACTTTTTGATCACTATATTTCTGTTTACTTTCACATAAGTCACAGTGTGACTTATGTGAAAGTAAATAGAATTCATCTACTTGGATGCTTTCCTTGGTAATTCTACAATCAGAGATGCATCATTCTTGCAATCTAATTTATACTTTATTGCATTGATTGTTGACAAAAGATAATTTATAATTCAAAATCTTTCTCTCTTCTTTCTTACTAGGACGTGTTTAACAACTATTATCATATTGTATACACCACAAGATGAATTGGATTTTAGGGTTTTTTTTTTTTTTTTTTTTTTTTTTTCAATAATAAATTTTTATAAGGCTTGTTGCACCACAAACAAGTCCGCTCTTCAAAATTTTCTTTTGTTTTCTTCTTCTACTATTTTCTTAGCTGATTTGTTAAAATTTAAAATTTCTGTCTAGCTTCATCTTGCTAGGTTCTTTTTTCATGTTTATCGGTTTATATGCTGTAATTTGGGCTAAAGCTAAATACCTAGAAGAGATCAAATAAGATATAGTTTTAGTGCTACCACATAAATTTTTTAGAAAACAAAAGTATTAAATGTATAAAATTATCAGAAGCTCAACATAATAAAGTGATTCCCTGGTATATAAAAACAAATTTGGACACATATAAACAATTCCAAAATTAATACGTTTGCTTTACCCTACTCCTTTTATCTTGTTGTGGTACATTTTTTTTTACACCTAATATTATTTAAATAACACCTATTTATTTTCAAACATCACCAACAAATTATTGGGCTTTCCTAAATATTTTTTGACTATTATTATGCTAGCCTATAGCCATTCTTCTTTCTATAACAAAATTGGGCTACAAACATAAAACGCTATTAGACCCAATATTTTCGTAAAGCCTAATCCCAAATTATTTATTTTATTGAGCAAGTTAAAATCTCATTCTTTTTTAAAGCCCAAGAATGTTTATGCTTAGCAATATTTGAAAAGCTCATGATTTAAATACATGGCAAAACAATTTTATCAATAGAATTCAAATCCATAATCAAAGCCCATGTTCAAATACATGACGAAAATATTTTATCAATAGAATTCAAATTCAAAAGCAAAGCCCATGATAAAATTATCCCTTACAAACAAAGGAATATGTCTGGCTTCATATCTGGGTTATCCCTCTATCAAGCCTCTGCTTCTTTTCTTTTTTATTTATTTTAATGAAATTTGCTGAACCAAAGCTATCAAATAGCAGTGGGTTATATATCAACTTGAATTTATGAAAATTTTATTGATTTTGAACTCCTTATTTAGAAATTTAATTTGCTAAATTAGAGCACGTGTACAATTTGAACAGATTTTTTGCATTTTGAAAATAATTTGAAAATTCAAAATTTCTCAATTGAAAATGAAATAACCAAAGTTTGGGTAAAATTTTAACTGAAATTATGCATTTTGAAAATTTGATGTTTTTAGGTGGGTAGTTAAAAAATCAAATTTAGCATAATTTTGATAAAATTTCCACGTTTTAAAAGAAATTTGAAATTTTAATATTTTGGGTGGAAAATAATTATAAAAAAAAAAAACTCCTAATTTATCGCTATTTTGATATATTTCGACATTGGTTAATATGATCATGAAGGATGTATGCATGCATATGTTATATGGGGTAATGCTAGGACCATATGAAATGACACAACTTGTGCCACAGCTCGTCTACGTGGTGAGTTGTGAGTGATAGAAATATATCCTCACATAAACCAACCATCACATCTTTACCACTCACAACTCACCACGTGAACGAATTGTAAGTGGGTAGAGATAGCATAAATCATAGGTAATAGCGAAAGTTATGGCTCCTAGAAATTTGAATGTCTTAAAACTTTTCTCGTTTATCGTAGTGAAATTACATGTGTTTGCATAGAGGTCTTCTCAATCTCAGAATTGGTCAAACCATATGTCTTTGCAAAGCTTAGGACCCCCACCTATTGAACATATGCTTTGGTTCGGGTAGTCTTTATCTCACACAACCTTTCCAACAATATATTGCTTGTGTGATTCAAAGATTGTTTGGCTTGGTTTCGATCAAACCGGCCCTCAATGAGGTTTGAGTTTCAGTGTTGGAGAGTTTTCTCGTTTGTGTGATATCTTCTCATTTTAGGTCAAATTTAGCAGATCCTCTAATTGTTTAGAAGGTAGGTAATTGGCATGCCTTCACCTTGGCGCAAAAATCTTTGTGATCAAACAGTTTAAATATTTTTTAGCCTAACCTTACATTTTTCTTAAAAACTCTCATGTTTGAGGTATTTTGAATAAATTTTATCAAAGTGAAGGTGTTTGATTGGGTTTCTTGGCCTTGATATTATGTGTAATTATGCTTGTTGATGCAAGTACGTCATCATTTTGATCAACGAATAAGTAGAAATTATCTTACTCGCTGATTTTGTAAGTAAGCTTGGGATGTAGCACATAATCGAGAAAGGACTATGCTGATTGGAATACCACATGTGGGCGGAAAAAGGATTTCTTAAATGAAACACGTTTTTTGTTTTCTAACTTAACATGTACTTGATCTTCAGTAAACCTTAAATAACCCCAATTTTAATTAAATACGCATTTTTTTTATTATAAATATATAGTTGCTTGGCCAGTGCCACATGGACGAATAGAAAAATGAAAAAGGAGGTGCTTAACAAAATGCCAACATTTTCTTTATTACAGATCTTCCAAAAAAGAGTTAAATAAACAATCGTTTTATTTTAATCTAGTTATGATTGCAATGAGATAAACAGAACCATATATCTAGTGCTTCATAGCACTTACAATTACTTTTTCTAATTGAAAATTTAGAATTCTTTCTGAAGATATTTAACCACTTTCTTGTCGAGTTGGAAGGCCTTGGTCAGAACATCAGGATTAATGGGAGGATTGGATCCAAAAACAGCATTTGCTATTGTGATTGCGCCTGCATTTTGGCTGCTTAAACCAGAAATGGCAATTGCATTGGTTTTTCCCACATTGACTTGAAAGTGAATGAGACCAACTGGAAAGACAAAAACATCTCCTTTGTTTAGGGTTTTGGTGAAGAGGCGATTGTCAGTGTTGGATGTTACAAAACCAACGAAGAGAGTACCCTCCAAGACAACTAGGATTTCAGTGCCGCGAGGGTGAGTGTGGGGAGGATTTTGTCCATATGGTGCAAAGTCGATTCGAGCAAGGGATATGCCAAGAGTATTGAGGCCTGGAAATGTGTCCACGTTCACATTAGTGACATTTGACCCAACTTTATTATATGTGTTCCCAGGAATGTTCAATCCACAAAAGTAGAAATCATCAGCTGTGACAAGCTTTGGATCTTTGCAGAACTTTCCATTGACAAATACTGCATAAAGGAATATTTGTTATGGACACATTAAAAAGAATGCTTAAAACTTCAATGCAGAAAATAATAAGGCCAAGTAGCTAATATTATTTCTTTCGAATTTATATTTTAGTTAGTGTAGATTCTTTACATGACAAAAATAATGCAGAAACTTGAAAAAAGAAAAAAGAAGAGTTTGTACTAGCTGACTTGTCAGAGTAGTCCTTAAGTGCAACACAGAAGTCCTGCAGGGGAGCGGGGTCAGAGGCAGAGGCAAGAGAGAGTGCCAACACGAAGAGGGCAACAGTTACAAGGTAAGCTTTCCTCATATTTCAGGCTTACACAATCTTCTGTTCTATATATCTTTGCTTCGGGATTTGGGTGAGGGATGAAAAATGCTAAATGGAAAGCATGTCTATTTATAGATTAGACACATTGAATAGGTCTGATTTTCCATACGTGAATGATTCATTAAGTCTTCGACTATTACCAATTTTCTTTTTGATGTCCAAATTATTCTTTAACCACTATCACGCGCCTTAAATGTTCACCAAATTGGACCAGTTCAATGAGATAACGTTACGCTTATATGTGTACTAAACCTGTACTCTGTCCACGAAAGATAAAAGCTCTCAACTTACTGTACACACCATCTCAACGTATATTCAACTTGGATGTATCTTTATTTCAATGGGTTGTTAATAACTTAATATTTTGGTGGAAAACTTCTGTGTGACTTCGGCTTACTTCAATGAAATTGCTTGAGAATTACCATTGTAGAACCCATAATTAGATGGATTCAAAGCTTCTAGTGTATTACGTAACTGCAATAACGAAAGTCCAATTGAAGATCAGTGGTAAAGTCTTTGCCAATGGAAGGCACCATAACCTTTCAAATGTACTTAAATTTCTTCATTCAATTATATTTCTTATTCTAACTCATGTTAGGAATTTAATCTAATTCATGAAACTATGAGAAACGAAAAAACAAAGAAAAAAAAAAAAAAAATATATATATATATATATATATATATATAGGCAACAAGAACAATCACATGACACAAAGATTTATGTAGTTCAACAATATGTGCCTATGTTCATGGAGTTGCCGTGATTTTTACTATATCAAAATTTTCAATATGTTGTGAAATTTTAAAATACTCGCAAGTGCGAACCGTACCGAAATATAGTTTGATAAGAACAAGGTTGAACCCACAGGGACTTGAATGAACGTAGGAGAATTAAACCAAATCTTAACCAAATTAATCCTAATCTAGTTTAATAAAAAAAAAATTGGTTGTTTTGAAATTAAATAAACTAAGCAAATAATAAAATTAAGCAAATAGTTAAACTAAGCAAAAGATATAAAACAACAAAAAGATGTAAGCAATCAAGGAAAATGAATTAAGGTTTTGAAATTCGCCTTGTAAGTCATATTAGCATATATTTATGATCATTAATTTTTCCCAACCACTGCATGATAATTTAGAAATCAATCTTGCTGTCATGGAAAATATTCTCATTAAAATCCTTATTTTAAAAATCAAAAGCATGTTCTTCTTCGCTTCTTAAGTATAAAATCAAATTATCAATTGTATCCGTAGCCAAACAAATCACAAGATATATCCAATTCTAAAAATCAAATCATAATCATTGACAGACAAATCACAAGTGATATCCAATTTTATAATCAAGAATTAATAAACCAAGCATTCAAATAATTAAGATAAATCCTAAATCATGAGAACAACATGATTGAACTGATATCTAGAATCACATCTTAGTCAATTGATATGATGCAAGAACAATTTAAATCATTAAAGAACAACTATTGTGGGAAAAATCAAATCACATAAATATTACTAATAATCCTTAACAAGGTTTCATCCTCAACCCTAATTATAAATTTAGCAACTCATAGTAATTGAAAGAAAACACAAAAATAAAATACTAAACATTAAACTAGACAAATAAAATAAAACTAACTATTATGGAAGAAAACCAAAGAAGTAGCCGCACTCTCTATGTTTAGCCCCCGGCCCTAGCACTAGCCTCAGCCCCCTGAATTTTGCCCTAAAGAGCCTTTAAATAGGTCAAGGAATCTTATTACAAGTTGAATTCCCGTTTGGAGAAAATCCCAAATTTTTAGGCTTCACTTAACTGACAATTTCGGCCCATTTAACTTCAGAATTCGGACTTTTGGTAAACTACAAAGTTGTAGCTCTTTAAGTTAACTTTCTAGTCCAACTTGAATCATCTCGATTGGACATCTAAGCCGAAAGTTATGCTGAAAATACTAACTGATGTGCAGGCTAGAATCCTAATCTGAATTGGACTTGGATTTTGTGCAAATTTCCTTTGATTCCTTGCTCCGATTGGACTTAAATTTAATTGGGTTGGTCTTCTCTTGAATTCATGCCTGGCTGGATGTATGTTGGCTTGATTCAATTGGCCTAGCCCCACTTTGCATGTAAAGCCCTTGTTACCTGCAACATAAAGATATTATATAATCAGTTACAAAATAACATAAAAGTAAAGCTAAATATGTAGATATGTGAGTACTTTATTATATATATTTCATGCACATCACAATACAGCAAACTCTAATATGAGGCAACAAGTAAATACCCCAAGCAATAGGACCAAAGTGGACTTAGACCTATTGGCCCAAGCCTCTACTCTATGGACCAAGAACAATCACATGACACAAAGATTTATGTAGTTCAACAATATGTGCCTATGTCCATGGAGTTGCCATGATTTTTACTATATTAGCGAGAAAAATACAATTTTCAATATAGCAAACTCTAATATGAGGCAACAAATAAATATCCCAAGCAATAGGACCAAAGTGGGCTTAGACCTATTAGCCCAAGCCTCTACTCTATGGACTATGCCTCACAAAAAATCTCATTTATAATTATCACGCTTCCAAGTCGGGTTGGGTCACAATCCAAATCAAACACATAATTTAAGCTCCACAAAACCAAATAGACCCTTTGAATCAAAACGTCGTAAGACACTTTGACCCTAAGTGGGAGTGTCAATTGGCAATCCTAGGACCTAAATTGAAGTGACAATCCACTTATGCTTAGAAACTCCTATTTTCTTAATTTTAGCTCCACTTTTCGATTCAAGCTCCCAAGAGGTAACGCATGTGCTTAGAAACTCCGAGATAGAGGGATGTGATAGAAATTTGAAAATCCACATTCCTCTATAAAATCAAGAGGAACCCATCAGAAAAAGGATGTAGTCTTAAGTTTTTAGAAATATATATATATATATATATATATATATATATATTCTTGTAAAGAAGAATTAGGTTATTATTGCGCAACATCACTATCAACAAAGAGCACAACCAGAACCAAAGGTAGTACAACCTCCCCCCCCCCCCCCCCCCCCCCTCTAACATACTACAAACTACTATAATTATCCCCTAAACAAATAAATCACCAAATGCCCTGAACATCTTCCAAATCAACTTTAAAAACTTCATTCGTTGAAGTTCCAGCACACTGGTCATTAATATCATCATCTCAACCACAAGATGACGAAGACTTGAAGCTCATTTCAAGAGCTCATACACACAAAGCCTGAAAGTCACCAATTGCACACTACAAATAAACCACAGAGACAATGATAAGCATGCTATACCATTGCTCATTTTCCTCTAACTTCAAAAATTCCTTTCAACCACCTATTTTGTCAGAGATCATGTGTTATCCAACAATGATTCGCATGCTTGAATAAAACCATCCTCGTACTCATGATCACGCATGTAACTTTTGAACTCTTCAACAAATGAACTTGAACTTCCCTAAATATTGTTAAAAGGTTTGAGAACATTTTGAAATTAAATTACATAAACGATGATAAGATTCTAGCAACACTTATGCATTTGCTTTAGCATCTTGATTAGTAAAAATTGTAACTAGCTTCTTTCCACACCTCGCTTTTATTAAAGTTAGAAATAATTAGGAATCAGATTTAGCAGTTTCCTCACACAAAAATGCAACACCAAAGACCATTGTTTGTCTAGGATGATACACTCCAATTATAGGTGCCAATGATGATAGTTTTTATTGGTTCAATACATGGAATCAAAATTGTAAAGTTGTTATTTACAACTATGTATTTTGTTGGTTTTTATTCCGTGCCAAATTTGATTGTAATTATTATCAATTGTATATACCCTGTATTTATTGTGGGATTGGTTGTAAGGGTTGTGTGATAGAGAGAGGGTGTGAAGACTCAAGCATTTAAAGGCTGAAGAATTCTCGCGGGTATGTCGCGACCTAGCTTCCCGCGAAGTGAACCATGTGAGAAGCATGTGTTGGAAGCTGAAGAGTCATGCCAGGTTATCATTTTCGCGAGTGTCTCGCTAGTAAGGCCTTCCCGTGAGACAGTCGCAAAACATTCTGTCTAAAGGATTTTTATGAGTGACTTTCTTACCTTTCACCCATACTATATATACCCTCATTACCCACAAATGTTGGTGTGGCCATTTAGAGAGAAAAACCCTAGATAGGTTTTCTACAACTCACCCACCCATCTTTTGAGAGAGAGCTACTCCTTCTTAGTGAGAAATCATTGTAGTCTCTTCTCCATCCCTCTCCCATTATCATACCTTGAGAGGAGATTTGTATCCAAACACAACCCACACCTATTCAGAGTGTAGAGAGTGTTTTGGAGCTGTTAGGAAGCATTGGAAGAAGCCAAGGATGGCAAATGCAACATGGAGCTTGTTGCGGGATCCGGAGAGTTAGACAAGACACGGTTCCGAGAAGTCTTGTTGGAGTAGGAGCTTGGAAGGCTTAGGTGCATCGGGTAGATTAGGCTTAGAGGGTCTCTTGCTAACCCATGTATCCCAACTGATTGTCTAGTGGATCGATTTCCGCTTGGAGGGCGGCGGAGAGGTTTTTCGCCGAGTTCTTCGGTTTCCTCTTCGATAACACATCTCGGTGTTATTTGTATTTGCATCCTTCTTCCCTACTCTTGTTCATTTCATTTTTACTGCTGTGTTGCTTTAAATATGGATTAGAGTAGTTGTTTTGCTTATACGCTTGTGTTTACACTATTCCGCACTTATCATTAAGTTAGTGTAAAATCAACCAAGCCATAATTTTAATTTGGGGGTCTAAATCGCTCGTGTGTTTTCGACACATTTTTGAGCTTTCAATTGGTATCAGAGCGGGTACACTTGTTTTGGTTTCATTACCTAAGTGTGATCCTTAACCCTTTGCGTGTTTTGCCATGGATAATGCTTTGTATGCTTCTATGGATGTTGTTGATTGTAACATGCCATGTGTTTGTGAAAATGACTTTATGAGTGTTAATCCTCATAATTGTAATGACATGTTAATTGAATCCTTGGGTGCTGTTGATATTCCTAACATTAAACTCTTGAAGAAAAATGCTAAGAAATTTCATAAGGATTTGAGCAAGTTATTTTGTGAAAATGATGATTTGATTGTTAAGCTCAATGAATCTAACAAATTGGTTGAGAAATATAAAAAACTTTCTGAAATTTCTCTTGAAAAGCTGAAAGAGTTTGAATGTTTGAATATGGACTTGGATGCTAAACTTGTTTTGTCTAACAAACTTGTTGATGATCTTAAATGTGAAAATGAATCTCTTAAGATGCATGCCAAGTGTTTGATTGCTGAATCTACTGTTAAAAGGGATGAAACTATTTGTTGCAATCATGTTGTGGTACCCGATTTTGTGCCTATTGTTTGTTCTATCTCAAAGGACAAATCAGTGTACATTCCTCCACACAAAAGAAATCAAAAAGTGGAGAGAAAGGCTCTTAAGCCATAGCCTCTGTTTAGGTCTCAACCTAAGGCTTTGGATGGATCTAAGTTTGTTCCAACTTGCCACAATTACGGTGTGATTGGTCATATAAGGCCTCAATGTTCTAAGTTGAAGAGAGAACAAAACCAAGTTGTTAAATCCATTCCCAAAAAGCCTAATGGACCTAAACACATTGTTTGTCACCATTGTGGTGCCCTTGGTTATCTTAGACCTCATTGCTCTAAGTTTCAAACTTTTAAAAGAATCAAAAGAAAAGAGAAACTTGAGCTTCTTGGAAGTTGTGCTAAAAATGATAAACCGGATTTGAGTGAAAATAGCATGTTGTTAAAGAAAGTGTTTAATGCTCTTAACTCCTTGACTATGTGCCTCTCCAGTCCTCATTCTTCCAACCCTTGTCTCACTTCTCTTGAGACACTCATTCCAAACAATCATTCCGTTTGAATGAGGAAGGGTTCCTATGGTTGAGCTTATGCTCTTTTGGTCCTTAATCTAATTCTTTCGATCTTTGTAGGACCATTCATGCATTAGATGCTTCATTGTCATGCATTTGTGCATCATGCACCTCTTTATATGCATTGTTTGTGTTTGTTTTTTATCTTACTTTTTTGCTTTTGTTTTGTGTGAGTAAAAATCCAAAACCACATAAAAAGTGAAAAATTCAAAAAGTTTGATCGTATATGTTTGAGCACATATCTCATGTGAGTTTGGCCTAGTACCTTCGTACTAATGGCGTAGTGCATTTACGAGCTTAGCTTGTTATGTATGCACCTATTTCTATGTGGAAGAAATCTTGAAAACTATGTGTGACTGTTGTAAATAGATCTTCAAGCTTGTCATGAATGATTGGTCAATAGTCTTGTTGGTCTTGATACTTGCATACACTTGTGTCTATATCTCTTCCCACTTTATTTTTATGTTTTTGCAAGAAGAGCTCACTAAATGTAAATCTCAAAATGAAAAGAGATATTGAGCTGCAAAAGCCTGTCGCACATACTAGTATTTGACTAAGAAAAAGGGAAAGTGACTCTTTTAATGTAAATTTAATGGTGCTCAAAAAGCCAAAGGCTAATCATCAATGTTGAAATATCATAAATTTCAAGCACCTATCTCAAAATGAGATGTTTTGTCCATACAAAATAAAATGGACCAATTGTTATGCTTTATGTAGAAGCCAAATGAAAAGCTTCTAAGTTATGTATTCAATGTGTGGGAGGTCATATATACTCATGTCTATAATGGAGATAGTCCACTTGATTTCATATCAGTTGTGTATGACTCGTTTGAATTGATCATTGAAACTTCGCTTTGGTCTAAGGACTATTCCACACTTGATTCCCACACACAACACACAAGTTTAATGTTTAATGAATGCCTATTTCATTTGTGTGTTTGTACATGTTCAAATGTGATGTGTGTGTGCTCAACCATATGTGGTTCAAACCAAAAAGATTTTTGTTCTTTTTGTTTGCTTTTGGAAGTGATTTGTATCACCCATAATTTTCAAAGTTTTTAAAGTGTTTTTGTGTGAAAAACATGTTTTCTGGGTGTTTTTGTGTCCTATTTCATGTATAGGCTCAACTGGGAGTTAAATGGTCCAATTTTAAAGCTTTTTCAGCTTTGGACAGAGAGTTTCGCGAGTTTCTCGCGAGTAGCTCGCAAGTAAGGCTTACTCGCGAAAAATTCGCGAGTACTTTCCCGAGTCAGCTTCCCACGAAAATTTCTAGATCAGCTTTTTAAAGGGCTTTTCGTGGGTCTTTTGTTTTAAACTTCTCTCATCTTCTCCCGAACCCCTGTTTTAAGGTTTCAACATCTAAACTCAACTAATTTCAAGTGTTTTACATTCCATAAACATCTCTAAGGTAATCTCTAACTCTTTTCATTGATTTTGTGCTTTAGATTACGTTTTTGGGGGTTCTATGTTCATAGTTTGGATTTTCTCAAATGGGAGTTGGAAAATGTAATTTTTGTCAATCTTTTTTATTGGGCTTTGTTTTAAATGATGATTTGGTTTGGTTGTTGGCCCCTTGTGGCAAAATTAACATGTATTTAGGCAAGATTTTCATATGTTCTTGCATTGTTCATCATACATGTGTAGTGTGTGCACTCTAAGTGTTTGATAAAACGCCCAAATGACATTTTCTCGTTGTTTTGGACTCCGATGAGTTCCAAACTTTGGGGACCACCATAATTATTCATGTTTATCATGTTTTGATCATTGGTGGTGTGTTTTGTACACTTTGCCCCTTGAGTGTCTTGCTCATGCATTAGTCATGCATCACACATGCACACTAGATGCAATTTGCTGTACACACTCTAACACTTGACATGTTTTTGCATTCACTCAAGCTAGTTAAGTTTTTTTAGACCTTTTAGCTCATATAACATGTTCTTGTGTCCATGTTATGCCTAGGTCCATATCATGTTCCATCATCCTTAGCATGTCATGTTCTTTATGCTTTGTAGCATTTTTTTAATGTTTATATTATGTTTGAGCTTCATTTTCTCATTCATCTTGCACTCCTCATGCATCATCTTCATATCTTCTTTTCTTTCCCTCCTTCCTCTTGATTAATTTGTCTATTCGTGTCAAAAAGGGGGTGAGTATCGTCATTTCTATATAATTCATGTGCACACACTTAGAGGGAGAAATTCTACCTTGTGCACATTCGTAGGGGGAGAAAGCCATAGGGGAGATGCCTATACCAAGGGAGAAAAGACATTCTTTTTTAGAAAACCTTGATTTACTTTATGCTTGTTTTCTCGTTGCTTTATGTTGCTTTGATATGCTTTGTTGCTCTCATTGCATCATGTTTATGTGTTGGACATGCTTTTATCCTTATGCTATTGTGCTTTATTGGTTGCATGTTCAGATGATCATTTACTTTGCTATATGATCATTGTAGTCATTTTCATATGACTGCTTTGTGTATGATCAAGTTGCTCATATGTTTCAAAACATGTTTACTTGATCGCATTTTACTTGTTACACTATACTTGTCCTTTTATTACTTGCTTTACCGTGAAGGTCTAATGTGTTTTGTGCAAGTGTTTCAGGTTACAAGCATATATGTTCCAAATGCATCACAGCTTCTCATCATTTTGAAGGGGAGAAACTTTAAGCACTTTTAGTTTATATTGTGCATTTTCTTTAGTACATCATTTGTATGGTACACTTGTACCCGTAATGCTTTTGTAAGCTGTTAAGGGTTTGTTTGCATGCATACATTTTGTAGGCTTTAATGGTTTGTGCTATATATTTGCAATTCTTTGCTTATGCAGTCTTTATGCATTGTGCTTCTGTACTTATGAATGCTTTGCATTTCTTTAAGTACTACACTCTTGTGCCCTAGTAGGATTGTTCCTAGATACAAATACTTCGTGTATTTTGCATTGGTTGAGTGTTGGACTTGCAAATGATACTCGTCAAATGAGCTTATCATTTTGCATGTCCGAATGTTCATTTCTTGTGTAAATGAACATAGTGATCACTTTTGTATAGTGATTACTTGTTTGATCTTCCCATGGTTTAGTGCTTTATTCCATTTTGCTTGATCATGATATTATTGCTCCATATGCTTTTCAAGTTTTTCTGCATACAATGATATTATTGTGTTGTTGTGTTTCAGGAGTTACTTGTTCATATGTTCAAGAGCGTTTCAGAATCTAGAATTAGGTATGAGTGAGTTTTGCCTGTGTTCCCAAACTCATGTTTAAGTCTAGAGTCTGTTTTAGGGGTTTTGTCACGGAATAGCCAAAGGGGGAGATTGTAAAGTTGTTATTTACAACTATGTATTTTGTTGACTTTTATTCCGTGCCAAATTTGATTGTAATTATTATCAATCGTATATATCCTGTATTTATTGTGGGATTGGTTGTAAGGGTTGTGTGATAGAGAGAGGGTGTGAAGACTCAAGCATTTGAAGGCTGAAGAATTCTTGCGGGTATGTCGCGACCTAGCTTCCCGCGAAGTGAACCATGTGAGAAGCATGTGTTGGAAGCTGAAGAGTCATGCCAGGCTATCGTTTTCGCGAGTGTCTTGCTGGTAAGGCCTTCCCGCGAGACAGTCACAAAACATTCTGCCTGGAGGATTTTTATGAGTGACTTTCTTACCCTTCACCCATACTATATATACCCTCATTACCCACAAATGTTGGTGTGGCCATTCAGAGAGAAAAACCCTAGATAGGTTTTCTACAACTGGCCCACCCATCTTTTGAGAGAGAGCTACTCCTCCTTAGTGAGAAATCATTGTAGTCTCTTCTCCATCCCTCTCCCATTATCATACCTTGAGAGGAGATTTGTACCCAAACACAATCCACACCTATTCAGAGTGTAGAGAGTGTTTTGGAGCTATTGGGAAGCATTGGAAGAAGCCAAGGATGGCAAATGCAACATGGAGCTTGTTGCGGGATCCGGAGAGCTAGACAAGACACGGTTCCGAGAAGCCTTGTTGGTGTAGGAGTTTGGAAGGCTTAGGTGCATCGGGTAGATTAGGCTTGGAGGGTCTCTTGCTAACCCATGTATCCCAACTGATTGTCTAGTGAATCGATTTCCGCTTGGAGGGCGGCGGAGAGGTTTTTCGCCGAGTTCTTCGGTTTCCTCTTCGATAACACGTCTCGGTGTTATTTGTGTTTGCATCTTTCTTCCCTACTCTTGTTCATTTCATTTTTACTGTTGTGTTGCTTTAAATATGGATTAGAGTAGTTGTTTTGCTTATATGCTTGTGTTTACACTATTCCGCACTTATCATTAAGTTAGTGTAAAATCAACCAAGTCGTAATTTTAATTTGGGGGTCTAAACCGCTCGTGTGTTTTCGACACATTTTCGAGCTTTCAATAATTTTCGAGTTTTCAATAATTTTCGAGCTTTCAAAAATAAACTACATCGCCAAACAAATCATAGTAAACAATTATTTTATTATCCATCCAAAATATATTAGTTAGTTGACTATCAACATCAAATTGTATTTCGTTGAAAAATGATACATTTCCAAAACTTCTCATCTCAAAATAATGAAAAATGTATATTCCTTTCCCTCTTTCCCTCATTTGTTTAGATTGTAAATACTCATTGAGTGATTTGCTAATTTTGCTGGCAACCAATATCTTCCTTTGCAATGGAAATTTATGTTTACTCCATGGAATTACAATTTCTTGATTGTGTTTGGATTTTAAGAAAAGTAACGCAATATCTGCAATTCTTTTGAAAAAGGGCAACCATGTAGGCTTTGCAACCAACTCTTAAATCCAATCCAACAGCAAAGCCTTTGATTCAATATCATGGCAAATTATTTATTAAAAGCCTAGTTCTCACTGGCAATATCAAAAAAGACTAGTTCTCACTAGCAACATCAAAAAGCCCAGTTCTCACTGGCAATATAAAAATAATTAATTAATTAAAAAAAAATCCAATTCTCACTGACAATATCAAGAAAGCTCGGTTCTCACTAGAAATATCAAGAAAACCCAGTACTCACTGGTAACATCAAAAAACCCAGTTCTCACTGGCAATATCAAAAACCTAATTTACGTTGGCACTATTTTATCAAAAGCCCAAGATTATTAACACTTGGCAAAAATACAATGTCATAATTATTTCACTAAAAAGTCCAATCACAAACAATGTTTCAATTTCTTAAACATTACTATAATCTATGGAAATTATATGTTCTCAAAAATCATGGCAATCATCTTATATAAGCTCTTGGAAAGTTATTTATCATAAAAAATTATGATGTTTATCGCATACCATATTATAAAATGATGAAATTTGTAGAGTAAGAACCCATGGTCACTATTTATATCACAACATTCATATTATTTATTTTCAAAACTCATGGTAAATATTCATCCTACAAGCTCACCATTTAAATTATGACGTGGTTATCGGGAACCATAAACATTACTTATGATATGGAATTCATCATTTCAAAAAAATAGTAAATGTTATTTACAAAAGCATTTTGAATTAATTAAGCTTATGCTGTTATTTTAAATATTACAACTCATTGCCCAAAGACCCATTACAAATATCTATCAAAACCCAAAATATTCACTAATAATAAGAGCGCATGAGGGATGAAAAACCCATAGTAATATGTGTCCATTTTGTAGGTCCAAATATGCTATAAAAGAAGAAGCCCAAGTAAAAAGAGGGATGAACACAACCCAGCCCAAAGGGTCCAATCCATGTGAGCAAGCCCGATCCAAAGTACTCCAGCAAATGTAAAGGACTGAAATAAACAACCAACTTCCCTTTTGTTGATCCTTGACCAAGGTCCAGCTGGAGGCCTCTACAAGATAACCAAGTCTTTAAGAATGAACTAGGGGCTATCCCATCACTTTTTTGTCACCCTCTCCCTAACATGGACAGTGCCTAGGGGTTGTACTAGTAGCTGAAGTCTAATAGAAAATAGAATTTCATTACTTTCCTCAAGACTATATATCTAGAGGAAAGGGAGCCATAAACAAGTTATCCAAGTCTTAAGGAATCAATGCTATAAATGTCAAAATGTTCAAGAAATGGTTCATGTGCCAAGCCTATGAATCCTAAAGGGGAAAATTTGGAAACAAGTGGTTTGGAGGGCAAAAACGGGATCTCTAGCGAAACCCTCTAAGATGGGCATAAACTTTGACACCTGGCTTGGGGTGTTGGAATCCTACTTCCTAGGGTCCAAATCTCAATTTTAGCACTAACATCCTTCCTTAATGCTTGTCTTAACCTCATTGGTTGAATACAACCTCAGAGATCCAAGCATTTAATGCAAGATTATGCTGATTTTACCCATGTGTGACATTGCCCTAAGAGGCAAGACAGCCCAAAAGAGAATCCACCATTTATAGCCAAATCCTAGGATAATCAAGCCTGCTATTCTGCCTCATGATCTGTCCTACGTTTTGGACTTTTACTAATTAATACCTCCATAAACTCCACTATAAAAGGATAAGCACATCAGCCCAGAAAACACACACCAACCCCTCTGAAATTTCCACCATTCTTGTTACTTTGCTTGTGGTTTAACTCTCCCTAACTCATAAATCATTCCCCTTAGCCTACACGCACTTAGCCTTAGACATTCCCTTTCCTTTTTTGCATATTCTAAGCCCACAAATGCTTCCTAATCAGTCATAAACAACCCTTTACCCATTAAAGACTTAGTTTCAGCATTAACTCTATCATACCATCACAAGCTTACATACTCACTCACTCAAAATAGCCTATACTACCCCATTCATGCCCCACATATATATTCCCCAAGAATCTTAGTTTTGTAGGTGACTACTTGAAAAATTAAATCTTTTGGTTTATAATGGATAAGTGTTTTCTTTAAGGAATTGTGGATAATGCTTAATTTTATCTTAAAACATCATTAAGACTTACATAATTTTTCTCATCAATGATACATGTATTATCCATAATGCTTGAGAAACTAGGAGGAAAGAACCAAGCTCTAGAAGAGGCTTGACAATTGAAACGAAGCCATACATGATCTTCTGTATGTAAGCATGGGTGGCGCAATGTATAGTTCGGGGGTTCATCAAATGAACCCCTTGAGCTAGTAATTATTATATATATATATATATATATATATATATATATATATATATTATTTGACCCTCCTAAATAAAAATTTGAACACTCCGATTCTAAATTTTTTTAAAATCCACTTGAAATAAGTTTAATTATGATCATCTTACCAAAATTTTAATCTTTTTAAATACAAAAGAAAAAAACGCCTAACAATAATCCAATTTTATCTAAAATCTGGGAGAAATAGTAAGCCCAACAACAAAGTAAATTTTTTTTTTTTTCATCTAAAATCTTTTTAAAAAGCCCATTTAGATCTTAATAAAATTGAAATAAACTAATGAAAAATTCATAGTTTACATTGTACTATCATTGTAATATTTACATTGTTTCTAAACAAATGTGTACAATATTGTATAGTTTTTGCAAATGTATATAGTATAATTATCTATAATATAAATCTTACATTGATAGTACAATGTAAACATATAATCGTCATAAACCAATAAATAAAAGTATTTTAAGCAGTAATAATTAAAATTCACTTAACAACAATAATTAACATGTTCATTATACTAAGAAAAAATATGTCAAATGAACCTATAGTTTATTTTTTATTCTATTACTAGTACGTACTAAAATCAAATTTGTGATAAGAAAACTACGTAGACCGTAAGATTCATATTTTACCTAAAATGTATCTTCTTACTGATCTCCTTATGAAAAATCATAAAGCTGTATGTAAGAGGATTATCCCTTACAAACAAAGAAATATGTCTGGCATCATATTTGGTTTATCCCTCTATCAAGCCTCTGCTTCTTTTCTTTTTTAATTATTTTAATGAAATTTTCTAAACCAAAGCTATCAAATAGCAGTGGGTTATATATCAACTTGAATTTATGAAAATTTTATTGATTTTGAACTTCTTATTTAGAAATTTAATTTGCTAAATTAGAGCACGTGTACAATTTGAACAGAATTTTTGCATTTTGGAAATAATTTGAAAATTCAAGATTTTTCAATTGAAAATGAAATAACCAAAATTTGGGTAAAATTTTAACTGAAATTATGCATTTTGAAAAGTTGATGTTTTTAGGTGGGTAGTTAAAAAACCAAATTAAACATAATTTTGATAAAATTTCCAAGTTTTAAAAGATATTTTAATATTTTAATATTTTGGGTGGACAATAATTATAAAAAAAAAAAAACCTTAATTTATCGCTATTTTGATATATTTCGACATTGGTTAATATGATCATGAAGGATGTACGCATGCATATGTTATATGGGGTAATGCTAAGGCCATATAAAATGACACAACTTGTGTCATAGCTCATCTACGTGGTGAGTTGTGAGTGATAGAAATATGTCCTCACATAAACCCACTATCACATCTTTACCACTCACAACTCACCACGTGAACAAATTGTAAGTGGGTAGAGATAGCATAAATCATAGGTAATAGCGAAAGCCTTTGGGCATCATTTCAAGAGCCCATCGTGGAGTTTCGGCCTGGCTTCCCCATATTTTATTCGAAAGCATCAATTTCCCCACTCAACATTATGTTATTTATTGGTTGACTAATCTTTACTACACATTTAGTTTCCTCAAATTTTCACTTTTTTAAAATTGTGTGGAAAGGAAAAAAAGAAATCAATATATGTTTGGGGAGAAAATTTTTTGTAATAGTTGGTTCTTATATATGAGTTTAGTGATTATCAAAATATAAATTATTATAACTTTGTTCAATAGTTTTTATGTGATAAAATGGAAACAAAGTTTGTATAAAATGCTCATTAAATTCTCCAAAAATAAAAAATAATGTTAGTTTTCATGTGAAATAATCAAGATTCATTTTCATTTTCTAATAAAAATTAAATATTTTCCTTTTTTAATTTTGTTGTGTTTTGAAGCATATCTCAATATATTATAACGTATTACATAATATCTTGCCATATATAATAATTGAAAGTAAAATGCAATATGTTTTCTTGCCAAAAAAAAATTAATTTAAAAGAAAAAAGATATAGACTTCCTTACTGAATATATATTATATATTAGAATGTAATTACATTAATTTGAGATGGATTTGGGACTATTAAAGTCTCAACTACTATTCTCATTTTTTGCTTAACAATATATATATATATATATATATATATTATTTGAAATTTTCCTGCGCATTGTTTGGGTTTGCGACTAGTGTATTCTTAAAATCTAAAGCATTTTGACGTCAAAAAAATAAAAATAAAAACTCTAATGCATTTTGTAGGTGACTACTTGAAAAATTAAATCTTTTGGTTTATAATGGATAAGTGTTTCCTTTAAGGAATTGTGGATAATGCTTAATTTTATCTTGCAACATCATTAAGACTTACGTAATTTTTCTCATCAATGATACATGTATAATCCATAACTAGCTTGTAACCCCATGCATATGCATGGATACACTTAAAAATATGCAATAAGATGAATAATATAATTCATATATATATATAATTTAAATACTATTGATAGTCATTTTTATATTTTGTTAACTCTTTAAAAAATTTTGTAAGGATATTATTAGGTATAAAATGTAAATTGTCATTTTATTTATTTATTTATTGTGAAGCACTTTTTTTTTTAGGATTCATTTATTTTAGACTCTTTGGTTTTTTTACTTAATAACTCACTTGGATGAATGTTTATGATGTGGTCCCACATCTGATTCTAATATTAAGAAATAAAACTCTTTATGAATAAATAATTTAGGACACATAGCGCAAAATTAGAACTCTAATTTGAGTTTCTCTCAGCTTTACTTATTATTATTATTATTATTATTATTATTATTATTATTATTATTATTATGACATATAAACTTGAATTGTTTTTAATTATACAAAAAAATAAAAAGCTCATTAATATAAAATCATTCAAAAATTATATTTTTTATAGTTTACTTATATTGGACTCCTCGTTTTTTACACTAAATTAACTCATTTGACACAAAATTTTAAAAACTTAGATTAGATGGAACACATGATACAAAATTAAACTCTAATTGAAATCTAATTTTTACATTGAATTAATTCACATGGCACAAAAATTTAAAAACTTAGATTAAATAGGACAAATGGCATAAAATTAGACTCTGATTTAATTTTAATTTGAAATCTAATTAAATTTTCTCTCAGTTTTACCTATTATTATTATTATTATTATTATTATTATATATAGATGCTTGAGAAACTAGGAGGAAAGAACTAAGCTCTAGAAGAGGCTTGACAATTGAAACAAAGCCATACATGATCTTCTGTATGTAAGCATGGGCGGCGCAATGTATAGTTCAAGGGTTCATCAAATGAACTCCCTGAGCTAGCAATTGTATTTTTATTTTTTTTATATAATTTTTTTTCTACCCTCCTAAATAAAAATTTGAACACACTAATTCTAAATTTTTTTAAAATCCACTTGAAATAAGTTTAATTATGACAATCTTTACAATATTTTAATCTTTTTAAATACAAAAAAAAAAAACGCCTAACAGTAATCCAATTTTATCTAAAATCTGGGAGAAATAGTAACAGCATTTACACTCCAAATGTCAAATGCCAAATGTAAGCATTTTTTAGCATTTAAGCCCAAAATCTTCACTTCATCAGAAATTGTAAAAGCCAAGTATTGCAAAAAAATTTGTAATACTGCTACAATGCAATTCTATATGTAGAATTGCGCTGTAGCTAAATATGGTAAACTCTCATATTATTATTTAATTCTCTCTCTCTCCTACTTTTTATTAAATACACTATAGCTAATGTGTTGTACTGTAGATGATGGTGAATTTAGAATATATTATTTTATTGTGTAGAAATATTATTTTAATGTGTTGTATTGTAAAATAAAAGTTGGGATGCTGGAGTATTGTAAAATGGTATTGTATAATTGATAAAGTAGTTTTTTGGGATGGTAAAGTAGAATAGGATGGCATTTTGGAGTGTGAATACTCTAAGCCCAACAACAAAGTAAAATTTTCTTTTCATCTAAAATCTTTTTAAAAAGCCCATTTAGATCTTAATAAATTTGAAATAAACTAATGGAAAATTCATAGTTTACATTGTACTATCATTGTAATATTTACATTGTTTTTAAACAAATGTGTACAATATTGTATAGTTTTTGCAAATGTATATAGTATAATTATCTGTAATATAAATCTTACATTGATAGTACAATGTAAACATATAGTCGTCATAAACTAATAAATAAAAGTATTTTAAGCAATAATAATTAAAATTCACTTAACAACAATAATTAACATGTTCATTATACTAAGAAAAAAATATGTCAAATGAACCTATAGTTTATTTTTTATTCTATTACTAGTACGTACTATAATCAAATTTGTAATAAGGAAACCATGTAGACCGTAAGATCCATATTTTACCTAAGATGTATCTTCTTGCTGACCCCCCCTATAAAAAATCATAGAGCTGTATGTAAGAGGATTATCCCTTACAAACAAAGAAATATGTCTGGCTTCATATCTGGTTTATCCCTCTATCAAGCCTCTGCTTCTTTTCTTTTTTAATTATTTTTACGAAATTTGCTAAACCAAAGCTATCAAATAGCAATGGGTTATATATCAACTTGAATTTATGAAAATTTTATTGATTTTGAACTTCTTATTTAGAAATTTATTTTGCTAAATTAGAGCACGTGTACAATTTGAACAGAATTTTTGCATTTTGGAAATAATTTGAAAATTCAAGAATTTTCAATTGAAAATGAAATAACCAAAATTTGGGTAAAATTTTAACTGAAATAATGCATTTTGAAAATTTGATGTTTTTAGGTGGGTAGTTAAAAAACCAAATTTAGCATAATTTTGATAAAATTTCCACGTTTTAAAAGATTTTAATAATTTGGGTGGAAAATAATTATATAAAAAAACCCATAATTTATCACTATTTTGATAGATTTCGACATTAGTTAATATGATCATGAAGGATGTATGCATGCATATGGTATATGGGGTAATGCTAGGACCATATAAAATGACACAACTTATGCCACTGTTTGTCTACGTGGTGAGTTATGAGTGATAGAAATATGTCCTCACATAAACTCACCATCACATCTCTAACACTCACAACTCATCACGTGAACGAATTGTAAGTGGGTAGAGATAGCATAAATCATGGTAATAGCGAAAGTTATGGCTCCTAGAAATTTGTATGTCTTAAACTTTTCTAGTTTATCATAGTGAAATTACATGTGTTTGCATAGAGGTCTTCTCGATCTCAGAAGTGGTCAAACCATATGTCTTTGCAAAGTTTAGGACACCCACCTATTGAACATATGCTTTGGTTCGGGTAGTCTTTATCTCACACAACCTTTCCAACAATATATTGCATTTGTGATTCAAAGATTGTTTGGCCTGGTTTCAATCAAACCCTCAATGAGGTTTGAGTTGTTGGAGAGTTTTCTCGTTTCTGTGATATCTTTCTCGTTTTAGGTCAAATTAATTTAGCGGATCGTCTTATTCTTTAGAAGGTAATTGACATGTCTTCACCTTGGTGCAAAAATCTTTGTGATCAAACAGTTTATTTATTTTTTAGCCTAACCTTACATTTTTGTTAAAAACTCTCATATTTGAGGTATTTTGACTAAATTTATCAAGGTAAGGGTGTTTGATTGGGTTTGTTGGTCTTGATTTCATGTGTGTAACTATGCTTGTTGATGCAAGTACGTCATCATTTTGATCAATGAATAAGTAGAAATTATCTTACTCGCTGATTTTGTAAGTAAGCTTGGGATGTAGCACATAATCAAGAAAGGACGAAGTTGATTGGAATACGACATGTGGGTGGAAAAAAGGATTTATTAAAGTAATGAAACACGTTTTTTGTTTTTAACTTAACATGTATTTGAGTTTCATTAAACCTTAACTAACCCCTATTTTAATTACCACCGCCCACGTTAGGCGAGTTGGTACTTCAGGGTTCATAGACCCAAGTTCTAGTGGTCCCGAGGCGGGAAAGGGTGGAGTTATACTGTCGATTATCAAAAAACAAAAACCCCTATTTTAATTAAATATGCATTTTTTTTATAATTTATAAATATATAGTTGCTTTGGAACATGGATTAATCGAAAAACGAAAGAGGTGCTTAACAAATGCCAACATTTTCTATATTCCAAATCCTCCAAAAAAGAGTTACATAAGAATCAGTTTATTTGTTCTAGTTATGATTGTAATGAGATAAACAGAGCAATATATCTAGTGCTTCATAGCACTTGCAATTACTTTTTCTAATTGAAAATTTAGAATTCTTTCTGAAGATATTTTACCACTTTCTTGTCGAGTTGGAAGGCCTTGGTCAGAACATCAGGATTAATGGGAGGATTGGATCCAAAAACAGCATTTGCTATGGTGATTGCACCTGCATTTTGGCTGCTTAAACTAGAAATGGCAATTGCATTGGTTTTTCCCACATTGACTTGAAAGTGAATGAGACCAACTGGAAAGACAAAAACATCCCCTTTGTTTAGGGTTTTGGTGAAGAGGCGATTATCTGTGTTGGATGTTACAAAACCAACAAAGAGAGTACCCTCCAAGACTACTAGGATTTCAGTGCCGCGAGGGTGAGTGTGTGGAGGATTTTGTCCATATGGTGCAAAGTCGATTCGAGCAAGGGATATGCCAAGAGTATTGAGGCCTGGAAATGTGTCCACGTTCACATTAGTGACGCTTGACCCAACCTTATTATATGTATTCCCAGGAATGTTCAATCCACCAAAGTAGAAATCATTAGCTGTGACAAGCTTTGGATCCTTGCAAAACTTTCCATTAACGAATACTGCATAAAGGAATTTCTGTTATGGACACTTTAAAAAGAATGCTTAAAACTTCAATGCAGAAAATAATAAGGCCAGGTAGCTAATATTATTTCTTCCATTTATAGTCTGGTTAGTGTAGATTCTTCACATGACAAAAATAATGCAGAAACTTGAAAAAAGAAAAAAGAAAAGTTTGTACCAACTGACTTGTCGGAGTAGTCCTTAAGTGCAACACAGAAGTCCTGCAGGGGATCTGGGTCAGAGGCAGAGGCAAGAGAGAATGCCAAAGAGAAAAGGGCAACAGTTACAAGGTAAGCTTTCCTCATATTTCTGGCTTACTCGATCTTCTGTTCTATATATTTTTGCTTCGGGATACGGGTGAGGGATGAAAAATGTTGAATGGAAAGCATGTCTATTTATAGATTTGACACATTGAATAGGTCTGATTTTCCATACGTGAATGATGCATTAAGTTTTCGACTATTACCAATTTTCTTTTTGATGTCCAAATTATTCTTTAACCACTATCACACGCCTTAAATGTTCACCAAATTAGACCAGTTCAATGAGATAACGTTACGCTTATATGTTACTAATAAGGCACAATCAATGATAAAGACCGATCGTATAATTAGTATGGGTACTAAACCTGTACTGTTCTGTACACAAAAGATAAAGCTCTCAACTTTTTGAACACACCATCTCAACATAAATTCAACTTGGATGTGTTTTTTAAAACAAAAACAAAAACTTGTATGTATCTGTATTTCAAGGGGTTGTTAATAACTTAATATTTTGGTGGAAAGTTTCTGTGTGACTTCGGCTTACTTCAATGAAATAGCTTGAGAATTACTATTGTAGAACCCATAATTAGATGGATTCAAAGCTTCTAGTGTTTTCCGTAACTGCAATAACGAAAGTCAAATTGAAGATCAAGTGGTAAAGTCTTTGCCAATGGAAAGCACCATAACCTTTCAAATGTACTTAAATTTCTTCATTCTATTATATTTCTTAATCTAATTCATGTTAGGAATTTAACTTCATTGTTTGTTCGTTCAGACCCCTATAAATCAGATTTGTTTAACCTAACTAATTAATTAAGTAGTTACTTAGGTTGAGTTTTCAGATCTAGGTTAAACTCATGCAATCATATTACTTAGTGCAGAAAAGTAAAGAAGACAATAATATGATGATGACCCAGAAAAATCAATGAAACCAACAATTTCAAAGTAAAAACCTGAAGAGGATTTAACCTAGCTATATATCCTTAAGGTAAACAAATTCACTATGATAGAATAAAAGTTTAAAATAGATATTCTCCTTAAGATCAAAAGCTACCTTATGTAAAACTTACTCACACGATCACGTGCAACTCCGACTCTATGGACTCTTCTATTTGAATTTGCTGCACACAAACACTTACGTGTGTGACTTTGAGATTCCACTCAAAGGTTTTAGATCACCATCAATAGTAGATCTATATACAACAACTTGTTTCCACCAGTTCTTGATTGTAGATCTTGTTCTAGTAGATGCTTGTTAAGTTAGAAAGCTATAGAAACCTCATAAATCTCACAAGAGTAACTCACAAGACTTCCAAGAACTTCTTAAACATATTTAGGATTTTCTTCTTATACCTAGTAGTGTTGGACTGAAACCCTAAACGTTTTTGCGGGCTTTGGGTCTAATTTAAAATCTATATAATATGACTTTCGATCGATCAAGCCTTTCTTTCGATCGGTTGAGCTTCACAGAATCTAAACTCTTCTTTCTATAGCTTGACATTTCTTGAATCTTGACTTGAACAATCTTGAGCAATGTCTAACACCTAAACTAGACATGTTTTTGTTCTCGGTTTGCCAACATACATAAAATTGGAATCTAAACATTTATCCTAAATATTTAGAACCTAACATTCATGAAACTATGAGAAACAAAAAATAGAGGAAAAAAAAAATATATATATATATATATATATATATGCACCAAGAACAATCACATGACACAAAGATTTACGTAATTCAACAATATGTGTCTATGTCCATGGAGTTGCCGTGATTTTTAATATATCAAGGAGAAAAATACAATTTTCAATACAACAAAATCTAATCTGAGGCAACAAATAAATACACCAAGCAACAAGACCAAAGTGGGCTTAGACCTATTAGCCCAAGCCTTTACTCCATTGACTATGCCTCACAAAAAATCTCATTTATAACCATCACGCATCCAAGTCGGGTTGGGTCACAATCCAGATCGAACACATAGTTTAAGCTCCACAAATCCAAATAGGCCCTTCGAGTCAAAGCGTCGACTAACATTTTAACCGTATGTGGGAGTGTCAATTGGCAGTCCCAGGGCCCAAATTAAAGTGACAATCCACTTATGCTTAGAAATTCCTATTTTCTGAATTTTAGCTCCACTTTTGGAATCAAGCTCCCAACAGGTAACACACGAGTTCAAAAACTTCAAAATCGAGGGATGTGAGAGAAATTTGAAAATCCACATTCCTCTATAAAATCAAGAGGAACCCATCAGAAAAAGGATGTAGTCTTTAAGTATTTAGAAATATATATATATATATATATATAGTATACACATATATAGCATGTGAATATTTATATACTTGGCATTATGCTTTTATTCCACTATCTTTTTTAATTGTTGCAACGGTTCTTCATATCTCAATTTTTTCTAATTGGATACTCCATCGAAGTCTCCTTAATAAGGTTTGTTTGATCCCTGAAAATTGCATTTGAAAAGTACACTAAAATGTCTTTAAAAGTCAACATTCTACTTTATTTTTCTTTTGGTCCAATATTAAGGAAGTATATTTTCTCAAAAGTTATGCCCTAATCCACAACTTATGCTTCTTATTCGGCAGAGATGAATTTTGGGACCTGCACAAGAACTATTTTCACCAACGACTACTCGAAGGTGATCTGCATATTTGTCTCTATGGTCCATTACTAGTGGCAATGAATTAAGGGGATAAAGAGTTCTTGAGGGATGATTATGTACAAATTGAGTCAAATGTGAGGCTTGTATCCTTTTAATTTTTGACCTACACCACCCCCCCCCCCCCCCCCCCCTCTTCCCCCCTCTCCTCCTGCTGAACAAGTAGCAGAAATATAGAACACCATGTAGCTTATCTATATAAAAATTAGTTAGTAAAATGAATTATTCACTTTTTTGCATCTCTCTCTTTTCCTATTCTTGCCACCCATCCTCTACTCCAGTAGTTATCCATGTCTGCTTGTTTAGTTGTGCTTGACAATTGTACAATCAACGCCTTACTTTATGTTAAATGTGTTATGTTACAATGAGTTTAAGTTATTGAGTGAGAATATATTTTAATAGATAAAAACAAGGACCTGCCGTCGGCTGTACAAGTTGGGGTATTCAACTGGGCAACACCCCTCCAACTACCAGTTTGGTGTGGTGTATTGACGATGGGGTGTAACGATTGATAGTGAGAGGGAGAGAAATGACCATCATTGATGAAGATTGTGGCCGTTCACGACCAGATCTAGAGAGAAGAGGGAAAAACATATACTCTACACCTTATAAAAAAAAATCCCCTACCTGACTGCTGTGTGTGTCAATGCTGGAGACATCAGTAGAAAGTTGGCACGAGAGACCTTTGCTCAACTTTTAAGCCCGACAGTCTTTTTGGGTGAAGATCGTGGCCTTCCATGGCCAAATTTGGTTTTTCTAGTGAAGGAATTTTGTTTTTCTAGTGAAGATTGCAGTCTTTCAAGGCCGAATGGTGATATGTTATAGCATGCATTAACAACCATATCCAAAGATTTCTTATACTCTTGCTAAGTAAATTAAAGATTTTAGATGAGTAAAATGACCTCATTTCTTCAATTAAAGAAGCACTTTCACTTTCAAAACTGGTAGATGTGGGCTCATGTAATAATAGGATTCTAACTTATTGTAGCGCTTGTCATCCAGTAACCTTTCAAAGGCCTAAAAAGCTCAAACACATTATAGGTTGACTTTACATAATCGCTCAAGCAACTAGTGAAGCATTCACTCAATTGTGGTAGCAATATTTGCACAAAGACTATGCCTAATGCATATTTCTTTTCTACTTTTTCTTATATTCATCTACATAAGCTTTTTACTAGTTCTAGAATTTCTTAAATTGATTAGCTTTTTACATGTTCTAAAATTTCTTAAATTGATTAGAATGGAGAAGGTTAATATATGAAGATTGAGAAGTATTGTCAAGATAACAGCAAGAATCTTTTGTATTAGTAAAACAATTTCAATAGCATTGCTTAGAAAACCAAAACTACACATATGAAATTACTACCATAATTTTTTTTTTCTTTAGGACAATAAGTGATAAATGATTATTGGATTGTCTTTTATTTTATTTATTTATTTTTTTGTTTTTTTTTTTTTGTAAGTAGTTGTTTTGGGTGATAATGCTAGTATTACTAATCAAATTCTCTTAAATTATTTTACTTTTTGATCACTATATTTCTGTTTACTTTCACATAGGTCACACTTTTTAGCAAGTGTGACTTATGTGAAGGTAAACCAAATTCATCTACTTGGATGCTTTCCTTTGTAATTCTACAATCAAAGATGCATTATTCTTGCAGTCTAATTTATACTTTATTGCATTGATTGTTGACAAATGATAATTTATAATTCAAAATCTTTTTCTCTTCTTTCTTACTAGGACGTGTTTAACAACTATTATGATATTGTATACACCACAATATGAATTGGATTTGAGGTTTTTTTTTTTTTTTAATATTTTTTAAAATTTTTTTATAAGCCTTGTTGCACCACAAACAAGTTCGCTCTTCAAAATTTTCTTTTGTTTTCTTCTTCTACTATTTTCTTGGTTGATTTGTTATAAAAAATTAAAATTTGTGTTTGGCTTCATCTTGCTAGGTTCTTTTTTCATGTTTATTGGTTTATATGCTGTAAATTGGGCTAAAGCTAAATACCTAGAAGAGATCAAATAAGATATAGTTTTAGAGCTACCACATAAATTTTTTAGAGAACAAAAGTATTAAATGCATAAAATTATCAGAAGCTCAACATAATGAAGTGATTCCATGGTATATAAAAACAAATTTGGACACGTATAAACAATTCTAAAATTAATACATTTGTTTTCCCCTGTCCCTTTTATGTTATTTATTGGTTGACTAAGCTTTACTACACATTTAGTTTCCTTAGTTTTTCACATTTTTTAAATTGTGTGGAAAGGAAAAAAAGAAATCAATATATATTTTGGTAGCAAAAATTTTGTAATTGTTGGTTCTTATATATGAGTTTAGTGAATATCAAAATATAAATTATTATAACTTTGTTCAATAGTTTTTATGTGATAAAATGGAAACAAAGTTTGTATAAAATGCTCATTAACTTCTCCAAAAATGGAAAATAATGTTAGTTTTCATTTGAAATAAATCAAGATTCATTTTTATTTTCCAATAAAAATTATATATTTTCCTTTTTTTTTTTTTTTGGTATTTTGATGCATATCTCAATATATTATCACCTATTACATAATATCTTGCCATATATAATAATTGAAAGTAAAATGCAATAGGTTTCCTGGCCAAAAAATAATAATAATTAGAAAAAAAAAAAAAAAAGATATAGACTTCCTTACTGAATATATATTATATATTAGAATGTAATCACATTATTTTGAGATGGATTTGGGACTATTACTTAAAGTCTCGACTATTATTTTCATTTTTTGCATAACAAAAAAAGAAAAAAAAATTATTTGAAATTTTCCTGTGCATTGTTCGGGTTTGCAACTAGTTTATTCATAAAATCTAAATCATTTTGGCCTCAAAAAAATAAAAATAAAAACTCTAATGCATTTTGTAGGTGACTACTTGAAAAATTAAATCTTTTGGTTTATAATGGATAAGTGTTTTCTTTAAGGAATTGTGGATAATGCTAAATTTTATCTCGCAACATCATTATGGACTATTAAGACTTGCGTAATTTTTCTCATCAATGATACATTTATTATCCATAATGCTTGAGAAACTAGGAGGAAAGAACCAAGCTCTAGAAGAGGCTTGACAATTGATACGAAGCCATACATGATCTTCTGTATGTAAGATGATTATCCCTTACAAACAAAGGAATATGTCCTTTCTCAAAAAAAAAAAAAAAAAAAAAAAAAAAAAAAGGAATATGTCTGGCCTCATCTCTGGTTTATCCCTCTTTCAAGCCTCTACTTCTTTTCTTTTTTTAATTTTTTTACGAAATTTGCTGAACCAAGGCTATCAAATAGCAATGGGTTATATATCAACTTGAATTTATGAAAATTTTATTGATTTTGAACTTCTTATTTAGAAATTTAATTTGCTAAATTAGAGCATGTGTACAATATCAACAGAATTTTTGCATTTTGGAAATAATTTGAAAATTCAAGATTTTTAAATTGAAAATGAAATAACCAAAATTTGCGTAAAATTTTAACTGAAATTATGCTTTTTGAAAATTTGATGTTTTTAGGTGGGTAATTAAAAAGCCAAATTTAGCAGAATTTTGATAAAATTTCCACGTTTTTTAAAAGAAAATAGAAATTTTAATATTTTGGGTGGAAAATAATTATAAAAAAAAAACCCATAATTTATCATTATTTTGATAGATTTCGACATTGGTTAGTATGATCATGAAGGATGTATGCATGCATATGTTACATGGGGTAATGCTAGGACCATATAAAATTACACAACTTGTGTCATAGCTCGTCCACATAGCGAATTGTGAATGGTAGAAGTATGCCTCACATGAATCCACCATCACATCTCTACCATTAACAACTCACCACTAAACAGTTGCAATTGGGTAGAGATAGCATAAATCATAGGTAATAGCGAAAGTTTTGGCTCCTAGAATTTTGTATGTCATAAACTTTTCTAGTTTATCGTAGTGAAATTATATGTGTTTGCATAGAGGTCTTCTCGATCTTAGAAGTGGTCAAACCATATGTCTTTGCAAAGCTTAGGACACCCACTTATTGAACATGCTTTGGTTCGGGTAGTCTTTATCTCTCACAACCTTTCCAACAATACATTGCTTGTGTGATTCAAAGATTGTTTGGCTTGGTTTCGATCAAACCCTCAATGAGGTTTGAGCTTCAGTGTTGGAGAGTTTTCTCATTTGTGTGATATGTTTCTCGTTTTAGGTCAAATTTAGCAGATCCTCTTATTCTTTAGAAGGTAATTGACATGTCTTCACCTTGGTGCAAAAATCTTTGTCATCAAACAGTTTAATTATTTTTTAGCCTAACCTTACATTTTTCTTAAAAACTCTCATGTTTGAGGTATTTTGACTAAATTTATCAAAGTGAGGGTGTTTGATTGGGTTTCTTGGTCTTGATTTCTTCACGTGTGTAATTATGCTTGTTGATGCAAGTACGTCATCATTTTGATCAATGAATGAGTAGAAATTATCTTACTCGCTGATTTTGTAAGTAAGCTTGGGATGTAGCACATAATCAAGAAAGGACTAAGTTGATTGGAATACGACATGTGGGGGGGAAAAGGATTTATTAAAGTAATGAAACACGTTTTTTGTTTGTTAACTTAACATGTACTTGAGCTTCAGTAAACCTTAACTAACCCCTATTTTAATTACCACCGCCCACATTAGGCGAGTTGGTACTTCGGGGTTCATAGACCCAAATTTGAGTGGTCCTAGGTGGGAAAGGGTGGACTGTCGATTGTCAAAAAACTAAAACCCCTATTTTAATTAAATATGCATTTTTTTATAATTTATAAATATATAGTTGCTTTGCCACATGGATTAATTGAAAAATGAAACAGGTGCTTAACAAATGCCAACATTTTCTATATTCCAAATCCTCCAAAAAAGAGTTACATAAGAACCCGTTTTATTTGGTCTAGTTATGATTGTAATGAGATAAACAGAGCAATATATCTAGTGCTTCATAGCACTTACAATTACTTTTTCTAATTGAAAATTTAGAATTCTTTTTGAAGATATTTTACCACTTTCTTGTCAAGTTGGAAGGCCTTGGTTAGAACGTCAGGATTAATGGGAGGATTGGATCCAAAAACAGCATTTGCAATTGTGATTGCGCCTGCATTTTGGCTGCTTAAACCAAAAATGGCAATTGCATTGGTTTTTCCCACATTGACTTGGAAGTGAATGAGACCAACTAGAAAGACAAAGACATCCCCTTTGTTTAGGGTTTTGGTGAAGAGGCGATTATCAGTGTTGGATGTTACAAAACCAACGAAGAGAGTACCCTCCAAGACTACTAGGATTTCAGTGCCACGAGGGTGAGTGTGGGGAGGATTTTGTCCATATGGTGCAAAGTCGATTCGAGCAAGGGATATGCCAAGAGTGTTGAGGCCTGGAAATGTGTCCACGTTCACATTAGTTACGTTTGACCCAACTTTATTATATGTATTCCCAGGAATGTTCAATCCACCAAAGTAGAAATCATCAGCTTTGACAAGCTTTGGATCCTTGCAGAACTTTCCATTAACAAATACTGCATGAAGGAATATTTGTTATGGACACATTAAAAAGAATGCTTAAAACTTCAATGCAGAAAATAATAAGGCCAAGTAGCTAATATTATTTCTTCCATATTTATATTCTAGTTAGTGTAGATTCTTTACATGACAAAAATAATGCAGAAACCTGAAAAAAGAAAAAAGAAGAGTTTGTACCAGCTGACTTGTCGGAGTAATCCCTAAGTGCAACACAGAAGTCCTGCAGGGGAGCGGGGTCAGAGGCAGAGGCAAGAGAGAAAGCCAAGGCGAAGAGGGCAACAATTACAAGGTAAGCTTTCCTCATATTTCAGGCTTACTCGATCTTCTGTTCTATAGTATATTTTTGCTTCGGGATTCGAGTGAGGGATGAAAAATGTTGAATGGAAAGCATGTCTATTTATAGATTAGACACATTGAATAGGTCTGATTTTCCATACGTGAATGATGCATTAAGTCTTCGACTATTGCCAATTTTCTTTTTGATGTACAAATTATTCTTTAACCACTATCACGCGCCTTAAATGTTCACCAAATTAGACCAGTTCAATGAGATAACATTACGGTTATATGTTACTAATAAGGCACAATCAATGATAAAGACCGGTCGTATAATTAGTATGTGTACTAAACCTGTACTCTGTCCACAAAAGATAAAGCTCTCAACTTATTGAACACACCATCTCAACGTATATTCAACTTGGATGTGTTTCTCAAAACAAAAACTAAACTTGGATGTATCTTTATTTCAAGGGGTTGTTAATAACTTAATATTTTGGTGGAAAGTTTCTGTGTGACTTCGGCTTACTACAATGAAATTGCTTGAGAATTACAATTGTAAAACCCATAATTAGATGGATTCAAAGCTTCTAGTGTATTACGTAACTGCAATAATGAAAGTCCAATTGAAGATCAAGTGGTAAAGTCTTTGCCAATGGAAAGCACCATAACCTTTCAAATGTACTTAAATTTCTTCATTCAATTATATTTCTTAATCTAATTCATGTTAGGAAATTATCCTAATTCATGAAACTATGAGAAACGAAAAATAGAGAAAAAAAATATGCACCAAGAACAATCACATGACACAAAGATTTATGTGGTTCTACAATATGTCCCTATGTCCATGGAGTTGCCATGGTTTTTACTATATCAGGCAGAAAAATACAATTTTCAATACAACAAACTCTATCTGAGGCAACAAATAAATATCCCAAGCAATGGGACCAAAGTGGGCTTAGACCTATTATCCCAAGCCTCTATTCCATGGACTATGCCTCACAAAAATTTTCTTTTATAACCATCATGCTTCCAAGTCACATTGGGTCACAATCCAGATCAAACACATAATCTAAGCTCTATAAAACTAACACTGGCCCTTCGAGTCAAAGCGTCGACTAACACTTTAACCCTAAGTGGGAGTGTCAATTGGTAGTCCTAGGGCGTAAATTGAAGTGACAATCCACTTATGCTTAGAATTGAAACTTCAATTTTCTGAATTTTAGTTGCACTTTTCGATTCAAGCTCCCAAGAGGTAACACACGAGTTCAAAAACTCCAAGATAGAGGAATATAAGAGAAATATGAAAATCCACAAACCTCTATAAAATCAAGAGGAACCCATCAGAAAAAGGATGTAGTCTTAAGTATTTAGAAATCATGTTTATCCAACATTGATTCCCATGCTTGAATAAAATCATCCTCATACTCATGATCATGCATGTAACTTTTAAACTCTTCAGCAAATGGACTTGAACTTCTACAAATATTGTTAAGATGTTTGAAAACATTTTGAAATAAATGCAATTGACATAAACGATGAATAGATTCTAGTAACACTTACGCATTTGCTTTAGCATCTTGGTTAGTACAAATTGTAACCAGCTTCTTTCCACACCTAGCTTTTAATAAAGTTAGAAATAATCAGTAATAAGATTTAGCAGTTTTTTCACACAATAATGCAACACCAAAGACCACTATCTATCTATGATGATTCACTCCAATTATAGGTGCCAATGATGATAGTTTTTATTGGTTCAGTACATAGAATCAAAATAAACTACATCACCAAACAAATCATAATCCACGATTATTTTATAGTCCATCCAAAATATATTAGTTATTTGACCATTTACATCAAATTGTATTTCTTTGAAAAATGATACATTTCCAAAACTTCTCATCTCAAAATAATGAAAAAGGGTATATTCCTCTCCCTCTTCCCCTCATTTGTTTAGATTGTAAATACTCTTGGAGTGATTTGCTAATTGTACTTGCAACCAATATGTTCCTTTGCAATGGAAATTTACATTTACTCCATGGTGTTACAACTTCATGATTACAACTTCATGATTGTGTTTGGATTTCAAAAAAAGTAACATATTATTTGCAATTTTGTTGAAAAAAGATAACCATGTAGGCTTCACAACCAACGCTTAAATCCTTTCTAGATATCTTTCCCTCACATTCAACGTCCTTCTTGAATCCAGCTTTATAACAACAATATTTGCAGGATATGATCTATCTTACTTTTGTTCAATCAATCTTTACGGGTATTGAACACATATCCAACATACATATTCTAATATAGATTTGCGTAATTCTTTAAATCAAATGCTATTCCAATTATTGGAGTTTATTTACTCTTTAGTGGTTGTCTTTTCTGAGAATGACAAGATAATCAACAAACACAATTTCTTCATTGTTGCTCTTCCCTTCTTTCTCCATTACGAATAAATTAGTATTATTTTAACAAGAAATAGATGAAAAACCTTGGCATCTATACGATCATTCTATGCCACCACCAAATATGAGAGACTTTATTGCTTTTAATGCAATGATTTCATGAGAAATAGCAAGCTAAAATGAATATTTTGATTTAGGAAATTCCTTCTGAATCAGATATTAGTATTAGAGTCTAATTTAATTAGTATACAACATGTAATTCAATACAAAAAATTTATTCACTACAAAGAACATAATTTTTATTTCAACCATGATAACCATTGCTCCTAATACAACTCTATATAACGTTAAAGTTGTTGTGTGATTGAGTGATGAGTGGAATCATGAAAGAAAGAGCAAACACGAAAGTTATTATGGTTTGTTCCAATATTCGCCCATGTCCATGGTGGAAAGTCGTTGATGACTACATCTTGTGTTATATTAAGCTCTAGTGATATAATAATTATAATGTAAGATTTATATACTAAAAAACCCTAAACTAACCCTAGGCTAACCATAAACTAAAACAATTTTTTTTTAATAAACTATCCCAATATTAATTTGCTTATTTTAAAAGTGCATGAGCCTACCATTAGTTTGGATCATATTATATTATTATGTCTTAAATACAAGAATTCTAGTTGTATTGTGTGCATTATTGGCACATCTTCAAGGTATACGACATACCAATTATGTTTAAGAGCAAAATACATTTGGATTGGACAAAAAAGCATAAAATATATAAAGAAATTTATGAATTTAATTTCAAGCACTTGTGAATAATTAGTGAAGCTTGAAAAGAGAAGTTACAACCAACATGAAACAAGGGGCTACCTACAGCTAGGCACACAAGCTCTTGACAAATTTGGTGGTTCTTTGTAAATCTGAATCTTGCCTTCTGTTTCATAGGAACAACAAGGAATCCAATTGCACAAAATTTTTTGTTTTTTTAATAAAATATTTAGGAACGAAATGTATAACATTTTGAATTTTTAGGACTTGAATAAACTTTTTAAAAATTTAAGGATGAAAATAGAACTTGGGCTATATTTTAGGAATGAAAAGAATATTTGATATAACCTCAAAATCGTTAACACAATTTACTTCAAAACAAACTTTATTATCAAAGCCTTTGTTTTTTAATAAAAGAGTAATAATCTAATTAAAATTCAATAATAAAGATTTCAAAATATTTTAAAATTATTTTTTTGTGTAACTTAAAATATTCTTTGATTTAAATATAAAATATAAATTTTATAAAATTTTATTGGTTAATAGATTATTGGTTGGTTTTGAATTGATATACGAATCAAAATCGACAAATTCACATTCACATTCACATTCTACCCATTGATTAATCAAAAATCCATTTCAATTGTTAAAAAAGTGTTGTTTGGGAGAAAATTCATTATGTATCCGTCTAGTGTAACCACATTTTTACATAAAGGTAGACCTTTTAAATGTAGGACTCATCCCTATGTGAGAGGATTATTACTTAGAAGTACACATTATTTTCAAAAGTATAGTCAAAGGGAATAATTAATAAGTATTGTGCACTTGTTTCCAAGCCAAGAAGGTTGATGATGAGTTCATTAGTGAAGTTTTCTCTCTTGAGATTAGGCCTAAGTGCCCGTTTGTTTGGGCGTTTTGAAGCCCAATATGCGTGTTTGCAAAATGCTGATTCATTATTTGCATTTGGTTCAGCCCAAAACACAACTTTTTAAAAAAAGCTGTGTTTTGGGCCAAGGCAAAAAATGATCTGAAAACGCGCAAGAAAAATGCAGCTGAGGAGGTCCATAATCAAAAGGAAATGCGCGTTTCTACCCGTTGGCTCTTGCAGATTACCAAATTACCTTGAAAGGCCCATATACCTCAGTTCTCTCACGCTGTCCCTTTTCTCTCGTCTCATCTCTACTCTGCCGTTCCTGAGCTCACTCACGCTCATCTCTTCTCTACTCTGCCCTCTCCATGGTAAGTCATCTGTGAACCTTCTTCCTCTTCTTCTTCTTTCTTTCGTCTTCTTTAACGCGCACAAAATCAACAAAATCAAACCAAACCCAACTCAAAATCAACCCAAAACAAAATCAACTCAAAATCAAACCCAAACCCAAAATCAAAATCAAACAGAAAATCAACTCAAAATTAAACTATTAACTGAAAATCCATAACCCAAACCCAAAATCAAAATCAAATACAAACCCAATGTTTCAATCACCTTCATCTTCATCATCATCATCTTCTCTCTTCCTCTCAGCTTTCGAATTGTCAAAAAAAAAAAAAAAAAAAAAAAAAAGAGCTCAGCGGACCGGAACGTTCTAGAGGAAGTGAAAGGTTTCGATCATCTTCATCTTCATCATCATCATCTTCTTCTCTCTTCCTCTCGGCTTTCAAATTGTCAAAAAAAAAAAAAAAAAGAGCTCAACTGACCGGGACGTTGTGGAGGAAGTGAAAGGGAAAAAGGGGAAAGAATGAAGACAAAATGAGAAGTGGAATGTTCTGGAGTGGTAGGAAAAAAAAAAAAAAAAGAAGGGTACGTGTGTGGAGGAGAAAAAAAGTGGGAAAAAACTGAAAAAAAAAAAAGAAAAAAAAGAAAAAAAAAAGAAGGAAATGTTACCGTGATATTTTCACAATATTTTCACAATAAATTTTAAAGGGTAGGTTATTATTAGTTAATATTGATGAGAAAAAAATAATTTTTGAGAAAGAGAAAAAAATTATTTTAATAGTATGTTAAAATTAAAATCAGTATCAATTTTTATCACAATATTTTCACAATACTTTCACAATAAATCTTAAAGGGTAGGTTATTATTAGCTAATATTGGTAAGAAAAAAAAATTTTGGAAAGAGAAAAATTGATTTAAGTATAAGAAATAGTTGATTTAAGTATGAAATAAACTCACATAAAAAAAAAAAGTATGAAATAAACTCCCTTATATATACATTGTCCTTTTTTGTAATTTATTCTTCAAACTGCCACTTTTATAAGTGTTAGCCAAACACTCAGCTTTTTCAAAAAGCACTTTTTAACAGTTTTTATCAAACATTCAGCATTTTGAAAATGCACTTTTTCATTATGCACTTTTTGAAAACTCAATTTTTTCATTATGCACTTTTACAAAATGCTGAACCAAACTCACCCTAAGGTAGGTAATCGGTTGGAATTGGGATTGGCAAATATGGCTTAGGTTAGTGTATTGTTTGAAACTTGTTAATCCCAGTGTTTGCTCTGAGTTTGTTGTTTGATCTATTCTCCCTATTTTGGTGATCTGGGTTTTTAAATTTTGTTCATCTTCTTTTCTATCTGGCAAAAAAGATTTTAGGGAAAAATTAGAGACTTGTTTTGGGCCTTCACACAGAGAGGGAGAGAGGGGTAATTTCACATATAACCTTGCCTACAAAACAAGTAATGTTTAACCCCCATGTTTAAATCCAGTTGATTTTCAAACTAAGCATTACCCCACATTTTCACTTTTCTTTCTTCTTCTTCTTTTTTTTCTTTTTTCTTTTTTCCTTTATCAAGACTTTAACTCTTTTTTTTTTTTTTTTGCAATAAAAAAAAAAAAACTTAACTTTTTTTTAATACGCAATTTCCCATGCTCCTTAATCTCATCTCACATTTGGTTCCCCCAAACCCCGCCCCCCCACCCCCCCCCCCCCCCCCCAAAAAAAAATCTCTTTGTTTTGATTTTGAAGAAAAAAAAATACTGAAAAGTAGATTTTCAAACTAAGCAGTACCCCACATTTTCACTTTTCTTTCTTCTTCTTCTTCCTTTTTTTTTTTTTTTTTTTTTTCTTTTTTCCTTTATCAAGACTTTAACTCTTTTTTTTTTCATTAAAAAAAAAAAAAAAAAAAAAACTTAACTTTTTTTTAATACCCAGTTTCCCATGCTCCTTAATCTCATCTCACCTTTGGTTCCCCCCCAAAAAAAATCTCTTTGTTTTGATTTTGAAGAAAAAAAAAATACTGAAAAGTAGAGATAAAATTTAAGGATAACATGCTAAAAATAATCTCTAACTCCCATGTAAAACATTGCCTACAAAATAGGACAATTGTCACATTAGTTATTCAACTTCTTCAATTTTTTTCTTCCTTAATTCCTCTCAGTTCTATGTTCTTTTTCTCTACACTATCATCATCATCTTTTCTAAATTCGAAATCCAAAAAAGAAAAAACTTTACTTACAAAAACAAAAGTGCAATTCTAATGATTTCGGTTCAACATGTGTGTCAATGTACATTGCTCTTGTAAGGGCACAAATGGACCTACGGCCCAAGAACGACCAGACAATGGCCCAATGAGCCCACCACAATGAATTTGTTAGAGAAATGGGTAGGATACTGACTACTTTTTTTTTTTAGAATCAGGATATTGACTACTTGATAAGCTAAAGTTAATCACAATGAAAAGAAATGCCAAGTAAAAGACTAGGAACACTCAATTATGAAGAAAAATGGATCCTCAGTCCAACCCGAGGAAGATCTTTTATATATGTTTTTGCTTTCTCTCCTTTACAAATCTTTTTCTCCTCTTTTTCTCTCGATCCCCTTTTCCTAAGGATCTTCATTTCCCTTTTATATTTACACATTGATTATCTTCATCCTACACTTGAAGGGTTGAGATTGCATTTTTAGGACTTCTATCCTATCCAGAACATACTGATAAGCTTCTGCCTTGCAATTTGAGTTATGCCATTACTGTTCATGGTCATTTCCTCATTAATGTGGCCAAAAGAGTAGTTGTCTTGCATTTAATGCGGAGGGGATAGTTTCCACTCCCTTCTCCTTTCACCGTTCTCGTAACCCATGCCAAGTCTACTTTAGTCCATCTGTAATATTTTAACTTTATGTGCCTCCTATGGTTACTGCTCGTCCCCCAAATCATCAGGTGCTTGTCTCGTGGGTATCCAGTGCTCGTCCCCGAGTTCCTCGTCCACATAGCTCTTTTCTATTTTGTTTTTATAAAGAAATCAACAGCCTTCTAATTATTTGGACTTTGGATCTTCTTCATTTCTTTATTTTCTTATGGTTATCCTTTTTAAAAAAAATATGCCTTTACGGGTTAAAGCTTAATCATTGCTTTCTTTGATTACAATAATACGGTGTTTTTCTTTGATTACTATTACAGTAGAACACAAACTAAATTTAGAACACAAACAGTACAATTTGGATAAATATCAAATTGTGTAAAAGAAACACAAAAAAATAAATATTTATTAAAAAAATGTAATAATTTTAAATTATAATTATTGCAAATTATTGTTTTCAAAAAAAAAATTTTGTTACAAATTATTAAACTTTCACATAAAAAAAAAAAAACCCCTAAGCACGCGCTGGACAATTATATTTATACATGACTCGTTTAACAGTCCCAAGTCTAAAATTTAAGCTGCTAATTTGCCAAACAAACCGAGTGGCAACCACGAAACTGACTAGCACCCAATGGCAAAATTTGGAACCGGGGTTTGACTTAACTTTTCCGAGTTAGAGCCCAAGAAGTACAACAACAACTTTAATAACAACGAACAAGGCGCTAGGGTTTTAGTTTTAGATCCTCTCTCTCAAGTCTGTCTGGGGTTTAGTCTTTTACGCTTTACCCACAGACCTCTCTCTCTCTCTGTCTCTGTGAGATCAAAATAACTCATTGAGTTACAACAATGGCAACTGCCACTGCCACTGCCCCTCCAACTAGTAGTACCACTGCGCTGCCACAGATGAAGAAAGAGAACGAAAAAGTCGATTACTTCAACCTCCCTTGTCCTATTCCCTATGAGGAGATCCACCGTGAAGCTTTCAGTTTGTCTCTCCTCTTCTTCTTTTCTACTTTTACTCTTTCCAATTTTTGTTCGTTTTTCCATGCTTTTGATTTTGAGAGGGTAAGATTTATTTTTGTTACATGTGAATTTGGACCCAATTGATGATTTTGGGTGGATTTTCTTTTGTGTTCTGCTAATCTATAGGATCAGAATATATAATTGCTAAAACTGTTAAATGGGCTTTTTTTTTTTTTTTTTTTTTGCTTCTAATTTTCGTGTTGAATCTGTGTATTTTGTTTTGGCAGTGTCTTTAAAGCCAGAACTATTTGAAGGGATGCGCTTTGATTTTACCAAAGGACTAAATCAGAGGTTCTCACTCAGCCACAGGTAGCTTTGCCCCTCTCTCCTTGTTTGGGTACAATACTCTGTAGTCCCTAAACTCTTAGCCCAGGGGCGATTTTAGTCTCAAAATTTTAAATTGGTTACTTTTAGTCTCTAGCAAACTTTAAGTGATTGTTCTTCATTAGAGACTAAAAAGTTTGTTAGGACTAAAAGTGATTGCTTTAAATTTCAGGGACTAAAATCAATCGTGCTAAATCTTAGGTACCAACAATGTATTTTGGCATTTGTTTCTTGGGTTTTCAATTTTCTGGTTTTTTTTTTTTTTTTTTTTTTTTTTTTTTATCACTGTCGATTTTGATTGTAATTATTTGTTGTTCACAATCGGTCAGCGTGTTCATGGGACCAATGGAGATTCCTTCACAATCTTCTGAAACCATTAAAATCCCTACTGCTCACTATGAATTTGGTGCCAACTTTATAGACCCAAAGGTAAGTGACCTCTGGTTGAAGGAGTCTTAAAAAAATAAAATAAAAATCCAATGATGAATTAGAATTGAAAACTTCGCTGTTGGTGTGAATTGCTTTTGTGTAGCTGATGCTTTTTGGGAGAATAATGACTGATGGGAGGCTCAATGCAAGAGTGAAGTGTGATTTAACCGACAATCTTTCTTTCAAGGGTAATGCTCAGGTAAATACGCATATATTAACATCCCTTGATGAATGATGATGGAGTTTTTCCCTTTTTTGCTGGCATTGTGCCTTATCATGTCTAAGGCAGTTGATTATATTTTCTTGTGCTTTTCCAGCTTACAAATGAGCCGCATATGTCACATGGAATGGCCTATTTTGATTACAAGGTGAAGCTTCTCTTTTTCCTTACTTGTAAATATGTTTATATTTTCTCATTGTGCTTTTAGTGATGATGTTGGTGCATTTACATAATTGTTAATTTTTTCCGATATGCGATCAGAGTGTTCTAGGCTGCAGAGGCACCTAATCTAGGGAATACTTCTAAGTACCTGCATAAGTACTTAGTGGGTGACACTTTATTGTTAATGAAATTTGTCATGTAAGAAAAGTTTCATTAAGGTCGCAAGTTCTGATGGATGCACATTTTCTTTATCTATAGTTAAATTATTATTTTGTTAAAGAACATATGAGTATGATGTTCTTGTCAATTATTCAGATTATGAATTGAGATAACTAGTTTTTTCTTTACCTCGGGAGAGACAGAAATCTGGAAATCATTTGATGGCTGTGGTTTCGATCAGATTCTTGTTCACATGCTAATAAGGAAGAAATCTCTGTATCAAAGTGTGAAGTGGACCCTATCTTCAGATAATATTCTTGTAACCACTAACCATTGTTCAGCAACATTGGGCTCTCTCTCTCTCTCTCTCTCTCTCTCTCTCTCTCTCTCTCTCTCTCTCTAAGTAATAAGGGCTGGAAGTTGTTGGATAGTCTAGTTGGCAAAGTGTCTTGGAATTGTAGTAGAGACCTAGGATCAAAACCACGCATGCCTGTGTTTGTTGGGGGGTAGGGGGTTATTTCCCCTTTTTTATCCCAGGATTTTAATCTAATAGAGGAGAAAAAAAAGTGGATGAAAAACATGAGTAATGTCTGATGGAGAACCTTTATTTCAAAAATTAAGTAGGAATCTTTCTTTTGGGTGTTCGCTTACACGGCAAAGGAGTGGGTGGATATTGGATAGGTTCAACTCTTGTGAGTGAGTGCAACAGAAGTAATATTGCCAATGAGCTCTAGCTCTAATGACACTTTCTTTACCTATGAGAAAGGGGTAGAGGTGAGGGCCTGGGTTTGAGACCTAGGTTGCATTTGTGACTTACCAAGCTCAAAGTAAAAAAAAAAAAGTGATACTTCTGATGACCTTCTGCAATTTTTTTCATTTTGCCCTTTCTTTGACATCTTTGGGTTGGGTCTTTCCAAAGCTCTCCTAAAATAGTAATGCTTGGATTGACATTTTGGTATCTCTAATTTGTTGAACAATGTACTTTGTGCAGGGCAAAGACTACAGGTCCCAGTTTCAGCTGGGAAATGGTGCCTTACTTGGAGCAAATTATATACAGGTATAAGATACTGAAACCAAGCCATTCTTTTTTTACACTTATTATGATGGATTGTGATTAATATTTTAAATTTAATACTATGAAGCTGCTCATGGATATGTGATAATAAATTGGTGATAATTTTCATATGGGTGGCAAATAGTATAGAGCTCTTGATGTAATCTGCTTGTTTGTGGAAACATTGGCTGGAAATAAAATTGTCGCAGAAAAAATTGTGTACTGCAGGCAACGAGAAATCCAAAAAATGTATACAATTCACTAGTTATGATCCATTTGAAAGATCGTTCCTTGTCCTCACCAAACTGGAAATAGTTACATTATGTTGCCATTTTTTGATAAGCTGTTTTATCATCTTGCCAATTGGTTAATTTCTTGGATTTTTTTTTTTTTTTTTTTTTTTGTGTGTTTTCCTTTTTATAGTTTGGTGTAGCAAATACCATTTAATGGTCTTTTACTGAAATAACTTTATGTTTTTCAGAGCGTGACCCCCAATTTGTCTTTTGGTGGTGAAGTGTTTTGGGCTGGTCAGCATCGGAAGTCTGGTATTGGTTATGCTGCTCGATACAACACGGATAAGATGGTATGCTGTCTTCAATTCATTCTTTATCACAAGATCACGTCTAAAGAAAATATGGATTTTAGTGAACTTATATTAATTTACTTAGTCTGCTATTTACGGATACTTGATTGTTCTTTTCTCCATTTCTAAGTTCTTGTCTTTTTGTTGTTCCTATGGTCAAAGCTTCTCTGTGTGTGTGTGTGTGTGTGTCTGTCTGTCTTTCCTTTCTCTTTTCAATGCATTGTCAAAATTGACAACTGCAAAGTAAAGAGCTATGGAAAGTGATTAAATCATGTCTTAAGAAAATATGGATTTTTAGTGAATTTATAGTAATTTACTTAGTCTGCTATTTATGGATACTTGGCTGTTCTTTTCTCCAATTCTAAGTGCTTGTCCTATTTATTGTTCCTATGGTCAAAGCTTCTCCCTCCCTCGCTCTCTCTCTCTCTCTCTGTCTTTCCTTTCTCTTTTCAATGCATTGTCAAAATTGACAACTGTAAAGTAAAGAGCTATGGAAATTGATTAAGTATCTGAGATATGCATTTTGGATATACCTTGTTGCAATGCATAATTATGATAATCAAAGGGATGGTGATCATTTTTTTATTGTGGATTATGAGACCCTGTATGGTTCTATGAGATATACATTTTTTATGTCGAGCTTCTTCCTTTACTCATGCTGGAATGGAAAATTCATTCATGCATGGTATGAATTGATTAACATATGTGTTAAGAAATAAAATTTATTTTCTAAAAACTCGTCCATGTATATTAAACTCCTATTTGTAGGGATTGCTCCTGTTATTCACATGTTGGCCCGACTCAATTGCTGAATGGTCAAAAATTTTGCTTGTAACCTATTCCATAGTGCACGCAGTGATACATAAGAGTATAAATCCTGTGACATCTATTGCATGGATAGAAAGGAAATACTATCTTTAAGATCAAATACTAATGTTGTGCGTCCCTCTCAAAGAAGACTTTTTGGTCCAGAAAGAAGATTATGTAGTATAGATCCTTTTTGTCTTCATTCCGTGGTACAAAGGTTTTTTTTTTTAGATGAATTAGGAGTTGGTGTTTGAAGTCTTAGTCCTTTTGGAAAAAGTCAAGAATATGGCATCTATTTATGTGTGCCATTTTTCAAAAAGTTAAAAATTTTGATATGAGAACTTGAGTGTTTTGGTTTATGGAATGTGTGCCCTTGTGTGAGCTGTTCTTTCTCCGGATTCCTTTTTTCCTTCATCTATTCCTCTTGTTACTGTTCATATACTTTTCACTCCTCTGTTTTAGCTTCCAAGATTCTTCTTTCTTCTTTCAATCCTTCTATCCTAAACCTTTCCTTCCATAAGCCACCAAATAAATCCTTGAAATAACCTTTAGAGATGTTAAATCTTGTTGCTGTCAGAAAAGTTCTTGCAATTTGTTTGCTTCAAGGAATAACTCCTCTGGATACTTTTAATGTCTACCTTTTGAACTGAAAATAAAAACCCTAAATATCACCAATATGCTTCAAATCTGTAACCTTTAAACCCTGAAGCTTATAACAAGCACACATAGATTATGAAATCTGTCCCATGTCAATAAATTTTTCTGGAACTATATGGAGTTTGTAAAACAGAAGTTTTTCTTTTTTTTACTGGGTTCGTGTTTGTGGAGAAACAAATGCATTTTGTTCTCTTTGGGGGCAGGGATAAGTAACTTATTTGTTTTTAAACTTTGATGATATGTGATTCTTACTGTAGTTGCATTTACCAATTTTTCTTCAGGTTGCCACCGGGCAAGTTGCAAGTACAGGATTGGTTGCTCTGAGTTATGTTCAGAAGATATCTGAGAAGGTGAGTAAATTTAGCAGTATAAGAATATGTTATGATCATTTTCAAGTTTATTTTCTTATACAGTTCTCTTCCTTTTAGGTTTCTCTAGCTTCAGACTTAATGTACAACTACATGTCAAAAGAAGCCACAGCCAGTTTCGGTTATGATTACATCCTTAGACAGGTAACTTCTGCTCTTGTAAATTCTCTGGTATCCTGGTGCTGACATAATTTGCCTGCCATTGTATGTGTTGCTTTGTGGTTTTGTATTCAATGTATTTTTGGTTATTAAGCACGAATATATTATTACCATTTTGATGTGAAAAGTGCCAATAATAGATTTCTTCTTTTACATTATAGTAGTTACCCTTTTTCTTGGTACTTTGACGCTAGTCCTAGCCCATAGGAAAGGTTAGAAAAGTCTGAAGTTCCCTCACAAAATTGCACCTAATTGAGGTGAGAGCCTCATGGGATATGTTGTCTCTGCTTACTGTAATCAGGTGTGGTACAACTGTTACTAGACCATGCTGCAAGTCATGGAAAAATTCAGCTGTCTTTTGATAGGCTTAATAGACTTTTAGTAGATGTGGTCATTAAGTTAAATGCTTGGATAGGTGGACCCTAAAATTAACTACTAAGGCACCTTAACTATTTGTATTTTATTCAAGACCCAATCCATTTTATAAACGGATGAACTCAATAGCTATAGGCAGGAATGATGAGTTAAATTTGGTCCCCCCTATAAAACTGAGGTCTATACTAGTTTATAATTGATTCTCATTTTCTTGTTGCCTGTTAGGGCTTGTGAAAAGAAATCAATGTTTCAATTGGCGTGCATCTTGGCGTATGAAACAGACCCAGTTGATGCGAATTTGGGTGGGTAAGATATAATAACAATTAATAGTCAATAAAGACCAGAGTGGTTTTAACTTTAAAAAAAAAAAATCTGATAAGGAGTGGTTTTAACTTTTAAGCATGGATTATGTTAAGAACTTTGAACCTCAATAACAAAAATATAAGACGGTGGTGGATGATAAAAATAAGGACTAGGGTCAGTGATGTAAATCTGATCTGGGCATAGGGAGGTGGCAAAACATATAGAAAGATTGGTTTGATCCCGGCTGATGCATGTATCTAGACTAGCTGATACTTCTGCTGCAATCTTGGAGAAAAAACTCCTCACCATGGTTTTTGTCCCAAGCAACACCCTAGCTCCACTTAAAGCAAATTTAGTTTTTCATATATAATTCTCATTAGTGGTGGCATTTTTCTTATTTCTTATAGTTGTGATTCTTGTGACAAATTTATTGTGTCGTCTGTGATGACAAGCTTGATTATGTGCCTTTAACTCAACAATCTGAGCTGGACTAATTTTTATGTTTCTTACAGTGCCGCCTTAGAGGGAAGATTGATTCCAATGGCTGTGCGTCTGCTTTTCTGGAAGAGCGATTGAATATGGGTCTAAATTTTATTCTTTCTGCAGAGGTGAGGGTCAATTGTTAGTTAATGCATTTTCCTTGTGTGTATCATGCAAACGTACTCTTGTTGGGGACCTACAATATAGTAGTCTTCAAGATGGATGCATATCCATGATCTGTTGCACAGATTATAGATATATGCTTATTTACTCGTTTTGTAAATTTATGTCTTGCAGCTAGATCACAGGAAGAAAGACTACAAATTTGGTTTTGGGCTGACAGTCGGAGAGTAGATTAGCATGACTTGATGCTGTTTTATCCTCATTCTTGGTAGCAACTTTGCGAGCTATTCTTGCTTTATTTTTCCTACTGTCACAGAGCAAAAAAACAGTTTTGTATTTCTACCTTTGGCAACGTTATTTGTGAGTAGCATCGTGTGCTGCCACAGTTTAGCCGTCTTATTTATTTATTCGGAGTTAACACTCTTATTACCATTTAGGGCAGTAGAATGAGATCAAATAATGCGAATTAAGATATTTATCACTTCAATAACGTTGTTTTGATTCTCTTCTATTTCTTAAGTGGAAATGTGGAATGTAGACACAGTTTTATGTGAGGGGAACAAATCCTTTTGTCTCACCTTTAGCAAATAATCTACCAGAAACTTTAGAATGCCAATCTCACTCAATGGGCTGTAAACGAGCTGAGCTTTACCAAGTAACACATGTTTGAGCTCAGCTAGACAATCGAAGTAATGTGTTCAAGCTTGGCTCGAGCTTGAATCATGCCTAAAATTTGTGTTCAAGCTTGAACTCATTAGGAAGTCTAAAAACTTGAGCTTGACTTGGCTCTGCTTGATTCATTAGTCAAGCCAAACTTAAGCTCAAACTCGAGCTCAACATGAAGCCTCAAGATCCAAATCTAAGTTCCTTATCAAAGTTTTAATGTTTTTTTTCAATTAAAAAAAAAAAAAAAAAAAAAAAAAAAAAAAAAAAAAAAAAAAGAGGATAATGCACTAATCATGAAATAATTCTTCTACTATCTTCTCAATAGTTTGTTCCATTTTCAAAAGAAAATGACCTTCACCGCTAGCTAAATTTTGTCAAATTAGGATTAAAGGTGAATTTTGACAAATATACTATTGGATTACATTTCCTTCTATATTCTCCATACTTGCAAAATTTCTAGAAAATTAAAAATCAATAACTATGTTATTAATAAATTGTTTAAATTACAAGTTTTTGTAATTTAAAACTATATAAATCATATAATAAATAATATTTTACTGACGCAAAATTTGACATGTGTATTAAGAGTACAAAGAACATGCAATTCAATAATTAGATTATTGAATAGGGTTGTAGTTTTAAGTATAACCAGTTTTGTAGCTAAACTTTATCCAATCAATAAATCATTAACAAAACACAAACTCACTGACACATAAATTTTACATTCTGTAACAGCCTTGAAATGAGATGAAAGGCTTGAAGGTGAGGAAGAAAGAGAAATAGAAAGAGAACTCAGTTATGTTTGAACAAGGAAAGAGAGATATGTGACTGGGTGAGAAGAACCAAAACTTCTTGAGGAAGCCTTGGTGAAGTTCTCAAGGTAGATAGAAATAAACAGGTAGTAAAATGAAATTTGATATAAATGGAAAGTGCAAAAACTAGAAAGACAAAGACAAGAGTAACACTTTCAGTGTGTTTGGTTGTAAATGAGGGGAAGAGAAAAGAAGAGAAGGGAGAGAGGGAAAAGAAAAGGAAAATAAATGAAAAAAGAAATGTGCTTCATTTTTACATTTTTGGAAAGAGTGGGGGAAGAGAAAATAAAATAAAAGAATATATTTAATTTAGACATGTTTTTACCTAAATACCCCAAATAAAAACTAAAGGGTATGTTTTGGTGATGGACAAAATTGAAATTTTAGAAACCATTAGAAGTGGGCCTTCCAAAATTGTAGGCTATGTTACTTGTCTATCTTCTCATTTTCGCCCAATTTGGGCGGATGGGAAAAAGTGGGCTCGATAGATGCTCTCTCCTTTTCTTTTCTCTTCTTTTCTTTCTTATAATGCCAACCAAACTAGGGAAGGAGAGAGCATCTACTAGGCCCATTTTTTTTGGCATTTTGGCTAAAATCATGGAATTGAGGAGTTTTGACGTATGTCATTATTATATTAACAAAAAGACACATGCCATCCTTCTATACATCTTTGGTTTGGAATTCAATTTTATAATATAATAATATATGTGGATTTGAAATAACTAGGTGTGAGATAAAAATACATGTGTTGTGTATCCAAGAGTTAGGTTATTTTGAATATATACCACTGTAAGTCTCTTTAAAAAACATTCTTCACTCTCCCCGTGGGTGTGTATATTAAAAATACTTAGTATTATCAACCAAAAAAAAAAAGTGTGAGATATTATTTCTTTTCTAAAAAAAAATAAAAAGTGTAAGATATTATTTCAAATCCATAACATTTATGAGCATCTTTAATAGATGAGTTAAAACCAAAATCTTCTCTATTTTAGAGTAAAATCTAAAAACACAACTTCAATAGTCTCTCCAAAGTTCAAAAAGTGTTTTGCTAATGAATAGCCACTCTCATCCAGAGTGCTTCTGTTCATTAGCAAAATAATTTATTTGAATAAAATATTTGTAAAGGGGGGTGGGCCTGCTTGGAGTCTCAGACAAGCTCCTGCCGCACTAGGCCCGGGTAATTTCTGGGTAAGGAGTTGGAACCTGCCCAATTGGATCACATCTTGGCCCGGCTTGTGCACAATCTTTGCCGCGTCTGCCAAAGTACATTTAAGAGCTCACAGCAAGCAGAGTCATTGTTAACAAGTTACGGCAAGCAGGCATAAAATAGAAAAATGCAAAAAAAGTATTTACTGTTTTCTTTTACAATGAACACAATAAACAACTTAAGGGCCTTGCTTTTAAAAGAAAGTGCTTAAACAAAATAGTTAAGCGAGCTTAGCAGAGTAAAATAACGAGTATGCCATTTTAGTATTACCGCAGGGCTTCAACCATGAAAGGAAAACTACTCCCTCAACGCAAATAACTTCGCTTTGGTGAAATTAGTTGCTTTGAGAGAACAGCCCCAGATGGTATAAATGTTGTATTGTCTTTTGAGGACAAGGCTATTGAGGGAGAGAGGGGGGTTAACCCATTTGGGTGCATGCCTGCCATAAAACACTCTGCTTTCTTTCTTTTTTTCGTTCTCTGTTTTTTCTTATCTTTTCTCTCTGTTTTCTTTCTCAGAATTCTTGCCTTTCTTTTCTTTTTGTTTTCTTCTCTTTGTTTTCTCTTTTTTTTTTTTCAATTTTCTCCTCCTCTCCTTTTTTTTCCTTCAGCCGTGAGTCCCTTATATAGGGCCTGCCGTGGCCGATTTTACTGTTCTAACCTTTCTATAGCCCTATTCCGTTATCGTAGCCTTTTACCATCCACTCCCCAAGTCAAATGGTTCTGATCCACCATTGACCTGTGGTTTTCGGACATTGAAACTTCTTTTTCTGCTTCGTCCAGTGTGTCCTCTCTCTCTCGGTCTCTCATGGCATGCACCCAGCGGTCCTTACCCAACCTTACCTCTTTTGTGTGGCACGTCATCCCAGCAGGACTGTGCACACCGAAAGAGTCTGGGCAAGAATCGCAAAAATGGGTTCCCGCTCCTCCCCCCACCGCCAGACCATGCCCTCTCCCATGACATCACCCTTTCCCATAGTGGCTGGGTATAGGCTGGCGATACCTGGGTCGCCCGCATGCGTTACCTCATTGATGTTCCGTTCGTTTGCCGAGGCCTGAAAATGGGTGTGCATATCCTGCCGTGCGTTTTTTGGCGTTTTCTGATGTGGATCATTTTCCGGCAGGCCGACGTTCATGTGTTGTCCCTTTCTTTGGAGGGTTGGGCTCTGTAGCGGACTTTCCCTTTGGTTGTTCTGCTTTTGTGGCTTTACACCTCCTGCCATGTTGAGTTTGCTACTTCTGTTACCAAACCCAGTCCTGCGGGGCTTTTTTGTATACTTTCCTTCTCCGTAGCCTAGTATATTCACTGGGCTTCCTTTTTATTTCTTGCTGGCTTCTATGCCTTTTGTGTTTTCTTGTGGGCATCCCTGGCCCATTTTTGTTTTGCTTCATATATAGGTTTCTTTGCTAACCCATTTTGGACTTTCTTGGCCCAATTTTTCTCCACAAATCTTTTTTCTTTGGGCTCGTGGATTCTCCATTTGCCTAATACTTTCTTTTTCTCTTATTGCAATGGGCCTGCTGTGGCCCATTCTTTTTTTTTTTTTTTTTTTCTTTCCGGGCTTATTCAAGCCCATTTGCTTCTTCTGGACCCATCACATGGACCCTTAAATCATGCTTATGCTTTCTTTTTCTCTTTCCGGGCTTATTCAAGCCCATTTGCTTCTTCTGGACCCATCACATGGACCCTTAAATCATACCTATGCTTTCTTTTTCTCTTTCCGGGCTTATTCAAGCCCATTTGCTTCTTCTGGACCCATTACATGGACCCTTAACTCATGCCTATGCTTTCTTTTTTTTCTTTCCGGGCTTATTCAAGCCCATTTGCTTCTTTGGGCCTTGGGCCTGCTGGGTCTTAAAAAAAATGAGCCTCAACAGTTAGCCCCCTGAGCATATAAAATGCTCCTGCGGTTTATATGCGAATAAAGACTATTCTTGTCTCTCTTTTTTTTTTTCGCGGGCTTTTTTCAAATAGTAACTTTTACTTCACGTGTATATTATTCTATATTTTTTTTTTTTTTTTTTACGAACAGAGTTGTCTCTTCGAATTTCCAAGTCTGGCAGTTATTTTGAAGAGCAGCGTTGCTTCATTAATTTCATTCCCTATCCGGCGGCTGACCCATCACCTCCCTTCACTTCAATCTTGATGATGGTGGCATTTAAGGAGTCTTTTTTTTTTCAACTACTTCTTTTCCTATTTCCCATACAAGAACCTCTTCCTTTTCTCTTTCTCTTCTCTTTTCTTTTTTGCCGTACTCTTTTCTTCCAAACACTTCTCTTTTCCTACTCCAATCTGTGATGTCTCCAGTGAAAAGCCAAGCTTCTTCTCGCCGCAAGGGAAAGGAGATTGCTTCTGACCCTCCTTCTGCTCGCGATGAGGGCGAGGAAGTTGAGTATTCTGAACCAGGTTCCTCCGACGAGGAAGAGGCACGCCGCCCTTCTAACGACGAGGTCGTTCCGCTGATTGATCCGTGGTATGACGTCCATACCCACTTCCCAAAAGTACCTAGTGATTATGTTCCGCCGGCGCCAGGCCGGGTGTGGCTCGCTCTCTGCCGCCGCAGCACTGAAGCTCCTTGGGCTCCGTTACCCTCTTCGATTCCTGACATTGTTATTCGCCAGGGTATTTCGCTCCCTGTTCCCATTCACTTTGAGTATGGGTCAGGCCAAGCCTTGGGTTGGAAAGAATGGGTGGACCGTGAATTGTCGGATGTGGATTTCATGGGTTTGCTACGGCAGGCTGGTGTGTTGCAGGCCGTTGTTGCATCTCGTTGTTTGTCGAACTACAGAGACCTTTTCAATCTTCGCCACTTGGTCCGTCGATGGTGCACTGCCACCCACACCTTCTTTCTCTCCTGCGGTGAGATTACTGTGACATTAAAGGACGTGGCGAACCAACTTCTTTTGCCCATCCTTGGTGACGTTGATCCGAGTACCCTGGAACTCTCTCCAGAGGAAGCGGCCGTAGAGGCCGAGTTGAGGACGAGAATGGCTAAGAACGCCAAGCTATCTTATTGGGTCAGTTCCTCTTCTAAGTTTTCTGGCGCCGCTCGCCGTGCGGCTTTCATCTCCTTTTGGCTCTGTAAGTTTGTGTTTAGTGCGCGCCCTTATTATGCAATTAAACCTTTATTTTTTCGTTTGGCTATTAAAATTGCCGCGGGTATAAGTTTGCCATTAGCCCCCATGTTTTTGGGACACTTGTATGTACAGCTGGACATCTTGCGGGCTGATGAGGACCAGGCTGGGTCCTGCCATATAGTTACCTCTTCGGTTCACAGCACCATCCTGTAGCATCTATTGTATGAATGCTGCTCGAAACACTTGGCTAAGTGCAGACCAGTTCGTTTTGCAAAAGAGAAGTATGTTTCCTGCCCGAGGGTGATTATTGATTTCTGTGGTAGATTTGAGTCTGAGTTTCCTTTGGCTTTCCGTTGGTCTGGTTTGAAGCCTATTTACCATCCTGCTGTTGAGTTCTTTGATAAGAGTGTTGAGTTTTCTTGGCGAGCATATAGACATTTGAGTGCGGGTTACACTTGTGAGGATTCTATTATGGGTCAGTTTGCGGACACTGTTGGTACGATTCACCCCTTAGTTGGTTTTGACGAGAGGGGGATCACTTACTTGGCAGCCACTAATGCTGGGTGGCTGCCTTATTTATCTGATGAGGGGGTCCGATTTGTGTATTATCCTGCCAACCGAGTAAGGAGGCAGTTTGGGTTGGACCAGGATATTCTAGATGATCTTTCTTTTCTTGCGGAGTTCCCCACTTCTGTCAGGCCATTCCTGCGGCCTGTTACTTTTGACTTCTGGAGGCAGTACTTCACTGCAGTCACTGTCCCTAGTTCTTCAAGGGAAGGTGTTTACACTCCTCCCATGCACGAGTATTGGCGGGCTGTAATGACATCTTTTGAACAGGCTTTAATGGGCAGCCGTGGCTTTTCCTTGATTCCTCCTGACGGCCTTGGCATGGTTGCTTTTGCCAACCCTCGGCTAGTGCTCCCTTCCAGATCTGTGTTAGCATATGTTACTAAACAGGGTCGATCTTCTCTTCTGGAATGGAATGAGGGGGCCAAAGGATGGAATTGGCTTGCGGGTGACTACCCTCCTGGTTGGGATAGGAAGGTGAAGGTCTTGAACCCGCCTACGTTGGCCAAGGGAGGTTCTGTTAAACCCAAGTCGGCCAAGAAAAAGGATGAGGCAATGTCTTCTGAGAGTGATCTGCCTCCCATGGGTCATATAGCTGTACATGGTTCTCCTCCTTCTAAAGCCCGCACTGTTCCTGCTACACGCTTTACCGCCAGCAAGTCAAAACAGACCACTTCACAGCCGTCCACAGATGCTCCTCCTTCTAGCAGGACGCGAGGTAGCAAAAGGAATACATCTCCCCCTCCCGCCCGTGCCACTGAACGGAGAGTATGTTATCTCTAATTTTTCTCTAATCTTTTCTTTACTTGTTTCTGATTTTTTTTTTTTTTTGCAACTAACACTTGTGCATGTTGACCTCACCTCTCTTGCAGTCTAAGCACAGAGAGGATGTATCTGCTGCCCATCCTATACTTCTTGACAAGCCAGAACCTGCGGTACTATGCATATACAAATATATATTCTTCCCCTCTTCTTTTTTTTTTTTTTTGTGTGTGCCCTCAATCGTGCTCTTTCCTTCTTTCTGTGTTACTGCAGTTTTCTTATTCACCTTCACTTTGTCTTCTTTTTTTTTGTCGCAGGAGCAGCCTGAGCCCCTTTCCATATACCATCCCATGGTTGAAGGGACTTCTATCGAGACCCCAGTTTTCTCCACTGAGCTAGCGTCCATGGAAGGCACTCGTACTGAAGGGATTAGGGAGGTCACCCCTGCTCCTGCCGAGACACCCATTCCTCAAGAAGGGGCCATTCCTCCTGCTGTCCAGACTGAGATTGCCTCTCCTGCCGCCCCTATTGTTCTCTCCATCAGTGATCCTTTCGCAGCCCTTTCTCAGGTTGCGAAGGAGGGCTCTTCCTTGGTAGTCACCCCTTCTTCCATTCCTGATTCTGCCATTCACGGGCCTGCTGCAGATTCATCTTCTGAGGAGTTTGACGAGGAGGAAAGTGAGCTGAGTTAGCGGGTACGTGCCTATTTCCTCCTTCTTAGTTTTATTATATGTATACATATATACAAATATATATGTATGTATTTTTTTTTTTTTTTTGCTGCTTTCCTTCATTTAGTGCATTCACATTCTTAATTGCAGAGTCTTTCGAAGCACCAGAGGCCACAGTAACTGTGGAGCTACAGTCACCCATTCCTCCTGCTGCTTCCACCGTGCCTGTTTCTGCCATCCTTGTTTCTGCTTCAGCCACAACTCCTGCTGCTCCTATCTTCACAGTTTTTTGTAAGTCTCCTCATCTTTAATGCTTTTTTTTTTTTTGCAAACTCATTACTTCTCATCATGAATACTCATATTGTATTTCCTACTTCTTACTAGGCTTGCCTCCCACCGCCTTTCCCCAGTTTGAGGCAGGAGGGAGTCCCGCCGAGGTTCCAGACCCCGTGAGCGAGGCCGCAAATTTCTTCATCCGTTTTGATCAGCTTGAGATGAATGATCTCGACCCGGCAGATTTTTGGGGGGCAGGTTTTCCTTATGTGGACTTTCACGGCTTTCGAGTTCCCAGTGAGTGTGTTTCTCACCTAGAGGGAGTCTACAGCAGCCGTGGTGACTTTATGCAGGGGTTCCGTTTGGGTCGCTCTGTCAGGGAACATTTCCTGAAGATGCTGGGGAGTGTGCTGAACAATATCGAGCACAGCTTTATTGACTCTGTTTCTTCTGAGAGGATTCTTCGGTGGAGAGCTACAGTGCAGGAGCTAGTTAGTGTAGGTTTTGCTGTGGAGTTCCTTTTAGACCATCTCCGTGAGATTGCTCGGGCCTTCTTTATGAGGAAGGTTCGGCCTGCTGTGGATGCCCTGGATGCAAGGATCGAAGCTTTGAAGAAAGAGATAGCAGATGTAGAGGGCCGCCGTGAGCGCTTGATTGCCAGCATTGCTGGGCATGACCGTTTTGGAGACCAGTCTTTGCTCTCAGGACTTTACTGATATGGCAGGCTCCCCTTTGATTATGTGTTACTTTTCTTTTTTTTTTCTTTTTTTTTTTTTTTGCCAGTACACTTTATGATGGTTTTCTAGGAAACTTATTTGACTATAAGACTTTACATAATATGGGTTTGTAACTTAACGTACTACACTTGATCATCCTTTGCTACTACTTATGCTATGGAAAGTTTTTTTTTTCTTTGTAATACTTAGCATATTCTTCTCATTGCATAATTCCTGAAAACATTCTGTGGACTTGTCTTGTGACATGGTCACTTGGAGGAAAACAAGTAATAAAGTAGAAGAAGGAACAAACTAATCTAGCATTCGTGAAACACAGCTTAGCAGGATGATGATGCTCTGTTCTCAACCTTAAGCATAGTAACACTTCAGCCATTTCCCGTTGATGGGATCCATCAGGTCTTTACCATCCGTTTGAGTTAGTCTGTAGTATCCATTTGGGTAGGCTTCTCTCACCACGAGGGGTCCCTCCCATTTTGGTGCAAACTTGGATGGTCCCGCCATACCTCTTCTGACATAGTCCGTTATTTTTAACACGAGCTGTCCTTCCGCAAATATTCTTTCCTTAGTAATCCTGCCATAGGCTTCAGCCATTTTTTGCCTGTATCTGCGGCCATGTTCCTGGGCTTCTTCCCTTTTTTCGTCCAGCCCTTCCAGATCTTCACGTCTTTCTGTCGCAAAGATCTCCTCCTCTTCCTTCCTTTGTATCTGCATGACTCTCAGTGATGGGATCATTACCTCCGCAAGACTCACAACTTCCGTTCCGTATACCAGGGAGAAAGGTGAGAATCCTGTGGCCGACTTTGGTGATTTTCGGTAAGCCCAAAGAGCATCTGGTAAGTGCATTGCCCATCCCCCAGTATACTCTTGACTCATCTTGCTGATAATCTTTATGAGTACCTAGTTAGTCGCCTCTGCTTGCCCATTTCCTTGGGGGTAATATGGCGATGAACGGTGATGTTTAATTTGGTAAAACGCCAACATTTTTCTTACTTCACTATTGACAAATGGCGTACCATTATCACTGATGATTCTGTGAGGCACCCCAAACCTTATAATTATATTTTCCTTTATAAAGTTCGCCACTGCTCCTCCTGTGGCCCTGCGAAGTGGTATTGCCTCCGCCCATTTGGTGAAGTACTCAGTGGCTACCAAAATCCAGATATATCCACGGGATGGAGGGTTGATTGGTCCTACCAAGTCCAGCCCCAAGTGTGAAAGGGCCATGGAGTAACCATACTGTGCAAGCTTTGTGGGTGGGTATGAATGAGATTAGCTTGTACCTGACAGCTGTGGCATCTTTTTACAAATTCCGCTGCATCTTTCTTCATGGTAGGCCAGTAATACCCCATTTGTAGCAGGCATCTGTACAGCTTCTTCTTTCCTTGGTGCTCCCCACATTCCCCTGAGTGCACTTCTCTTATTATTTCCTTTGCTTCTTCGGGGCCCAGACACCTTAATGGGTCCCCATCAAATCCTGTTTTGAAAAGGACTTCCTCATGCAAGAAATAACGTATTGCCAATCTCTTAAGTTTATAACTTTCCGAATGCTTTTGTGGCAGGATGCCTTTTGTCAGGTATAGTTTGAATGGGCTTCTCCAGTCTTCACTAGTCAACACGGCATAGCTTTCTTCTCTGTCTGTCGCTAGCTGACAGGTCCCACATTGAGTTTGGATCTGATCTGCATCTTTGCTCATGCTTGGCCAATAAAAGCCCGTCCTCTGGAGTCTGCGGTAGAGACTAATTTCCCCGCAGGATCCACAGGTCCTGTCGTGTACTTCTCTTAACTTTCTCTGGGCCTCTTCTTACCCCACACACCTGGACAAGACCCCACCTGGCATCCTGCGGTATAACTCTCTTTTCACCAAAGCGTAATCTTTTAACACTTTTAATTCTGCGGCATCTTTGTCATTCATCAAAGCTTCTCTTATGGGGAACCGCCAATCATTCTCGTCCTGTTTCTCCTGGAACCTTTCCTTCAAGGTTTCGATGATTGACTCTCTCCTTTTACTGACTTCCACCGTGGCACTTTTTCCCTCAAAGGTTATCTGCGAACCCAACGCCGCTAACGCATCTGCGAATCGATTTTCATTCCTTGGCGCATGTTCTATTTCAAAGGTAGAGAACTTTTCCTCCATCTTCTGGGCCATCGCTCTATACGGAGCTAAGTTGGGTTCCTTCAGAGAGAAACTTCCCTTAGCCTGGCAGACCACTAGGTTCGAATCACCTAACACCTTCAGATGTTTGACTCCGACTTCGAGAGCTGTGGCTAGCCCAGTTAGATAGGCCTCATATTCTGCTGTATTGTTTGAACAAGGGAATTCTAGTTTGAATGACAGTGCCACTGCCTTGTCTTCCTCATGGTACAAGACCACCCCCACCCCTCCAGACTGGGTGGTAGAGGACCCATCAAATTTCATTATCCATTGCTCTCTCCCTTCCCCTGCCATGGCTACTTCTCTTGGGACTTCATCATTCAGCAGGAATTCTTCTTCTCCCGGAAACTGTGCCAATAAATCCGCTATTGCTTGGCTTCTGATTGCCCTGGGTGTCCCCATTCTCAAATCGTACTGTGATAACTGCAGCAACTATTGGGATAACCTCATAGGCTAAAAAGTAGTGGCGCAGTCTTTGGGAGGCATATACAACGGCTAGGCACGCCCTTTCTGCTCTTGGATAGCGAGTTTCCGCATCTTTTAGAGCGCGGCTGATGTAGTATATCGGCTGTTCTACATTAATTTCATTTTCCTGAGCGATCAACGCTCCTACAGCATGCGGGCTGGTGGCTAGGTAGAGCAGCAATGGCTTCTTGGGGACTGGGGCTTGCACCGTGGGGAGGTTCGTCATGACCTGCTGTAGCCTTTTGAAAGCTGCCTGCTGTGCTTCTCCCCAGTCAAAGCTTGCTCCTTTCTTGAGCAGTCTGGCGAAAGAGGAAGTAATTGATGCTAATCCAGGGATAAATCTCCGAATATAGGAGACTTTTCCTAAGAAACTCTTCAATTCTTTCACTGTGGCTGGCGGTTTCATGGTTGCTATGGCTGTGGTTTTGGCAGGATCCACATTTATTCCCCTGCTATGGACCAGGAAGCCCAAAAATTTTCCTGAGGACACCCCAAATGCACACTTGAGGGGATTCATTCTCAACTTGAAGGTTCTGCATCTTTCAAACACTTGCCTCAATGCGTAAAAGTGCTCCTCTCTTTTCTTTGACTTCACTACTATGTCATCCACATAGTCTTCTAATTCCTTGTGCATCATGTCATGAAATATGGCTGTCATTGTCCATTGGTAAGTTGCACCCGCATTTTTCAATCCGAATGGCATTACTGTATAGTAGAAATTGCCTATGGGTGTCCTGAAGGCAGTTTTCTCTGCATCCCTCGGTGCCATCCTGATTTGATTATACCCGCTGAATCCATCCATAAATGAGAACATAGCACTTCCTGCCGCAGAGTCTATCAATAAATCCATATTTGGCAATGGGAACTCATCCTTTGGGCAGGCTTTGTTGAGGCTTCTGAAATCGACACAGCATCTTATCTGCCCATTCTTTTTCTTTACTGGCACTATATTGGACAGCCATCGCGGGTGTTGGATGGGTTTGATGAATCCTGCTGCTAACAATTTCTGTACCTCCTTGACTATTTGTTCTTCTATTTTCGTGTGGAATACCCTGGCAGGCTGGGTTACCGGCTTGGCTCCTGGATCAACGTTCAATGTGTGCACTACTAGCCCTGGATCCAGTCCTGGCATTTCACTGTAGTCCCACGCGAAAACATCCTTGAATTCTTTTAATAATTGTACTAACTCTGATTTTTCCTTTTCCGTCAATCTCGAACTAACTGAAATAGGTCTTGGTTCCTGTGAGTCAGGCTCCAGGTTGACCTCCTCTAATTCTTCTTCTGCCATAACCTGAGGATCCTTTTCTGCCATAGTTTTTTCGTGACTTTCTTCGCTACCTTTTTCTTTTGAACTATATTGAACTGCGCAACACATCAGATTCCCATGTTGCCGCTTTTGCCTGGGGCCCGCTTGTTTCTCACTCGTGGGCCCCGCGCACCTTCATAACTTGTAGATAATCCTGTCATCAGGACCTCGAATTCTAACGCATTGTGGTGCACCTTCTGTTTCTGCGGCAGGCGTTGCTTTTCTTTTCTTCTTTCGTGTTAACAATTCCCTTAAATCGGGCTCTGGATTATTCTGAATGTCTTCCCACCCAGGCACAAAGATACCAAGGGGCTTTGCTAAAGAGCTTTCTCCAAACGGTGCCCATTGGTCATAGAACATAGCTTCTACGAGATGGGCTTTTGCTTGCTCAAACGGTGACTGGTTTGCCGTTATGCATATCATCTTGCCATTTAGCCTTCCTTTTACACACTAGTGATAGGTGGATGGGACTAACCGGTGCTTGTGCAGCCAGGGTCTCCCTAGCAGAACATGTTATGAAACTTCTGTCTTTATCACATGGAATTGAGCTAGGGAAGCTATAGGGCCTACTTTCAACCATAGCTGAATGTATCCTGCGGTATACTCTCCTCTTCCGCCAAAGCCCGTTACTTCCATTGGGCACCCCTGGATTTTCCTTTCCGAAATTCCTATTGCTTGCAAAGTGCTCAACGGGATGAGATTCACAGAGGCGCATGTGTCCACCAAGGCTCTCTTTACGGGGACTTGGTTTATAGACGCCGCTAAGTAAAGCGGCCTCCTGTGATCTGGATATTCCACTTCCATGTCTTCATTGCTGAAGGTGATTTCGCTTGATTCCTGCAAGAGGGCCCTGTCCTCTGTGCTTTCTGTAGTTAAACATTCTACCCCTGCTCCGGAGGCGATACTTACCAAAGCCTCTGTGGCTACCTTTCGTTCTCCCATGGTGAACCCCAATTGGTCAAACAAATTCTTGAACCTGGTACTCTGTTGTAGAGTGGTAATAGCTGTGGCAGGCAGAGCTAGATTCTCCTCTTCATCCCCACCTGGGTCCGCGCAGATTACGACCGTTGCCACACCTTTCCCTTTGTGGTTTGGGAGTGGGTTTGTTTGGACCTCCAACTGGGACAACTCTAGGGTCCCTTCTTTGATCCTGCGATGTATCAATCTGCGAAGCGTCCAACATTCTGCGGTCGGATGTTGTACATAGTTGTGCAAGCGGCAGAAGCGTGGGTCCTTTCTTTCCTCCTCAGTGGGCTCTGTCGAGACTCGATTGGGCTTAAAGACCCCGTCTGCTATCCATTTATCTAGCAGCACGCCTAATTCCTTTGGAGTGCACGGTATGGGTGGGGGAATATCGTATTCCTTTCCCTCTGTCTTCCTTCTTCGCTCGCCAGTAGTCGCCGTCATTGCTTGTCGAGCATTTCTTTTGTCAGCGGCTGGCTTTACTAACTGGACTGTCCTTCTGGCCTTTTGTAACAACTGTGCGAACTGCGAGATGTCTAAATTCTCCAAGACTGCTCTGTATTCCCGTATCATGTTAGTCATACACATTTCTACCAAGGTCCTTTCTTCATAATGGTCATAGCAGTCAAGCGCTATGTCCCTGAATCTTTTTATGTATTCCATCAAATCTTCGCCGCTCCTTTACTTGGTTGCTTGCAAGGTTGCAAGCGTTACTGTTTCCTCTCCATGAAAGTACTTAGTACAAAACACATCCACCATGTCATCCCATGTTGGAATGAATCCTGGTTTTAGACCAATGTACCAGGTATACGCTCGGTCGCACAATGATTTAGAAAACTCCAGACACAAGTCCTCGTCTGCCGCATAGGGGCCAAGAGTATCTATGAACTTGCTTACGTGCTCAATAGCACTTCCTCTCCTGCCATCGTATTGGGCAAAAGTCCGCGGCTCGTACCTTTCAGAGTATGGCTTTCTGAGCACTTTTATTGGATAAGGGGGTCTGCGTGGGTAGAACCTTTCTTTAGGCGCTCTAGCCCTCTCCTGCTCGAGGAAAGTTGCTACTTCTGCCATAGTAATGAAGCGTTGCTTTGTATTCTGAGGGACTGGTGTTTCCTCTTTATCTGTTGCATGGTCGGGGACATGCTGACTCCCCTTTTCTTTTGTCTTTTCTGCCTTCAGCTGACGAATCTCCTCCATCATTTGTTGCTGAGAGTGTTGCAATGATTGTAACATCTCAATGAAGGTGTTGGTGTTGTCTGCGGGGTTCCTTGGCGGTGGCTGGGGACCAGCCCCCGTTCCATTAGCGCCTTCTGCTTGGTTAACCTGCTGTTGGCTAAGTGTGGTTGGCCTGGACTCTGCTTGTGATGGAACGGCGCTTATGTTTCGCGTTGCTCTGGACTTTGGTGGCATTATGTTGCGAGGGATTTTATATTTTGTCCCTGACTTTTTTCCAACTCCCCAGTGAAGTCGCCAAGTGTAAAGGGGGGTGGGCTTGCTTGGAGTCTCAGACAAGCTCCTGCCGCACTAGGCCCGGGTAATTTCTAGGTAAGGAGTTGGAACCGGCCCAATTGGAGCACACCTTGGCCCGGCTTGTGCACAATCTTTGCCGCGTCTGCCAAAGTACATTTAAGAGCTCACAGCAAGCAGAGTCATTGTTAACAAGTTACGGCAAGCAGGCATAAAATAGAAAAATGCAAAAAAAGTATCTACTGTTTTCTTTTACAATGAACACAATAAACAACTTAAGGGCCTTGCTTTTAAAAGAAAGTGCTTAAACAAAATAGTTAAGCGAGCTTAGCAGAGTAAAATAACGAGTATGCCATTTTAGTATTACCGCAGGGCTTCAACCATGAAAGGAAAACTACTCCCTCAACGCAAATAACTTCGCTTTGGTGAAATTAGTTGCTTTGAGAGAACAGCCCCAGATGGTATAAATTTTGTATTGTCTTTTGAGGACAAGGCTATTGAGGGAGAGAGGGGGGTTAACCCATTTGGGTGCATGCCTGCCATAAAACACTCTGCTTTCTTTCTTTTTTTCGTTCTCTGTTTTTTCTTATCTTTTGTCTCTGTTTTCTTTCTCAGAATTCTTGCCTTTCTTTTCTTTTTGTTTTCTTCTCTTTGTTTTCTCTTTTTTTTTTTTTCAATTTTCTCCTCCTCTCCTTTTTTTTCCTTCAGCCGCGAGTCCCTTATATAGGGCTTGCCGTGGCCGATTTTACTGTTCTAACCTTTCTATAGCCCTATTCCGTTATCGTAGCCTTTTACCATCCACTCCCCATGTCAAATGGTTCTGATCCACCATTGACCTGTGGTTTTCGGACATTGAAACTTCTTTTTCTGCTTCGTCCGGTGTGTCCTCTCTCTCTCGGTCTCTCATGGCATGCACCCAGCGGTCCTTACGCAACCTTACCTCTTTTGTGTGGCACATCATCCCAGCAGGACTGTGCACACCGAAAGAGTCTGGGCAAGAATCGCAAAAATGGGTTCCCGCTCCTCCCCCCACCGCTAGACCATGCCCTCTCCCATGACATCACCCTTTCCCATAGTGGTTGGGTATAGGCTGATGATACCTGGGTCGCCCGCATGCGTTACCTCATTGATGTTCCGTTCGTTTGCCGAGGCCTGAAAATGGGTGTGCATATCCTGCCGTGCGTTTTTTGGCGTTTTCTGATGTGGATCATTTTCCGGCAGGCTGACGTTCATGTGTTGTCCCTTTCTTTGGAGGGTTGGGCTCTGTAGCGGACTTTCCCTTTGGTTGTTCTGCTTTTGTGGCTTTACACCTCCTGCCATGTTGAGTTTGCTACTTCTGTTACCAAACCCAGTCCTGCGGGGCTTTTTTGTATACTTTCCTTCTCCGTAGCCTAGTATATTCACTGGGCTTCCTTTTTATTTCTTGCTGGCTTCTATGCCTTTTGTGTTTTCTTGTGGGCATCCCTGGCCCATTTTTGTTTTGCTTCATATATGGGTTTCTTTGCTAACCCATTTTGGACTTTCTTGGCCCAATTTTTCTCCACAAATATTTTTTCTTTGGGCTCGTGGATTCTCCATTTGCCTAATACTTTCTTTTTCTCTTATTGCAATGGGCCTGCTGTGGCCCATTCTTTTCTTTTTTCTTTTTTTTTTCTTTCCGGGCTTATTCAAGCCCATTTGCTTCTTCTGGACCCATCACATGGACCCTTAAATCATGCTTATGCTTTCTTTTTCTCTTTCCGGGCTTATTCAAGCCCATTTGCTTCTTCTGGACCTATCACATAGACCCTTAAATCATACCTATGCTTTCTTTTTCTCTTTCCAGGCTTATTCAAGCCCATTTGCTTCTTCTGGACCCATTACATGGACCCTTAACTCATGCCTATGCTTTCTTTTTTTTCTTTCCGGGCTTATTCAAGCCCATTTGCTTCTTTGGGCCTTGGGCCTGCTGGGTCTTAAAAAAAATGAGCCTCAACAATATTCATTCCCATCTCTCTCTCAAGTAAAAAAAAATGGTTGAAACAAGTATATAAAAACAAATAAAAATGATTATTTTAAATAGGATAGAAAAAAAGGTAAGGAGTTTGTTGGAAAATGTATTTCAAAAAGTAAGTAAAATGTAAAAGTTACTATTTACTCTTCAAATAATACAAAAATATGGAGAATCAGATGAAGATGTTGTTTGTTTGAGCAAAATCTCCAAATTTTATAAAATCATGTGTTACTAAATTTATATCAAGCAATTTTATATTCGTTAAATTCATTGATTTATTAAATTTATTTATCTGCGTTTTGGTCCGAAACAGAGGCTTTGCTTCTAGCAATTTCTGAAGCAAGCTTGCGATATGTCCTTGTCCCATGTTATCTTTTGAAGAGTCTCATTTTGGCTAATCCTTGTATATGTGGTATCTTTGCTTTATAGGTTGTGTTTTTTTTTTTTTTTTTTTTAAGAAATTCTTTCATTCAGGGAAAAAACACATGAAAAAGAATATCACAAAAGTGTTTTTTTTTTTTTTTTTAAGAAAGAATATCACAATAGTGTTGAATGTGTAGATCAATGGTAGAGTCATAAATTTTTTTTTTCAGGGGACCAATATATATATGAAATGAATTCAAGTTATACATGATGTAACTTCAAAAGAGTTACACATTTTTTGGACCTTAGATTTCAAAGAGATCTAACAGTTAAAAAATACATCATTAAATGTTATTACTTTTGTTTTCTCTCCTTATTTATTGCTTTCCAAATTCCTCCTCATTAAAGGGCACATCTTTAGAGTTTTTTTCTTTTTTTTTTTAATTATAAAAATACTAGAATTTGATAAAATCTTTAATGTGTTTAGAGAGAGGTGAAACATAGAGTATTGAGGCCGATGTATATTTATAAAAAACATAGATAGCTAAACTAGAAAAAATGAAGTTTTTTGGGTTAGTTTAGCTAAATATTTGTGTAGGCTAATGTGAATGCCTTTAACGTAGTTTTTTAGAAGAAGAAACTATCAAAATCTTATCCCCTCTCTCTCTCTCTCTCTCTCTCTAAACAAGTTAAAGATATTGTAATAAATATTGAATAATCTTCTCTCTCTAAATATGACTGTAATAAATAAGGTATAGACAGAGAAAAAAAAATATTTTGAATTAATTTAGATGGTGTGGCAAACAAGAAATGTTTAATGATGAAATAGATAGATAATTTTTTTTAACTGTTAGATCTTATAGAAATTTAAGGTCTAAAAAAATGATGCACGTGTGTGTATAATATAAAAGCGAAACATTTGACTTTTTGTTGACCACTCTTTATTACGCCACATGGCTATATAAATTTATGCCACATATACATTTAAAAATACTAAACAATTGTGCCTTTTCATTTTGCCCATTAAGTTTCAATATCTGCTCACTATTTCACATAAGATGTATATGTCATTGAGAAGAAAATCATCTATAAGGAGTAAGGAAGACAATAAGAAATCTGAGATAAAATCATCAGTAAGGCATTTAAAGAAACCATTCAGTATTATTGTTGCTACCGTTGGTGTGGCTTGATTCCGGACCTTTTCACTATTTGACCTAAAAAAATCAACTTACAAAAAAATCAACTGCCCAAACTATTGGAAATTTAGAGAAGCAATATAATGAAATAACAAAATGATCGAGTAGACAAACAGAAATTTTGATTGACTTTAAGGCACAATTGAATGTTATTATTAGACAATACTAGCATGTAACCCATACAAATGCATGGATACATTTAAAATTAAACATAATTTTTATTATAAAATATAAATAATTAGTCAAATTATTAAAAAAATAGCATGTAACACATGCATACATACATTTAAAATTAAACACAATTTTTATCATCAAAATATAAATAATTAGTCAAATTATTTTTTTTAAAGTAAACATAATTAGTCACATATTAAAATTCTTACCTAAATTTAATACTACTTATGATCATTTTTTTTTCTAATTTTTAATAAGATAAAACATGTAGTGGTCTTTGTTATGTGGTGATTTTTATTGAGTATATATGATTGTTTTTTTTCTTTTTTTTTTTTAGTTCATTAATATTAAATTCTTAGTATTTTGCACTCATTAACTCACTTGGTACAAAGATAAAAAAAATTAAGTCCACATATGAGACAAACTTAAGTAGATAATTATAGTGTGGTCCCCACATAAATTTAGACACATGATGCAAGATTAAATTCTAATTTCAAATTCTAATTAAACATTCTCTAAGTTTTGCCTATTAATACATATATAGATTTGCCCTCACATAAGAGTTGCTAAAGAGTTACTATAAATTCGTTCTCAAGATACAACTAAGTTTATTGAGTTCTACCAATAGTAATTTTGGAGAAGAACCATATGTTTCTTGTGTTTCTCAGAAAAATGAAGGAGAAGAAGTTACCAAATGAATATGAACCACTATTTATATTCAAAAGATTATGACCTTTCAATAGGCATATTTTCATTTAATATGCACATTTTTTTGGGTCAATAAGCACAATTTTGGTCAATAGACACATTTTCGTCCAATAGACACATTTAATATATATCCAATTGTAAGGGGGGTGGGCCTGCTTGGAGTCTTAAACAAGCTCCTGCCGCACTAGGCCCGGGTGATTTCTGGGTGAGGAGTTGGAACCGGCCCAATTGGAGCACACCTTGGTCCGGCTTGTGCACAATCTTTGCCGTGTCTGCCAAAGTTCATTTAAGAGCTCACAGCAAGCAGAGTTATTGTTAACAAGTTACGGCAAGCAGACATAAAATAGAAAACGCAAAAAAAAGTATTTACTATTTTCTTTCACAACGAGCACAATAAACAACTTAAAGGCCTTGCTTTCAAAAATGCTTAAACAAAATAGTTAAGAGAGCTTAGTAGAATAAAATAATGGGTATGCCATTTTAGTATTACCGCAGGACCTCAACCACGAAAGGGAAAACTACTCCCTCAACGCAAACAACTTCACTTCGGTGAAATTAGTTGCTTTGAGAGGACAGCCCTAGATGGTATATGCCCAGGTATAAATTTCGTATTGTCTTTTGAGGACAAGACTATTGAGGGAGAGAGGAGGTTAACCCACTCGGGTGCATGCCTGCCATAAGCGCTCTGTTTCTTTCTTTTTAGAATTTCCTTCTCTCTGTTTCTTTCCTTCAATTCTTTTCTCTCTATTTTTTCTTTTCCTTCAACTCCTTTCTTTCTGTTTTTCTTTTTTTTTTACCTTCTTTCTTCCTTTTTTTTTATTCTTTTTTTTTTCTTCCCCCCTTTTTTCTTCAGCCGCGAGTCCCTTATATAGGGCCTGCCGTGGCCGGTTTTACTGTTCTAGCCTTTCTATAGCACTATTTCGTTATCGTAGCCTTTTGCCATCCACTTACCAAGTCAAATGGTTCTGATCCACCATTGACTTGTGGCTTTCGGACAACGAATCTTCTTTTTCTACTTCGTCCAGTGTGTCCTCTCTCTCTCTCAGTCTCTCATGGCATGCACCCAGCGGTCCTTACCCAACCTTACCTCTTTCGTGTGGCATGTCATCCCAGCAGGACTGTGCCCACCGAAAGAGTCTGGGCAAGAATCGCAAAAATGGGTTCCCGCTCCTCCCCCCACTGCCAGACCATGCCCTCTCCCATGACATCACCCTTTCCCATAGTGGCTGGGTATAGGCTGGTGATGCTTGGGTCGTCCGCATGCGTTACCTCATTGATGTTCCGTTCGTTTGCCGAGGTCTGAAAATGGGTGTGCATATCCTGCCGTGCGCTTTTTGGCATTTTCTGATGTGGATAATTTTCCGGCAGGCCGACGTTCATGCGTTGTCCCTTTCTTTGGAGGGTTGGGCTCTGTGACGGACTTTCCCTTTGGGTGTTTTGCTTCTGTGGCTTTACGCCTCCTGCCATGCTAAGTTTGCTACTTCTGTTTACCAAACCCAGTCCTGCGGGGCTTTTTTGTATACTTTCCTTCTCAGTTAGCCCAGTATACTCGCTGGGCTTCCTTTTTATTTCTTGCTGGCTTCTATGTTTTTTGTGCTTTCTCGTGGGCATCCCTGGCCCATTTTGGTTTTGCTTCATATATGGGTTTCTTTGCTAACCCATTTTGGACTTTCTTGGCCCAATTTTTATCTACAAATCTTTTTCTTCGGGCTCATGGATTCTCCATTTGCCTAATACTTTCTTTTTCTCTTATTGCAATGGGCTTGCTGTGGCCCATTCTTTCTTTTTTCTCTTTCCGGGCTTATTCTAGCCCATTTGCTTCTTCTGGACCCATCACGTGGACCCTTAAATCATGCCTATGCTTTCTTTTTCTCTTTCCGGGCTTATTCAAGCCCATTTGCTTCTTCTGGACCCATCACGTGGACCCTTAAATCATGCCTATGCTTTCTTTTTCTCTTTCCGGGCTTATTCAAGCCCATTTGCTTCTTCTGGACCATCACATGGACCCTTAAATCATGCCTATGCTTTCTTTTTCTCTTTCCTTCTTTGGGCCTTGGGCCTGCTGGGTCTTTAAAAATGAGCCTCAACACCAATATAAAGGGTTATGACCTTTCAATAGACACATTTTGGTATATATATTACAACCTATCTTGTATATACCTATACATACAACACATACTAAACTAAAGACGCAACATTCTGTCTTTTATTCCTTCTCATAAAAAACTAGTAAATAAAACAACATTGCTTTCTTATTTATACGCTCTTCTCTACCTCTCTCTGAACTTTATTTCCTATACATAATTTTGAAATAATTTCTCCATAAAATTTTTCTCCTATTCGCTAAAAAAAAACTCAAAAACAAGATTTCTCTTTTTAGTAACACAGACTAGCAAAGTTCCTAAGCAAGTTTCAAGATCAGATACATTTTCTCAAATGTCTTCTCATTTTACATAGCCTCATTCAACCCTATAATTACCACTAAAGTAGAACTTGAACAAGACAAATTAACTAATAAAAAAATTCAATTGATTCTAATTTTTGAAGTAAGGAACAACTCCCTTAAAAGAAATTTACAAATTATACCCATCATAAACCTAAATTGACAGGGCTAGAACTGCTTTAACTTTCTTAGTTACTTTCTGTTTACAGACTCCATGTACTGACAGTGTGTGTACTGTGTTTCTTGGTGTTGCCCAATTTGGAAGTTTCATTGGCAAATCTAAAAAAATGTGAGTCCAGTAAGAGAGAGGAAAAGAACATTGCATTAAAACTCTGTAAATTTTGTAAAAACCAAAGGTTCACTGTAAAGACAGGGAGAGAGGGTGAGTAGAAGATTAATAATTGCAGCATTTAATAGTAAGAAGAATTTAATATCAATTCATTGTTTCATTTTTATAATAATAATAATTACAACAAAAACTACAACAACAACAATATAATATCTCTAATTAAAGAGACATCATATACAATGCATTTTTTTCCTTCGATAAATAGTGGATGGTAGCACTGCAGAAGATGTTTATCACTGCATTAGATTAAGGAATCTTAAAAAAAAAAAAATATGGTTTCCAATTTAGTTAGTGTTTCCAATGAGATTAGAGTCCTTAACAAATAACCTTGTGTTTCATTAAAGGATGCATGAAGATAAGCTATTCATTATAAATAATTTTTTTCCAAAAAATAAAAAACACATGGGTTCACAATATGGAAAACTGGCATAATGACAAAAAAAATGTCATTTTAAAATATAACTAAGTCATTATCATATATTTTGCGTCTCCAAATTAACTTATAGTTTTTTGCACTTTTTTTCCACGTTCATTCTTGAGAAAAGAATGAAGAAACTCAATTTACCTTTGGTCTTTGGTTCCGTGAATGCCTGAATCAAAGAATTGTGGTTTAAAATGGGATTTTGAGTTACGGTAGTATGTCGGTAACTTGCTTTCTATCAATTTGCTTTATATAAGATATTGTTTTATCTACATTATTATGACTTATTTATCTCATAGGGCCCGTGTGCAAGGTGGTTGATACCATACCGGTACTGGCCGGTATGTATCATACCAGTACTTGTACCAATATTGAAACGACAATGTTTCATACCAGTTCAAATACCGGACGTACCAGCCATGTACCGGCCGATTTCGGGTGTACTAGCTGGTCTCAGGCGTACCGACTAGTACCGGGTGTACTAGTCAGTACAGAAAAAAAGCTTTTTTTTTTTTTTTTTTTTTAATTTTGTAATTTTTGAATTTTTGTCAGAACAGAATGGTAACTTATTTGCATTAATTTATTAGTATTATTTGTTTTCTTAGTATGCAATGAACAATTAAGTTTTCTGTTTTTTATATTGTGTTTTTTTTCTCTTTTTGTTGATGCTAAAATCTAAAACCATGAATAATTTATTTTGAATTAAGGTAATGTTTTATAGTAAACTTTTATATTTATTATATATATATATATAAATAAATAGCGGTAAACCCGAAATAGTATACCGGTATTGACCGGTGCCAAAATATATCGTTCCACTAGTCAAACTGATTTAGCCTCCGATACGAGATTGACTCCCTTGCCCATGTGGCATATTTAAATTTGATCTTTGTTTATATAGTTTCTTACCAAAATAAATTTAACTATTTACCAGCCCAAAATAAGTTAAAAGATAAGTTTAAAGCCGAACACAAAGTTTGGATTAATATATTTCTCTCTCGTCTCTTATTCTACTACTAACTGTTAAATATATATATATACACACACACACACATATATATATATATATATAGTATAACATTATTGAAAATAATGTATTTAAAGTCACTTAAAACACAAGTTGCTTGAAGCTAAAGTGCTACTTGGTGACCAAACTTACTACAGAGCAGCTGCTGCTTTTTAAAAGATAAAGCACAAATGAAGAAGCCACCAGAAACCTTTCTTATACCTAACTATTAAAACTTTGTGCTATTTCTTTCAATATTAATTTGTTCTTCAATTTCATGTGTTTTTGCTTACTACTCCAACTAAAAAATAATGCTTTTTTTTTAAACTCATTCAATAGCTATTTTCATGCATCACACAAGTTAGCGACTAATGTGTGTGTTTATATATATATATATATATATATGGGTTCAAGTTACACCTGTTGTAACTTAATTAGAGTTACACATTTTTTTAACAATTGTTTTCAATTAATAACACACAAGCTACCATGTCATCAACATTCTAAATATTAATAATGTGAATGCATTTAAAGTCATTAAATTCTCTCATTCATGAATAATAAGTTATGAATAATGCTAGAGACACAAACTATTTTACAAAAACTTTACAAACTGCAAATGTAGTGAATGATTATTGGTAAATGAAAAAGTGATATTAATGATGGGCCTAGATGAAAACCAAGAAAAGGTTGGCTACATCAACATTTTGTAAAAATAGTGTAAAACAGTTTGTACCTATAACATTACTCATAAGTCATTCTCTCTCCACCTAACCCGTCTTCTTCTTCTTTCTCCTCCTCCTCCTCTTCTTCTTCTTCTTCTTCTTCTTCTTTAAAGTTATTAAATGCATCATTAAATGTTATTACTTTTGAATAAGAGAATTTAATTACTTTAAATGCATTCACATTATTGATTTTTAGAATGTTGATGACATGATAGCTTGTGTGTTATTAACAATTAGATCTAATTAAAATCAATAGTTAAAAAAAGGGGTAAATTGCAAATTACACCCCTAAATTTTGGGGGTGATTGAATTTTACATCTTGAAATTTCAGAATTTGGATTTAAAATCAATATATTTTAAGAGTATTTGGATTTTACTTCCTAAGTTTTGGGGTGTTTGGATTTTACATCTTAAATTTTTAGAATTTCGAGATATAAAATCCCAATACTCCCAAACTTTAGAAGGTAAAATTCAAATTCTGAAACTTCAGGATGTAAAATCCAATCACCCTCAAACTTTAGGGGTATAATTTGTGATTTACCCTTAAAAAAACATGCAACTCTTATCAAGTTATACTAGGTGTAATTTGAACCCATCTCATATATATATATATATAAAACTATACTTGAAGTTTTTTTTTTTTTTTTTAAATTTTGATTTAACATATGATATTTTCTGTCATAAAGTAAGTGTTTACATCTTAGCAAAAAAAAAAAAAAAAAAAAGGCAAGCCTTGTCATATCTAAAAATACAAGTCAATTTAATAAAAATAAAACATAATTAAATTATGTGTGATATACATTAAATACACTTTGATTTAATGAATTACGTATGACATAAGAGTAATTAGAGGGAACAAAAAAAAAAAAAAAAATGCATTAGTCAACAATATATAAATGCATTACATGTTTTTAGTAAAAATCTAGGGGAACAATTATTTAAATCTATGTCCAAAATTATTATTTTTTTAAATAAAAATATAAGAAAGAGGAAGAATTTTTGAAAAGTCAAGAAGGGGCTCTGCCACTCCCTAATGATAAAACTGTTTCTTCGTCAACACAAGTGTTTACTTCATCTATAACAAAATCTTGCAAAATAGTCAACACAACATATAGAATTAGTGATCATCAACATGCACTACCATGTACCCTTGGCACGATCGTCACTCCACAAGTATAAGCGCTTGTAGGGTGTGGGGGGCACGGGTCAAGGTTCAAGTCTCTAAGAGAAAGTTTCACACACATATACACTTATATTAAATTAGAGTAGAATTTCTATTTTGTATAAAAAAAAAAATAAATAAAAAAGATCATCAACATGCAAAATAGAATTTGACATGTTTTGTGCCCCTTTTTAAATTTGTATTATTTTAACTTGGATTATCAAAGATATTAGTTTTCTACTTATTTCCATTGTACGGCAACGAAGCCATTTGGGCCCGCCGAGGTGTCTGAGCCCATTGAACGAGGCCATTTGGGGCCTGCCGAGGTGTCTGGGCCCATTGAACGAAGCCATTTGGGCCTGCCGAGGTTACCAAGCCCATTAGGACTCTGCATCCCTTGCCTAATCGGAAAATGACCCTCCGACATTGTTCGCATCCCCGTGCCGTCCCGACTAGCATCATTCCCCGCAAATCCTCCCCGGGGAACTGGTATCCGACCGACTCTTGATCGAGGATCACAGTCTCCGAACATCACAGAGTGAGAACCAATTCCTAGGCCACTCCCACCTAAACGCCCACTTACAGCTAAAGGCATTGGACCTCCAAACACACTATCGCTGGAAGCAATCATCACTGTTCCACTAACATCAAGCTATAAATACTATGAACTGGGGAAGGGAAAGGGGGTTGTGGAAAGACAGGGAGAGAAAGGGGGAGAAAAAGAGAGAAAAGGAAGCAGAAAGTTCTGGTCGCTAGAACTACCCTCAGTAGGAAACTCTCAAACCCACATTACAAAATAAATTGTAAGCCCAAATAGGGAAAGCCCACTGGTCTCTCTTTTGGCACGCACACAAGCCCAAACAGGGAAGGCCTACTGGTCTCTTTTTGGCGCGCACATCCATGATCCTCAATTTGCTAAACTAAATTTGATGAGTCAGTTTTATTTTAATTTATAACTTGGACTACCAAAATATATGACTAGTTATTTTTAGATAAGGAGATAAAAAATAATGGGCAAAACTTAGGTACAATTCTTAGGTGTTGTTTCTTATGTTCCCCCTCTTAAGATTCAGCCATGTAGCTGTACTTAACTAAAATACACTTCCATCCCATGAGAAAAAAGCCACATGGTTGAATCTTAAGAGAGGAATCTAAGGAACAACACCTAAGTACTATACATAAGTTTTATCCAAATATAATAGGGTAAATTGCAAAGTACATCCCTGAAGTTTGGAGTTGCTTGGGTTTTGTACCCCAAAGTTTGAGAAATTGAATTTTACACCTTGAAGTTTGGTTTTGTTAGCGAAACCTCACCCTCTGTTAGCTTAAGCTGTTAAGTGACGCATTGGTGTGCTGACATGGTTTCTGCCTTTGTCAAGAAATCCTCCAGCTAGTTTCACATCCTAGTCTCACCTGTCACCTAGTATCACATCCTCCTCCATCACCGCCTTAACCTTCATTAAGAAATCCTACAAATTCATCTCCTTTGCCATATTATTTCTATTTTTGTTGTTGTTGTTAATCTCCTCCGCCTTGTTGTGATTGTCAGTGGCAACGATCTTTTCCTAAACCTCATCGATAATCTTGTCTCCTTCGGCTCCGAGGTCTCGAGAGGTGGTTCCTTTAGGGAATTGGTTAGTGGTGAAGTAGAGATTTTTCAAGAGATCAGCCAGCATAGTAAAGAGTGAACAAATAGAAGACTATTGTGGCAAATCCAAATTCTTTGTCGCCGCTACCGCCTTTGTCTTGGACCTGATCTGCTCGAGCTGGGTGGGTTCACGGTGAGCCAAGGGTTGGGTTGGGTTTTGAGCTGCATGGGTTCATTGGGTCCTTCAGCAAGTAAGGGTTTGTGGGTTTCGTCATTTTGAGTCGAATGATTTGGGTATTTAGTTGCTTCCAAAACGGTGTCATCATAAAACTTGGAATTCGGGTGGGTTCATAGTGCTTTTTGCGTTAAAACCATGTCATTTTGTAGAGCTGATTTGGGAAAAAAAAAGTTGAGTTAATTTGGCACAAAAAAAAAAAAAAAAAAAATCATATTAGCACACCAACGTGTCACTTAATAGCTTAAACTAACGGAGGGTGAGGTTTTGCTAACGGAACCAAATTTCAGAGTATAAAATCCAATTTCTCAAAATTTAGGATGTAAAATCCAAACAACCCTAAATTTCAGGAGTGTACTTTGTAATTTACCCAATAATATACTATTACCAAAAATGTTTCTTGAAAGGGATATATTGTTGTGGTGGGCCTTTTTGTGTTATTGGGCTTCGATCCCTTTTACTGTACTGCGGCTCGTGGGTCTGAGGTAAGAGAGTTGGGGCTGGCCTAAATAGACTACACTTTAGGCCAGCTTGTGCACAAGTCGAGCTGTCCCAATATAGACATGTTCTGGCAGATGCATTGCAAACTGAGTGTATGGCGTGCCCATAGTAGGAACAACTATTACAGATGTTATAGTAGGCATACAGTATGGCAAAATAACTGTAATACTAAATGAAACAAATGAGACTAACGCCGAGAAGGAAGATAGCTTAATAAGGTTATGGCAGAATAATACAAAAAATGGAAATAATACTACAGCAGACAGTTTAATAACTAAATGGTAAACTAATCACCCAATAAGCATAAATAACAAAAGAAAACTTGTCTACTAGAAAAGTAGGCTTAGCTTCTCAGCAGAAGCAAGTCCAAGAAGGAAACCAACCCCCAACAAGAGTAACCTCAGGGAAGGCTTCTGCCATAAAAGTTACGCACTTTGGAAAAAGGGTCAAAATGGTTTAAGCTTCCATCCTCAATCTCTCAGAGAGTGGGTCTGTCAAGAGGGAGAGAAAAAGAGTAGTCTATTGATACATGCCTTTATTCCTACCACTTATGTTTCTCTGATTTTCTATATATTCTTTTTCTTTTTTCTCTATTCTTTCTTTTTCTACCTCTTCTTCCTTCCGTCTCTTGTCCCCCTTTCACTGTTCATAATTACCCCTTTTAATGCCATCTGCCGTGGAAGGATTTGCCATTTTTCCCTTCAACTACTTTTGATTCCTTATAGGCATCCTTCCAGAACTGCCTACTGGCCTGCTAACTGCTTAGCCACTACCATTACTTTGAATGTGTTGGTTGCACCACTCTCTATTCCTAGACAATATTGCTTGTCTTGTTTCTTATCTCTCTCTGTTTTTCAATTTTCTCATCCAGATAAGGATTAAGCCTCTTCATTACCTACTTCTATGGCACGCATCAAGTGGTCACGGCTCATACTTACCTCTTTTTGGTGAGATGTAATCCCAGTAGGATATCTATCCCCAAAGAAGTTTGAGCAGGCACCCAAAAATAGACTTCCTCTTTCTCCCTGCTACTAGACCACACCCTCTAAAAGCCTTGACCCGTGACTCACCTCCCATGTATTGGCTGGGTACAAGTAGGTGGTGCCTTGGCCCTTTATGTATGCTCTACTTCGTCTGAACTTTGTTTCTTTCTGGCCTTCACACCATTACTGCAGCCTTCGTGTTTGTTTACGTACTAGTTGGTGTTTATCTTTTGTGGTGTGAAGGATGTGTGGGCTTTTGGGCTCATATTTCTTGCCTTTTATCCCTTTTTGGACTCGGCGTTGCTTGGGCCTCATCTTCCTACTGAGCCCATATTTCCCTTTTTTGTGTCTGTGGGCGTTTTGGCTATTGATCATGCCATATCACTTCATCGTACCTGCTATAACTTTACCTTTCCTTTAATTCTTGTTACCCTGTGGACTTACGGGCTGATGTTCTTGCCACACCAGCCCACTTCTTTGTCAATCTTTTTCTCAGGGCTTCCTAAGCCCACTTTTCACATCTTTATCTATTTTGGGCTTTGTTGGCCAACATTCCTGTTGTGCCAGCTCATTTCATTATTTCATTCCTTAGGTTTCCTTGGTCCATTTACTTCATCTTTACCTCTTTTACTTCCATTAGCTTTTTGCTAGATCCTTTGGGTTTTCTCAACCCAATTATCATATCTTTACCTCTTATTACTTTTCGGGCTTATTGGCGTTTAAGCCAACCCATTGAGTTTACTAATTCATTTTCTGGACTTCCTTGACCCATTTACCTCTTCTTTACATCTTTTTATTCCCATGAGCTTACTACTTCATTCTTTGGGCTTTCTAGGCCCATTTATTTTTTCTTTACCTCTTTTTTTATTCTTGTGGGCCTGTTAGCTATCAATCCTGTCATTTCAACTTGCTAGGCTTGTTTCCTCATTCCTTTACCATTTTCCTCTTCTCACCTTTCCTATATTGTTGGGCTTCTTCTACTGTTGGGTCCTTTGTCCAAAAATGGGCATTAACAAGTGTCCATGTCATGGAAATTAATAGGAAATATAACTAAGAATAACCTAATAGGTAATAACTCAAATTGCAATGAAAATGAATGGCAGATTTTTTTTTAAAATACTTTTTTTTGGCCTTTTGGCTAAGATCAAGGAATTGAGGAGTTTTGACATATATCATTATTGTATTAACAAAAAGACACATGCCATCCTTCTATGCATCTTTGGTTTGGAATTCAATTATATAATATAATAATATATGTGGATTTTTTTTAAGAAGGAATATATGTGGATTTGAAATAATTAGGTGTAAAATATTATTTCTTTTCTATTAAAAAAAGCGTAAGATATTATTTCAAATCCTTGTTTGAGCAAAATCTCCAAATTTTATAAAATCATGTGTCGCTGAATTTATATCAAGCAATTTTATTCATTAAATTTGTTTATTTACTAAATTTATTTATCTGGGTTATGGTCCGAAATAGAAGCTTTGCTTCTAGCAATTTCTGAAGCTAGCTTGCAATATGTCCTTGTCCCCTGTTATTTTTTGAAGGAAATGCGAAGAGTCTCATTTTGGGCTAATCCTTGTATATGCAGTGGTATCTTTGCTTAATAGGCTGTGTGTTTTTTGTTTTGTTTTTTTTAAGAAATTCTTTCATTCGGGGAAAAAACACATGAACATGAAAAAGTATATCTCAATTCTCAAAAGTGTGTAATGAATGCAATGATCAGGGTTTATTATTGAAAAATAGAATACTGATTCTTCTCAGCATTTTGTAAATTGACAAAAGTGGTTTAGAATAATTAAACGTGACCGTTTTAGATACCTCCGCTTCTATTGTAACTAAATTTTAAAAATAAAAAATAAAAAGTAAAAAAAATTAAACGTTACCGTTAAAAGTATTAAATTAAACGTGACATGAGATTTAAAAAAGTAATAATTTAAGAGAAATAACATTGAGTAACGATAGAAATATAAATATTTTTACAAACTGTTGATACGGTGAGTAGTTATTAGTAATGTAAAAATGATGTTAATAGTGGGCCTAAATAAAAACCAATAAGAAACTAGCCGCATCAACGATTTATAAAAATGTTGTAAAATATTTTTGGCTATAGTATTACTCAGTAACATTTTCACAAGAAATCTTAAGAGACAAATTGTTATTAGTTGTTATTGATTGACAAAAAAGTAATTTCAAGGATGGATTTAGATTAAAATTGTAACAACCAACCATATAAAATTTGTTGTGAAAATATTGTGAATAAGACATATAACATTACTCATAAATCTATGTATATATATATATATATATATATATATATTTATATTTAAAACTAAAGATCAGAGAAAATCCAATTAGATTTCAATTGGATTCTCAATTTAGGACTACGTGTCCCATTTTATTTTTAATTTTTGTGCAAAAATGAATTATTAGGTGTAAAAATCAATGAGTCCAAATCTAATTAAATTCTAAATTGGATTTCAATTGGAGTCCAATTTTGCACCACGTGTCCATCTAATTTTTTAATTTTTGTGACAAGTTAATTATTGGATGCAAAAACCGAAGAGTCTAAATCTAATTAATTCTAAATCATATATATATAATAAATAATAAGAAACCATTATATATTTTAAAAATGTATGATTTAAAAAAGAGTAAGGATTTGCTGCAAACATGGTTGTAGGAGATGTTGCAAACATGATTATGTGGCAACTTGTGAAGCTAACATGTGTCCTAGGCTATGTAATGTCACATGACCAGCCAAGCTCACCTAACCACAGTTAAAACCAACAGCCTCCAAATCAAAAAAAAAAAAAACCAACAGCCTCTTTCTCTCTCTCTCTACCAACCCAAGTAAAACAAAACCCCAATAATCTCTCACTTTGTCATTCTAGCACTCATCTCTCTCTCCGAGTCTCTCTTCACCACAGTTTGTCGCCGTTGTTGTCCCTTGACAGCGATACCTCTGTCTTCTATGCTCAACACCTCAAAGTAAAAATCAAAAAGACCATTTTTTTTTTAAATTTGAAAAGCCACAAGATTTAGAGATTAAGAACGAAGCAAAGCTAAATAACTCAAATATGTTATCCTCTCTGAGTTTGATAAGAACACCAAGCATGTTAAAGGTTTTCTAAGTTTAGGCTCCAGATCTGGGCTTTGTTCTTCTTTTTCTTATTTATATTTTTCTTCTTCTTTTTTTGTTTCTTCAACCCAGAATTTTCCTCCTTTCATTCCTTAAAAGAATCATGTGAATATGGACATGGAACTAAGCGTGGAAGAAAGGAACCCACTCTTTGTTGTGCTTTTGATCTTACTGTAGCCTGAGTTGCTCAAGATGATGGGTTTAAGGAATTTTTGGTTTTTGGTAGAAAGGAATTTTTCTAGATTTGGTTAAACTTATCAGTGAGTAGATCTGGGTTTGAGTTTTTAATTTTTTTTTTTTAATTCAATTTCTATATTGTCAGCCCCCATTTCAAGCAAAACTTCCCAAAAATAATTCTCCTCTTTTGACCTTGACAGTACTTCACAAGAAATTTGAAGTGAATCAAATGTTATAGTTACAGCTAAATCTACCCAATTAAACCATGGGTCAATCACACCCAAAACATATATTTTCCCATTTTTTGTAAAAGAGTAAGACTAAATGGAGGAAGAAATAAGTGTTGACCAACCACCAAGGGCTGGTGGCGGTGACGAAAAGTGGTGGCGTGAGAGATAGAGAGAGGGGAGCTGGGGTTGCTGAGAGAACATGACTTTCATTTTGGGCATGATGAAGCTTCCTGCTAGTGTAGTTCTTCAATACCCATTTCTATTGTACTCTAATCTTGAGGCTGGCTGTTTTGAGGCCACGAGTTCTGCACTTCTGCTTGCTCTGAAGATACAGGACTGAAAGGGTTTTGTTTTACTTGGGTTAGTAGAGAGAGAAAGGCTATTTGTTTTAACTGGGGTTAAGTGAGCTTAGCTAGTCATGTGACATGCACATGGCCTAAGACACATGTTAGCTTTATAAGTTGCCACCTAATCTTGTTTGTAGCAACTCCTACAACCATGTTTGCAGGAAATCCTCGCTCTTTAAAAAATATATAAGCTAATACTAAGTATAATTTGAATATATTCTAAAAAAAGTATATAATTTGAACCGTATAATTATAATTAAATTTAATTATACCCATATATATGCACATGTTTATATACTAGTTAAAAACTAAACCACAACTCATTTTAATTCTACTCTACTCTAAATACAGTATACATGCACCTCAAATTATTAATTTGCTCCTTTTAAAACTATAAAATTTAATTTATGACTTTTTAACCCTTAAAAAAACTTTTTAAAATCTCATAATTTAATTTATTATTTTTGAAGAAATAAATTTTAATTTATCTTAAAATATAATTTTTCCAAAGCTCTGACTTCTTTTTATTTTATATATTTTTAATTGTTAAAAAGACTAAGACCCAGGTAGAAGTGAAAAACCTGAATCTTAGGAGCCGTCAACGTGTTCACACTTCGCACACATTCACGCGTAGTCAACCGGGCCTACTAGTTTGAGAAATTTCCGAGTCAAAATATAAAAGAAAAAAGAAAAAATAATGTTTTTTTTTTAAGGAAATAAATAAAGAACGGTAAGTAATTAGAAAAAAAACTAAATTATGTTTTTTTTTTTAGGAAATAAATAAAGAACGGTAAGTAATTAGCCTATATAAATATAAATGTAAATTGAAAAATATAGAAAAGTAAAAAACGTGCAACAAAAACATTGGGCGTTTAAAATTCTTTTTTCTGCCTTAAAAAAATAAAATCAAAATATTTTTACAATAAAATTTAAGTTACATTAAAAAAAAAAAAAAATACATGGTAGATTCAGATGAGAATCACCAACAATTTATTACTTAAAATTTATTATAAAACTATAATAACATTGCTCAAATAACAAAGAAAGCCTTTTTTTTTTTTTTTTTTTTTTAGAATCAAATAACAAAGAAAGCTAAGTACGTAAATAAAATACTTATCCAATAAATAAGTAAGTAAATAAATATAAATTAAAAACATGAAAAATACGTATTTAAAGAGTTTAAAATGATGTTAAAACTATGGTTTAAAAAGTATTGTAAAAGCACGTATTTAAAGTACTTATAATGTAAAAAATGTGTTTGGTACTATATTTCTAATAACATCTTTTTAAAAGTGAAAAAAAAAATATAATTGTGTGTTTGGTATGTGTGTGTGTGTTTTTTTATATTAAGTAATGACATGTAGTCTAATCTATGGGACTTACAGTTTTTTTATTTATTTACAAAGGTGTCATTGAATAATGTTATTTGAAAATTGAAAACTGGTAAGAAGAATTTTCTAAATTTAATATTTAAACACCTTAAAATGAGAAACGTAATTCAAACACTTCTAAAAAAATCTCTTACCAAACATGTTATTTTTTTTTTTGGCCCACAATTTTCAGTGTTTAAACACTAAAAATTATTGTTTGGGTTACCTTACCATACAAGCCTGCCATTCAAAGTGCTTTTTTTCTATCTAAAGAAATAAAATCAAAACATAAAAGGAAAAATAACAAAAATAGAACTTTAGGCACAATATTTTTATAGTAAAAAGTCATGTCACACTCAATGGTTTTAGATGAAAACCACTATACAACTTATGCAGGAAAAAAAAGAAAGAAAGAAAAATTACTATACAACTTATCACTTAGATTAATCTAACTACCGCTCAAAAAAACAAAGAAAGGTAAATAAATTAAAATACTTATCCCAGAAATAAGTAAGTAAATAAATATAAATTAAATAAAAAAATTGGAAAAACATGCAACAAAAAACAATGGGCGTTCAAAGTGCTTTCTTTCTGTTTCTCCAAACGTAAATTCTCGGTTCCCCACCGTAGCCGTTTCACTCTCTCTCTCTCTCTTTGAAGTCCAAAGTCTAAACAATATATTTGTCTCTTCCACCAAAAAAAAAAAAAAACAGAAGACCAAAGAAAGATAGCAAAAGAAAGAAAGAAAGAAAGAAAGACATGGGTGGGGGTGCGATGAAGATCGTGTTTGGGCTGTTAACACTCGTCACTGTTGGAATGATTATAGGTACTCAATTTCAATTCTTTTCTTTTATTATTCTTCACTATCTACTTTATATATATAAAATGATTTTTAATACTACTCTATAATTTTCATGCTATGTTTCATTTTCTGTTCTTCACTGTACTACTACAAATCTTCTGGTTCATTCATTTTCCATCTTTATCCAATATACCCATCTGCCACTTTATTTTATTATTTTTTTTTAATAATTCAGTGGGTGTGTACTATCTTGGATCTAATTTTCATTTAATTTTTCTTTTGTTTGTTTTTGTTTTTGTTTTTTGTTATTTTATTTTATATTTGTTTTTTAGCTTCAATTATATTACATATTTTTGCTTGGCTGAGTTGGAACCAAACGTGGCTTATATATCTTGCAAAAAAAAAAAAAAAAAAAAAAGTCCCACTTCTGGGTTTTTGGGGGGGGTCCATTAATCATTTGAGAGATACAGGGTTTGCCTCTTGTATTATGTTCATTGGTGGAATTTTTTTTTATTTTTTTTATTTTTATTGATTCTAATTATATTTTAGTCAAAACATAGTCTTTATGTGATAGGATGTTATTTAGATGTGTGTAAGAGTGTTTTTGCTTTGAAATTAAGTTCTTTGAAGCCTTTTAAGATTGGTCCCAAAGTTGTAAAATGAAAATTGAAAGTCTTGTATCAACAAAAATTCAGTCTTTGTTTTCTTTGTGTTGGTTTCCAGATCTTTTCCTTGAGTATTTAATAATCATTTTACCTTGAGAATTTAAAGTGTTAAGTGCCTGTTTGGTAATGCGTTGACAGCTTTTTTATATTTCACATTTTTTTGGTACAACCTTTTCAAACAATCCCATTTTTAAAATGCTGAAAAATGAGATGTACCAAACAAGCACACAAATTTTAGGGTTTTACATGTGTAGGTGGACAATTTGTGGTAGATACAAATCATATGGTAGATGGGTTCCTTTGGTGGTGATGTTTAAAAAATCTCTTGATTTGAGCCAAGAGCCTTGAAACTCAACTGACACCTTCTAGTGTTTCCAATAGACACGTCCGGGGTTCAAATTCCTCCTCCCATTGTAATTATCAAAGAAAAAATAACTTGATTTGTGCAATTGTGGATGCATGCTTCCCTGGTTGATTTAATTGTTTTACTGCTAACTTGTTCTTGAAAGAAGATGTTAATTTCAAGATCACATAATGTCGAATTTGTGCTTTGATACCAAATGTAAATGATGGTTGATGAAGGATGCTTAGGAGAACCTAGGGTTTCATGCCGTAACTTATTAAATTAGGGAATTTCATGAGTTTCATAGTTTTCAAGTCTAGTGGAAACTTTCATACTGAGAGTAGATTATATTATTATATTATTCTTTGTTTCTTACTTTTCCTAAAGAGATTGAGTATTTTGTACTTTCTTTCTTTCTTGCTTTCCTTGGATTCAAAACGTGATTACATCACTAAAATCACAATGTTGTACGTTGAAGTGCGTCCAATGCTTTATTTAGAGAGCTAGTTTTTAGTATAACTCTAATGCTGCGTTGTTGTTTGGGAATCGCAGGTGCTTTGTTTCAATTAGCATTTATACGAAGGTTGGAAAACTCCTATGGTACATTTCTTGGACTTTTCATCTCAACTGCTATAAATTCTGACTGAATATTGAGAGCTCTTATATTGCTTTGCCTTTTCTTGCATGTGTTGCTTATATTATGTGTTTAGATATTATATATATAGGAATTGAATATCTTTTGCTTATCTGCTGTATTTGTTTTCATTTCCTTCTGTATCTTTTGACTCTTAAGTTGCTGTGTAACATTTGGTTTTAATTCTAAAATTATATATTAAAATGAAGAGTTGACACCCAATGTACATTGGTGCTGTGCTTGAAACATGGTGCTGTGCTTGAAACATATACTTTAGTTTTGCTGGCAGTTACTAGGTGTTAGAGTTTGTGGTGAACTTTTAACTTTTGAGATTACTTTAATGACCTTTTCATGAAGTGAATGAACGTGTTTGGGGCATATTTTGGAAGATGGTATCTTCTGAAAATTTTAGGAGTAGGAGGTTCAATTAACTTTATCCAGGCAGGACCGGTGATTGGAAGAGAAGAACTCAGAAACTTAGTGGAAGGAAGAGTCAGAGTTGCTGAAATTTGCAGAAGATTTGATGATATCTGCAGACTAATTATTTTTCTGATCTCTTTACTTCAGGGAAGTGAGGAACCATTTTATGGTAGAAGTTTGTGGTTTTGAAATTGATTGATGTCAATAATACGGTAGTAACAAGTGAAATTTAAGAAGTTTTGTTTCATCAATAAACTCATTAGAGCATGTCAGTCAAATCTAGAAAACATTTGTTAAGGAACTTAGTGTCAGCATTATGATATTCTTCTATCTACAAGATTTATATTGTTTATTGACATTGTTCATACTTTAAAAAATGTTTTGGTGCTCATATATATGCTTGCTAAATTATATTTTGTTTTATCATTAATTTAACAAATGAAATTTAAAAGCACCATTCTTTATGGGCACAGAGTTTCCGTCATCTAGAAGATTGCAGGGAAACGAGAATGATGGCTATCTTCAACTTCCCAGAGGTCAGTTTGCTTCCTAACTATTATTATGTTTTCTCCCAAAGTTGATTTTGCATAAGAAAATTATATTCTGCTGTATTCTGCCAACCATAAAGTGGACCCATGCTACGAGTTACTTGTTTTTAACATTCAAAGCATGGACCCATGTTTATGCATTCAGAGTTTGAATCATTCACTGAACTTTGAAATGCTATTTGCAATGATTTATTAGTATTATGGCCAACATGGGTTTTTTTTTAGGTCCCCCATAAATTAGTAATTATGTTTTTGCGATTACATATTTAACTGTTTCTAACAAGAAGCTTGATATAGCATCATTTTGTGAAATAGTGATCTTTAATTTTTACTTTTTAAAATTTTTGCTGCCATAGAATTAGTGGAGTTTAGGAGTGCTTTCTCTCTGATCTATTATTTTTACCATTTATCAATTTTCAGGTATTCCCGATTGGAATAATGACAAAGATGCAAGAATTTTACGTCTTGGATATGTATGTTCACGATTTTGTTATCTAATATTATGTTTAATTTAAGGTCGCTATATCTCAACCCCGTCTCACCTGCCCACCTGGGAGTGCCGGGGTGGGGGTGGTGGGGTAAAGGTGAAAAAACACATTTTATTCTTAATGATTTACATTTTGAAAATTTTGATGCATACTTTTTGTTCACTGTTGGAACACCAACCTCTCATATACTTCCATACTCTGTGTCAATAACCCTTCTTCAAAGACATACCCCATAAGGAAATTCTCCCAATTTTGATGAATACTTGATGATTGGGAAGTGTGTTTTGTTTAACTGGAATAAATTTGGTTTTAATGTGAAATCTTCTGTCTACATATACTTGAATTTTTATTCTTCTAGAAACAATTGTTATATTTCCTTATGAAGTTTTTTTTGGTCAATTTTTATGCTTAAGGCTCTCAACTCTCTCTTTGTCTCTCTCAAATCTAGGTCAAACCCGAAATAATCAGCTGGTCACCTCGAATCATTGTACTTCATAATTTTCTGAGTATGGAGGTAAGTGTATGTGCTACTTTGTAATACCTTCTTTTGTTGGCGTGATAACCCTGGCTCATTATATATTCAATGAAGGCTCAGGTTTGGGGATGCTCAGGTAGTTTTGAGAAAACATAAAATCTAGATCTGAATTTTTATTTATTGAATCTGTGGAGCTGAAAACTATATGTATCTTCCATGATCCAAGAATTTAAAAATTATGATAGGTACAAATGCCAAAGTTTGTAAACTCTGTAGTTTATGATATTATCCTCACGCTCACAGCATGGCATTTTTTATTACTGAGTTGATAATACTTCCACCAATGAGCAGAGCTCAAATGGCACACCTTCCTCATGTAAGAGTAAGATGGAGGGTGGGGTTATTGGTTCAATATCCATTGCATGCATGTGTGACTTACCAATCATAATAATAGTAATAATAATAAAAATAACAGATTCTACTTCCCCGGTGTCTGTAACCAGTATCTTATATTATATATAGCTGCAAGAACTACAACTAGGATTTAATTTTTGTTAAAAATAAATTTAAACTAAAAAAAAAAAAGAAATTAGCGTAAAATATAGATAATGTAAAGACTTCTTCTATTTTGTATGCTTTTAAATGTTGTAGCCAGCATTGTTACAATCTAAGTTCTATGTTATGTAATACTTGATTACATGATACTCCTTGGTACCTTCCGGTCTAGGCTTATGCAAAAAATTTTCAAAACTTGAATAATAAATGTTTATTGGCATAAGTTGTGGTTGAATCTCCCCCATATAGGATGATTGCTCTCAACTGCTGGGCTGAATGCACCAATGTCATTTTTGCCAAAATGTTGAATTTCAAAATTTGGTGGAAGTCGAAGATTCTCTGATTAATTCTTGCAGAGTTAAAAAATAGTTTTTTTGCAGATGAAGCTACAAAATAGTGTTTCAAGTGAAGTTGTTGGTTTTTACAGGAATGCGACTACCTTAGAGCAATGGCCCTCCCCCGTCTTGAAGTTTCAACTGTAGTGGATACTGCAACTGGGAAGGTAGGCAAAATTGCCGTTCTTTTCCCTCTATAATTTTTCTTGTTCTTTACATTAAGTAATACTCTTATCTCTCTGTCAAAAATGTGGTAGATTGTCTGTTGCATGAATTCATCTTATTTTAATTTTTTTCTTATGCTTTTTTCTAATATTAATTTTATTTTAAATTCTTCTTTTTAAGGACTTTGTTAAACCTTCCAGTTTTGATGTGAATGTAGGAGAGAGACAAGGATCTGATACTAAATCTGACATATGGCAGAAAAAAGGGAATTTTTGGCTAGTTTCTTGAGAGAGAGAGAGAGAGAGAGAGAGATATATATATATATATATATTTATATTTGATAAGTAATTAAGATTTATTGATATCAGAAAAGAGACAGCCAAGTACATAGGAGTATACATGGGGTATACAAATCAAATACATAAATTACATAAATCAAGTAAATCAAGAGTTGAAGATAAGGATTGGTTTCTTCACACAGACAACCAGTCCAATAAGGTTCTAAAAAAGAATAACTTGAGATTAGGTAGAGAACTCTCATTATCTTCAAAGCAACTACTATTTTTTTTGCCTCCAAATACACCACATCAAACAATGGAGAACAACTATCCATATATGTCCATTACGATGGTGACTAAACTGACCTTGCCAGCAAGCAAGAAGCTCAACAACAGACTTTGGCATAACCCAACTTACTCCAAATAACCCAAAACCATAGCCCACAGATCTGTAGCAACCGGACAATGAAGAAAGAGATGGTCAACAGATTCACCATTACACTTGCACATGTAACATCAATCCATAATTCAAACTTTTGGTGAATACACTTGCACATGTAACACCAATCCATAATTCAAACTTTTTTTTCCTTAAATTGTCAAACATCAGACTTTTCACCAAGGCAATAGTCCAAAGAAAGAAAGCCACTCTAGAAGGAATCTTTTGCTTCCATACGCTCTTCCAAGGGAAAAATTGATCACTAGGGCCAACTATTAGATGGTAATAAACGCTAACCATAAACCTATTACTCCTATACATCTTATCCACCCCAATCCCCCTTACAGGAGTGCCATAAATGGTTTCTTGAGAGATTTAGGTGACCAAAAGTTGGGAAAGAAGTGAGGCTAAAGGCAGAAAAGATTGATTTGGGTTGGATAAGATGGAAACTTAATGGATTTTTGTCGCTGGAAAATAGGATAAAATGTTGCAGGATTTAACGGTTTAACCATGGCAGTAAGTTATGGTAGGGTTTAGGAAGAGCTAGAGTTAGGGTTAAGTGAGGTAAGGTGAACTTTAGCATTTCAGACTCCCAGCTCAAGCCTCACTGACCCTTAGAGATATCTATAGCAATCACCAGTATCAAGCCAAGATCTTCTTAGATGGCACACTGCTTTGTAATGAATCTCCATAGCCCCTTTGATTACAAAGGCTCACAATGGCTGAAAGAAAATTTGATGTTTTAGTTTGTGGTGATTTTTGCAGTTTTCATGTTCTGAATGGCAATCATTGGTCATGATCATATTCAGGCAGTGGAGCAAGAGAGGGAGGTCCCTCTTGTAGGGCTTTAGTTTTTGGCATCACATTGTTTTTTGTGCTGCCTATGGTTTGTTTCTCATCTTTCTTTCTGCTCGTTTAGGCCTTTGTTTGGTGTTAGATAAAGGGTTGGAAAAATTATAGAAGTTTGAAGCAGAGGTAACCAAACCGTTTCTAACCAATAACTAGCGTTGGTTCTGGTTTGGTTGCTTAGGCAGCATGGTCGTTGTTGGTTCCACCATTTCCCAAAATTAGCACTTTGGTTCAGTTATCTCCATGACAACCAAATTCTCTGTCATCATCCATTTACAATCAAACAAAGAGCTCTTGATTTTTCTATTTATTTGTATAAATTATACTCTCTTCATAAAACATTACACATTTGCTTTCCTTTCAAACTCTATTTAGTTTTTATTTTCTTAACTTGTAATGGCTGAAGTATGTGGGCCTATTTTCAGGGAATTAAAAGTAGTGTAAGGACTAGCTCAGGAATGTTCTTAAATCGTGAAGAAAAGAAGTATCCAATGATACAGGTTGGTTTGCTGTCAGAGTTACTCTTCAACTTTTTTTACTATAATATCAATTCTCATCACTTTTTAGCTTCTCTAGAAGATACTGAAAGCTTGTTTATTTCCTCTGAGGTGCCATGCCTGTTATTAGTGGCCATGGTTGTGGTCCTGTTGATGTAGAGCTTATTTATTTACTGTCCATTGTCGTTTTCATTGTTTGTCTGTGCTCATTTCTAACAAATAATTGGACTATAGATATATATTTTTTCTTAATATGTTCGGACTGTTTTGACTCTAGATTGAGGAATCGTGTATGGGTGATTTGCAAACTTTATTGGAGAAGGCATATGCTTGAACAAATGGGGTTTTGGAGCATGTACGAATGGTTATTTATTTTATGGAAAAACATTTTTTTTTCTATTAAAATTTTCTGTACGCTTTTGAAAACTTGTTCAACATGGACCAACGTACAACTTGTTGGCCATGGACAATAAGCCCTTTTGGAAGAATGTTTTATGAAGATTTGCCACCTTTGCAGGGATATACTGCCAACTTGAGATGTCTTCTCAAGGAACTTATATTATATCTATGCAAGCAACAACTGAGGAGCGTTATTTCTAACATTTTGAAAAGACATCTCAAATTGTTTCTGAGGGGATCTCATCCACAAGTTTTGGACCATCACCTGATGTGATCTAGCTTAAATAGCACCTCCTCCTCCTGTAAGAATAGGATTGGGGGGGGGGGGGGGGGGGGTGGGGGGGTTGAAGTATTACTTATTAGCATCAAAACCTAAATCTCTTGTCACAGCTATTTTACATAATCATACAGCAAGAAGTGGAGTAATACCTTTTTAGAGTCACCATCAAGGAGTGTTGCCTCCTCCTAGTGGCAGTTAGAAGGGATTTAAGGATAATGAATGTCAAAGTATGGTTAAGATTAGGACCCCAATTTCCAACTTTCTGCAAAGTGCGTCACACATAGACAAGCTTCAGTATGCAGTTGATATTTACACTTCTATTTCCATTCTGTATTAATTGAGGCAGGCCTTACTTTTTGTTGGCTGGTAGTAACTGATTTTGTGCTGTAATATTCATTTTTTGCATGATCAGGCAATTGAAAAAAGAATTTCTGTCTATTCTCAAGTGCCAATTGAAAATGGGGAACTCATACAAGTATTAAGGTAGGGATCTAATTTGCATAATAGTGAAGTATTCTTTCTGAATAGGAAGGCTGATTTGTGTCATTATCAAGGCTAACATTTGCAGCAGCGCAGGTATGAGAAGAGTCAGTATTACCAACCACATCATGACTACTTCTCTGATTCTGTAAGTTATTTAGCCTTCTTAAATATTGGGATAATTTTCTTTACAGATATTGCTCATCAGTTGTCTCAAAATCTTTTACTCTTTGTTGTGAAAAAAAGCAAAATCATTTTCCCCCTTGTTTCATGTCAGTTCAATGTGAAGTATGGTGGTCAGCGCATAGCAACAGTCCTCATGTATTTAAGTGATAACGTTGAAGGAGGAGAAACATATTTCCCTATGGTAATTAACTTATAAAATTTGATGCTTAATTTCTATGTTGTTTCTTTAGATAGAGGAATGGTAGAACTAATTTTGCTTTAGGTTATTGAGAACTGTAATGTTTTCATTTTCAGAGAAAATGACAATCATCTTATCATAATTGTCACATTCGAGCCATATTCCAACTTATGTTGACAATTTTCATTTCCCAGTAACCTTTGACTCAGGTTTCTGGCTTTGCCGAAAAAGAAAATAGAAAATGAGCAATTTAAATAACCAAACATGCCCTGAACTTTTCCTCAAATGAATATATGCATAACATATGTATCTTTTGATGGGTCTGTTTGGAAGTCCCTTGACCTAAAGACACTGCCTAGGAAAAAGTTGTTGGACTGTGGGTAAACTCTAGTGCCAAGTTAGTCCTGCAGGTGGTTGACACACAAGTCACCCTCTGATTAATTTTCTTCCTTCCAACTTGCAGATTTTTATTTATTTATTTTATTTAAAAAAAAATGATCCATGGTCCCGATGACCTTCAAACCTAGGTACCTCTAATATCACCATCATGCACTAGAATAAAAAATTTCAACAAAATATTTTAACAGGATCTTGGGCTTGATGACCTGGGTTGTTGAATGGCTATTGCTGGGCACCAGCCTAAAATTGGGTCACTAGCTGACCTGAGTATTAAACAAGACTATTGGATTGCAGGCTAGATGGGCTCGCTCAAGTACAAAAGAAATAGTCATACCATCAAATAGAACAAGTGGGGTTGGGTCACTTTTGAAGTTAAAACTTTCATCTATCAGATTGTTGATTTTCTCTCCATTTTTGTCTAGGAAAGTATTATATCTTCTTGAAGTTTTGTTGCATAATATGCTTAAATTTTTTACTGATTAATTCTCAGGCTGGTTCGGGTGAATGTAGCTGTGGTGGGAAGAAGCTCAAGGGGATGTCTGTAAAACCAAATAAAGGAGATGCTGTGCTTTTTTGGAGCATGGTTTGTTTCCTTAATGTTTCTTATTAAGTTTGAGCATTTTTTTATGGTTCTTTTATTGAAATATGGTCTGCAACCCCTTAATTGTTTAAAAATGACAATGTAATGCTTGTCAGAAATAAAAGAGGGCAAAAGAGAACTAGAAAAAAAGAAAAAAGAAAAAAAAAGAGGTTTGTTGGGGGGGGGGGGGGGGTGTTGTCTAAAGCTAATATTTGAAATATTAGATAATGAATATTAAACCTAGATGTAAAACTGTAAAAGAATGCCCCGATATGGTTTTCCCCCCTTTTGCAATAGTTCTGTGATGATTAATAATAATAATAAAAAGATGCTACATATAATCAATTATAATTTTCTTGGTTCTGTGATGACTAATAATTAATAAAAAAAAGATGCTACATATAATCAATTATAATTTTCTTTAGTAAATATCATGATGCTCCAATTATAATTTTTTTTTTAATTAAGCTTTCTCTTTAATTGTCGGGCCTAATCATGTCAATGTTTGATTATTTTACTTGTCTTGATCCTTTCAGGGACTAGATGGACAGTCGGATATAAATAGCATACATGGAGGATGTGAGGTGCTCTCAGGTGAAAAGTGGTCGGCTACGAAATGGATGAGGCAGAGAGCTCTCTCGCCACCATAGCTTTACCAATACAATCTCTAAAAAATACACTAAAGGGGTCCCTTTTCATGGGTTTTTTCTTTTCCCCTGGTAGATTGGACACATGTTTAAATGGTCAGTGAATGTGAATAATGTCAGATGTAAGTTATAAATTAAGCCTAAAATCCGAAAGTGTTGGTGAAAATACCAAATAATCAAAGTCAATATGATTAGCTAGAGCGAGTTAAGGACTTTATGTTGTCACATTTTGTGGCTCCAGTTTAGATACGGGGCCTCCTCATGGGAGATTCTAAAAACACTTAAAAATTACATGTTAGAAATAAGTGACCTTTTAAGTGAAGAATATAATTTTTTTTTTCACTGGTTAGAAATACTAAATACCCCCCCGCCCCCCGATGCTTGAATTTAGGTCCCTGTGCCCCATGCACCTAAGACTTGGGAGGACAACATACCTTGTGGTGAGGAATATAATGTTGTTCAAATAAAAAGAAATAAAAGAGTGAGATGCTTCCAATGCACTGATTTAAAGTTTTTGATGGTTGGATAAGAGATCTGAGGTTTAATTTTCGTTTACACAAAAAACTGATTAGTATTTTGGCTTAATGATAAAGAGTTATTATCAGAAGTAGATGTTATAAATTGAAACCATCTAAAAATAAAGTACTATGCCTATAAGAAGGAATAAAAATTTTGGGACAGTAGGTTACAAATTACCCCTTTCCTCCTCTCTGTCTCATGAATTTCACTTATACAAGTATATTCATTTTATATATTTTCTCCTTAAATGAAAAACATGCACCTATCAGTCTAATGTGTGTGTTCCTTCTGTTTAAGAAATTTCTCACATTTAGAAATTGTTAATTCTAATGGAAATTGAAATTTTTGATGAAGCCAAAAGGAAAATATAAACCCAATTTGGTATTCAATGTCAATATAGGATATAATAGAAATTGTTGTCGAACTTTGTTTATATGGGGAGCAGGGGGTTTAGAAAATTTAGTGGTTTATGAACCTGAGACGAAAGAATGTGTTTAGGATGTTTACATTACATAATATAGTTTGGAAAAGGATATTAATTATTGAAAATGCCGACTTGAAGGATTTATGAGGCAACAAAACTAAAGAGTGTAAACTTATATATATATCTTGTAGTTTTGAGTGCATTGAATTTGGAGTGTAATTTTCTCGTCTGGGACAATCCATCCTTGCATGACCGTACCTTTCGATTGAATTGTACTAAATCTAGATGGCTCAATAAGAGTTAAGCAATTTCGAGGATAGGTTAGATATATATTACAAACTAGATGTAACATGCTGAAAGTTTTGTAACACAGGTTATAATCTATGATCAATGGATCTTTTTAGCAAACAAAACAAACGAAGACACCACCCCAAAGGCAAAAGAAGAAAAAAAAAAGGAGGAATCTTTTAGGAAAATTACCATAAAAGAAGAAAGAAAGAAAGAAAAATTATTTTATATTTTTTGGAGAGACAAACACACACCATGTACTCCACTCAAAAACCGTGATAAAACATTTTTTATTTTTTTAATTAGAAACAAGCATCAGTTCTACATTCATAATATAATAAAGTCTTTTGGATATAAATTTATTACAATAACTCACAAGAAAAAGTAAAAATTAAAGTACCAAGACCCAGAGTTAAATGGGGCACCGTAAAAGATGTCATTATCACTAGACTATTACTTAAACCTAGCTTGGCTTCACTCAGCTTCATATCTTCAACGAGTAAGGATGGTATTTTTTATGTACAGAATGAATCAAATTTGATTGGGATATGAGATATCTTGGCCCAATCCTCTCCTCTCTCCTTGTGGCAGCATTGTCTCAAGTATAGGACACTCTCTGATAGTTACTTGTATAGGTGCAGTCTGAATGAGGTGTGGCAGTGCCTTTAGCTTGGGGCAGCATTCAATTATCAAGCAACTGAGTCTCGGCATTATCAAACAATCTTCTCCCCAGCTTGTCCAGTCATACCAGTCTTCCCACTCTGTCAAGCCAAAAAACCCGAGTCTCTTCAGTTTTGGGAATGCAATTTTTGTAGATGTGGTTGGTACATCATGTGTGTTTGGAATGCTATCATGTGCATCCACCCCCAAAAATCTATGGCCCATGGTCTTTACATGATACATATACCATATTTCTAGTAACTCAAGGGAAGGAAGATTTCCCAAAGGAGGCAAATTCTCACAGTTTTCACAATTTTTGAGTATAAGCTCTCTCAGGTTGGTTAACATCATTATCCAACTTGGCAACCTAGTGCCTTGGTAGTAGAGTATGTGTAAGGATGCCAGATTTGGATTTGGCCGCAATTCTTCAATTACATCATCATCATCATCATCATCATTGTGAATTCCTCCCTCTCTTTTCTGACCATAGAAATCCAGCCTCAAACCCAAAAGGTTTTTCTTGTTCTTCAATTCTGCTTTCTTGGACTCACCCCCACTTATCAAATTTTCTAGCCCATCCAAGTAAAGAATCCCTTGGAGGTGTTTCATATTTTTTAACAGTACTATATTACATGCCTTTTTAACACCATCGCCTCTCACAATGAACTTGCTCAATGTTCGAAGAGAACTTAATTTTCCAATTCCTTTAGGAAACTTTCTTAGATTTGAGGTCTCTTCAAGCTCAAGATGCCTCAAGTTGATAAGTTTCCCAATCCCTTGAGGTAGTCTCTTGAGGCTTTGACACCAATTAAGGATCAGGGATTCCAAATTGCACAAATCACACACTGCTTCAGGCAATTCATACAATCTAGTGTTTTTACTCAAGTTAAGGTATCTTAAATGCATCAAGTTGCGTACCTTGACAGGAACTTCTTTAATTGCAGCAGCATTCAAATCTAATGCCCTAAGCCGTGTCAAATTATCGAATAAATGAGGTAGAGCAATGTCTTCGGCCAGATTCAAGAGAGTGCGTGAATTCACTGCATTGTAATTGAAGACGGGCATTTGAGCATCTGATGCACATGTCAAGGTTAAGTGACGAACCTTTTTGTAGAATGCATCCATGCTTGGCTTTTTTTTACTGTCAACCTCCATGATAACACATTCGTTTCGTGTAAGATATTGTGCAAAGTCGTGAACTATGTCATGCATCTTGCACTGTATTATGCTACCATCATCATCTTTTATGAAATCCTGGAACAAAGAGTGTGCAGCTAGGCTTTCAAAGTACTCCTGACCTGTTACTTCCATCTCTCTACTTCGCGAGGAGCTGAGATAACCTTGTGCCATCCACAATTTGATCAAAACTTCCTTCTTTATTTCATAATCTTTGGGAAAGACGGCACAAAATAAGAAACACCGTCTTATTGCAGAGGGCAAATCATATAAGCTAAACAATAGAGGAGGTAGAAGGCCCTTTTCAGCCTCTTCCAATTCCCAAATTTCACTATCCAGAACATTCTGCCACTCTGCTTTAGTTCTTCTAAAACGCATGAGTGACCCTAGAGTTTTTGCAGCAAGTGGCAGACCCTTGCACTTGGAAACAATCTTCTTGCCAATTTCTTCTAATGTTTCACACTCTTCACTAGCCCTTCCAAGAAATGCCAACTGACTAAACAACCACCAAGTGTCCCCCTCAGACAAATTCTGCAGCTGGAACATACATGAGCTTCCCATCATCTGTGCTACTCTTTCCTTACGTGTGGTCACCAAAATTGTGCTTCCTTGAGCACCATGCTGAAGACAATGTTTCAAAGGCTCCCACTTTTTGTAATCCTCAACCCACACATCATCTAGGACAATAAGGAGCTTCCTTTCCTTAATGGATTTACACATGTTTTGCAGGACACTTTCCAGTTCAACTAAACTTGGACTCGATTGTCCAACTTGTTCAACTATTGCTTTGGCAATCCTAATCTCATCAAAAGGGTCAGAGACACAAACCCATATTCTGATGTCAAAATGGGTTTTCACCTCTTCATCATTGTAGGCTAGTTGGGCCAGAGTTGTCTTTCCAATTCCTCCCATGCCTACTATAGAGACTATATGGAGCTTGTTATTAACATTTCCTTCTTGTTGACCTTGAGTTTGACCACTCTCGGATAGTATTAATAACTTTCTCACTAAGGTTTCCTTGTCTTGGTCTCTACCTCGTATCTCTGATACATCTAGAAATGAACAAGTTTGTTGTCTGTCACGGTCAGGTTGTTGAGGAGCTCTAATGGAGTTAAAGTCATACCTATCTTTCTCTTTTGCAATCACATCTAGTCTTCCATTTATTACTTTTATCTTCTTAGCAATGCCAGGACGATGAGTAGCCCGACTAAGTTGACTAACTGGATTCAAAGACAAGAAAGAGATAGGAAAGGAGGTCACCTTCTTGGGAACTAGAAGAAGATCATTGTTGTCATCTTTTTCGACTTTGTCTTTGTTTTTGTCAATCTGTGATTTCAGAATCGCAGTGCTCCATTCATCCAATAAGTCTTCCATCTCATAGGACATGTCTTTGAGCTTATCTAGCCAACGTTTCACACTGGCTTCTCTGACTTGTCTCTTCTCTGCATCCTCAAGGACAGTTTGAATGGCTTGTAGATTGCTTGTGAGCTTTTCAACTTGTTTTTCAACACTCACCACCGATTTCACATTCTCTGCTATTTCTTGGCTAGTGACTGAGATCAGTTGTGCCAGGATCTGGGAAATAAGTGCTTCAGCCATACTTAAATTATAACTTGCAGAGACGGATAGGAAAAAGAAACTGAGATGAGTTTGGTACTGACCAGTGGTGATTATTTTTTCCAATAGATGCTCTATATCTATTTTTTGGAGGGATGGAGATAGGCTGGGCACGTGTGGAGGAGAAAAACAATAAAAAAGAAAATGAAACGTATGGATGAGAATGAATTAAAAAAAAGGAAAAATAATATAAAAAATAAAAAATTTTAATTGAGAAATGCTACCACAATATTTTCATAATAAATTTTAAGTAATAAATTGTTATTAGTTAATATTGGTGAATAAAAAAATAATTTCAGTGGTGGGTTGAAATTAAAACTAGTAACAACTTTTCACATAAGATTTTGATGTGATTCTTGTGAAAGTATTGCAAAAAATGTTGTGAATATAACATTTTTCATTGAAAAATATAATTGTTGGGAATGAATATAGAAAGAATAAACGATGATAAAAAAAGAATAAAGAATTAATGAAGAAATAATATTTAAATGAGATAGAGAATGAGATAGAAAATCTGTTGGAAAATGTATTTGAAAAAGTAGATAACTAAAAGGTAAAAGTCACTGTTAATTTTTCAAACAGTACAAAAATTTGGAGAATTTGTTGGAGATGCCCTTGTATGAATGGTGCTATTATTGAATAAAAATCCCACCGTAGAATATAAGCCACTCCTTTATTGCATGCACCATCACCCCATCAATGATTGCCATGTTCTTTCTTAGAAGATTAAATCATTTTAATTTTAAAATAAAAGCTAATAAGTTTCACAACTGATAAGGTGATAAGTTGCAATTGTTGCATAATAAAAGTAATGATTCTTCTGAACACGATGTTACATTAATCACAATCTATAACCTCATGCAAAAAAAAAAAAAAAAATTGAGAAGTTTATTGAATTTGTAGCATGGTCAATCTATAACCTCATGTTGTGAAAAAATTTTGAGAAATTTATTGAATTTGTAGCATGGTTGTTATGAGTAATAGTCACTAACTCATGCTATGCTCGAGAACCTATTTATTTGTGAGGTAAACTAAAATAATCTTATAGAATCTTAAATTGATTAAGAAACTACACCATTGCATGATTAGCTTTTGTATGACTTTAATTTATGTTACAATTTGATGAAGAAGTCATTGCTTGAACGTGCAATAACTTACAAAAAAATTTATAAAATAACATAAGAGATTTTATATATTGCATGGATTTGCATTAACTACTCAAGAATACCGTATAAAAATGCACATTTAAACATTAAGAGAAAAGAAATATCCTAAATTTTACTCGCATAAAGTAAATTCATATTCAGGAATATTATTCTAATGTTGATATTGCAAATTTAATTACAATTGATTATTCACTGACTAAAGAAATGTGTTGTTCGGTTTAAAGCATAAAGAAATATCCTAAATTTTACGGTGTTCTTCTCTGTTATTATGTTAACAAAATGATTTCTATGTAAATTTTTAATAATATATAACATTAACTTTTATTTTGATGTTAGCATGGATTTTGTTATTTTCAAGAATGAAATTTCAAATATTAAAACTTCTGAAAGACCAAAAAATATTGAAGAATCATATGATTCACAGTTTAGAAATTATTGAAACAAAACAAATATATATATATATATATATATATATATATATGACTAAATAATAGAGAAATATAAGAGAAAAATGGATTGCATTCAAAAAAAATAATCTATGGCTATAATTATTGAAAGGAATCAAAAGATTTAGAGTTTACAAATTATAGATAATATATGTGTGTATATATATATATATGACTACATAACAGAGAAATATAAGAGAAAGATGTGTTACCATCAAAAGAATAATTCAGATGTTAAAACTTTTGAAAGGCCAAAAAATATTAAAGAATCATAAGATTTACTTCCTATAAATTTTTTGAAACAAAACAAAATATATATGATTACACAATAAAGAAATATAAAAGAAAAATTGATTACCTTCAAAAGAATAATACATGGTATAGTCATTGAAATCTGCTAAATATGTTCAAATATTACAAAAACTAACACAAATTAGATGTTAAAACTTCCAAAATGCAAAAAAAAGATATATAATTAAAGAATAAGCTATTGAAACAATTCAAAAAATATATGATTATTCAAAAGAGAAATATAAGAAAAAGAAAAAAAAAATACACGAACCCATAAAATAATAAGTTTTAAATTTTAACAGGTCTAATATTTAAACGATAAAAAAAAAAATCATATACAGTCACAAGCATAGGGTTTGATGGTTCATGTATGAAAATAACTTTTAAAAAAATACGTGAAAAACCATAAAATAAATTTTTTTTAACAAAGTAAAAGAGAAAAAAAAAAAAAACAAAAAAAGAGCTCATAACTCTACTCGGCTTAAAAAAAAAAAAAAATTGGGGTTTGCACTGCTTTTATAGTGTTCATGATTAACCTCGCAAATTTGGAGATAAATTATCAACGTTTGAGTTTAAGTTGGACTTGTTAGAGAAATAGAGTTTCACCCCTTATTAAGTTTGGATTTTGGCTGTTCATGTCAAAGATTAGTCCTCCTCAGGTTGAAGTTGATATTGTTAATTAAAAAATGTTAAATAATTTTGTTTAAAAAAAATGATAATGATATAGTAAGCTCTAGAGAAATCAACAAAAAGTTAAAGGTTTCGGTTATATATATATATATATATATATATATATATATAAAATAGCTTACAAATCATTATTAGATTATTTCTTTAAATTTTTTATTTTAAAAAAAAAGCTTCAATAGAAAAAATTACCAATTGTCAAGCAACCAATAATCGGCGTTATCAAACAACCTTCTCTTCAGCTTGCCCAGTTATACCAGTCTTCCCATTTTGTTAGACACCCCCCCCCCCCCCTAAAAAAAAAAAAAGACTTCAGTTTTGAGAATGCAATTTTTGTAGATGTGGTTAGTACTACATCTGTATTTGGAATGCCATCGTGTGCATCCATTCCCAAGAATCTAAGGCCCATGGTTTTTACATGCTACATAATTACAATAACCATATTTCTAGTAACTCAGGAGAAAGGAGATTTCCCAAAGAAGGCAAATTCTCACAGTTTTCACAATTTTTGAGCATAAGCTCTTTCATGTTGATTAACATCATCAATTATCTAACTTGGCATCCTAAGAGCACTAGTATTGGGAGTGCAAACATCCCCAGTTGCTATTTTACAACCAAAACCTCAAAAAGCATCCTCCATCTAAGTATGAGTTTCTATAATATTTTACAACCTGTGAACAGTGGTTCTTATATATAGAACCAACACTTGGATGCAAAACAAATACTATTATTTTAAATGAAAATATTTGATGTTCTCTTTCTTCTCCTACGCTATATAGCACTCCTCATCTCACTTTCAATCACTCTTCTCTCTCTCTCTCTCTCTCTCTCTCTCTCTCTCTCATTTCTGAAGCTCCATTACTCTCCCCATGCCGCTCAATCACTGTTTTTCCCTCTACCTTTTTTTTTTTTTTTTTTTTTTTAAATTTAATTTAATTTTTTTTCTCTTCACTATATTTCTCTTTCCCTAGACCAAAGATTCAAGGGTTTGTTGGTTGGTTTAAATTTGGGTTTTGTTTGAAATTTTTGGTTTTCTTGGTGGTTGTTTGTTGCTCATTTTTGGGTTTGTGGTTTCTCAGTGGCTAGATCGGTGATGGTTGCTGTTTGTGTTTATTTGAATTAGTGGCTAGATTGGTGATGGTTGCTATTGGTGTTTGTTTGAATCGATATTGAATTGGTGGTTGTGTTTGTTTGCTTGAATCGGTGTTTGTTTTGATGGTTGCTGTTTGGTGTTTTGGTGTTGAATGGTTTGAGTTTCGGTGTTGAATTGATGGATTGCTTGTCGGTTTGGGTGTGGGTTTTTTCTGGGTTAGGTGAGTGGTGGTGGGTTGCTCGGTGTGGGTTTGGTAAGTGGTGGTGGTGAGTGGTGGAGAGCTTTTTCTGGGATTTGGTGTTTATGGTGGATGGTGATGGTGAGTACTTTTTTATGGTGGTGAGTGCAATGGTGGTGGGTAGCAGTTCCATTTGGGTTTTGAATTTATATTTGTTTTTTTATATTTTTTTTTATATTTGGGTTTGTCATTTGTGGGTATGTATATGTGATTTTGGTGGTTGTTAATGGTGGTGGTTGCTTGGTTTTATTGTTGTGGTTTGGGTTTTCAGTGGTGGTGGCAATCTTTTTGGGTAATTTTTGTGGTGACGCGGGTTGAGTTTTGGTGGAAGGTGGTTGTGTGGGTTTTTTGGAGAGAGAAACAAGAAGAGAGGAAAAAGAAATGAAAGACTAGAGAGAGAAACAAGATTTTTATATTATTTGATGCTATAGTTTATCTTATGTTAGTGAGTTGTATAAAAAAATAGAAACTAAGATGTCAAGTGAGTTGTAAAATGAGATAGTAAAATAGATAAAGTAGGTTTTGAGGATGTAAAATAGGTGTTTCTTAACAAACCTAGATGCTAGTGCTCACCTTGGTAGTAGAGTTCGTGTAAGGATGCTAAATTTGGATTTGGCTACAATGCTTCAATTACATCATCATCATTGTGAATGTAAGGTTGAATTTAATCAACCATCTTATTGGTTTTATTCCGTACCAAATTTTCTTGTATTTTAGCAATTAGTAACCCTGTATTTAAGTAGGATTCTTGTAAGGATAGTGTGTGAGAAGATGTAAAGAAATGCTAAAGATTGTGCAAGGATGCAGAGTTTCGCGGCTAGGACTCACGGGTGACTCGCGACTGGGAGCCACTAACTGCAGGCACATGAGAAGCACACGAGGGAGGTGAAGGGTCACGTCAGCTGTCGCACTACAAGACAAAAGTCCTAGGCTGGCTAGGTCGTTAACTCGCGGCTGGAACTCGCGACTTAAACCAGTTGCGAGGCCAAGCCGCCAAACCATCTTGTTTGGGAAAAATTGACTCTTCGCATTCCTTTCTCACCCCACTATATAAAGACTCTTATACCCACCAAATATAGAGAGCTTGCAGAGAGAATTTTGTGAGAGAAACCCTAGAGAAAAACAAGATTGATTCATCCACAATCTTTACCTTAGAGACTCTTCAAATTTCTCTACTCTCTTCCTCTCCATTGTTACATTCTTGAGAGGTTCTTGACCAAATATTTTTCTCACCATACCCATATCAGTGAGAAGGTTCATTTGGTGCTTTTGGGAAGCAGTTAGGAAGGAACCAATTCACATTAGTTGATGCTATGGGCTATAGCGGAATCCGGTAAGTTAGAGAAGAAAAAGGTTCGGTGCAACCTCGTTGGAGCAAGAAGCTTGGAGGGCTTAGGTACATCGGGTAGATTAGGCTTGGAGGGTCTATTGCTGTTCATATATCCCAACTACATTTTCTAGTGGATTATTGACCGCTTGGAGGGTGGTAGAGAGGTTTTATGCCGAGGGTTTCGATTTCCTCCTCGATAACACATTGTGTGTTGTCCGTGTGTTTGCATCTTCCTTTCCTTTATCTTTGTCATTTATTTATTTCTGTGGATGTGTTTATATTTGGCTTAGATTATTTATCAATTTTGTGTTTGGCTTATGTTCATGTTCCACACATTAATTGTTTGATAATAAGCTTGAATTGATATTTTGTAATTTGGGGTCTAAACGTTCAAGGGTGTTTCATACCCATTTTGAACATTCAGTGAATCCCTCCAACTTTTCTGACCATAGAAATCCAGTCTCATACCCAAAAGGTTTTTCTTGTGCTTCAATTCTGCTTTCTTAGCCTCACCCCCACTAATCAAATTTTCTAGCCCATCCAAGTAAAGAATCCTTGGTGTATTATATTCTTAAACATTACTATATTACATGCTTTGTTAACTTTTAGCACTATCACTACTCAGAATGAACTTGTTCAATGTTCAAAGAGAGCTTAATTTTCCAATTCCTTTTGGCAGCTATCTTAGATTTCAAGCTCAAATTGCCTCAAGTTGATAAGTTTCCCAATCCCTTGAGGTAGTCACTTGAGACTTTGACACCAACAAAGGCTCTGGGATTTCAAACTGCACAAACAAACGTTTGAGTGTTTTTTTTTTTTTTTTTTTTTTTTTGTTGATAACTTGATATGTTCAAGTTTACTTTTTATTAAATTTTGTTTAATTTAAGTTTCTTAACGATTCTCCTAAAAAAATTATTGGAGCTGCCATTTCATGTTCATAATTATGGGACCACACAAGAGGATTGCTACGCTCATTTGGACTTGAGCTTCAGGTTTTTGCATTGAGTGACCAAGTTAATGGTGTTTTGGGCAAAACTTCTGTGAGCAATTATGTGAGTAAGGTGAAGGAGGGAGTTGTCATGTCATACCTGTTTTGGGTGGTGATAAAGAATTCTCACTTTCAAGTCTCTTTGCCATGGACTGTGCCGTAGCAAGATTAGTCAGTTCACGGAAAGCCATTCTTTGGAGAACTTGGAGTATGGCAATCTACATTGTTCTAGTTGGATGGACAGCCATGGAATAGTTTTTAAGAGATAATTAATCATTTCTTGCTCTTTAGTACTCAATCTAGCTACCTAATGAGCTATATATGTTTAGAGCGGAAAAATCTTGTTATGTGCCAGTCTCATGAGACTCTCCATTGGAGCACTCTTTTGTCATAAAATTTTAGTAAGGTCAGAGTCATCATCAATGACACATGTCTGGCCATTTCATTAATGTCTTTGTTCAATTAGTTCGCGGAAAATTATTAGGTCCTTCCGGAGTACCATAAATGCGTGCTCCCTCCTCTCATATGAATGGTGGGTCCTACCATGAATTTAATTAGTGGGATCCACCATTCATGTGAGAGGAGGGAGCACGCATTTATGGTACTCCGGGAGTACACAATAATTTCCCTTAGTTCGTATATTACAACACAATGGTAAGTTATAAATACTATGCTCCTTTCTTATATTAGAAGTGGGTGGCTCATACAGAATGCGAAGACAGAATTAGAACTTCTTGGACTCTGGAGGTAATGTCAGGAAGTCCGATGTTTCGATTATTTGAAAAAATAAAGAGATGCCGCCTGGACCTTCTCAGTTGGAGCAGAGTTGCTTTCGGGGATACAAGAGCCAGGTTGAATCAAAAGCAATTGGAGTTAGACGAGCTTACTCGGGGGGATTTCTCCTCAAATTTGGGAAGAATTACGGAGGTAAAAAAAGACATCACTGAACTTCTACATCATGAGGAGGTCTTTTGGAAACAGCGGTCTAGAGCAGTATGGCTCCCTGCTGGGGATAAGAACACAAAGTTCTTTCACCAGCGGGCAAGCCATAGACGACGCCAAAATCATATTGCAGGTCTGTATGATGGGCAAGGAGTTTGGCAAACAGATGAGGGTCAAGTGGCTAATATAGCCGAAGAGTTTTACAGAGAGTTGTTTACCTCCAGTAACCCGATACACATGGATGGGGTGTTGGACTCTGTAGACCGAGTTGTTACTGAAGGGATGAATGCAACTTTAGGGCAACCATACACTGCAGAAGAGGTTCGTACAGCATTGTTTCAGATGCACCCCTCCAAAGCCCCGGGACCGGATGGTATGTCTCCTTTTTTCTTTCAAAAGTATTGGCATATTGTTGGGAGGGATGTTACCTCTGCCGTGCTCTCTTCTTTACATTCAGGGAGATGCCTCCGTAAAATGAATTTTAACCACATTGTGCTTGTCCCTAAAGTGAATGACCCCCAGCATATTACTGAATTTCGGCCGATCAGCCTGAGTAATGTAATCTCTAGAATTGTATCCAAGGTATTAGCGAACAGATTGAAATCTATCCTCCCTAATGTTATCTCGGATGCACAGAGTGCTTTTGTACCAGGTAGACTTATTACTGATAATACAACAGTGGCATTTGAGATGTTGCATCGAATGCGAAATAGGAGACGAGGGCGTACTGGGCACATGGCTATCAAGCTTGATATTAGTAAAGCATATGATCGAGTGGAATGGACTTTCCTTAGAAGGATAATGCTCAAGTTGGGGTTAGCCGAGCAGTGGGTAAATATGGCCATGGAAACGGTTTGTACAGCCTCCTACTCCATTCTTATCAATGGAGAACCAAAAGGTTACGTCACTCCTACTCGAGGACTAAGGCAAGGGGACCCACTCTCTCCTTATTTGTTCTTATTATGTGCTGAGGGTCTCTCATCTATGCTTAGGAAAGCTACAGAAAGTAATCAGGTACATGGATTATTGTCTTGTCGTGGGGGTGTTAAGATATCTCATCTTCTTTTTGCTGATGATACTTTGATTTTCTGTGAGGCTCGCGTTAGGGAGTGCCAAAACCTTTTAGCTGTATTGGCCCAATATGAAGCTGCTTCTGGCCAAGCTATCAATAGGCAAAAAACAACTCTCTTCTTTAGCCGAAACACTACACCTGAAGTTAAGCAAGAGATTCAAGCCTTACTTGGTGCACAAGTGATGAGTGACTGTGAGAAATATTTGGGATTACCAATGATAGGGGGGCAATCCAAGGTGTCTACCTTTAAGGAGCTGCTAGAACGCATAACTAATAAGGTAATGGGGTGGAAAGAGAGACATATTTCAAAAGCTGGAAGGGAGGTATTGATCAAGACTGTGGCACAGGCTATCCTGACTTATTCTATGAGTCTCTTCAAAATTCCTAAGGCAATATGTGATGGTATAAACTCTGTTTTGGCAAAATATTGGTGGGGTCAATCTCGAAATGAGAAAAAAATTCATTGGATTAACTGGAATAAGCTTTGTTCCCCAAAGAATAAAGGAGGCATTGGATTCCGTGACATTCATGCTTTCAATCTAGCCATGCTTGCCAAACAAGCTTGGAGTCTTATCCAAGGTTCCCACTCTCTGTTTTATAGGGTGTATAAAGCTCGATATTTTCCTTCTTGCTCGTTTATGGAAGCTGAATTGGGTAGCAACCCCTCCTTTGTCTGGCGCAGCCTCCTTCAAGCAAGGAAGCTCATTACTGCGGGTTCTGCCTGGAAGATTGGCGATGGTGAAACTGTAGGTATAGAAAGCCATAAATGGCTCCCAAGGCCTCCTAGTTTCAAGCCTGGTGCTGACAGATCCTTAAAAGTGTGTCATTTGTTTGATGCTGATACCAGACAGTGGAACAGACCCTTGATTCAGTCACTATTCCATGCTTCCACAAGAGATGATATTCTGCGGATTAAGCTCGGGGATGCACGGACACGCGATAAGCTTCACTGGATTGAAACGAAGAGTCGAACATTCTCGGTTAAATCCGCCTACCATGTTGCACTGCGTCTTTCCAATGCATCCATGGGGGAACACTCTCTTGCTCACCAGGATAAAGGCTTGTGGAACAAGGTTTGGTCCCTTAATACTCCCCCGAAGGTCCGGAACTTCATTTGGAGGGCTTGTTCTGACATCCTCCCTACTAGAGTAAATCTTCGGCGGCGGAAGTTACAGCTTGACCCGAAATGTGGCTTTTGTGGACAGCAGGATGAGACAACAAGCCACGTCCTGTGGGAGTGTCCGTTTGCTCGGTGCACTTGGTCCCATGTTCGGGGTAAAATTCAGAAGTCTAACTCCGCAGCTTCTTGTTTTCACCTACTGACTAGGCAGATGATTGGTAGACTTCCGAAGAAAGAGCTGGAAGCGTGGGCTATGATTTCTTGGTCTCTGTGGAATGCTCGAAATAAGTTTCATTTTGAGCAAGTCTGGACTCAACCAGCGGGGATTCATCGTGGAGCAATGGTGTTCCTTGAGGAGTATCAGAGACACATGGCAGCTCTCCACCCTGTTTAGTAGGGATAGTACACATGTCTTTCTTTTTTTTTTTTTTTTGCTAGTTTTTTTTCGTGTTTGTTTTGTTCTTTTTCTGAGCCCAGTAGCTAAGCATTGCCTCTGTGTAGGCTTTTTTGCTTCTGACACTCTTCTTACAAAGTAGTTGTACTTTTAAGTTTATTTAATACAATTTTATCGCCTTTGGTCAAAAAAAAAAAAAAAAAAAAAAAAAAAATAAATACTATGCTCCTTTCTTTTGCATTGAAAAAAAAAAAACATTAAATAACAGCAAAATGTGCATTTAGTTAGAGTATAATAAATAACTCTAAATTACAGCGTGCAAATTCAAAATTAACTAAACTTTCAGAGAAAAAAATGTGTTAAATTATGAGAGACCCCCACTTGTTACAAAAAGCTTGCCAAGCTCTACATATAAGAAACAAAACTTCACTTGTTTCAATCTGTTGGCTAGAAGGTAAAATATGAAAAACCTAAAAAAGTGAAGGGGAAACAAAAGAAGTAAAAAAAAAAACAGAACACCTGCAATATTAGACATTAGGCTTAAAAAATCGACGGTGGCAGATAAATAAGGATGGGGCTCTTAACTCTGTGTTTAGCGTCACTCCATTCCAGTGATGCTGATAAACTGGTAATATTGTTCAATGGTGGCCCTTTTATCACAACTGTGAAAGATTTGCTCTCGTGCAAGTGACTAATGTCTAAAAGATTTGCCCTTTTAGATCAAACTCTCACCTCTCTCTCATATTCATCAAACTCTTACCTCTGCTGTTGATTCATCATCCTCTCACTGTCGCCATCGAAGCTCACCGTCGCACCATCGCCACCAAAGCTCACCGTCGCCGATTCATCATCAATCTCCCTTTCATTTTTTTTTTCTTTCTTCCTCCACTCCTCACCGGCCCAACCCCGTTGCCCCACGCCGCCGACCCACGCTGACCCATCTCGCCCTCGCCGCCGACCCAAGCCCCAAGCCCCAAGTCCCAAGCTGACCTACATCGACCCATCTCGCCCTCTCTTCTGTCTGACCCATGTTGCCCTCTCCGACCCATCTCGGCCTCTCTTCTTTGTTTAGGTAACCAATTTCTTCAAAGCTCGCTTGTTGATTTACAAGTGAGTTGTCCCTGTCTTCTTCATCATGTAATGCTTAGGGTTTTTGATTTGGGGTTTTTGTTTCTAGTTTGCTAGAATTGGAATGATAAATTTTCCATGTCAGTTGGAAATTTTCTGTTTGCAAGGGAATTATATTTGTTGATTCTAATGATAAATTTGCAGAGAATTGGAATGATAAATATTATTATAGTATATGTATTATTTTATTACGTGAAAGTTAAAATAAAATCAACTGATGTTAGTTAGTTTGTAAAGTATGCTGGAAAAATCGATAAAGTAGCTTTTGGTATAGCCATAATTCACCAATGTGTATGCTAACTGGGTCAATTTGGCCAGCACCATGGGCTAACTCAGCTTGGTCATCCTTGAGTTTCATTTCAGATGTTGATAATCAATCAAGAAGAAAAATTATAAAACTCTTAAAAAGCCTAATTTTTCATATAAAAATTATTTTAGGGAAATATGAGATGATATCTTGAATGTATCAAAGAAGGTAGACAAAGTTTAAACCTATTTCAAATTTTACTAGTACTAGAGGCTTACAAAACTAAGGTGAGAATATAAATTTGGTTGGTGTAACTAATTAATAGTTATCTAAATTAATTTTTTGTGAATGGTGTCACTTGTATATAAGGATTATGTAATGAAACTTGTAGTATCTGTAACATTACCCATGAATTGAATATTATTCATTTCTTATTACAAAACGATGCTCTCTATTTCTTTCACTAGTCATGGAGAAAGTCTGTTTCACTGTTAATATTTTATTTTTGGATCAAATAGTATACAGATTGTCAGGGGATACTGAATACATTTTTGCATGTATAATGTTATTCTAAACCAGTTAGCATAATAACCACATTGCTTGTAATACCCCCCACATAATTTATTTGAGGTTATTATTAAGTTTTCCTTTTAATAACGGTTGGGCCATTATTATTATAATTGTTGGGCCATAGGTATTATTTTATTAATAATTGCAGCCCGCTACTCCACTAAGCCCATATCTCTAAAACAAACTACAGGGTAGAGGAAGAGACAGTCAGGGTTTTCATAGAAAAGGTTTTTTTTTCAAAGAGGCTAGGAGGAGTTTTCCTTGGAGTTAATTGAAGAGGCAACTAATTGTTTAGGTATGATTTTTTTCATCTCTTAGAATCAAAGAATTAAAAGAGTTAGTGATGTGCAGATTGTTAAGAAGGGGTATTTTCCTAGAATTGTTATTTAAACTATTAAATCCTAGATTGCCCATTGCCCTTGATGCGGGTCCTTGAACAGATTCATGGAATCTCAATTCCTAATTCATGAACACGGCTGAAAAATTTCAATTGTGGTTAATACATATATTACAGGATGGCTTTAACGTTAGGAGGGCTTAAACGTTGTTTCGTTGGATTAATATATATTAAATCCATGATTTTGGCTTAAGTCTTCTTCGATTTTGTACATATAATTTATATAAATAATGAGGCAATGATGCTGCCAACGTTCCAGTGGGGTTATGCTATTAAAATATTGGGGTTATAAATTAAAGTTTAGAATTGGCTTCCCATTAGATTTGTATATATTGAGGTTTTGTATATATTGTTCTCTGTGGGTCCCTAGATTTGTATATATCAGGTCTTCTATTAGATATATATGTATATATATATCTATATTAGGTCCTATTAGATTTCACGTTTTCTTTGATTATATTACTAGTTTAGGATTGACCCTAATGAGGAGGTGGCGTTCAATAATAACATGAAGTCTTGGAGTTGGTTTAATTCGATATTTGTTATATTGGTCAATTGTTTTAGAATTACTACTAGGTATTTTCGGATTTGATGTTTCTACGTATGGGAACTAGTTCTGCCTATATTATGACTCTAGGAAAATGAAGAGAAGGTTGTGGAGGATTATAGAGTTTTAGGAAGTAGTTTATGATCATGAAATTTCATGCTTATTGATTAAAGTAATTTTCTGTTTAGAGCTTACAGAAGACTAAAAGTGCTCGGCTGTGTTCGGATATATTGGCAAGAGAGGTAAGTAATTATGCATAATATGCACAAGTTTTGTCCATTAGGTTCTTAGAAGTTAAAAGTTTTGTATTTCAATCGTATATTTTCTAAAGTTTGTCAAAAGTATTTTTGCATCATTTTCGACTATTAAATAATGTTTTAAAGAGATACTTCGAATTTTAAATAAGTTTTAAACGTCCAAATTTCTTTTAAAAGATGATTTCTAAACAAAACAATTTTCCGTAAATAATTGAGCTTCAAAGTAAGTTTTCTAAAAAGGTTCTTGTTCTTTAAATTTGTTAAAACCGAGTGATTTCAAAGTTATATTCCTATTCTCCAAATGGTATTTAAAATGTTTCTTTTAACAAATTTAATTTTCAGATTTACTCAAGAATTGTAAAATATTTATATAAACTCTTCAGTTCTTATTCATTCCTAAGAGAGTCAAGCATCCTTTGATTTATGTTCTATTCGATATTGTGATATTTGATATGCCTCTGTATTTGAAAAGAAGTTGTTAATATCAAGTAAATCATTATATTTCGTATAAACTTTGATTTGTGATATGTGACTCGAAATAAGTGTTTTTAGAATTGATCAGATATATCAGATATATGTGTAAATCCGCTCACAGGATTGTATGTGAGAATATGTGTTGATCCCTCACCAGCAAGGGTTAGATGTTGGTATCCGCTCACAGGATTGTATGTGAGAATATGTGATGTGTATATGTGACACTGTGCTCTGATCAATTATATGTATGTGATTTCTAATGATTTTAAGATGTGATTACATGTGTATAAAGTGATTTATTATATGTTTTGGAATGATTATTTTTGATATCATTGAATGAGTTTGTGAATAATCAAAATACTCGTGCTTGGCTTGACTCTATCCTGTTGTGTATTTTGTATAATTACTTACTAGATGTGGCTCACCCCATCAATTACTATTTTTCAGATTAAAGTTTAGTTGGGGAACATAACCTTTGGACTGCTTCATAAGGTGCGAGGTAGAGTGTGGGAGCTTTAGGCGAAGTCAGTAATACTTGAAGTCTTAAAAGATTATTAGTTATATATTTTTTTATTCCGCTTTAGATTTCACAGTATTTGGAGATTATTCTAAATTGTGGATTTTAGCATTGTAAAAGATTGATCAAGAGCATTGTCTATTTGGAGTTTTATTGAATTATGTTTAAACTAAATATGTTTATTGAGTATATGTAAGATCAACAAGTAGTCATGCATCTAAATTCATGTTTCATGGATTTGGGTCGTGACATTGCTGGTAAACATTGAGCGATATGATTGCATTTGGAAATTTGAAATAAACTCTAACTATCTCTAATTGACACCATCAAGTGGTGGTTCTTGTAAAATGACACCAATCTTTAATAAAGCACTGTGAAAATGGGAGAATTTCAGGGGATTAACTGGTTGTCATTAGGGCTGATTTGATTGCAGCAGGAGACCAATCAAGGTGGAAAGTTTTGACATAGGCAGCAGCAGCAGTGAAATGAGGGCAGGGCAAGCCATTGATGTTCTAGAGACTATATTATAGACATTAAACCGGTCGTCAGAAGGATTCCCAGTTATTGATGTAAGTTAGAGTAAGCAGCTAGTATATCTATCCCAGGTGCCACAATATTTGGCTGCAAATGAAACATAATTTAAAACCCTCACACTGGTATATATGCTCACAACAACGTACACAAATTTATACCTACAACGGTAATCATTGCAAAGGGTTACCTTAAGTCTGGTGGGAGAGACATTGGGTGGACCTTGGGGTGAAAAGGAAGCCAGAAAGGGTGCAGCCACATTGCGTACTAATTTGAACTTGAATATGACAGCCTGAGGGTTTCTGAAAGTTTTACCAATAAAATAAAATCGATAAAGAATGTTAAAATATCAATTTGAAAATAAAAAGATGTAGAATGAGAATAAATAAAATTAAAGTGGTTTAAAAAAAAAAAAACATTTGCTGTTATATATATATATATATATATATTCTGTATTTAGAATTATATGTTACAGTGATCCCTAAGTAAGTAAGGTGGGTATATATAGGAGTTAAAGTTAGGCTAACTCTATATTAGTATGAGGCTACAATATACTTTGGTAACAACATTTTTAACTATAAAAAATTTGATTCCTCATGCTAACTTTGTTGAGTTGATATATGTATCAATTTTGACAGCAGCATTATCATCAACATTGGCAGCGGGGATGGAAAATGTAAAGCCTGTATCTAAGTGCTCATGGCTAGATATAAATGTATAATCATCCCGATCCCACATATTTCCTTGATGTATTCTGGAGTTGCATAGCACAATCTTTCCCTTCACTTTGTTCTCGTCCAAACCCCCATAATCACAAGACCTGACCAATTCTTCAATTGATTAGTGCTACTAATATCAACAGTCTAAATATAATAAGTTAGTTGATCATCAGTTACAGTACTATAAATCATGAAATAGAAAATGTTTTCTAATTACCAGGGAGATGAATCTGGAGTTATACTACTATTGGCTGCTTCAGCAGCGCTGTTAGAGGGTAAATCCTCCTTTTTGGTGAAAACGTGTTGACGGAAAATCCCTGTTATTCAATGAAAATGCACCAGTAAATGTTTGATTTCAAGTGAAATGAAAAAAAGGATCATCCCCATTATAATTCTTGTGACAAAAGTTGCGTAAGTATCATCCCCATTTTGAAATCTTTTCATTTTTTTGGTTCAAATTAAATATTATATCATTTAAAAATTTCAAGGGTAGCAAGAGTGTCGTTTGTATAAACTACTGAAAAATTGTGTTTTGAGTTTAAAATGAGTGTTTGTGTTAAAAACCATGAGGAGTTGTAGTTGCAAAACAAAATTTTAAGTTTTAAAAACGATATTTTAATCTCCCAAAACATCTAACTAAATGGACATCAAAACTTTGTACACTTTCCCAAATAGAAAGAATGGACTTACATCAGTTTCTATGCCATTTCCAAGTTTAACCGGAGTACTAAACCGCCTATCCACTCCAGAAGCTATCGCGTTCTCTACAATATTTGCATATGGGCCATCGTTCCCCCCCAACATGTTGTCCAAATCCCCTTCATCATTGCATGGAAGGCACTGATTGCAATGGGATCGTCAATGTAGCTAGTTGCGTCCCTCTCAATAGATATTGACATCAAGTCAACTCCGTCATTAATGGCTTCATCCATTCCAACCAGAAGGTCATTGATGGAACAAACTTTGGGTATTGGAGGATGCCGATAGAAGATTATCTCTATGGGAAGAAGTTGCATCTGTCTCTTTTGGGGATGAAACCTGATACTATGAAAGTTGAAGAATGAAATCTTCTTGATAGATAGGTACTGGGAGTTATTCGATTAACTCTGTCAAGATCAGTTGCACACAATGTTGTGAAGGAAAAGACCACAGTGATCCTAATGAAGGCTTTGTCTGGTATGTATGAAAAGCCGTTGGCTAACAACAAGGTGCAGACGATTAAGAAGTTATTAAATCTAAAGAAGGCAGAAGGCACTCCTGTAGCATAACATCTGAATGAGTTTAATACAATCACAAATCAATTATCCTTAGTGGAAATAGAATTTGATGATGAGGTTCGTGCATTGATTATTTTGGCTTTTTTACCAAATAGTTGGGAAGCCATGAGAATGGCGGTGAGTAATTTTGCAGGGAAAAGCAAACTCAAATATGATGATATTCGAGATTTCATTTTAAGTGAAGAGGTTCGCAGGAGAGATGCAAATATAGACAATGCACAAGATCAGAGTTAGAAGCAGAGGACCTAATAATAAAAAATTTAATGGTAGGTCACAATCAAGAGATAGATCTCAGTTCAAGGAAATGAGAGAATGCGTCTATTGTGGGAAAAAAGGCCACTTAAGAAAAGATTGTTGGCATTGGAATAAAAAATAAATTGAAGGTAAAGATGAAAAGAATGATAATGAGAAAAATATTACAGTTGCTGTGATTGCTAAGGATGTTGTGGTGCTCTTTGTTGAAGAACAAAAGTGTGAGCATGCTGCTAATAATGATGTTGAGTAGGTTGTTGATTTTGTAGCCTCACACCATGTTATCCCTAGGAAAGGGTTGTTTACCATGTACAAAGTGGTGGACTTTGGTACCGTGAAGATGAGTAATTCTAGTTATTCGAAAATTGTGAAAATTGGTGATGCGTGCATTGAAACCAATGTTAGTAGCATTGTGATGTTGAAGGAAGTGCAACATGTTCCAGATTTAAGGATAAATGTGTTTTCTACATTGGTTATGGACCGAGCGGGTTATTGTAACTACCTTGGTAATGGAAGATGGAAACTTACTAAGGGATCATTGGTTGTTGCAAGAGGACATGCATGTTGCGGTATGTACAGGACTCATGTGAAGACCTATAAGAAGAAGTTCAATGAGATTAAAGATTTTGAGAAAACTCCAAAGATGAGAGTTGGGATTAATGGTGATGATACCAAAAGGGTGAAATTCTCATTGCCTGATAGTGTTTTAGAAGAGGAAGTGTTAGGTGATGAAGAATATGAAGATGTTAAGGCTGCATAGGATGATGATGAAGTGAAAGACCTTGGAGGTCTTGAGTAGAGGGAGCACCACTTTCCACTAGAGATTGAAGAACCTCACGAGAAGAGGACTACTAGAGAACATCGAATTGTTAGCTTCAAGAAGAAATGAGCTTTTGATGAGGGAGAGCCAAGGGATTGGATTAAGAAATCCAAGATGAGATGAATTCTTTGAGAATGAAAGGTATTGATGTTGATGAGGTGTTCTTAGTGCTGGTGAAAATAATGACCGACATGGAATTGAATTGAAGAGCTAGATTGAAGATCTCCTCCCATCAGTAGGTTGGAGGGGGAGATTGTTAGGTGCATGGCACCAAAGTCCAGCCCACATTACATTAGAGCCCAACTAAGTGAGCCATGTGGGATATGCCAAGAAGCTACTCCTATTGTAATTAGTAGTTAAGTGTGTCAAATAATTAATGCTTGAAGAATCCTAGTTTAAATACAATTAAAGTTTGTGCTAGGAATCCTAGTATTACTAGGAGTGTAAGGTGGCTAAAGTTTTTTTTTAATATAAAAAACATGTGTGTGCCGCATAAGATGGTGTGATAGCAGCAACAAGGATAGCTGCACAAGAAAAAAGAGAGAACAACCAAGAGGGAGCCGCTTAGAGAAAAAGAAGACAATCTAGAGAGAGTTGTGCGTGGAGAAGAAAATAAAAAGGAGAGAGTAAAGTGTTGTTGCCTTTAAGAAAGATAATTAGTGTGTGTATGTGTGTGTGTGAGGAAAGAAAAATAAGAGAGATTTTTCTTTAGCCGTGAGATATACACAAGAATTATTGTAATTGATTTGATAATAGTGAAATTATTTGGAGTTTGTTCCATGGTTTTTCCCTTCAAAAAGAAAGGGTTTTCCATGTAAATATTTGTGTTCTTGTGTGTGATTGTTATTTTGGATTGCTAATATTTGTGATAATATTATTTAGGACCCAATAGTGTGAGTGCCATGGCCTTTCTCATTTGCTGGGTATAGAATTGATGGGCAATGGTTTTGTCTTGGTGGAAGAACTGTGCACCTATTTCATTGCTACATAAAAGGCCAAATAGCTTGGAAATTAAATGAGAGATTCATGCATGAACAGAAGTATTATTTTAAAATTCATTTTCAGCTTAAGTAATGCTAAAAAAACAACATTGCTTCTTTTTTTAGAATTGTTGATATGATCTGTTATGATTAGAATAATATCATTTTCATTTTGATTCACTCGATATGGTTTTTATTGCACACCACCGCATTAACTATTGTGAACAAAGTAATAAATTCAAATTGTGTTACTAGACATAATGTTTTGTGGTTGGTCACAATCGAGGAGAAAAATTGAGATTGTTTACTTGTTACAGCCAGTGAAGTTGACTCCTACTTGGCATGAACCCTTTTATTTTGATAGAGGAGGTCCAAATCCTTTGTCGTCAAAACTTGGGGCATCCATATAAATTCCTAAAAAATAAGGGGAGGAAATGAAAAAAAGTGATCAAAATTTCTCCATGATGACATGTAAAAATGGAGAAAATGAAAGCTCTATGAGAAGAAGTCTTAATTTATTAATTACCTGTATCTAAAACACCGACAATAATATTACTTTCAATTTGATGATTTCTCTTCACCAAGAGAGACATTCTTATGAAATCCCATGATCTTGTTGTATGAAGTTTCCTCATTCTGCTAAGAAACACTGACACCACATTTTTGTTCTCTATAAAGGATGCATATATGTATATAAATTACATAGGCCAACCATTGCAAGAGAAAAATTTTAAAAAGAAAAAGAGATAAATAAATGTTGTGTAACATGATGTTTTTGGTGTGCACCTCGTAGTCTTTGAACTTCATACGGCAATAGGTTTGTTGCAAATGCATTAAAACTCTTCGTGTAGCTATGTATTTTGGACTGTTGGGCAATACGAGCACTGAAAAGTGACAATACTCGATAGTTTAATTGTCTACCCAAATGTTACAATTTGTTGCAAAGTAGCTGTCATGTCATATATATGGATTACTCTAAAAACTAATTTTAATTATGTAGGACCTTCTACTAATCACTAGGATCCTCGTATGGTGCAGAGTTATTCTTACCCCAAGATATAGAGACTATCCAATCTGATGATGCCGAAAAATCGTCAGTAAGCCACATGGTCCTCACGTACTCCTGACAAGAACCTACACAACACAAAAGCTAAAGACCTTAAGAGGAGTACAGTGTGGTACCGGCCAAATACCCTCCGAAGGTCAAGTTAGATCTCTTTTCACAACTCTAGAGTGCCAGAGCTGGGATGAATTATGCGTACCTTGGTTTGTGAAGGTATTGGAGCTTTTATAGTAGTAAAGGGTTGACATCTCTTCCTTGGACTAGAAGTCTTTTCTTTATAGGAATCCTTATGAGCGTATATTACGAAATCCTTTCCTTGTAGGAGACTAACACTAAATGTGGAATATAAGACATTTCCTTATATACACATGCATGGTACCCAAGACATTTCCTTATGTTGGAACCGTCAGCTTTTGTACTGTCAGTTTTCATCCTCATATACTGACCTCGTCAGCTTAAAGCTATAGGGTACTAATCGTTTGGTTGATGGCAAAAAACAAAGCCGACGGATTGGTTTGGAACCTTTCCTATGGTGAACGCATATTTACAATTTTACCCTTATTAGCTGCCCCCTACTCCATATCCTTGTCAGCTTAAATTGACGGGTTATAAAGTTAGATTTTCATTTGCTACATCTTCACCTGGCTAGGAGAGAGGGAAAACATTTCCTCGGGCAGCCATTATTAAATGCTCTGACACGCGTCGCATCCCGGTTGGCTCTACTTCTGGACAAAGGCGTTGCTTCGTCTTCCGTACATTTTCCCCTTATATATAACTCGTTTCTCCCCCTCATTTCTCCCATTTCCTCCTTGCTGATTTCTTGAGAGAAAGCTCGTTGCCTTTATTCCGTCATTTGGCTACTCCGTCTCTTGCACTTCTACCGTCACATCTTGAATCGTCACTTGTTCAACAGACATACTTGTAAGTTCTCTCTCCATTTATACATATGTATTTTATCTTAATTTTAATTAACTTTATAGTGAGGCCATCATCTTAGATTCTTAGAATGAATCCGTCACTTGTAGGTAGTCAGATGTTAATTGACGCGTCGAGTGATCAGTCGTCAGTCCGCGATGGAGCGGGCTACGACAAGTTATTCGGTTCAGGTCATGAGTCAGAGGGCTTTTCTTGGTCGTTAGAGAGGGAAACGTCAGCCCAATCTCTTGACAAGGAAGTCGAAAGTCATGGAGAGGAAGGTGAGGAAGAAATAGTAGGTGAGGGTGAAGTTGAGGAAGGAGAAGATGAGAGAGATAGTGACAGAGAAGGAGATGAAGGTGACGCGGAGTCCTATGAAGGAACTTCAGGAAGTCCTGGAGGTAACGATCCCTTCATCCTTCCCGAGGATTGGTCTATGAATAAATTTCTACCAAAGATGAGTGAAAGAGTTTTGAAGGATTTGCACACCTGTTACCAAATCCCAGACCATATCTCAATCCGTCTCCCTAGGAAAAAGGAAAAGTGTTATATGGGAAGAACTGTGGACGTTGGTATGTACGACGCCATGTTTGTGGCGGGGCTTAGATTACCACTGACGGCTTTGCATCATCAGCTAGCTGACTTTATGGGATTATCCGTCAGCCAGATCGCTCCGAATGCTTGGAGGATCTTTATAGATGTTGGGATCTTATGGGGTCGTTTGAGTGGAGGGAACTGTCAGCTTACGTTGGACGAGTTCTTCTATTGCTACAGACCCAAGCACATCGTTTCTTCTAAGGGGACATATCATTTTACAGCCCGAGAGATAGACTTGAAGCTAGTGTCTGACATGCTAGATTCTAATAGAAACTGGAAAAGTAGATTCTTTTTTGTTGAAGGGACGGATTGGGTATGCTGTCAGGAGGAATGGGAAACAATACCCCGTGGTTATTTTGACAACACTTGGGCTTTTGTCAGGGATTCAAGTTCATCCCGTCTGCTTTTTCTCTTTGTTTATTCTTTCCAAGCTTTTAACCCCAGCTGCTTCTTCTTGTTTTCAGCTAGCATTCGCCCTTATTTATCAGAGGAGCAAGAAGAATTTATTTGCCAAGTAACAGAAATCCCGTTGGGCGAACGGAAGTGTCGGGATCTCATCACACTCGATACTTTGCACGCTTATTGTGGGGGCCCTGAACCAACAAAAGAAGCTCGTAGACTAGATGAATACTCTCGTCATCATGAGTAGACTTCCTATCATTCCCGTCATTTTTATTTCTACCGTCGTCTTTTCTAATTCATGTCCGTTGTCTTCTCAGAAATGGAGGCAGCTAAGCAAAGGGTAAGGGTGGCAACTACCTGTAAGAAAGAGGAAGAGAAAAAAACCAAGGCAGGGGAGTCCTCATCAGCCTCCAAAATCGTTGGTAAGGGGGTAGCTAAGAGGAAAAATGACGGGAAGGATGACTGTCCTTCAAAAAAGCCATTCGTCACTCTTGGAGGGAAGTCTTCTAAGAAGTCGTCACCTCCAAAGCACGGGGCTGGTAAGGGTTTAATGACGATGCCAGGCCCCGTTGCTCCAGATTATGAATGCCGTCTCCTTACCCATAAGGATTATGCGATCGAGATGCTTGAGTCCATTATTAAAGACAAAGACGCAGACCCTTGTGTTGGCCAGGCGACGGGGGAGCTAGGGGACTCGGGCCTTTATGACCTTGCTCGAGTAAGTATTATTCACTTTTTCCTTTACCTATCCACTTCCATATTAACTAGCTGACGGTGACTGTGTCTTCGTAGGCACTGGTTCGCATGAAAGCCTTACAGGTTAAGGGTGTTGCCAATGAGGGAGTGATTGCCCGTCAGGAGAAACGCATCAAGAACCTGACAGATGGGCAAACTCAGTACAAGGATGCCCTTTGCACTCTTAATGCAAAGGTGAAGGTGCTGAAAGAAAAACTGGAAGAGGAGGGTCGTCAGAGGAAGAAAGACCTTGAAGCCAAGGAGACAGCGGAGAAGGAGCTGACGGCCCTTCAGGGTAAGGTGGAGACAGCCAAAGCCAAAGCTGTAAAGGATTTTAAGGAGTCTTATGCTTTCATCGATTCCTACGCCGATTTCTACGGTACTAGGTTTAAAGACTGCCTCAAGCAAGTCATGTCAACTTTCCCAGAGTTGGACCTATCTAGGATTAACATGGATGACCCTATTCCAGCGACACTTGTTGGTGACGTCGTTGTGGGTCAGAGTGACGATCCTCCTGAATCGGATCTTCCTTCCAAGGATGATAGCGTCATCCTTGCTCAACCTGCCGCGAATCCTCCCGTCACAACTCCTAATCCATCTGTTGAGTTCTTAAATGTGGAGATCCCTCTTGATAAAGCTGAAGGGAACAAGAGTGACGCTCCTGTTGCTTAGCCTTAATTTTTTGTTTGTTTTGCTATTTAATTTGCAAACAATGATTTTAAGTGCCTTTTTGTTTTTGGGCTTTTATTTGTAAGTGAATTACTTTCATTGGTACTTTGTATCCGTCACTTTTATCGCTTTAGTTTCTTTATAATTTGATGCAAAGTCATGTTGGTAGTAAGATGATCGTCCAACGTGGACTCATTTACTTTTGCAAACTCGTCTATTTTGTGATGTTATCTATCTTAGAGACTAGATTTAACTTGTCACTTTATAATCTCGTCTATTTTGTGAAGTCGTTAGCTTCATGACATCGTCCACTCTGTGGATTTGTCTACTTCATGAACTTGTCCACTATATTTGCTTTTCTGGTGACGAGGTCGTCAGCCCTTATGGTCGTCGAGCTTGTGGACTTGGAAATTTATCCACTGTTAAATAATGGTACTTTCATGAGGCTGTCAACTTTAATGACCACTTAAGTAGACAGTAATTTAGTGAGACCGTCAGCTCCAATGGTTACTTAAGTAAATGGTAATTTTTATGAAACCGTCATCTTTAATGACCTCATCTACTTTATTAAATAATGGGTTCGTCCATTTTATGGACCTTTAGTTGGTCCTTTCTAGGGATTTTAACAACGTTTTATCCTCTTGGGATAGAGTTGTCCACTTTATGGACTTATCAGTGTCGTCCACTTTATGTAAATTAATAAGTTTGTCCAATCTATGGATTTGATAATTTTTCATCTTCTTAAGCTGAAGTCATCCATTGTACGTTGGGGCCGTCTGTTTTGTCGACCCGTCTACTTTGTGGATTCGCTTATGGATTTGACATTGTTTCACCTTTTTGGGGTGAAGTTTTCCATTTTATGGACATAATGGAGTCGTCTACTTTGTAGATGATAATATGAGTAGACAATAATATTTCATGAAGTCGTCTTTTTTATGGACACTGATAATAAGCTCGTCTATTTTGTAGACATGATGAATTTTCAACCTTGTGAAGTCATCCACTGTTATGGACTTTTATGGACTTGAAACATCTTAACCATATCTGAATAAATTCCTCTTATTATGATAAACCATGCATTCGTAGAAAAAGTAGAAGACTTGTCCTTTGGGCTTTAAAAGAGTTATTGTAAAAACTAAAGTAAATAGAAAAACTGAGGAATATAGCTAAAATTAACCAAGGTAAGCTAGAAATAAGGGGGTGCCGTTCTTCGCGCTATCCTCTCTACTGGTAGTATTTTCGTAGGTGTTCGGTGTTCCATGGATGGTGTAGTTTTTGTCCATCCAGTGTCTCTAGGTGGTAGGTGCCCTTCCTTTGCCATGATGTGATTCGGTAAGGTCCTTCCCAATTGGGGCTAAGCTTCCCTTGGGTAGGATCCCTAGCAGTGCCCATGACCTTCCTTAAAACGAGATCTCCAACCTGAAAGTCTCTGTGTCGAACTCGAGAGTTGTAGTGTTTAGCCATGCTGTCCTGGTATCGTGTGAGCCTTTGTTCTGCTGTCGCCCTGACTTCATCAATTAGATCAAGCTGTAGATGCCTAGCCTCGTCATTTTTGCTTTCAACATGATTGTTCACCCTGTAGCTTATGAGTCTAACCTCGGCTGGAATGATTGCTTCACTCCTATATGTTAGCCGAAATGGTGTCTCCCCTGTAGGAGTTCGTGCTGTTGTCCTATACACCCATAGTATGCTTGGCAGTTCTTTTGGCCATATGTTCTTTGCTCCCTTGAGCCGAGTCTTGATAATCTTAAGTAAAGATCAGTTCGTGACTTCAACTTATCCGTTAACTTGAGGGTGGGCAGGGGAGGAGTAGTGATTTCTGATTCCTAGTTGTGAGCAAAAGTCCCGAAAGGAGTTGTTGTCGTTGTTTCCCGTTGTCTGAGATTAAGACTCTAAGGATCCTAAACCTGCATATGATGAACCTCCAAACGAAGCTTCGCATGTTCCTTTCTGTGATGGTGGCCAAGGCATCAGCTTCCACCCATTTTGTGAAGTAGTCTATGCCCACTATTAGGAACTTTAGTTGTCGCACCGCTATTGGGAATGGTCCCATGATGTCTAGTCCTCACTAGGCGAAAGACCATGGGGCTGTCATGGGGCTCAACTCTTCGGATAACTATCTGATGATGTTGCTGAATCTTGGGCATTTGTTGCAGGTATTGACATAAGTCTGGGCATATTTTTGCATGGTGGGCTAGTAGTACCCTGCTCGAATCAGTTTGTGTACCAATGATCATGAGTGATTTCTGTAAATCCCTTCATAAACTTCTCTTATGACATAATCCGCTTCTTCAGGGCCCAAACATTTTAGGTATGGGCGGGAGAAGCCTCTTTTATACAAGACGTCCTTTATCAAGACGAATCGCACTGCTTGGACCTTCAGCTTTCTTGTGGCCTCCCTTCCGTCTGGTAAGACTCCGTTTTTCAAGTAAGAGATTAACGACATGATCCAATTGTTCTTAGAACCTATCTCCTGCATGTCGATGGAATCTATTAGTGGAGAAAGCTGAATGAAAGAAAGTATGTTATCAAGAGTAGTCATATGTTCGGCTGAAGCGGCTTTGGCAAAGCGGTCGGCTTGCTTGTTTTCACCTCTGGGGATTTGGATAATTTTTGCGTTCAGCTTGTCAACCCTTCTCTTTACTTAGTCTGATATCTCTTCATTCTTTCGCCTCTGCACTCATAATCCCCTTTTACTTGGTTAGTGACGACTTGAGAGTCGCAGTAAAGAACCACGCTTGCCGCTCCCGCTGCTTTGGCGAGATCAAGCCCGGCCACTAAAGCTTCGTACTCTGCTTCATTGTTGGTGGTAGGGAAGTCAAGGCAGACCATACAATCAATCTGGTCTCCTTCAGGAGGATGAAGCACGACACTTACACCCCTGGCCTGCCTATTGGACAACCTTTCTGTATGTATACTCCACTGTGGACATTCATCTGCCCCCTTGTCTTCCCCGTCAGTGAATTCTGCTATGAAGTCAGCGACAACCTGTCTTTTGATGGCGATGCGTAGGCGGTACTAGATGTCAAACTCGCTCAACTCTATTGCCCATAGTGCCAACCGACCAACGACTTCGGGGTTGCTTATTGCCCTTCGTAATGGCTTGTCGATCAAGACGATCATTGTGTGGACTTGGAAGTATGGCTTAAGTTTGCAGGCTGCCGTAACTAAAGCGAAGGCGAGCTTTTCCATGGGTGGATACCTTTCCTCTGCACCACGAAATGCCCGGCTGGTGTAGTATACGGGCTTTTAAACCTTATCTTCTTCTCTGATCAAGGTTGCGTTGACGGCTGCTAGGGAGACAGCCAGATAGAGAGAAAGCTCTTCCCTCGGTTGTGAAGGGCTTAGCAGCAGAGGGGAAGAGAGGTAAGCCTTTAGCTCTTCGAACGCTTGCTGACACTCTATAGTCCACTCAAAAGATCTCTTTAACGTATGAAAGAAGGGTAGGCATTTGTCTGTCGCCCTTAATACGAACTTGTTCAGGGCGGCTACCTTTCCGTTTAAACTCTGCACTTCTTTTACGTTCTTCAGGGGGGCCATCTCTATTATGGCCTTGATCTTGTCTGGGTTGGCCTTGATACCTCTTTGAGACACCATAAAGCCTAGGAATTTTCCCACTGTCACTCCGAATGCACACTTACTCGGATTGAGCTTCATGTTGTAGGAGCAAAGGGTGCCGAATGTTTCCTCGTGATCCTTTAGATGGTCCCCTAATCTTACCAACATGTCGTCAACGTAGACCTGAACATTCCTTCTGATTTGGTTTGCAAACATCTTGTTCATGAGTCTTTGATATGTCGTGCCCGCGTTCTTGAGGCCGAATGGCATTACCTTGTAACAGAAAAGACCTTGGCTGGTAACAAATGAAGTCTTCTCCTGATCCACTTCATCCATCCGGATTTGATTATACCCTGAGAAGGCATCCATGAAACTCAATAGTTGATGCTGAGCTGTAGAGTCTACTAGTATGTCGACTCGAGGGAGAAGGTAGCTATCTTTGGAGCATGCTTTGTTCAAATCCGTAAAGTCCACACACATCCTCCATTTCCCGTTGGCTTTCTTCACCATCACCACGTTTGCTAGCCAATCGGGATAGTATACTTCCCTAATAAAACCTGCCTCTTGCAGCTTGCCGACTTCTTCAGCTATTGCTCGATCTCGCTCTTGGGTGAATACTCACTTTTTCTGTTGGACGGGTGGAAAAGAAGGCGACACATTCAGCCTATGTACCATAACTGACGGGTCGATTCCTGACATGTCTTCATGGCTCCATGCAAACACATCCTAATTCTCCTTGAGGAAGGCTACAAGCGCCTGGCGAACTGTTGGGCTAGCGAGAGTACCGATCTTGGTGGTTCTGTTTAATCTGGAGCTATCGAGGGGTATCTCCTCGAGTCTCTCTATGGGTTCCGCCCCTGTCCATTGCTCTTCTATGCTCATGGTCTGCAGATGGTCGTCTATCTCCAGCATCACAACATAGCACTCGCACATAGCTACTTGGTCCCCTCGCAATTCCCCTGCTCCGTACTCGGTGGGGAACTTGATCATTAGATGGTAGGTCGAAGTTACGGCCTTCCACAAGTTAAGGGTAGGTCGTCTTGTGATGGCATTGTAGGTGGAGGAGCAATCAACAACAAGGAATGTAACGTCCCTAATGATTTGCTGAGGATAATCTCCAATCGTGACAGGCAATGTGACCGCGCCTAGGGGGTATACTTTTGCTCCTCCAAACCCAACGAGTGGAGCGTTGGTTGGGACTAGTCGTTCTCTGCTAATTCGCATCTATTGGAACGCCGGGTAGTAGAGAATGTTTGCAGAGCTTCCGTTGTCAACCAAGACCTGGTATGTATTATAGTCTCCTACCTGGATGCTAATGACGAGCGCATCGTCATGCGGATGGTGAAGACGTCGAGCATCTTCTTTTGAGAAACCAATGATGGGGTTATCTACTTGCGGCATTTTCAGGACGGCGCCTGTTAGCTGAACATTCTGAACCATTCTGAGGTATGTCTTTCGAGCCTTTTTGGATGAGCCAGTGCTCGCCGTTCCCCCTACAATCATCCTTATGTCCTCCTAGGGGTTGTCTAGGGTGCTCGTTATCCCGCCGGGGTGCCTGCTCTTGAGGAGGTGGATCTGCTCTCTCCCTGTTGACGAACTTTTGTAATTTTCCTTGCCTGATGAGGGCTTCGATCTGCTGTTTTAAGTTGTAGCAGTCGGTAGTGTCATGACCATGATCTCAGTGAAAACGACAGTATTTATCTCTAGACCATTTGTTTGGATCTCCCTTCAACTTTCCAGGGAAGGTCAAGGCTCCTTCGTCTTTGATTTGCATTAGGACTTAGTCGATTGGGGCGGTCAGTGGAGTGAAGCTTGTGAACCTCCTCACAGGGGGCTTAGAGCGCCTATCATCCCTCCGTTCTCCAGTTCTCGCCATCTTCCGCCCTCTGTCCTGTCGCGTGTCTTCCTGTCTTTCTCTCTTCTTAGGCTTATCCTCGCGAGCCAGCAATGCATTTTCAGCATTCATGTACTTAGTGGCCTTGTAAAGTACATCCGACATGGTTTCGAGTCGTTCTTATATAAAGAAAATAGAAACTTACCCTTCCGCAACCCGTTTGTGTAGGCTGCTACAAGTATATTGTCGTCGGCTTGATCGATGGAAAGTGCTTCCTTGTTAAAGCGGGCTATGTAAGATCTCAGTGTCTCGTCCTCTCGCTGCTTAATACTCATCAAGCAAGCATGCAGTAGACTTCTTATACCTATGCCCTTCAATAAAGTGCGAAGTGAACTGGGCGCTTAACTCCTTGAAAATACTGATGGAGTCAGAGCCAATTCTAACTAGAGATCTTACTAGTCTAGGAGTAGGAAAACACCCAAAGGTAAGGCACACATATAATAAAAAGGAAAAAGAAGGGGATTTCTAAGCCACTCAAAAATAAATAAATAAAAATAAAACCTAACTTAAGGCAGAATGTAGAAGACCTCAGACTAAGGAGTTGGGCAGCAGCAAGCAGCAAAAGCAGAGGCAGACTAGCACACCACACCTGATGCCACTGGACACCACTAGTCCATCGTAGCACCGCCCTGCCCCTGTCAATCCAAGCCTGGTAATTTATATCCAATCTCTTTTATATTTTATTTTTTTGGATGAGAATATTGTATCCCTCCTTTTCATATCTGAATCTCTAATGCTTGTTTGATTAAATTGTAAAGAAAATTTTAAGAGAGGTAGATGTGAGAGGCATAGAAGCAGGGACTATAGTTTGTTCGTTTGGGAACAGTATATTTTGCTTAAACTGAAAACTTTTTACTGAAAGTACTGTTAATAAAGGTAAAAGTTAGCTAAAATAGCACAGTAAAACCCATAAATAGTACCAAAAAGTGCAATGGGACTCATGAATAGTAGAAAAAAATAAACTGAATAGTAAAATGAACTGGCAAAAATAATCAATGTCAAACGCACACTAAAGAGAGAGTGAAGAGAGACTAGCGAGGTAAACTTCTAGAGTCTAGACTCATCTTTCTCTCTTTAATCAATGACAAAATCTATTATATATATATATATATATATATATTATAAATAAAAGCTGTCTAACCAGCAGTCCTCTCTTTGTTTAATGAAAAAGCATAAGTAAACACATCACACAATAGTACAACACCAAATGTTAGAAGGTGCAAAATCAATCGATGTCGGAGCTACTACAATTGCTTTAGTGGGAGCTGTTGTCAGTAGCATCGCATCAACACCTATTGCAGCCCATGTGATGTTATATGCTTTTTATGTAGTTTTGTGTGTTAGTGGTTTGGTGTCTTTTAAAAAATTAAAGAGATGCTTTTTTGGGTAAATAATTAAAGAGATTTTTTGCTATCTTTCAAATTTATTAGTTAATTGGTGAGAGCTTGTGTGCATAGTATTTATTAATTGTGTGTAATGATTATAGATTATTGACCATATAATGACATGATAATATATTTTATTTGTAGATTATGAAAAAATCATCTACCATATTTGATTTTTTCAAAAGAAAAGTTTCAGATGATTTAGAAGCTAGTACTAGTGGTGCAACATTGCCAACTACTAATGTTGAGGAAAATTCCGATGTCCCAATTGATGGTTTATTAAATGAATGTTTATTTGAAGTTCCAATTTTTTTTTTTTTTTTTTTTTTGTTTATACTTCTGCCTCCTAACTCTAAGTCCTGGTTTCATCCTTGAAACACATGTATTAGCAATGTTCTCAGGATCACAGCATGCCTAACTGACTTGTGAGCTGCTTGATTTCCATCTTGCTTCACAACTAATTTCCCTTTCATAGAAATCTTCTGAAACAGTTCCTGTTGTCTTCAATTATGTGCCAGAGTAAGTCTAGTCATACAAACTTTTTCACAACTTTACTACTTGGCGACTTGTGAATGGTGAAATCATGAACCCACATGGATCTATTATTTTATTTCCACCACTTATAACTCGCCACATAATAAAGTTATGACAAAGTTGTGGAAAAGTCGGTTACAGTACACTTACTCTTATGTGCCCTATAGTCAATAGATGACGTACTGTTGGACACTCAGAGATTGAAAAATTTTCAATAATTAGACGAAAAATTCTGATGTCACGCACCTTCACCAACCACAACTCGCCATATGGGCGAGTTGTAGGAAAAGTAGTGGTTTTGGATGTGGCACAGAATTTCTCTAATTAGACATGACTAAATACTAAGCACACATGAAAACTACAATGTATGTTCAATGTGTGGTCACCAAACGCACAGAGTGCCGCCCACAAATTGTGATTGGTAAAATATATATATATATATATATATATATATATATATATATAGAAGATTTGTATTTGTTCAGCTCAGTAGTGTTGGTAAGCAACTTAATTAGTTTTACAGAATCTATCCATTAAATCCACACAAGAGCTGATATAGGACAGCCGCAGAACCAGTGGCCATTTGCAAGTTTGTAACTCAGTATGGCTGAAGCACTTGTATCCCACATACTGGAACAACTGATCTCAATCACAAGCCAACAAATAGTAGAGAATGTGAGACTGGTTGTGGGTGTTGATAAACAAGTTGAGAAGCTCACCACCAATTTACTGGCCATTCAAGCTGTCCTTGAAGATGCGGAGAGAAGACAGGTTAAGGAAGCTTCAGTAAGACTTTGGTTGGATAACCTCAAAGACATGTCCTTTGAGATGGAAGACGTGTTGGATGAGTGGAGCACTGAAATTCTAAAATCCCAGATTGACAAAGGCAATGACAAAGATGATGACTGACATTAATGCTCTTCTTCTAGTTTCCAAAAAGGTGAGCTCCTTCATGCCTTCCTCTTGCTTTTCTTTCAATCCAGTTAGTCAACTTAGTCGGGTTAGTCTTCGTCATGGGATTGCTAAGAAGATAAAATTACTAAAGAAAAAACTAGATGGGATCGCCAGGGAGAAAGATCGGCATTTCTTTAACTCCATTAGAGCTCCTGAACAACCTGAGAGACAACACACTAGCTCTTTTCTAGATGTATCAGAGATACGTGGTAGAGACGAGGACAAGGAAACTTTAGTGAGGAAACTATTATCTGAGAGTGGTCAAGGTGAACAGGGAAAGAAACTCCACATCATCTCTATTGTAGGCATGGGGGGAATTGGAAAGACAACTCTTGCCCAACTAGCCTACAATGATTATGAGGTGAAATCCCATTTTGAGATGAGATTTTGGGTTTGTGTCTCTGATCCTTTTGATGAGATTAGGATTTGCCAAAGCAATAGTTGAACAAGTTGGATCAGGCCAAAGTTTAGTTGAACTGGAAAGCATCCTGCAAAATATATCTAAAAACATCCAGGGAAAGAAGATCCTTTTTGTTCTAGATGATGTGTGGGTTGAAGACTACAAAAAGTCGGAGCCTTTGAAATATTGTCTTCAGCATGGTGCTCAAGGAAGTACAATCTTGGTGACCACACGTAAGGAGAGAGTAGCACTGATGATGGGAAGCTCTTGTATGTTCCAACTACAGAATTTGTCTGAGGGGGATAGTTGGCCATTTTTTAGTCAGTTGGCATTTCTTGGAAGGGCCAGTGAAGTGTGTGAAGCATTAGAAAAAATTGGCAGGAAAATTGTTTCCAAGTGTAAGGGTTTGCCTCTAGCTGCAAAAACTCTAGGGTCACTCATGCGCTTCAAAAGAACTAAAGCAGAGTGGCAGACTGTTTTGGATAGCGAGATTTGGGAACTAGAAGAGGCTGAAAAGGGCCTTTTCCCTCCTCTGCTGTTCAGCTTATATGATTTGCCCTCCACAATAAGACGGTGTTTCTCATTTTGTGCCGTATTTCCCAAAGATTATGAGATAAAGACACATGTTTTGATAAAATTGTGGATGGCACAAGGTTATCTCAGCTCATCACGAAGTAGAGAGATGGAAGTGACAGGTCAAGAGTACTTCGAATGTTTAGCAGCACACTCTTTGTTTCAGAATTTCATAAAAGACGATGATGGTAGCATAATACAGTGCAAGATGCATGACATAGTTCATGACTTTGCACAGTTTCTTACAAGACACGAATGTGATATTATGGAGATTGACAGTGAAAAGACCCAAGTCTGCATGCATTTTATAAAAAGGTCCGTCATTTAACCTTGATACGTGGAACAAATGCCCAAATGACCGTCTTCAATTATGACGCAGTGAATTCACGCACTCTCTTGAATCTGGCCGAATACATTGCTCTACCTAAATTGGTCGATAATTTGGGAAGGCTTAGGGCATTAGATTTGAATGCTGCAGCAATTAAAGAAGTTCCTATCAAGGTACGGAACTTGATACATCTGAGATACCTTAACTTAAGTAAAAACTATCATTTACATGAATTGCTGAAGCAGTGTGTGATTTGTGTAATTTAGAATGCTTAAACCTTAACTGGTGTCGGAGTCTTTGTAGACTACCTCAAGGGATAGGGAAGCTTATCAACTTAAGGCACCTTGAGCTGGAAGAGACCTCAAGTCTAGCAGAGTTGCCAAAAGGAATTGGGAAATTAAGTTCTCTTCGAACGTTGACCAAGATCATTGTGAGTGGCGATGATAATAATGAAGCATGCAATACAGAAATGTTAAAAAATTTGAAACACCTCCAAGGGGTTCTTTGCTTGAAACGGCTGGGAAATATAGCAAGTGGGGTTGAGGCCGAGGAAGCAGAATTGAAGCACAAGGAAAAACTTATAGGTTTAAGGCTGGATTTCTTTGGTCAGAAAATAGAGGAAGGTATGGAAGATCATGTTCATGATGTAATTGAAGCATTGCAGCCAAATCCAAATTTAGAATCCTTACACATACTTTACCACCAAGGCACTAGTTTACCAAGTTGGATAATGATGTTAACCAACCTGAGAGAGCTTATACTGAGAAATTGTGAAAAATGTGGGAATTTGGCTCCTTTAGGAAATCTCCCTTCACTTGAGTTACTAGAAATATGGTATATGTATCATGTAAAGACCATGGGCCTTAGATTTTTGGGGATGGGTACACATGGTGGCATTCCAAACCAAGATGAGGTGCTAACCACATCATCAAAAATTGCATTCCCAAAACTGAAGAGACTCGGGTTTTATGGCCTAACCAAGTGGGAAGATTGGTATGATTGGACAAGCTGGAAAGAATGTAGTTTGATAATGCCAAGTCTTGGTTGCTTGACAATTGAGTACTGTCCCAAGCTGAAGGCATTGCCACACCTGCTTCAGACTGCACCTGTACAAGAATTGATTATCAGTGGGTGTCCTCAGCTGGAACAACGCTATCACAAAGGGTCCGTTTAAATTGAGCTTATTGTTGCTGAAACTGAAAACTGAAAACACTGTAGCAAAATAATTTTTAAATGTGTGAATAGTACCGTGGGTCCCATTTTTAATATTTTTTAGTGCGTGAACAGTGCTATGAACAGTGATGAACAGTAGCCGCACAGTAATTTTTGTTCCCTGCACAGTAAACCCATGTGAGGTTACTGTTCACGCGCAGGGAAAAAAAAAAAAATCTGAAAACGCAAAACTGCAAAACGCGAGACGTAGACGCCGAGCCTAAACGGGTACAAAGAGAAGGGGGAGGACTGGACCAAGATATCTCATATCCCACGCATCAAAATTCGTACTCGATGAAGATATGAAGCTGAACCATATTAAGGTTTTGGTAACTTAATTTTTACTTTTTCATGTGTTGATGTTTATATTTTACTGCAACAAATTTATATCCAAGAATATTACTGAATGTTCAATATGTGTATAAAACACCCTTGAACGTTTATACCTCAAAATACAAATTATCAATTCAAGTTTAACATCAAACGATTAACGTGCAGAACATGAATATAAGCTAAATTCAAAATTGATAAACAGTCTAAGCCAATTATAATCACATCCACAGCAAAGAATAAAAAGCAAAGATAAAGGAAAGAGATATGCAAACACAAGGACAACACACGATGTGTTATCGAAGAGGAAACCAAAGCCTTTGGCGTAAAACCTCTCCGCCGCTCTCCAAGCGGTCAATAATCCACTAGAAAATGTAGTTGGGATCCATGAACAGTAATAGACTCTCCAAGCCTAATCTACCCGATGTACCTAAGCCTTCCAAGCTTCTTGTTCCAACGAGGTTGCGCCAAACCTTTTTTCTTTTCTACCTTACCGGATTCTGCTATAGCCCATAGCATCAACCAATGTGAATTGGTTCCTTCCTAACTGCTTCCCAAAGCACCAAATAAACCTTCTCACAGATATGGGTATGGTGAAAATGATTTGGTCAAGAACCTCTCAAGGATGTATCAATGGAGAGGAAGAAAGTAAATGAATTTGAAGAGTCTCTTAGGTGAAGATAAGATTGTGGATGAATCAATCTTGTTTTTCTCTAGGGTTTCTCTCTTAAAATTCTCTCTAGAAGCTCTCTACATTTCGTGGGTATAAGGGTTTATATATAATGGTGTGTGTTTGAAATGCGAAGAGTCAGTGTTTCCCAAACAGGGTGTTCTGGCGGCTTGGCCTCGCGATTGGTCTGAGTTGCGAGTTTCAGCCGCGAGTTAATGGCTTGGCCAGCTTGGGACTTTTGTCCTGTAATGCGACAGCTAGTGTGACCCTTCAACTCCCCTGCATGCTTCTCATGTGTGCTGCAATTGGCGGCTTTCCAGTCGCGAGTCAGCCGCGAGTCCCAGCCACGAGTCTCTGCATCCTTGCACAATCTTGAGCATTTCTTCACACTCTCTTACACACTACCCTTACATGAATCCCACCTAAATACAGGGTTACTAATTGCTAAAATACAAGCAAATTTGGTATGGAATAAAGCCAACAAGACAGTTGATTAAATTCAACCTTACAATTTCCCCCTTTGGCTATTCCGTGACAAAACCCTACAACAGACTCTAAACTTAACGCATGAGTTGGAAACAGTTGAATAAAACCCACTCACACCTAACTCTAGATTCTGATAAGCTCTTGAACCATAAGAACAAGTATCTCCTAAAACACAACAACACAATAATATCATTGTATAAAGAAAACTTGAAATGCATATGGAACAAGCACAATGTGATCAAGCAAGATGGAATAAAGCAGTAGACCATGGCTTAACCAAAACATGTAATCACTATGCAAAAGTGATCACAATGCTCATTCACACAAGGAATGAACATCCGGACATACAAGTTGATAAGCTCATTTGCAGAGTATCATTTACATGTCTAACACTCAACCAATGCATAAAACATATATGTATTTAGGAAAAATCCTACATGGGCATAAAAGTGATGTACTTAAAGAAAATGCATGAGATTTAGCAACAAGTACAAAAACTACAAAGCATAAGTACAAAAACCTAAAAGCTTACAAAAACAAATGGTTACAGATGTACCATACAAACCATATAACTGAATAACATCATATAACTAAAAACCAAAATATCATAACTATATCCACATAAATAGATATAAACAGAAATCATAAACTTGTTAGTCTTTCCAAAAATATGTAAAGTATGTAAATGTATATCAACTTCCTCTTCTAGATCACACAGCTCCCCCTTCCAGTATGCACACTTCTCCTTCCTGTGTCGCTTTCCCCCTTACTTTGTGCTATCGCTCTCCCCCTTTTTGTCACGAATAGCTAAAGGCTCTCTTCCAACTTTTGCTGAATAGCATTTAACGGTGTTTCAGTGGCCATGAGACGCATTTGAACTTGGTTGTTAGTTGAGTAGATAAGCCGTTGTGGATTAGAGATACGATTAACCACATTTTCAATCAAGTGGCTTTGTTTGGGCATTTGAAATCCAGGGGGAATAGATGGAGTACCAGTTGATTACACAGGTGTAGCTGAACTTTGACCAGATGGAGTGACCGGTTCACTCTTAGGTGCTTTAGAGGAGTGGCTTTTACTTGCTTAGAGAGTGTATATGGATATTGGTCGAGGATGAGGCAGATCTTTTCCATCTGATCGAGGACTAACACCTTCACGAAGTATGATCTTCATGATGAGACTACAGAAAGGAAGATTTGTTCGTGTTGCTGATCGAGCCGGTGTTTTTCCAATGATCTGAAATATGTTTGCACAGATGTCAATTGGAACTCCGGTAATGAGGTCACATAAAAATTGAGCTCTTCCAAGATTGATGTAGGCAGTGTTTAATAGTGGGTAGAGGTTGGAGAACATAATCAGTTTTAGAGTTGTCAGTTCAAGCGTAAACTTTGCAGTGCCTATGGATGATCCTTTGCTTCCCACTTCATGTTCATTTCCAAGAACTTGAAGAATGTCTTGTACCTGAAGTACTCTGTCATCATACGGAGTTAGATCCACATTTACTGGTCTGGTGATGCGAAGAACTCTAGCAATGTAGTCTGCATTGATGGAAAATTTTGTTCTTCGTACCCAGCATTTCAACTTTACCCCCATGTATCTGGCATTGGAATAAAATTCCTTAACCAATTCTTCAATTGGATCTTCAAAATTCCCAAACAAATTAGCCCAATCTCTTGCTTCAAAAATCTTAGGGATAAACGTTATCCCCAGGGTATCAAATTTGACTATTTGTTCCACAATGGGAGTAGCCTCTCTAAAAATGTCTGTGTAGGTCTTTGAGTCAAGAGGTGTCCTGAATCTCTCAGTGGTAGAGTCTCTAGACGACTGAGACGAGAGTCGTGTCTGTTTAGCAACCAGGGTAGATGGATCATCTGTTACAATGTCTTTGCCTTTAGAGGAACGACGAGTCATCTGCAAGAGAACAGACACACAGCAAAGAACCAAATGCAACACCACAAGGTACAAACAGTAATTTGATTAGATTCAGATATAAGAATGTGAACCAAAGAAATCTCATACAATCACAAGCATGAACCAGGGCAGTACCAAACATCATTATAAGCAACACTGAAGTAATGACTGAAGTAGGTGAACAACAATGTTGATAGTTCAGATACAACTCAGTGTCGAGTGAACACTGAATATCACAAAGTCACAAATAACTTTCAATATGACATACTACCATGAGCATGATGTGCACAAATCAATATAACCATGAAACACACCATAGAACACAGACTCCATAAAAACAACATGAATTTAAACAGATGACACTCAAAAACACAAACACTAATCAAAATAAAACAAACCCATGTACGAACATGATATTTCTCAAAACATAATGGCAACAACACAACTCACATATTCAAGAAAATAACACTCAAATCAAGAATAATGAAGTGAAAAATAGAAAAACTCATACCTTTCTCTTGAAGATTGGAGAAGAAAAGGTGCAAAAATGGAGATTTTTCAAAGAGTGGCACGGTGAGTTTGAGAGAGTGAAAATGGGGAAGACAATGAACAGTCACAAAAATTCAAGGGAAAAACTGACTTGAAAACGTAAAACACGCGTTTTTCGTGACTATGATAAGTCGCGTGCAAGTCGCCAGGTTAAGCCGCCAGAACAAGTCGCCACAATGAGCCGCGAAAATATTTGTGTACCCCTTGAAACTGGATCTTCCACCTGTGAACAAGTCGCTACAATGAGTTGCGAGAATCATAAAAATTTAGATTTTGAAAAATTTTCTAAGTATTTTTCGCGACTGGGACATTTACCCGCCAGTGAGCCGCGAAAAATCTCTGAGTGGGCTCGCGACTGGGGTATGCAACTGGGCCAACCCACGACTGAGTCGCCAAAACAGGGCAAAACTATTTTTGAAATTTTTGACATTTTTGTAAAAACAAAACACTTTCCAAAAATAACTAAAAACACTCAAAAATCTTTTTAAGTTTGATTAACAAAGATTAAGCATGTGAAAACATATTTAATCAGGTACAATCACATAAATGAATATGGCATTCATTGAACATATACTTGTGTGATGTGTGTGGGAATCAAAACTAAGATAGTCCTTAGTCTAATGTGAAGTTTAAATGATCAATTCAACCAAGACATACACAATTAGCACCAGATTATGTGACCAATCTCAATTATAGAAATATGCATTTATGACCTCCCACAAAACTTGATAACATAACCTTGAAGCTTTTCATTTGGCTCCATATACAACATATCATTTGATCTTTTTGATTCAATACATCTCATTGTGAGATCGATGCCTGAAATTTTTGATATTTCAATTGATGATTCAACCTTTGGCTTTTTGGGCATCAAACATTTTATTTATGGTCACTTTCCCTTTTTCCTAGTCAAATACTAGTATGTGCGACATGCTTTTGCAGCTCAATATCTCTTTTCATTTGGAGATTTACATTTGGTGAGCTCTTTTAAGCAAAACATTAAAATAAAGAGTGAGAAGATATATAGGCACAAGTCTATGCATGTCTCAAGATCAACAAAACCATTCATAAATCATTCATGACAAGGTTGAAGATCTATTTACAACAATCACATAGATTTCAAGATTTCTCCCACAATGATATGAGTGCAAGAGAGATAAGCTAAGCTCGTGGATGCACAAAGCCATTAGTACAAAGGTACAAGGCAAAACATGTTTTAAGACAAAACTCAACAAAGTCAATCAAACCTTTTGGATTTTCTACTTTTTATGTATTTTTGGATTTTTGACACAAAAGTAAGACGAAGATTGATAAAAAACAACAATGTAAAAACATTTGAAACAAAAAACAAAACAAATAAACAGATAATATTTCAAATCAAACTTGCAAGAAGCACCCAACCAAGCATATACAAAACATGGGAAGTATTAATGCATGGACATGTTGTAATGCTTATGCATGAGTACCCTTCGTCACCCACATGTCACGTGCGTTTGGGGTAATATCCTTGACGGATTGGGTACGAAAGTTAGGACTTTCAAACCTTTATGTGAAACTTTCCAAGCAATTGGTGAAGGCACCGATCATCTTCATCACGTCCCTCATTCCTAAATCACTGTTTTGACTTCTTAGTTGCTCACCACCCCAAGACCTCCTGTCATTTCTTCTTCCTCGTGACCGAGGAGCGCTTGTATTGTTCAATGCTCTCAGCTTGTGGCAGTTAGGTCTGGTATGTCCTTGCAATCCGCAATGGTGACACACATGATTCGTTCTAGGACCCTATTGTGATCTTGGCAATGATCTTTCTCTATCTTCAAATCTCGCTTCAGATTGATTACAGGACTTATTTAGCAGCCGTTGATCAACCACCTTCTTTTTCTGTTCAACCTTAACTTTCTCAGGAATAGATTCTTCTACAATTGGCTCTATGGCCTTCACAAATTTCACTTCTTTGGTGACATTGGTCGATGAGCTACCCCCTCCGGTATATTCCAACCCGGACTTATCTGAAAAATGTTTTTGAGATGAAATAACATCTTCCAACTTCTTGGAGGAGACCCTATCTATCTTGGCATGTGCTTGCACTACCTCTTACTCAAGAAATCTCACTTTCGTATAAGCTTCTGATAACTCACCATTTAGTGTCTCAATCTCACACTTTGCCTCCTTATATCTAACCAGGAGACTTCTGTAGTCTTCTTCAGCTTTCTTCATTTTCTTCATAGCTGCCTTTGCTACCCTTGCATACTTTCCCGACTTTTTAAGAAGTAGGGTGTAATTCTCTTGAAGACTAGCTGTATTCTCATTCTCTTCAGCATCTGATTCTTCAACAATCCCAATGGATTCTTCATCACTGTGTTCTCCAAAGTTCTTGTACAAGTTGATTTAGGTCCTCTGAGGACTCAACATGTTTAATAGCCATAAAGGTGGAGTAGTTTCCTTCTCCGTCACAGCTATCCTCAGAATCAGAATTTGATGAATCTGAGTCACTTAGAGTAATGACATATACCTTGCCCTTCAATTTCAAATAATTCAGACATTCCTTCTTAAAATGACTATGTCCGTTGCACTCAAAGCAAGTAATTCCTTGTGAGGATTGGGGCTTTCTACCATCTTTTCTTTTAAATTCCTTTTTCTCCTTTCCAGAACTCTGAAATTTTCCTTTGTCACCAAATTTCTCATTGTTCTTGAGTTTTAAGAATTTACAAAAGTTTTTCACAAGATACGCCACATCTTTATCTACATCATCCTCATCCGAAGAGTCACGAGATACTGCTCTCTCATTAATTTTTTTAAGAGCAAGGGATTTGCTCTTCCTCTGCGTGGGTAGCGACAATTCATATGTCTGCAATGAGCCAATCAACTCTTGAACTTTAATGTCTTCAATAGCCGTCACTTTAGCACGGAAACTTTCTGGCAGTGACCGAATGATCTTCCTCACTATTTTAGAATCCTCCGTCTTTTCTCCCAAATTGAATTTTCCGACGACAATCTCGTTTAGCTTACTGTAAAAAGAGTTAAAAGACTCATCCTTGCTCATTTTGAGCTCCTCAAAGCGAATGGTAAACATCTGTAGTTTGGTGTCCTTCACTTTCTTAGTTCCTTCGTAAGTTGTCTCCAGAATCTCCCATGCTTCCTTAGCAATAGTAATATGTGAAATCCCGTGAAATTCTTCTAGAGAGACATCATAGAAAATGGCATTCAAGACTTTACTATTTGCATTAGCCGCCGTAAGAGCTGCCTTGTCCCGAGTGGATTTGGCAGCCTCCGGCCTTGTCCAACCAACTTCAACTACATCCCACACAGCATCATCAATAGAACAAAAAAATGCCATCATTCGGACCTTCCAAAAAGCATAATTATTACCATAAAAAAATAGTGGTACATTTAGAGATTGAGACCTATCCATCTCAACTAGGGGTCAGGGATCGCACTAAGGTAATGAAACCACTAAGAGTGCACCATCTCTGATACCAATTGAATGTTCAATATGTATATAAAACATCCTTGAACGTTTTGACCCCAAAATACAAATTATCAATTCAAGCTTAATATCAAACGATTAACGTGCAGAACATGAACATAAGCTAAATACAGAATTGATAAATAGTCTAAGCCAATTATAATCACATCTACAGCAGAAAATAAAAGGCAAAGAAAAGAGAGATGTAAACGCAAGGACAACATTCGATGTGTTATCGAAGAGGAAATCGAAACCCCCGGCGTAAAACCTCTCCACCGCCCTCCAAGCGGTCAATAATCCACTAGAAAATGTAGTTGGGATACATGAACAGTAATAGACCCTCCAAACCTAATCTACCCGATGTACCTAAGCCCTCCAAGCTTCTTACTCCAATGAGGTTGCGCCGAACCTTTTTCTTTTCTAGCTTACTGGATTCCGCTATAGCCCATAGTATCAACCAATGTGAATTGGTTCCTTCCTAACTGTTTTCCAAAGAACCAAATAAACATTCTCACAGATATGGGTATGGTGAGAAAAGGATTTGGTCAAGAACCTCTCAAGGATGTATCAATGGAGAGGAAGAGAATAGAGGAATTTGAAAAGTCTCTTAGGTGAAGATTGTGGATGAATCAATCTTGTTTTTCTCTAGGGTTTCTCTCTTAAAATTCTCTCTAGAAGCTCTCTACATTTCGTGAGTATAAGGATCTATATATAGTGGTGTGTGTTTGGAATGCGAAGAGTCAGTTTTTCCTAAACAAGGTGTTCTGGCGGCTTGGCCTCGCGACTGGTCTGAGTCGCGAGTTCCAGCCGCGAGTTAACAGCCGGGCCAGCTTGGGACTTTTGTCCTATAGTGCGACAGCTGGCGTGACCCTTCAACTCCCCTGCATGCTTCTCACGTTTGCTGCAGTTGGCGGCTTGCCAGTTGCAAGTCAGCCACGAGTCCCAGCCGCGAGTCTCTACATCCTTGCACAATCTTGAGCATTTCTTCACACCCTCTCACACACTACCCTTACATGTATCCCACTTAAATACAGGGTTACTAATTGCTAAAATACAAGCAAATTTGGCACGAAATAAAGCCAACAAAATGATTGATTAAATTCAACCTTACAATTACAATCTGAGTCTGAGAATTGATGCTTGTTTCTAACATAAATTATTATTATTATTTGGTTATGTACCTAAAAGCTTTCTCCTTTTTACTTTTGTTTCCCCTTTGGTTTAGGGTCTTTGTTTGTTTTGTTTGCTAAAAAGCTCCATTGCTCATAGAATAACCTGTGTTACAAAACTTTCGGCATGTTACATCTTAATTTTATTTTCTAATATTTTTAATTTATTGCTACTTTCTCTTCCCCTATGATTGAAATTACCTCATTCTTATCTGTCATCTAGATTTAATAAAATCTAGTCCAAATGTATGGCATTGCTCAGTTGCAGAGGAGGCATGGAAAAGTAGCTGCTTTAGTGAAGTTTGCATAAAATTTTCAACCCATGAATCCATTGATGCTATGCATTAAAAATTGTATAGAATGTCTTTGTATTTTGTACAATTTATTTTCCTCTACTCATTTTTATAATTTTCATTTGTGCTTTTGTATATTCCACATATGATTTTGTATTTGTTAGAATTAGTTAGTTTGTTAGTGATATTTTCTTAGTTGTTATGATATTTTATTAGGTTACCTCTTGTACATATAAGAGTGCTTAATGTTGTAATTTAGGCACATCTATAATACAAGAAGTTTATTTATTATACTCTCTCTAATTTGTGCAGGACTTGGACATTTCTTTAGCTTGGGTGAAAGGGGACTCATATATTCATGCTCTTCAAGTGTCTTACCAAGATTGACTAGTGTGGGCATATTACCTAGCTAGATGAGGCATGTACATTGGCCGCAAGGTACAACACCTCTCTTTCAGTTCAGGCATAAAAACTGTAGTAGGGGTAGGTTGGCAGTTTTTGCAAAGGGATAGCACAAACTATGGTTTGGATGGGGGAGACTTCTCCATGGATTGTGTATTTTCAATTGCCCAAGATGTACACCTTTTTTCCTTTTATAGTTACTTCTTAATAAAAATTCCTGTCGTTTTTATTTTTATTTTTATTTTAAATTCAATGACATGATAATATTTAAACAATTTTGATGATGATTATGATAATAATAATAATAAGTGTGGATTTAACTTCAATAGGTAGCACAATCATTTCCTGAGGACTATGCTTCCTAGTGCAAACGTCTCTTGTTCATATCTCCCCTTAGGCCAAATTTATTAATAAAGAAAGTTAAATTACAAATTATATCCTCTAAGAACTGTCTATTTTCATTTCATCTCTATAGTTTCAAAATTTTTAATTTTTCCTATAACTTTCATTCCATTTTCAATATGACATTTTTTTTTTTTTTTTGGGTAAGAAGGAAACTGATGTAAAGACTAATGGCCTGTTTGGAAGTTTAAAGAGGGAGGAGAGTAGAGGAAAGTAGAGGGGAGTAGAGTGGATAAGAGTAATGGAGAGGAGAGTAGAGAGGAATGGTTCTCTACCTTATTTGGATGTTTTTAAAATTAGTAAGGAGGAAGGGAGTAATTAGTCATTCCTCTTGTTTGAATGTTTTAAAAATTAGGATGGAAAAGAGAGGAAATGATTTAAATAGACAAATTTACCCCTTTTTGAAGATGGACTTGCAACATTAGTCTATGATTAATTTATTAGATTAAATAATTATTTAATCAACATTCTCATTCCATCAAATTACACTAATAAAAATATAAAACTACTATTAACTATTATAAAATAATTTTTATTACCTCAAAAAAAATTATAATAATAATAAAAATAAATTTTCTTTATTTATGGAAAATTTTCAAGAAGCTCTGCAACTATCACATTTTCTCTCTCTTCAACATTCTAACTCTCTCTCTCTCTAAAAATCTTGCTCTATTACAATACAACAAAGCTCAGAGCAATTCTCAGCTAATTTTCTCTCTATGTTTGCTATAATAAGCTCAAAGCAGCGCATTCTAGAAGCTTCGAGAACTTTTGGCTCAGATCTTGAACTAGAAGCTTTACAGTGTGAAATCGATCCATGTAAGCAAGCTTTTCCTTTCTTTTTTTTTTTTCACTTTTCTTTCTTTTGTAAATCTTTCTCAGCTTCAACACTCGTATTTCCTAACTCAGAATACAAAGAATTCTAACTTTTTCAAAGAAAATCAAAATCGTTGATTTCAAGCTTCGCATTCAATTTATAGTGTAAAGATTCAATTCTTGGATTGCGACTACTATGTTTGTAAATAGTTAAGAGTACTTAGAATCGGTGGATTGTCTAGCTTCAGTGAAATAGTGAGATTCATTTTTTTTTTCATTCACCTTAAATTTTCTCAGGAAACAAACAAAGATTATTTATATAATCGGTTTGTAATTTTGTTAATTTAGAAAGGATAAATTTGGGAATTCATTTGGTCAATAATTTATCTAATCTACTCTCCCTCTAAATCTCTCCAATTTGGGAGAATTAAAAATGAGAGGTTAGAGGTAGTTGAAATCCTTCTAAATCCCTCCAAACCTCTCCCTCTCATTCCTTAAAAAACTTCCAAACAAGGTAATTGAATTACTCTCCTTCCTCTTACTCTACTCTCCCTCCTTTTTTAAACTTCCAAACAGACCATAAGGAACAAAGTAAGAGTTATTACAAAAACACATCTCATAATATAAACCAACATAATCATAAAGCAAATTGATCTCTATCGGAGGATTATCATAAATCACAAAATCTTGTAGTAAGGTAGCTCCCTTTTTTGCCAACTAATCAGCACATTGATTACTGTAAGGTAGCCCCCTTCCAGGAATGATTAAGGCCTTGTTTGGATTTTTTTTTTCATCACTCATCACTCAATTTTCGTCACTTATCACTCATCACTTAAAATACCCTACCCGTTTGGCACCATCACTCACTTGTCATCACTCAATATTTTTCACACTGTTTGTGGGCTCATACCTGTCACTCGGTGTAGCTTCCTTCTTTTTTTTTTTTTTCCCTAGTACCCAAACTCACCGAACCCAATAAAGAAAGAAAGAAAAAAAAAAAAAAAAAAAAAAAAAAAAAAAAAAAAAAAAAAAAAAAAAAAACCTAGAAACCCAAACTCATCGAACCCATTAAAAAAAAGAAAAAAAAGAAACCCAGAAACCCAAACCCAGTGAAAGAAGAAGGGAAAAAAAAAAGAAAAAGAAAGAAAGAAAGAAAGAAAGAACTGAAGACCGAAACTATTCTGTGATAAAGAACCCAAAAAAAAAAAGGAAGAATGAACTAACAAGATTCTGGCAAAAAGGAAGAAAAAAAAAGAAAAAAGAAGAGAGAACGAACTGATCGAACCTAGGAGAAGAAAGGAAAAAAAAAGGGTCAAAAGGTGTGGCTGACCTGACTAGTGGGTCCCTCCATGTGTGTTTAATTACAAAAATGCCATTGAAAATAGAGTTTTGGAAACTGAAAACAACTAAAATATATTTTCACTTTCCATAACTCATCTGTTAGGAACCCGGTGGTTCTTAATGGGGATGGATATGAATTATAGAGGGATTGATGGGAATTGTAGAGAAATTGACTTAATTCGAGGTAGTCACCATCTATAGAGATAGAGAGAGATTAAGAGAAAGAGAGATGCATTAATGCACTAAGAAATTAGTTTATTCTTCAATTGATCTCTTATATTAGATTACAATCATGTATTTATAGGAGACTAGCTCAATCTCATTGGCCCACATAGCCTCATCCTATTGGTTCTATTATTCTCTATGTGCATTAATAATTCCAACATGTGCTAAACGTGATTAACATGCTTGGAATTGTAACTAACTAACTAACTAAATCTCAATACAACAATCATTATCCATATGCTTATAGCATTCTTAACATCATCATTAAAAAATTAGAGAATTGAGTGATGGAAACAAAAACTAGAAACAAAGTTATTGAAATCCAAACAAGCTTTTGAGTCATGGGTCTCACCATTTTTGAGTTATGAGTTATAGAAACTGAGTTATGAGTTATAAAAACTAGAAATCCAAACACCCCCTAATTTTTTCTCTTGGAATCTACCTCACCAAATTCCTGCAATCCAAACAAGAGATGAGTGAGCACTATTAGCAGAGGACACAGTGGCAGATTTTTTATTTTTAAAGTAGTCACTAAAAAGCTAAAATTATATAAAATCTAATAAAGAGAAATTTTAAATATACTAACATCACCAAAAAAAAAAAAAAAGTGAATACATGAAGTATTACAATGTCATTCTACTAATAAGAAGAAAAAAAAAAGGACTAATAAGAGACAAAGTGAGAACTGATAATATTGACATGAGAGTACTCTAAAATAAAGAGAGAGAGAGAGAGAGAGAGAGAGAGAGAGAGAGAGAGAGAGAGAAACATATATATAATATTTGCTACAATTGCAAGCCAAGTTGCCGAATAGAGCAAAGTTGTTGTGACTATAAAGCCAAAGAGAACAGAGATGTCAATGCCACCAAGGAGAACTCAGGACCACAATATTTCACTTGGTACTTTTTTTTATGGAAAATAAAATTATGAATTATTTGTATATAATGGGTTGAACGAATTATAGATTTGAATGATTATGGATTTTAATTTTTTGTTTTTGAATATGTTTTTTTTTTTTTTGAATAACTTATTTACTTGTTGTTTTTTTGGCCTGATTTTGTTTTTGTTTGAGTTATTTTTTATGTTATCTAATTTTTATTCTTGTTATTTTTTTAAGAGGATACGGATTATGTTTGAGGGGCATGATTATTTTTGGAGTAATTTTATGTCTACAATATTTTTATAATAAATTTTATGTGACAGACTATTATTGGTAGGTAAAAATATTATGTTAACATTGAGCCCAAATTAGAAGTTGTAACAGTTTACCACTTAGAATATGTTGTAAAAGTATTGTAAAGATGTTATGGACGTAACATTACTCTTATATTTGTTGAACCTAAATTCTTGTTATTCTTAGATTAAGGTGCTCAATACTTTTTTTAGGGTGGTCAAAATAGATAAATTTAGTATATTATTTTTTTGCTTCAAGTATTTGTATAAAATTTTCTTTTAAAAGTCAAGGTGTTCAAAATGCGGAGCCGTCAATCATCCAATCCACAACAATTTTAGCATCCACCTCCACCGTCTCATCTCAACAGCAATTAAACCAAATGGAATTTTTTTTATTTTTATTTTTAACTAACTAAAAATTTATTATTATTATTTTTCCTATTTTACACTCTACCCTCCCATTCTTTTTCTTTTTCTTTTCTCCTCTGGCTATGCCCTCTCCTCTAGTGGTAGAGCCAAAAACAATTTTCAAGGGGGCAAGTGTGTAGATATATACACACTAAGTACTATTTAAGAGTCTTCTCCTATTTGAAATCTTCAATTTAGATGCCTAAAATACCCTCAAATTCATTCGTTTTTAAGGTTTAAATTATAGGGTTAGACATGTAAAATTAGTAATTTAAAAACTCCTAATTTTTAGCTAAATTAAAAAAAAAAAAAGTTTTTTCTCCCACCTCCACATTTATCTCTCACGTTAGTTGTCAAATACTAATACAACTTTTTTTTAAAAAAATAAAAAATAAAACAACTTTTTTTTTTCCACAAACATACTTTTTTTTTTTTTAATCACTAAACCATTTTTTTCTCACCTCCACATTTCTCTCTCACATTAGTACTCAAGTACTAATACAACTGACTCTCAAAAAAAAAAAAGTACTAATACAACTTAAAATCATATCATATCATATTATATTATATTATATATAATAAAAGTTGGGCTTAGACGCCGTGGTTGCGCAACGTGGCTTTACCAAATTGCAGAAATTTTATTAAATTTTTAGATTTTTAAAGAACTAAAAAGGAATAGTTTACTACCAGGACTCTAATTTATTCTTATCATTAAATAAAATTAGATTACATTATTTTTTTATTTGTTGGGATATATTTCTTAAATTAAGCGATAATATTTAACATACAAAAATTTAATTTAGATAATATTTATCCCAAGAAATAGTATATATCTCCAATAATTTGATAATCTCTATCTATTCCAAAAAACAGTATATATCTCCATTAATTTGATAATTTCTACGCTGATGACATTTAAAAATATATATCAAAATTCCTTATAACTATCAACCACGTTCTCTTTCTTCCTTTTTTTTTTTTTTTTTTTTAAGTTTTAATTTTTTATATGTTAAGTTATGTTGAATCAACTCTTTTTTTTTTTTTTTTTTTTTTTTCATTCTATTCATATGACCTTTTTTCAATTTCAATTTTTATGGGATAAAAACAAACACATTGGTAAGACATCTTTAATTTCAATAAGATTTAAATGAATTATATTTTAAATGGAACTCTACTAACATATATAACCCTATATATCCTTTTTGGAATGAAGCTTTTGACGCCGCTGCTGCTGCTGAATTTGTGAAGAAGACCGTTTCTTCCCACAAGATCGCCATCTTTTCCAGATGCTATTGCCCGTACTTTCTTTTACTCTCTCTCTCCGCTCCAATTGATTCTTTGTAATTCCAAGATCTTACATATATATTTGATTTTTCATTGCACTTTTATTATAATGTGTCTTTCACTTTTATTATATTCTATCGCTATTATTACAATACAATTCATTTTGGTTTCATTTTAATGCACTGGAAGAACCAGGATTTATTTCAACTAAGATTAAAAGATATAGGTTGAAAACATAATTAAAAATGTGGGCTTTAGTTAGCTCTAATTTGTGATTAATTTGTGAGTCACACAATAAGAACAAATTAATTTTGCAATATGTATACATACATATATTGAGTCACTTTGTGCATGCATGGTGTGTAGTATATAAATTTTACATATTAAAATATAAAATTTTGATATATATTTAATTTAATTTATTTTAAGTTTTGAAATCACGTGGCGTGACTACAACGTCTAAGCCCAACTGTTATTATATATAATATAATATGATGTAAATACCTAAATCCCATGACAATGCAGGTATGCATTCTTTCTTCTTTTACTATTATTATTTTCATTTTGTTTATTTTCTTTAGTGTTATTATTGGTTTTTTTTGTCTTCATGTGATTTTAATTAATAAATTCAAAACATTCGAAAACATTGTCAAGTTTCTAAAAACTCCTTTCTTTTTGTATTTTGTTTTTATTAAATTGATTAGGTATTGTATATTGGTTTCGTTTTGTTTAAACTAATTTTCTTAGCTTTGATCTAATTTATATGCTTAGGGTTAGGGTCTTAGAATTAATGATTAAATATGGTTAGAATTAATAGATTAATTTTAACAATTTTCTTATTTGATTTTTATGTTACATCAAATTATCAAGATGTTTTACACGTGTATTCTTGAATTATCAACTTTAATTTTAATTTATAATATTATCAAGATTATATTAATTTTAGATTTATCAATTGTTTATTACGTTTTTTTTTAAATAATTATCAATTTAAAATTCAATTTGGAATTATCAATTTAATTTAGTTTTAGGAAGAAATCTTACCCCTTATTTTAGTGAGATAATTATTTACACTTGATAATTATTTACCACGACGTCTAAGCCCAACTTTTATTATATATAATATGATTTATACATTTATTTTATAAGTTTTTTCATAAAACCGTGCAACGCACGGGTTTATAACTAGTAAAAAATAAAATAAAACTGCCATGAGTAAAACGTGTAAACCCAAAAAATAAAAAGCCTCATTGCACGCGCAAAGTGTGTGATGAGGCTAATGTGTGTGTGTATATATATATATATATATATATATATATATATATATATAAACAAAATTAAATCCAAAGAATAAGAATAGCACAAACACACACACACATTATATTTATTTATTGCTTATACATGAAGAATGTTCGCAAGTGATTTCATTTAACATATGATATTTACTTACGCAAACAAAAATATATCATGTAAGGTCACTCGCATCAGTACTTATATAATAGAAAAAATGTCACATTCCAATCAAGCACAAAATTCACCCACTTTAATCCAAGCAAAATTGTGTAAAAATAGAATATTACTGTAGTAACAGTATAAATTTATAATGGCACTATTCATTTTTTTAATTTTTTTTTTTACGTATCCCTACCAATGATGAAGGAAAAGAGTGTATGGTTGTTGTTGTGTGTAAAAAAGGAGAAACAATTAAAAAATTAAGAAAATTTGAGGTTTTAATGAAATGTAGTGTAAATTAGATAATCTAATGTGAGGTGTTTTGAAAAGTGAGTATGTAAAATAGAAAAAGTAAGTTATTATGCTAAGACAAACAAATTTTTTTAATATAAGTTGATGCGAATGCTCTAAGTCTTTACATCTTTACACAAAAAAAGAAAAAAAAGAAAAAAAAAAAAAAAAGAGAGTACGTCTTGACATGTCTAAAAATATACAAGTCAATTGATAAAAATAAAACATAATTAAATTATGTATGGTATACATTATATACACCTTGATTAAAGAGCTATGTATGATATAAGCCTAATTAAAGAAAACAAGAATACAGTATTCAACTATATAAATGCATTACATGTTTTCAGTAAAATTCTAGGGGTCATTGTTTAAATACTCAGGAAGCACATGAGCGGTGAGCCCTATGGTAGAACTCATGTGGGACCCACCCCTCATGTGAGATAAGAGAGTATTGATCTTGGAATATCCTATAACTTCCCATCTAGATGCCAAACTTGCTATATTAGCTTCATTATCAATGACAGAACTAAAATTTCATCTCTAAAGCATGAATAAAAAATTTCTCACCATTAACAAAAATAAAATATACTAAAAACAAGATTTTAATAAAATATAATAAAAGAACACACACTTTTTTCTTAATAAATTTATATTCAAATTATTTATCAAAATAGAACTCAACCCTTTTTCTTAATCTTGAAAATCACTTATAAGTTTTTTTTTTTGAGAAGAAAATACTTTCAGTCATTTTATTCAAAGGGCTTTTAATCAATCAAAACAACAACATTTAAATCTGGTGGAATAGACTCCATCCAAACTTGTAAGGGAGAAGAAAGACTTGCTCTTTGGGCTAAGGCATGTGTAGCTGCATTGCCTTGCCTATTGATATGAGAGAGAGAAAAGTTTTGTAACAAGCTAGCATAAGATAAAGTGTCTTTTATAATATCACCTATAATTGATTCTACATTAAATTTTACAATAATTTATTTTCAATGGACAACATTTAAGAGTATGTTAGGAAATCATTTTTCGTTTTATTGAGTGCAAAAGTCACATATTGTATAAATAAAAAAGCTTTTTAGATCCTATATATATATATATATATAAAAGCTTTATAGATATTCCACAAATAAATAAAAAAAAAGATTTATAGATATCATCTGCATTATATGTCCGATTGCTTTAAGGACAAAAATGAAAATAAGATAAATTTAAATAGTGTACTTTATAGGCTCATACTACTGAGTTATAACCAAAAAAAAAAAATATATATATATATATATATAGGGCCAAATTATAAATTGTACATTTTAACTTTGTCTAAAATTCAATAAGGTATTTTTAACTTTACTATCGTCCGGTTCAATCTCTTAATTTTCAACTTCGTTCAATTCAGTTCTCTTATTAGTCTTCGTCAGTGTTTAGCCATTGAAGGCCCTGATGTAGTTTTGTATTGAACATAATTGAAAGTTTATACCGCAATTCAGGCAAAGACTAGAAAAAGGACCGAATTGAACAAAATTTAACAAAAATTAAAAATAGAGATGTGAATTGAATTTTAAACAAATTTAGAGATTGTAATTTGTAAAAAAAAAAAAAAAAAAAAGGGCATGAATTGAAGACTTGAGGTGAGGATATTTTTATTTAAAGAAAGGAATGTAGCGTGAAGTTCCTGAGGAGAGGGATAGATTTATTTATTTTAATCTGATCGGGTGTAGCAGACCTTTCTTCTATGCCTACCTACCGGTCACTCGACTCTTTTTAGTGTTTCCAACCACGAGTTTTGCGTTGATGCCTCCGTGACCTTGAGAGAGAGAGAGTATAATACAAGACCAGAGAAAAACCATCATTCATATATATAGATTCCTCAACCGCTTTCTCAAAACAAACAGTTAAAAACTAAAATAACTATAAATCTTATTTTACTCAGCTTCCTTCAAACAAGAGAGAGAAAAAAGCAAAGCAAACAAAATTCCTTTATCCCATTTTTTTTTTTTTCTCTCTCTCAGATTGGAGCTTCTTTCAGGTCCGCCATGGCTGCTTCTTCTTCTTGTTCTTCTTGGCCAAAACGCCGCGTTTTGGCGAATTCTCTGATCCTCTTCGTTCTGATTGGTCTGTCGTGTATCGTCGCCGCTGACGATGTCAAACAGGACGACGATACATCACCTAAATCTGCGTCCTGCGACAACCCTTACGAGTTGGTAATTTTATCGAACCCCTCTTTCCTTTCCAATCCCTAATAATTGAATCACACAATTTCTTTTTCTTGTTTCAATTATCAGATTTTTTTTTGGTTCAGATTCCATTTTATATGTCCAATTTTACATCCAATTACACATAATATGGCATTTATTATGGGTTTTAGATTTTTCGGATGAATTATTGAAAATTTTAACATATTTGTTTGTGGGATCCAATTTGTCGGTGGAGAGCTGAAACCAAAAAAGTAGTTTTTTTTTTTTTTAAAAATATTTTTATTTGTAAATTGCTTAATGGGCTATTAAAGAATGTGGCCGGAAATTCAGTATACGATGGCTTGGTAGCTTGAGGCCAATAAGATTTAGATGTGATGAATGGGTGATCATTTTTTTTATTTTTTTATTTTTTTTGTAATTTAGATTTAGAGCTTAATGTTTGGGTCTCAAGCTTGCTTTAAAGCGGTGCCAAGAGTCTTGTAGCTCAATTGTCACTTCTTGGTGTTAACAGGGGAGACAATCTAGGGTTCAAATCCCCGCTCCCTCAACTAGGAAAAGAGAGGCAAAACATTGTGAGGGGCGAGATCACGGTTAGTGATTCCTCAAATCATTAGGAATTAGGAATAGGAAGAAATATTGAACTACGTACGCCATGCCAAATTAGTTGAGGGATGAAAGTGGTTTTTTCATTAAAATTATAGGGAAGAAGTCAAAAGTATTGTCCCTGGGACCCTATGTGAATCTGAAAATGGAATAAAAGAAGTATTTGAGGTGTGGCTTTGGAGTGATGCTTGAGAGAAATATGAGTGAGATTTCTTGTGAAGTGCTGTTGCCAAGGAGGGAATACCATTTGGTGAATACTGAATAGAGATGGTTTATGTATTAGAAATATGGGGAGTTTTAAACCAAGGTATATAAGGGAAATGAATTAGGAGATTGATTGGAATTTATTGCGATGTTATTGAAGGATCTATACTGGCCTTTGATTATCTTGAATTCAAAAGATCCAGGAAGACTGATTTTAAGAGTGACTTATGAGATTGGAAAATTTTCTATTATAGTGAGGATGTGGCTTTGTGAGATGGACGATTGCATGCTTGAAATGAAGGGACTTGAAGGGTCCAAATAGAGGGAGTTTTTTAAGTGGTCGTTGATTGTGTCAATGCTGCACCTCATGGAGGATTTGTATACTACTTCGAGAAACTTCTACTCATTTGGCCAAATTTCAAGAAGCCAACATCAATCATATATATTGAGAAGCAAATTTTTATTCAACAAAGAAAGAAAAGAACAGTACACGATACATTCTGAATTTTACAGTTTCAAGTTTAAGGTATTTTAGAATTCCAAAACAGAACATGAGGGAACATTTCCTTACACAATTGTTTAATCATACAAGCATCATAACAACGATTCTTTGATCATTTGGATTTAGCCCTTCAATTCCATCAAAAGTTCTACTATTTGATTACGCCAAATTGTCCACGCAATGCACAAAGGAACCACATTCCAAACTTTATAATTTTTGTGGCATTCCAACAACTTAAACATTTGAACCACTGTCTTCGGCATAACCCATGACACTCCAAAGAACGCGCATACAAATGATCAAATATCTCTAACCACTATACAATGAAGAAGAAGGTGTTCCACTGATTCCCCACTGTTCTTACACATTCAACACCAATCAACAACCATCATATTATGATTCTGAAGATTTTTACTGTTGAAATACTGACTACTGTAATGTTTCTTGGCACCTTAATGCCCCTGATATATTTCCATGGAAATCTATTCCCAATAGCACCACTCAAGGCTTCATGATAAGAGTGAACTTCAAATTTGCTGGCCTGTCTGGTTTCCACACTATTTGATCCTCTAATCTTGAGCTAACCAGCCAATATGAGGATTCCAACTGAGATCTCCACCCAGTTAGGAAGCAACTGACGCACTCTTATTGATTGCATGAAATAATTAAGAAAAGCATCTTTTAGCAAAGAGTCCCAACACCACAGATCATGCCAAACATGAATTTGTGTACCATCCCCTACATAGAATATTATATGATAGATGAGATAGCAAACTTGGGTTGTACCATGGATGGCTTTTAAACATGGGGGAGGAACTTTTTGTTCCAAGTTTGGCACATATTGGATGATGATTTTGAGGAAGTATTCTTGCCTAGGTTTATCATTTCTAATTACTTTTATTTTTCCTACCATTTGTGTGGGGGCTAAGTAAATGAATGGATAGCTTGGTCCTGTTGGAAATACCAGTGTTAGTGAAGATACAATAAGAAATGATATAGATAAAATCACTCTTAGTGGGAGTGATAGTGACAATTCTAGTTACAACAATGTTGATTTGTTAGTTGGCGTTAGAGACATTAAGAATCTCATACCTGATGACACTCATTTAGTTAGGGATAATAATAGGGAGACTTATCTCATATATTTTGATATTGATAATTAAAATTTTGAGATTGATAATTAAAATTTTGAGATTGACATTGTTCATTCTTTTCTTTGGGAACTAAAAAGTTCCTTTTCAACTTCTTTGAATGTCAGTTATCTGAATAGTGTGTCTAATAGTGATGACCACCATATATATATATAGAGAGAGAGAGAGAGAGAGAGAGAGAGAGAGTAGGTGATCTGAATTCACACTCTATTCTATACCTTCCAATTATGTTAAAATCCTTGGGTCCCACTCATAGAGGGCAGTGGTAATTTATCATTAGTTTAGGCCTTTGGGATTGGTGGTAATTTATCAATGGATTAAGATTAGGGTTAGAGTAGAGTATTGGGCCCAGATATGTGGAAGAGTTGGGTAAACAATATATATTCAGTTGTGGTTAAGAGTTCTCATACAACTAATTTATGGAAGCCAATTAGGAGCATTTGTGAGGTATTATAGAAATGTACTAGGATTAATGTTAAGATGGAAGTGACAGTTGTTTTTGGCATGATCTCTGGTATAAAGAGACATCATTGAAACTTTATTCCCTGAATTTTTATGCATTGCAGTCGATAGAGAAGCAACTATTACGGATTATATGCATCTCACTAATTAGGTTTTGCATTGAAGCTCTTGGTGTTCAAGCTGTTGCTTATCTCTTTTATACTTCCTGTGTTTAAGGGCTACACCCTTCTATGATTTCTTGAAGAATGTTTCTTCTTACTTTTTTAATTTTTTTTTTAATTTTTTATAATTTAAAAAAAAAAAAAACAATAAAGAACCATTAATGAGTCGATAGTACATAAGAATTTTTTGTTGGTTAGTAGTGTTAATTGAATTCGCAAGAAAGGGGTGCAACTCTAATGCATAAGAGGGATACAATAGAAATCGCTTGAAAATTAGAAATAAATATGAAGAATTGCATAAATGCTAATAAGCTCTACCTCAAATGGAGCCTCCTCGCCTTGTAAGAACAAGGTGGGGGTGAGGTCACGAGTTCATGATCCATTGGGTGCTTGTGTGATTACCAAAGAAGATAGGCCATCATTTGTGTGCATCCAAGCATGAAATCATCTTAAAAATAGCAGCTTGAACTCCAACATGGATACTTCCCACAATCAAAAGTTTGAGCATTCCTCTCTCTAGATGCATCACATAAGACAGAGGGACAACCTTGTTGATCTTGCCGCATAAGATTTGAGTCATTTGAAGTGACAATTTTGCAGATGTGAAAATCAACAAAATTATTTTTGAAATTTTTTTCTTCAGCTTGAGTATAGATTGAAGAAGAAAAAGGAGAAAAAAAACTCTGTTTACTGTATTTAAATCTTGCAGGTCAAGGTCAAGAGCTGGGCGGGGGGTGCTGAAGGAAAAACTTTAACTGGGTTAAATGCAAGATTTGGGGCTCTATTGCCTTCTCATGCTGAAAAAGCTCCCAGATTGCCTGCTGTTTTTTCAAATCCCTTAAATTGCTGTTCCAGTTCATCTTCAAAGGTATACCATCTTTTTTGATTGGTTAAAATTGTCATCTTCTTAGCTCTTAGGGTGTGTTTGGATACCATTTATTTTGTTGAAAACAATAAAAAAATAATTTCCAGATTATTGTTCACACCAAAAACACTGTTCATATGCCTATTTGCACTGTTCATGTCCAATGAACAGTGCAATAGGCACTGGTTTAAAAAAAAAAAAAAAAAAACGCAGGAAACGCAAAACGTCAGTTCATCCAAACGCTCAGTTAGTCTTGAAGAACTCTCAATTGAAAGCTTTCAAAAAGTTGGAAAAACTTTTAAATGCTTGAGTTGATGTTATAGCGAATGATTAGAAAAGCATTATTGTTTTTGAAGTTCATAATTTCAGATTGATGTCATTATTAACTTTTTAAGGCATCGGGATAAGTATGGTTGTCTTTTGCTTTTGTAGTTATCTGGATCTATTGTCCTGGCCATACGTGGTGATTGTGACTTCACAAAAAAGGCGGAAGTCGCACAGTCAGGAGGTGCTGCGGCCTTGGTGGTGATAAATGACAATGAAGGTTGTAATTTAAATACATCCGTACATGATGTTAGTAATTTACATGCACACATTGTTAGTAATTCTGAATCAAATTTATTGACTCTTCTCGTTCCAAGCCATTTTATAATTTCTTGTCTTCCAAGCACAAATTTATATTTTTAAATTCAAAAAAAATTTCATTTCTGTTCTATTATTTGTTTAAAACTTTAAAAGCAGCTAGAAGTATTTTTTTTTTTTTCAGTTGTTTTGCATGTCTAAACTGAATGGCTTAACATAGAAATTGAAAATATATTTTCCAATCTTTTATGCTTATGTTCCCAATAACCCAAACTATTAGTAATTAATGATTTTATATATATATATATATATATATATAATATATATATATATATATAATATATATATATATATATATTAAATTTGTACTGTTAGTAATTTATATATTTAAAATGTTGTTATATTTATTCACTTTTCAAGTTTGAGTTTTGAATATAAATGGCTATGTTTTTTTCACTGAAAGAATATCTCTTTGGCTTGGTTGTCAGGTTGAACTCCTAAGATTTGCTACCATTCAATAACATTAATTTCAGTCATTATAAATTTCTTAATAAATTATAGTATTATGATGTCAACATGGCAAGTTTAAGTTCTTTAGCTTGCCAATATAGTAGTTTCTAGATAGGAAGCACCGACGCGGTTGGGAGGGTGCTGCACCGGCGTCCGACACGGGGTGCAGCCACCGACGCTGCTGCCTGCGCGTCGGTGCTGCGTCTGAGGTTTTTTTGTTTTTTTTGTTTTTTGTTTTGTTTTTGTTTTTTTGGGATTCGTGCCGAACTGGGCTGACAGAATTGGGTCATATTGGCTGAATCTGATTGTATCAGCTAGCGGCCGAAACTAACCGAAATCGGCTTTGAATGAGGCCTTTCTCAATTTTATTCTGAATATTTGTTGCTTGTGTTTTTTTTTTTTTTTTTTTTTTTTTTTTTTTTTTTTGTGTGTTTTGTTTTGTGTTTCTTGCCTTCTTCTTTCTTTGTTTTGTGAACCAAGGCCATAGTAATGTGTTTTTTTAAGAATATTTTAATAGTAAAAATATCTAGAAAATATAAATAAAAATATTTTTAATAATTTTTTAATTGCTGCACCCTGCCGCACCCGCACCCTATTTTTTCAAAAATTGCCGAGTCCCGCACCCACACCCGATTCCTGAAACACACCCGTGCTTCTTAGGTTTCTAGTTCATGTTTCATCTTTGGAAACTTTTTTGATAAGTAATAATTTTATTGCAAACAGTAAAAGCTTATGTACATAGAATGTACACTCAAACTCTCCTAAAGAATTACATAGAGAAAAAACTATAATATCAAAGAAGAGAGCTTATAAAATCTATGATTGAATGCTCATCATTGTTTCCAATAGTATGAGACTTCTCTACCAAACATCTTAGAAATGCAGTTTTCAACTAACTGACCCTCACACCGTTAAAAGTGCAGTTGTTCCTCCCTCCATAGTGCCCACGTGTGACACAACGGAGCTATGTTTCAAGCAAATGGGTTTGCATGATTTCCAACATAAGCCTTCCATACACAAAGTAGTATCATTTCAATCATATATAGGTTGTGTTCATTTTGTGTTTGAACAATGTTCCTTCATTGCCTATAATTGAAGTCTTAGAGCAATACTTTTGACAAATCAAATATTTATCTGTCACCAAATTGGATGGGGAAAAAATGTGACATGTTACTTAAGTAGTGATATTTTAATATATATTTGTCTTGATTTTCTCCTTAGATTTACTCTACTTCATCTACCCTAATTACAAAATACTGACTCTGTCTCATTCTCACAATTATTTGTTGATTGCATATGTATGTTATTAAACCTCCTTTCATGTGACCGTCTGTATGTGTGTTTGGTCTTTTTGCCATTAACTCTTGATTGCACATCTACGGTTTTACAAAACCTCAATCATAGAACCCCCTCCATCCATCTTCACCGAGCACCACCACTGTCATGGACAGTTAATCAGTAACTTTTTTTTTCCCTTTTTATCAATTTCTTCAATTTTAATTTCATGTCCCGTTTTTGTATCACTTCAGATCTTTTCAAGATGGTCTGCTCCGACAATGACACAGCTATAAATATATCAATTCCTGTTGTTATGATTACAAAGTCTGGAGGAGAGACTCTTAACAAATCTTTAGCATCTGGACAGAAAGGTGAGCCTCTAATAATTCTGTGAAACGTTTTTATATTTATTATACATGTGTAGCAGTTATTTACATGGACTGTTAGAGAAACAAGGACATCTTGTCTCTGCACAGGAACAATAGTTGGTTAGTGATGTGGTTAAAGTATGTGGCTGGTTGACGACCATAAGTGAGACAGAAAATTCCAAGAATGAGGAGTGGTATTTTCTGTAAGGACTCTTCCTTAGAAAGGTTCCCTATGTTATCAAAAAAAAGGGAGGGGGGGGGGGGGGGGGGGGGTGGCAGGAGGGATGTAATTTATTACTCAAGAGTATGCATGAAAGTAAACTAAGAAAAGCAGAGATGATACTTTATGAAGCAAATTCTCTGCTACAATTGATATGTGGCATCACATGGTGTAAAATCATGTGTTTTCGCTCTATGATTGCTCATGGTTAAAAGATGCTTACATTATTAAAGTTATTGGCCTCTTGCTTCAGTTACATGGAGTAAGTCAAGCTTGAACTAAGGGAGTGTTAGTCTGGGATGAAGGTAGGGTCTTGATTTTTGTCCCCTCTGGATTATGGCCATCATGGTTAGTCCTGTCTCCCCCTGCAACTTTATTGCAGTTACCTCCTTACCTGTTTACCATCTTTGCCTAATATAAATAGTTTCTGCCTAATCTCATAAGTGGAAGAATTGGCTTCTATTTTAATACATCTTAATCATTAAAGCTGCTAGCCATTTTTTTCTTGACCCAATCCCCCTAAAACAAAAGGCTTTTTTTCATCTTTGATATGCATGTGGGTATTTTAAGATATTAGTTCTTTTTCCCTGCCTGGTTCTTGTCTTTGATGATTTTTATTGAGTAGTACATGGCGTTATAGACAAAGCGAGTTGATATATCCTTAGAAACTGCATGGAGGTCAATGTTGGATTAGGATGACTCAATGGAAGTAATTATAATTTACCTTTTCTTCTAGTACATGCAAGTGCCAGGGATTTAGAGAGAACGCTTAAATTTGAGCTTATCTTTACCGAATTCTTGGCTAGCAATATGTATAAGCAGGGGTTAGTGATATTTGTGTGCATGTGCATATATTGATTTAGACTTCACTTCCGGCTATGTTTTCATTTATGAAGCATCTGTTGGGTGAGTACTTATCAATTATTAATTTTGTTTTTATCTCTTATATTTGTGGTTAATTGTAAATCATTTATTGCAGTGGAGCTTTTATTATATGCGCCAGACCGCCCGGTTGTAGACTACGCAGTGATATTCTTATGGTTGATGGCTGTTGGAACACTTTTCTGTGCTTCACTTTGGTCAGATTTCACTGCTTCTGAGAAGACTGACGAGCGCTATAATGAACTATCTCCAAAGGTTTTCTGTTCAACCATTTATTCTTTGTCCTACACTTCATTTTTGATAAGTATTGTCCTACACTTAATATGTGTGTACTTAAGTTTAATTCCCTTCTCATAGATTTCTCTTGATCTACATCATAAGGAGCTTGGTTACACAAAATGACTGCTTGGTAATTGGTATAATAGCTAATGTAAATGCATGTTGTTGGCTATTTTAAGTCATCTGGAATTGGTGTCATACGAAATAGAGAAAAAAAAATTGTAATTGTTTTGACTGCCCTTGATCTTTATACTCTTATAAATTTTCCTGATATATATGCTACCTTGTCTATTTTGTCTCTGTTTCAGTTGTTACTGATGTAATAAATGCAGTACTAAATGAATTAGCTCAAAATATTATATTGTAAATGCAATTCTGGGCAACTCAGGTCTGAATTATCAAAAAAGTCTAGCTTTTTGACTGCCTTTTTTCTGTGTGCTCTTATAAATTTTCCTGATGTATGTTCCATTCTCTATATTGCCTTTGGAGCAGTTATCACTGATGCATTATATGCAGTACAATAAAATTTATTTCAAAGTATTCTATTGTAAATTACATTCTGGGTAACTCAGGTCTGATTTTTGTTGTTGTTTTTTTAGATAGGTTCTTCTTGCCTATTTGCACCCTACATCATACACATCGGTGGATCATTAACACATATTCAAGTTTATGGCTGAAAATATAGTTTGATGGTCATCATTAGGATAGTGGTTATGCCATATGAACAGTATTACTATTTTATTTTCAACTGCTAATATGATCTAATTTTATGGCAGATGAGTCCTATGTTAATCACTTGAATGACTACTAATTAAAGTAAATCAACCAAGTACTATTTGTATTTTCAACTAAGCATTAATTCCAAGGATCCTTTTTTGTCATTCAGCCCTATCTAAGGCCATATTCTAACTACTTGCCTATTTTATGTTTGGCACCTTTTTAATCCTTTTTGCTTGACCAACTTGAATAAAATCAATCTCTTTGCATTATTCTTGAATGTGATCAAACCATTTTGTGGAAACTTATTTGATCTTTCCTTGTGTTTGCACTCTTCCATCTTGATATCATCATGTTAGCTACTTATAGTATTGATCTGTTTCTTTATTGCTTGACATTTTCTTCCATACAGCATGTTATAATGCACAATTGTCTCATTATGGATACTCTGTTATGTCTTAAATAAATAATGCATAATTATCTCTCTATTGATAATCTGTCGAACCTTTAATGAGAAATTCACCTTGTAAGAATTATGAAATTATAGAGTAGAATGGAAAGTTGTGCAATAGTTCATAGTGAGATATTCTTTTTTTATGTTGAACCTTTTTTTCCCTGGGCAAGTAGCTAATGATTTCTTCTTTATATTCCTCCATGACCCTTTTCTTTCTCCCTAATCCCAACAACAAAAACAAATCCCATATCATACTGTAATTGGTTCCCACTTGTTGCTAAATTGCTATGTGTTCTAGATCGCTTGCTAGTCAGGGCATTTAATTGATAGTTTGACATTGCCCCCCTATTGACCTTCATAGAACCAGAAAATAGTTGATTCTACTATCTCCAAAACACCTCAACTGTGAGCACCACGCTTCATAGAGAATAATGGTGTTATTAGTAATAGTGTGTGACAGATGGTTGTACCAATTGGAGGAAAATCATAGGTTCACATTTATTTTCTTTTTGAGATGTTTTATTGAAATTTAGCTTTCCATCATAATTATTTCTCCTGTCTTTCGCCTAGTCTCCAAGTTTAGTTTTCTTTAATTATCGCGTAATATGTGGTGATTATGGAAAGGAGTATTTGAATTGAATTGTCTTTTCTTTTATTGACTAGGAATCTTCCAATGCTGGATCAGACAAAGACGATTTGGAGAAGGAAGTCCTTGATATTAGTGCAAAGGGTGCTATATTTTTTGTCATAATGGCATCTGCATTTCTGGTGCTATTATATTTTTTTATGTCCTCCTGGTTTATCTGGGTGCTCATTGTACTATTCTGCATTGGTGGTGTTGAGGTAACACGGTTCTTTTGCATGCATGTTTATTTTTTTTATTTCTGGCTGAGACAATATAAAATTCGTCCATAAACATGTATTGCTTTCTGTCTAGTGGTACTCAAAATATCACATTTTCAAATAATATCATTCAATCTTATATGCACATGAAAAGGTTTTTTATCATGCATTTTAGGGTCCGTTTGGTTCCCGTAAAATATTTTCTGGAAAATACCTATTTTCCGGAAATGCTATTTTCCGAAAAAGGAAAATATTTTCAAGTGTTTGGTTGTATTATGAAAATTGTTGTGGAAAATATTTTCATGTGTTTGGTTCTATTAGGAAAATGCTATTTTCCGGCAACAACAACAACAACAAATTGATTCTGGCAACAACAACAACAACAATCAAACTTTAAAAAACAAAACTGAGATGGGTCTCGGTCTGGGTCTCGACGATGGGTCGACGACGACATCTGGGTCGTCGAAGGTGTGGGTCGAAGGTCTGGGTCGTCGGTCGAAGGTCGAAGGTCGAAGATGATGGATCGAACGTTTGGGTTGAATGCCTGGGTCTGGGTCGAACGGTTGTCTCGCCGGCGCGGTGCGACTCGTGGGTCTCACGGTGCGACTCGCTAGGTCTTGTCGACACGGTGCGACTCGTGGGTCTCGCAGTGCGACTCGCTGGGTCTCGCCGATGCGGTGCGACTCGTGGGTTCGTGGGTCGAAGGTCGCCGGCGATGGGCTTTGGGCTTGGAGCGCTAGTTCGTGCTCTCTCGTGCTCTCTCTGGGTCGAAGGTCGCTGGGTCTCTCTTCGTGCTCTCTTCTCTCTTTTCCGGAATATTTCATTTGAAGTGAAAATGAAACCGTAAATCCATTTCACCCGTTTTTGGCATTATTTTTGGTCAACCGGAAATGGTTTTCAGTTTGACCAAATTTGAAGTAAGAGCCAAACACCCAATTTTCTGGAAAATAATTTCTGGAAACTGTTTGAAGCCAAAACAAACGGACCCTTAGTAACAGCTTCCAGGAATGCATTTTTAGAAAATGGAAGTTATTTTAGTAAAAAAATGCCAATTATTAGTGTTTCATATTAAAGTGTCCACCCAAAAGCTTTAGTCAATAGGTGGAGAGTTCCAATAGGTACATAAAGCTGTAACCTGGCATGAGTCAAACAATGTGGAACTTCCTTTGAACACCTGCTCCAATGTGTTGGTCCAAAAAAAAACAGTAAAGAATTCAATTAAACGAAACAGGCTCAATATAGAACAACCGAACCAGAATCAAATAGACCAGGTACGTGGAATCTGAACTACAAATTGTTGTCTGACACTATGTGACAACCGACAACCAAAAGTTTAAGCTCATAGTTGGAAGGCCCAACAAGTACATAAACCCATAACCAAGCACACTCAGTGTGAAACTTCCTTCAACAGTTCATTTTTCTTTAACATAAAATGTGAAAAGGAAATTTTGAAAATCATTATGATGTTATTTTTAATAAGTGAACTCATTATGTTGTTCTCCGAAACTAGTTTCTCGTTTTCCCTAAAAAAATCTTGTTCTTAAATGATTTATGTGCTATTTTTCAATATTCTTGTCTCTATGAATAGAAAATTATTTTCCAGCATAGAGTCCAAGAGGCCTTCAAGGTCTTATTAAAATGGCAGGATACTATTAGTTTACTCAATTTATGAAACAGAACAGAAAATATTGTGCTGCATACAATGTTTTAACTATTAGACCAGACCTGTTGGTTGGACTGTTTGAACAGTTGACTGGTCTAAATTTCATTCATGTCATACTTGTCCCCTTCTTTCTAATTAAATTAGTTTTTTGTTTCAGGGAATGCATGCTTGTATAGTTGGCCTAATATTACGGTATACTCCATATTTGCTTTTGCTTCCTGCTGAACCTTTCTAGTAGCTTGGAATTATGTAATAGTTTCTTTTCATTGGTGTTCCTTACTTTTGTACTATCTTTTGAGCAGAAAATGCAGAAAACGTGGGCTAAAGGCAGTGAATGTGCCTCTTATTGGGGAGGTTTCAATTATCTCACTTGTGGTACTATTTTTCTGTGTGGCATTTGCAATTTTCTGGGCTGTTACTCGGAAGTCATCATATTCATGGTTCGGTCAAGATGTTCTTGTAAGTCACATATCTCAGTAACTGTGTGCCATGCAATTTTGTCTATATCAATGTTCAAATGAAATAAATTCAGTTACTAAAACCTAACCTTTTTGAACTGGTATAGTGAAGTTTTCTATAGCACCATTGAAATGAAAAATAACTCAGTTGCTAATGCTGAATTGATATTTAGGTAGAGTTGCTGAATTGGTAATGGAAGTTACTCCTCTTTTATCTTAATTTTTATTTATTGTCAATCTGTGTCCTTGTTGGGAGAACTTTATTGGATTGGTTGTTTGCTTTGCAAAAACAATCATTCCCTTCTTTTATTGATTTCCTAGATTCTTGCAATATTTGTTTTTGATTTGTTCACCCCTTGTACACTCCCTGTGTACTAGGGTGTTCCTTTTTGATATCAATAAAACTTATTACTTATCAAAAAAAAAAAAAAAAGTGTCCTTGTTGGAAGTGGCAAGGAAGCTGAAATAGTTTTATTTGGTTGTCTTGTGTAAGCCATACCTATGCTATTTATCATGCTGACCCATTTGGTTTATGAATTTCTTCTGTGATTTAGAACTCATCAAATATTTCCTTAGAAATCTTAATCCATTCTCTCTTTCTCATAAACCCTGATGTCGTTTTTATTTTTTTTTAAAACCTATCTGTCATTATGTCAGTGAAGTCAGAGGGGAATGTGGACGAGGACATTACCCAAACATATGACACTCATTTAATTTGTCTTCCTTCCTTGGTTGTTGGTGCATTTGTGTTAATATGTGCTTAATATTGCAGATTTGGAAATGTATCTGTGTCAATCCCTTTCTTTTGTTAATTATTTTTGTTAAACTGTCACCTAGAATGTTGTAGCCTTGTAGAATGGACTGGTGATCTTACTCATCATGATACCTTAGTTCATTGAGGGTTCACCTTAGTGCAAAGTTTAGTTAGGTATAAATGGCTTGTGTCCTGCACAGAAACCTCAAGCAGCCAAAGTACTATGCCACTGTGTTTTGCCAATATATGTCTTATAAACAGAATCAACCAGTGTAGGTGAAATGAATCTTCTTTTTCGTATTGTTACAAATCTTGAGTTGTTGGACTATTATATATCTATTGGTTTGCTGCAATATGTTGTATTTCGGCTGTGTATGTAGCTTACTGAAGTCAGATGCATAATTTTTCAAATCCTTCTTTCTTCTCTCATTTTCACTAGTTAAATGGCCTCCTTGTTGACAGGGTATCTGTTTGATGATAACAGTCTTGCAAATGGCCCGATTGCCTAATATCAAGGTAGGTAAGTTATTTGCTTGCACTTGACATTGCATTCATTTTTAATAACCATGTCGAGATCACACTGCAGGTTGCTACTGTACTTCTTTGCTGTGCATTTGTTTATGACATCTTTTGGGTGTTCATATCAAAAGCGATCTTCAATGAGAGTGTTATGATTGCAGTAAGTTCTGATCTCACCTTTAGTTTCTTTTGCTCTGATCTCACCTTTAGTTTCTTTTGCTTGTATCGTTAAAGTTGTGCTACCCATGCATGCTAGTTCTGTTAAGTTTGGACTTGAAGCACTTGAGTGTGTATCTATTTTTTGCACATTCACTTTACCCTGTATTTGGATGAAAGAATTGATATTTATATAGATTTCAATTAAAATGATAGGATTTATATTCCCATCATTCAAAATTCTAGCAATCACTATTTGCATTGTTTGGATTGGATATTATGTAGACAAGAAAATTTCATTAATTTAAATTTATAAAAATTCTAAAAATACAAGCTAAAACTGATGAGTGAAACCCTCTCACAGTACTCATCGCTATTTACAATCAAATCAAATTTTGAGTGGTGAGGATACAATATTTCTTTTTGGGGGTAAGTAACAATATATTTTGTTATGTAAATACTATTTCCCTAATATTTTAACACGTGGAACCTGCTGATGGCAATATGAGTAGCATGTTGCACTACATTTTCTGCTAACAACTATTTCACGTGGAACATTTGTATTGGGTCTTGTTTTTGTTTGTGCTTCCTCTTCTTGCTTTTTATTAAATTTTTCATCTGATGCATCCTTCTGTCTAACCATATCTCTGTGATATTTTTAACTTTCATGAGTACATAATAAATTACATAGGCATTTTTTATGACTGGAATTATTTTTATATGGTTTTTGAATGACTTTTCATCATTATCTGTAGGTTGCTCGAGGTGACAACAGTGGTGGAGAATCAATTCCCATGCTTTTGAGAGTCCCTCGACTTTTTGACCCTTGGGGTGGTTATGATATGATTGGCTTTGGGGACATTCTTTTCCCTGGTTTGCTTATTTCATTTGCTTTCAGGTAATGATTTGGTGCATCTCGATTGTGATATGAAGTACTTTGCCTTCAGTAAATCATATGAAATGTAAAGGTCCTTACAAACCATGCAGTCATTATGTGGCTCAATATTACATGTTAAACAACATGTTTATGCTATGTGGCTAACTAGAAGTACATTAAATTCTTTAAAATTTTTGGTCTAGATGAAAATTTCTTATTAAAATTTTAAAAAATTTAAAGTACTACTACTGCTACAATTAAAATCCGACTATCAAAACTTTCAAGAATTATTTTCGTTATTTATTTTAAATTATTTTCATCATCTACTATAATTTTTAATTTTGATAAAAACTCAGTCTTACACAATTTTTATTCACCACATAATTTAAGGTAATTATTTTTACTATCCATTTTATTGTTCAATTTTGACGGGATTAACAAAAACTTCCGTAAATTACACATGATTTTTAATTATTCCATGCATCACATGGGTATACTGCTAGTTTTGTGAAAGTATGGAGGCTCCTTTTTGCTTGAGCTTAGTGAACTTAATGGTGATTGGCTACAATTAAAAGACCATTTTGTATTTTTTTTATAGGTAAAAAGCCAGTTTTGTATGTTGCTGAATTTCCTATGCTTCCAAAATAATAATTCTTTCTAGCTAAACGAATGATCAATACTTTCAGAATTGAGTAGGGATGGCAATGAATTGGGTTTAGTGGGTTTCCCAACCCAAACCAAATAAGGGTCTGGGGTGGGGTTGGTTTCAAATTATAAAACCCACTAGGGCTTGGGAAGCATTCAGGTTTTACCCTTTAGGTATCCTAACCAGATCTGATTATGTGTTTAAATTACTACTAAAAGTCCCCTATTATTACTTTGTTTATACAAAAACTAGGGTTCTACAACAAAAGTATGTCTCTCTTTATCTCTTAAGGTGTTGTTTAATTTAGAGTAAAAGTACTAACTGATGCTTAAATTTAGATAAATAATATTAGATGATTACTTTTAGGTTAACCAGACTTAATCGTCCCATTCAACCCAACTTATGGTTAGATAAATGAGGATTAGTACAGGTTTGGGATGGAATTTCTAAAATTTTATAGGGTTTGGTGTGTAGAATATTTGGAGGGTTTGGGTTTGGAATTTTTTTATTTTTTATTTTTTCAGGTCCCAAACCTGGCCTATTGTCAGTCATAGAATTGAGCTTTTGAAACTGATTAAGGTGTTTGATGTTTCTGATCATGTGTCAAACAAAGGCATATTGTATTTAAGATGGTGAAAATTTTATTATTTTTATTTTTTAAATTTGCTTCTGTGGGTAAATTTTCATTTTAATCTCTCTCTTTTTTCCGTCTTTGGGTGTCTTAGATATGACAAAGCAAACAAGAAGGGTGTATTGAATGGATATTTTCTTTGGCTGATGATTGGCTATGGACTTGGTAAGTGCTCCTGCAACATCTATCTTCATCTTAATTTGTTTGCATTTGCGTCACAAAGATTTTTCTTCCGCATCAACTTAGAGAATAAATGTTGTGCATGTGAAAAGTATTAAACTTATGTAAGGTCATATAACTATCATATGACTAATTGAATAAAATTTAAAGGAGATCTAACGTTTTATATCATCATTTCTGTACACCATAAAAGAAAGTACCCTTTTTATCTTATGATTTTCTCCGTCACCATTTAACTGTTGAACACTATATCGATGTCATTTTCTAATGCTCAGAATTTGAAAACACCCCTAATTAATGAAGATCACTGAGCTGACAGCCCTTTGGATAGAGAGCACAATTTTGAAAAGCTAATGGTTACAGAGGGAATTCTTTAACAAGTATAGAGGTCCTAGGAAAGAACCTTCTATCTCCCTTCCAGTGTATTTGGTGAAGGAACATGTAGAATATCTTAGAGGAAGTGTAAGGGATCATGAAATCCACTAATGAATAAGAGTCCAATGAATTTTCCTTGCCAAAGCAACAAAGGGTTTCCCTAACAACTACACCCCAAGAATTCTATTGGTACTTCTTGTTTGGAATGATTTGGACAACTTTTATGGTTGCAACTGACATGTAAAATTTAATCATGTCATCGTAATTTGTCAAGCAACAGTTTTCATTTGGTTACTGATGTTGCATCTTCACTGAGAACTGAATAAGATTATTCCTGTTGGTGTCTTAGCTCTCTGCTAGGGTGGTTGGTAGCTCAAGTTCACAGTTTTGCATGTCTATGCTGATACTTTTTTGTTGTTGTTGTTGTTGTTGTTGTTGAGAAACATGTCTATGTTAATACTTGAAAAGTATATAGAATCAGTGCTTTGAGCTGCTGCACTAGGATGTATGCAAACCCTTCTATATTTCTATGCTGTCTTTCCTGTTATACTGACAGAAGGTTTCTACTGCTTCAGGCCTTTTCTTTACGTACCTGGCCTTATATCTAATGGATGGGCATGGTCAGCCCGCACTCCTCTATCTTGTTCCATGTACACTAGGTAATAAATTGTGTTATTTAGCTTTTGGTAGACTTCATCCTTCCTGGTTTACAATTAGTAGGATTTTTTTTTTTTTTTTTGATCCACTTTATTTTTCTCTACAATAAGAGACAAAAAAGTTTATGACTGATGAGGTGGCAAGTTGGTATTGGTAGGTCAAAAATTGATGTAAATAATGGGCCCATGTGAGAACCAATAAAAACTTGCCAACCCAACTGTTGTGAAAATTATTGTATTTGGAGCATTATTCTTTTTCTTTTTCTTTTTTTTAGGTCAATAAAGCTTTGTATGTTCTTGACCGTTTCCATCCTTTCTTTGGCCATTGTATCAGGTGTTATTGTTATACTGAGCTTGGTGAGAGGAGAATTGAAGAAGCTTTGGAATTATGGCGCAGAGGAGGAGTCATCGCCAGCACCAACCCCTAGGGATCCTTCTGAAGAAGCTTAAAGCGTCAGATTAGTCACTTATCTTCCAAAATGAGAAAAAACGGAATTCGCTCTGATCTCCCTAGTTTAGAGAGGTTGACTTCGGTTTCATCAGTAACTATCTTGGCTCAATATGATGTGAAGAATACAGTTAAGAGCAGTGCGGGGCTGTACAATTCCAAGGCTATTCACCTCGATGTTCACTCTTGTATAAATCATCTTCTTTTGTATTTATTGATACTTGCGTCTATTTAATACGTTTGTAATATTATGAATTGCATCATCAATCTTGTTCTCTTTGATTAATGATAATATACTTGGAAAGAACTGTTAATTTTAACATCACACGGTTAGTAAATTACTTGTATCGAAATGACGGTGCTTGAATGATTGCAGATATCTATATTTATATAATAATACTAAAAGCTGATGAAAAGTATTAGTACTACAAAAAAATAACACAACTCGGATCGTGCGAATGCCAAGTTAGTTGGGGGGGGGGGGGGGGGGAGGAGAAGAAGTTGTGGGTCAAGACCTCTACCACTTACCACTTAGAACTCTCCATGGGGTGAGTTGTTATAAAAATTAAGGTTTTTTTTTAGTGGTCCTAGCATTTTTCAAAGTTAAAAGTAGCATTTATTATTGTTACTATTTTGTTGAGCAACATTAACGTAGCATTTTTGTCCATCTTAATCTCATTTTGGTTAATTTCAATCTAGTCCGATTTAGTTCATTCAGTCTACTCCTCAATCCACTTACAAAACAGGTTTAAGTTGAGAGTACTTATTCAAAATATGAATTTATCAAAAATATATATTGATGAGAAAAAGTAGAATTATTATTTTTAATTTTTTAATTTAATGATTTGTGGTATTAAATTTCATCAATTTTTTCCCCTTAGTTGATATTTGTACTTTAGTTTTTTGTGCAAATTATACAATTTCAATGTTTAGATATAATATAATTTGAATTTGAAGACTAAATATATATATATATATATATATATTATAAGGATTCAATTAATGGATGCCCAATGACATACATTAACCATCCATTTTGGATCCATTTGATTGGAGTGAAAAAATGGGAGGATAACAAACATTTGGTTTTTCCTTATGTGTGTTTGGTTGGAGGGGTGGAAAAATGAAAGAGTGGAAAACTCTTTTGTTTGGTTGAGGAGAAAAATGGGAAGATAGTATATGTAGTTTATATAAATTGACTATTATGTTTTGTTACATAATATATAAGAAACAGATTTATTTACACTCATTAAATAATATAAAAATTAACACAAATATATAAAAATATTTTTTTATTATATGTAATATAAAATTTATGAGCAACAAAAATTGTATTATGCATTAACTGGGAAGGCATTCTAAAAAAAAAAAAAAAACCCTTTGCTGAGAAGAAAATCGTGGAATATGAGCAGCAAAACTTAGCGTACATTTGGATAGAGTTGAAATTGAATTTTCAGCTGCGTTTTGCGTTTCTAGTGGGTCCCCGTGCACTGTTTATAGTACCTGCAAGTACTTTATTCAGCAAAAAAAAATTTTAAAACTAGGTCTCACGGTACTATTCACATGTTTAAAAATTATTTTACTACAGTGTTTTCAATTTTTAGTAATAAGCAGTATCTAAACAAATCTTTATAAATCAAAACTGGGCAACAAAAATAATTGGGTAGCAAAAATAAGATAGCAAATATAAGTTCAACAAAAGAAGACAACAAAAATAATTGGGAAGCAAAACGTGGAATAGAATGAGGACAAGGCAAAAAAGTAAAGGGTATTTTTGTCACGCAGCCGACCTTAGAGTTTTCTCCCCTCTTTTCTCTCCATTTTGGAGAGAAAAGTTTTGTGTGGACCCGGGTGGAAAATGTTTGGGTCCCACATAAAAGTTTTCTTTCCCCTTCCCAATTCCAAACAACACACAAACTCATTTTTTCTCCTACTTTCTCTCCAAAATTTTTCATCTACCCTATTTCATCTCCAAACAAACACACCATTTAGAAAACTTTTTATAAAAAATTGAAAAAACTGTCAAATCAGTTAGTTACTTTTTCATTTTTTCATAAAAAATTTTATAAAATAGTTTACTAATATATGCTCTTGGGACGTACATTAGTAAAATCCATTTTATAAAAGGATAAGAAATTTCTTTGATGAGTTGGATATTGATATGAAGTTGTGCCCAATGCAGCCTTTTAGATGTTGAAAACCCTTGCTGAATAAAATGGTAGTATCCAAGCCTATAGATATGAAAAGCATCATATGACAGTGTATTGAGAGATTTTTGGACCAAATTTAGGTGCAGGTGTAAAAAAAAAATTGTTGAAATAATTAATGTGTTTGCAATACAAATGATGAATTGGAAAAAAAAATGTGTTGTTTAATTTTTAGTGGGATTTTTTTTAAGTAGTATATATTTGTTGTTCCTTATTGGAGTTGAAAGTTCTCTTTGAAATATTTTGTGTTCTATTCTTCTATTTAGTTTTTTATGATGTTATTGTATTATAAATTGTTTGTGTTTGGTTTACTTAGTTTCCAATGTAGTTTAAGAGTTATCATATTCATACTCTAATCACTAAACATATATAGATATAAATATATGATTTTGTAGTAAGTTTTGAAGGTATTCTGTAGTTGCACAAAAAATTGCTTCCCGACATGTATAATTCAAAAAATTAAAATTCCATTTCATATGAAGATTGTAGATTAAGATGTTGACTAATATCCATTTGTTAGCAATTTTTTTAGCACAAAAAAAATATGATTATTTTATTCAAATCTCAAGACACAGATGTGCATGTGACAATAAAAGATCCCATAATGTGGTCAAATAATAGACTCCAAGTTTTGCTGTTAAACATTGCTCATAACAAGACATGATCTTTTATTCTTTTAGAAGAAAAAATAGGTTGGATAATACTCAAACAATGATTGTGTTCGAAATGCATTTTAGAACAATTAGAAATGCAAAAGTGATTTTCAATAATAAAATAGGATGTAGAATATGATTGTGAACTAAATTTTTTATGATTTTATTTTTATTTAGCTGTCTATAACCCTATAACCCTTTACAAATCATTTTTCCCCTATAGAATTCGTCTACTATAAACTTAATGGTTAATAGATTCATACTTAAGCAACTTACTATATATGGTGGACAAAGCATGATTTAAAATCTCTATCATGATGAAATTTTGTATTGGCTGAAATTAATTTAATTTTGTTTCAATAATATATTGGTAGTTAATCCGTGCGATGCACAAAAAAAATTATATTAAAATTTTAAAATATATATTCAAATATCAAAAGAAATTATTTTCATCATGGTATACTAAGTCACATAAATTGCATATTTCCCATATATTTCAAAGATAAATAAAAGAATTACAATACTTAGAAGAGGAAAATTTTCAGCAATGGAATACAATACTAAGTAACTTGCAGTATAAAATAATTTTTTTTCATAAGACTCTATGATACAGATATAGCTACATGGAAAATATTGGATCATTTGACATCATTGATGATTGAACTAATAAGCTAGTGCTAAATTGGTCTACAAGAAATTAAATTTCAATTATGTTAACAATGGTCAATTAGCATGAACAAATACATATATTCACCGGAGTCAAAATCAACTTTACCTTCATTCTACCCTTTTTTAAGCAACATGTTTCCCATCAAAGGACTGTACTCTGCAACACCAACACCAGCACGTAAATCAACTTTGAGGAATGGTAAATAAACATATTAACAAATCAAATCCAATTACCTATCTAACCTTTCAAGTTTTAATCCCTGTCTCACTCTTGTGTGCAGTCCAGACATCTCATTAATTGTTCATCAACAATGGCTCCATCTTGGGTTCCAACTTTCTCTGCATGTTTCTTGTTATCTGCAAAACCCAAGTAATAAAATCAATAAAATGAAAAATGAATCTCAATATAACATAAATCAAGAAGATGAAACGATTCATACATTGTTTCATTAGTCATTTAGTAGGAAATCATGGGCATACCAATACGGAATGAAGTAATTTTGTCTGCATTTCGAAAGTTCCTAATATAAGGGGAATTGAGAAACCTAAGAAAGGAAGAAAATTTTATTAGTATTAAGAAATCAAAGATGATAAGAGAATTGGCCACTCTGGTGGCGGCTTGCTGTGGCAAAACTCAATGACTGTCTGTGGAGGTCAGCCACAGTTGGCCATGATTGGGGTACGAGAGAGCCTGCTAAATTCAACCATGGCTTGGAGTTCTTGTGAGTATGATGAGAACACAATGGAAAGGGGGTTTCGGCTAACTTTTAGTTTAGTTGAGCGATTTTTTTTTTTTTTTGAAAAAAATTAATTTTTGCACACCTTGAAGCATACACAGTAGTTCGGGTGGCATAAAAAATAACATTTTAATATCACCATTAAAAATTTATTAATTGACATATTTGAAATGTTAAATAGCTTTTTGATGCAGGAAAAATGTTATGGATCAAATTAAAATAGTAATCAAATGGTTCAAACCCTATGGAAATATTATTACTTGCTCTGGCTGTTTTTGTTGGTCAGAAGTTTTTTAAATGAGCTACATCTTTCAATAACTTATGACCATTACGATACAATTCTGATCATATAGTTTGACTTATTAAGAAGTGAATTTATCTTGTTATTCAAATTGGTTTCTTCTTTTTTTTATTTTTTTTTTTTTTTTGTTTTTTTTTTTTTTATGAGGTTTCTTTAATTTAAAATTTTTGCAAACTCATGCAAGTTATAGATCAAGAGGTTATAGGTAGCGGTGACTAATGACTTATTTTTTGAGTAAGGTTGGTGATCAACAATTTATATACAATCAGAGAAGTATTCTCTATATATGGAAACAAGTAATTATCTGTCTTAACCTGCAATTGATAGAATATCAATAAACACGTTAGCCCGACATATATTTACCATCCTGAAATTGTGAGGAAATTAAATTAAGAAATATTTCTTGATTTCTGAAATTCAAGAAATACTAGTTCTACTTATATCACAAGAAACTTGTCAGCTCATATCAAATTCAAAACTAATTTACGTAGGAAATGAGAGTCATCTTAATCATTTTCAAGGTAGAAGTCGCTCAACCATCTTCCCTTTAATGGTTGTGGTAGATTATAGCAAGTGCTAAATATTAAGGGCCTAATCCTAGTCAATTTATAAACTTTTTTTATTTTTTTTTATTTTATTTTTTTTTTGTTTTGAGAAGACGTCAATTTTCAAACTTATTATATAATGAATAAAAATAAATAAATAAATAAAAAACCAAAAAAAAAAAAAAAAACTTATTATATAAGGTTGATTTAGATTCATTATATCTACTCCTATTGGAATGCCATAAAGAAATCCTAAATCTACTTATATCACAAGAAACTCTAATTATACTTGTATTACAAGTATTGTAATCATGAATCAATATATATATATATGTTTAGCCTAAAGCCTATTATGAATATCTTTCATCGGACTTATTCTAAAATGTAGAGCTTAATAAAATCTAGTTCTCAAGGACTTCTTTTCTATGGAGGTAGGCCGCAAAACTCAAACCACTTTAACCCTATATTATTTCTTTCTTTCTTTGTCTTTTTTATTTTGTTCTTTATATTTAACCATTCACTTTTTCATGGTGTCAAATATATGTTTAATTTTTCTGAAATGGTATTAGAACTATAGTTTTTTTCCCATATAGTAAGAATTTAATGAATTTAACTATGACCTTAATTATAATATCTACTGGTCTGTTCAAATGATCCGGGATTGAACCGTTGTTACTTATCCCTGCTTGGTAGCCAAATCAATGTCTAGTTGGAGATTGATAACTATGCTAGCCAAAACGGTATGAAATAAAGTCCCATCATATCCAGAAACATAGATAATGGTCCCTCTTCTTTCTGTTTTTGTTATAAGTGTACAAGAGAGGACAAAAGTACAAAACATCTATATGAGCTAGATGACAGTGAAATAACTCAATACAAATACAGATACTGTATTACATTTGATATCACAATAATTATAACATGCAAGAACTCACAAACCTGACAATATATTGAAAGAGACAGCAATTTATAATATATGTGCTCGCAACTTCAAATGCTCAAGAAGAGCATTCAAAGTTGAGCATTATTGAAAATGATCTAACTTCAACTTTTTGCTAATTCATAGCTTAGCTTAGCAATGAGCAGCGTGAGGAAGTTTGCACTTTCCAGGGAGCTGCATGGCAAGGTTTGGATCAATTCCAAGTGAAGGCAACAGGTTTGAGTTCCTGTAGGAGCAAAGACAACGAAGATCGGCATGTGAGAGTGCAGTGCAGCAATCAGTTGAAGGTGTTGTAGGATTTGGAGGAGTCACAGCTGATTTGCATGCCATTAGCCCAGAAACAGAAACATTGCATATGGTTTGGGCATTGGAAATTTGAAGCACACCATTGCTGGAAATAGCAACAAGTAGCACGGCCACAACAACAAAGAGCTTGATCTTGAATGCCTCCATGAAAACCAAACAGCTAGCTTGCAAAAGGTAATCTCTTTCTTTGTTTGGACTTTGGATTGGTGTTTTGGTATCGGGAGCTTTATTTTTGCTGCTTTTTAAAGGGAAGAATGATGAAAAAATGTAAGAGTAGCCCGTGAATATACCTTGGCGTGTTCCCATGCAAATACACTGTGGTGTCACGGGCTTTTGCACTTGAGATGCCTTCAAATGTACTTCGATTATTGTGCCTAGATGTGGGCCTAGTACAGATAGGTTATGATTGACTAGTTTAGTTTTTTATATTTTGGTTAGTTATCTCATGTCATGATGTCAAGCACCTAGCAATAAGTTTATGTACATGAATAATTTTACAAAAAATTATATACCTGACAAGTTATTAAAAGTAGGTATAAATATAATGCCCAATGATGGTCCAATGAGAATTAGTTTAAGCTTACTAATTCAATTGTTATGAAAATTTTTACGTTTGTAACATTACTTAGCGCTAAGTGATTTCTTCGAAACACTTGCCAATGTTTTATGAGCAATGCCTGACAAACAAGTCTGGTTGATCAGAGTCAAATGTAGTACAATTATATTCGGATCATAACAGAAAAGATTTGGATAAAAGATGGATTGTTCTAACGGGATTGCAAAACATACCACCCTTACTCAATTTTTTAAAATATAGTGTAAAACTTACTGTGAGCCATATTTTTTTCACATGACAAAAAATAAAAATAAAAAATAAAAAATTGATATATATATATATATATATATTTGTCTTCATTTCAATATAAAACAAAATATAAAAAATTCAAAAATAAAAATTAAATAGTATATAAAATTTTAAGTTAGCACGGTTTAAGGTTTACTAAATTAAAATGTTCAAACCTCAATCTCGTGAAGAAAGAATTGTTTGTGAGCACATATAGAAGAACCTAGAAAATAATATATAGAAAGGAAATGATCACCATCTTCTAACTTCTAAGACACACGTAAGTCACCCTACTTGCTAAAAATCACGTATCACGGTTTCTTCAACGATATGATTAATAAAGAAAGAATTAGAATAGGAAGAATCGGTAAGAATGAGGAAAAAAGGTCATTCACGAAACCTACGCAAGCAACTTCCATAGGCTCTCCACTAACTCTAAACCACCCAAAAGACAAACAGCGAAATGCATAAAATTAATAGGGACATATCCATTCTAGGCATTGGTGTAAGATTATTGAATTATAAATGAACATGCGAGGAACCAAGGCGATGTTAAAAATGTTAAAAGGAAGATATATTTTATGAAATTGCTAAACTACAAAAGGGGGCAATTAAAAATAGTAAAGTCAAAAGAAACCACCTCACTTTACTCCTTTCCAAGTGAATTAGTGGTCATCTATTACAACCAAGAGTCATGATTCTCCTTGGAAGAGTTCCACTGAATTAAAATGTACAAATCATCTCTTTCAAGGAATAGAAGAACAAAGTAAGATTGGAAACCAAGGGAATCAATACCGTACCGGAGACCGTTCCGGTTTAGTAAAAAAAATGAAATATTTCAGTACCGATTGATACCGGTGTACCATTTCGGGATTACCGCTATATATCACAAATACTTAAAATTTACATATTTTTGCATAAGTTTTTTTTTTTTTTTGGATGAGTTCATAAGTTTAATATATTAGTCATTATACATTACTCCAATATATTAACATAAATAATATATTTATAATAATAAAAGAAAAAAAAAAAAAGATGCACACGTGACTTCTCAAAAGATGTGGGCAAATGCTTTAATCCCACACCACTCCAATTCCTACCTAACCATCTGACATAGTTTAATGAGAAATTTTAAAATACTCAAAAGCACAAAGCTGTCATGCATTGCTAGTGGAGACATCAAGAAGCAAAAAAGGGAAAGTAACGAAGAAGAAGGAGAAGAAAGAAGAAGCTGTAGTCTGTAGTGACAAGCTGCTATGGAGGCTGAATGAGATCCAAATAAGAATATGTTTCAGAAGGAAAAATGAAAGATTTGGAGCACAGATCAGAACCCACAAATTTGGCACTGTGTGGCTAACCCATTCTTCTCTTTCTTTACTTCTTTTTCTTCTTCTTTCTTTTTCTTTTTATTCTCTGTTCTATACCGGTCCGAAATATCTTTTCTGGCCGAAATGGCCGGAACAGACCGGTACAACCCAGTATCTGAGGCGGTACGAATCACAACTATTTCTGTACCGGTTTGGACTCCGATGCAAAAAAATTCCTGCCGTATCGACCAGTACGGTACGAAATTCACTCCCTTGTTGGGAACCTGGCCACAAGAATGATAGGGGTGACTTGAAGTAAAGAAGCATTGCTACATCCTAAAATTGGAAGGAATAATAAATAAATTTGGTCCCCAATAATATAGACATTTAGAGAATGCAAAATGTTTTAGGAATATGGTCATGTAACATGTTTATCTGGCTCAAACACCCTTGTTAAAGAAGAAAATAGTTAACTTCTTCTAGAACACACTTAGGCCACCCTACTTCTCAAAAAACAGGTTATTGGAATCATGTTCTGTGATTTCGCCAATGTTGTGGTTACGAGAGAATAAGAAGTCATAAAGAAAAGAAAAAAAAAAAGACATTGACTCTGTAAGAGATATATTAGCTCATTAGTATAGGCTCAAGCTTGTTAAATAACATTATTAGCAACGCGATGTGTTATACTATGTTGTATATACTAAAGTGGACGCGAAAGGGGAAGCATAGAATAGGACACCGAGAACACGAGAGTTACGTGGTTTAGTCTTGTCGGTCTACATCTACAGAGGAATCCATTAAAGGCTACATCTTTATTATGTAAGAGTGTAGTACAATAACTTGTGTTATAATGAACCCTAATATGAGTATATATAGGCGACTAAACCCTAGACTACTAGTACAAGTAGGAGTGGGCTTAGGCCTATTACATTGGGCTAATATGTCTAATATATCTCTAACACCCTCCCTCAAACTCAAGGCGGAAGCTCGATGAAGGTTTGAGGTTGGATAAGCATGAGAAGATCACTTAGAGATGCCTTGAAGAATGCATTTGAAGAAACCACAATGAAGAATATGCCAATTGACCAAATTCGGAGTTTTAAATGAAGAAACGGGGTCCAAAATTGGAATCTATGTGAAAAACTGAGCAAGATAGGCCTTTTTGGAAAATTTGACTTTTTGTCAAAGGTCAACACAAAAGTCAAACCCAAAAGGTCAAAGTCAATGGTTAGCGAAAGTCAACGGCTCACGGTCCGAGTTAGTACCGGGTTTCTAGGTTGGTCCACGGATCGGGTTGCAGAGAAGCTAACGTCATCATATGACATGGCGTTGACGTGGCTATGGCTCACGTGGACATGTTTGCGTGGCTGTTGACGTGGAGTGATGATGTCATCCAATGACGTCAGCAGGGGGTCTTCAACGTGTGTGATTAACACCGGTGCTTGTAGGAGATGCCTGAAATCCTAGAGGAGCGTGAGGGCACGTGTAAGGTCAGATTATGGGTGGAATCTCAAGTTTTGTAGATCGATGAACGAGAAGGCCGTTTGGGTGGCATGTGTGCCAAGAAGACGATCTGGAAGTCAGGAATCTAAGGCGGCACATGGGAGATTTTACGGAGACAACTGCGGCGCGTGGCAAGGCTTCAGGTGACTAGATTTTTGGGTTTTGGTCGTGGGAGACCGTGGAGTACATATGTGTTGTTAGTTTCATCAGGCGAAGCTTGGATTTGCACAGATTTGATAAGTTAAGTCACGGCTTACTTGGTTGTTAGATTTTGACGCAACAAAGAGCCATGGTGGCTGCGAGATGCCGTGGAGTCTAGATCTAGCAGTCAAACATGTGTGACCTCAGAAGGTGGTATGCACGTGAGAATCTTCTTTGCTGTGTATAGATGTTTGTTTGATGCCAAGAATGAAATTTGGCTCTAATACCATGTTAAATAACATTATTAGCAACGCGATGTGTTATACCATGTTGTATATGCTAGAGTAGATGCGGAAGGGAAAGCACAGAATAGGACACCGAAAACACGAGAGTTACGTGGTTCAGCCTTGTCGATCTACATCCACAGAGGAATCCCTTAAGGGCTATATCTTTATTATGTAAGAGTGTAGTACAATAACCTGTGTTACAATGAACCCTAACATGAGTATATAAAGGCGACTAAACCCTAGACTACTAGTACAAGCAGGAGTGGGTTTGGACCTATTACATTGGCTAATATGTCTAATATATCTCTAACAAAGCCTAATACTACTTTGTGTGTAAGTCAAGTCTCTTACTTGTACTAGAAGTCTATTAGTCTAGGGTATAGTCTATTATATATACCCATGTTATGGTTCATTGTAATATAAGATTTGTACTACATTCTAATATAGGCATAAATGCACTTTTAGTCCCTACATTTTGGCTTTTTTCCATTTTAGTCCCTACATTTTAATTTTACCACTTTTAGTCCCTAATTCAATTAACGCATTCCATTTTGGTCCTTTCCGTCAGTCAACTAACGAAAATTACTTAGGTGGCAGCCGGAGTAATTAAAATATTATAAAAAATGCCACGTCACCCTGACACATCAGTATATAAATTTAAAAAATTAATTTATTAATTTTAACTAAATAAAAAAATTAAAAACATAATTAAAAACAGTAAAATCAAACCCAAACCCAGAAAATATACCCAAGAACGCACAAGCGACCCCAAATTGGTCCTCTTTAGTACTCTAGCATCATTCACTCCCAACTCATCTCCCTAACCCACCTTCGATACAGTATTTTTATTAGTCAAATCTAGGATGTGTTCTCAGCCTTGACTCGAGGTTTACGAAGTTAGGTATCAATCAAAAGAAGTCTGTCGTTGAATGATTGGGCCCGTGGGTTTGTTGTGTTTGTTTCCGGTGGAAGTTTTGGCCGATTAGGAAGTGAGGGGCAGAGAGAGCTTTGATTGGGTGAGATTAAGAGGAATGAGTTTGATTTGGGTAGTTTTGTTGTTTTTGGATTTATGGGTTTGGGCGTTTTGGTAGGGTGGTGGGTTTGTGAGCGTGGTTTGGTTGTGGAGAGTTGAGCTATCTCACTCAATGGCAAAGCTAGAAGGCAACGATAGAGCTTGAAGATGACAGCGATAGTGGTAGAGCTTGAAGGCGATGGCAATGCTTGAATGTGACGGTGGCGATGGTAGATCTTGAAGGCGATGATGGCGATGACAGAATTTGAAGACGACCTTTTACTCGCTTGGGTTTGTTGTTGTCAGTTGTGGCTTTTGCTCATTGGGGTTCACTTGTTATGGATTATGGCTTTTGATCACCGGAGTTTGCCGTCGTGGGTTGAATTGGTTTTGAGGCTTGGGTTTGAATGGGTTGTGGGTCTGAATAGGTTGTGGTTCTTAGGTTGGTTTTGAAGTTTCAATGGTGTGTGGTGTTGATTCGGTGGTGGGTATAAATTTCGGTGGTTGTGGGTTGCTATTGGTGGATATAAATTTCATGTTCTTGGGTATGATTTTCTGGGTTTGGGTTTGATTTTATTGTTTTTAATTATGTTTTTATTTTTTTATTTAGTTAAAATTAATAAATTAATTTTTTAAATTTATACGCTGATGTGTCAGGGTGACGTGGCATTTTTTATAATATTTTAATTGCTCCGGCTACCACCTAAGCAATTACTGTTGGTTGACTGACGGAAAGGACCAAAATGGAATGCGTTAATTGAATTAGGGACAAAAAGTGGTAAAATTAAAATGTAGGGACTAAAATGGAAAAAAGTCAAAATATAGGGACTAAAAATGCATTTACGCCTCTAATATATTAAAGATGTAACTATAGGAGGCAAAATTTTAAGCCAATTATAAAATGCCACAACAAAATTTAGTGGCAAATTCTAAATTAATGTCATTAAATTAATTAAATCAAATAATGACATGTGTCATCCAAACTAATATTACATTGGCATATTGAAATTTGCCATGTGTCACTTGGCCCACAAGATCAAGATAAAGATAAATCCCCTATTCAAAGTTGTAGGGACTCAAATTGTATTAGACCCAAACAATAACATTTATAGAGGGTGAGTAGAAGGGCTAAGCACCGGCAAAGTAAACAATGGCTGACATGAAATTCATAGGAATAATACCAAAGAAATTAGACTAAGTGGTTGTGAGGATAATGACCATGACTTTGGCTAAGTGTTTGTGAGGACCTTAGTAATGATTTTGGCTAAGTGTTTGTGAAGCAAGTTCGTCCTAGGTTCGGTCCGAGGATCTCTTTCCTTAGAACTGACGAATACAAGGGTTATCCTCGGACCACATGAAAACCCCTTTTTCATTTCTTATCCAGGGTCCCCCCCATTAATGTCGGTTTGCCGAGGAAATGCGCATCCTCGGCGAGGTCCTTTGGTGACCTGGGCTTCTCTTATTTATCCTCGGTTTCTGTATTGTTCTCGGTGTGGACCTTGGGCCGGATGTGAAGTGGGTTGGGGTTGCCTAAATATTTGGGGCCCCACAATAGCCCCTCAAAATTCTGCTGTCCGGCCTCTCATGCGGAGAGGAGGATTTTGACGTTCTCGGGTCTATATTCCTGGCCTGTCGAACCTTGCTTCTCTGTCAGTGTCACCATTATTTCAAATGCCCCTGCAACTTTCTTTAGCTCAAAGGGCCCGACCAAGGAGTGCTTATATCGTCGTATAGTGACTAGTTTCCCCATAGGTTTGAGTCCGAAAACCATGCAAGACCTTGGTTTTTCCTAGCACTTAGTGTTTCATGAGGAAATGGTTTTTCTGTTGGCCTGAGTCCTTGGACCTATGCAATGCCTATGTTTTGTCTAACATTTAGTTTTTGGTCTGAAGTAGCTGGTTTCCCCAGAGACTTGAGTCCGAGGACCATGCAAGGCCTTGGTTCTGTCCAGTACCTACTTTTCTGATTTTAAGTAGTTAGTTTCCCCAGAGGCTAGTGTCCGAGGACCATACAATGCCTACGTTCTGTCTAACACTTAGTTTTTGGTTTTAAGTAGTTAGTTTCCCCAGAGGCTTGAGTCCGAGGACCATACAATGCCTAGATTCTGTCCAGTACCTAGTTTTCTGATTTTAAGTGGTTAGTTTCCCTAGAGGCTGGTGTCTGAGGACCATACAATGCCTAGGTTTTGTCTAACACTTAGTTTTGGTTTTTAAGTAGTTAGTTTCCCCAAAGGCTGGTGTCCGAGGACCATACAATGCTTAGGTTCTGTCCAGTACCTAGTTTTCTGATTTTAAGTGGTTAGTTTCCCCAGAGGCTAGTGTCCGAGGACCATACAATGCCTAGGTTCTGTCTAACACTTAGTTTTTGATTTTAAGTAATTAGTTTCCTCAGAGGCTTGAGTTCGAGGACCATGCAATGCCTAGGTTCTGTCTAACACTTAGTTTTCTGATTTTAAGTGGTTAGTTTCCCTAGAGGCTGGTGTCCGAGGACCATACAATGCCTAGGTTCTATCTAATACTTAGTTTTTGGTTTTAAGTAGTTAGTTTCCCCAGAGGCTTGAGTCCGAGGACCATGCAATGCCTAGGTTCTGTCTAACACTTAGTTTTTGGTCTAAAGTAGCTGGTTTCCCCAGAGGCTGGTGTCCGAGGACCATACAATGCCTAGGTTCTGTCCAATACCTAGTTTTCTGATTTTAAGTGGTTAGTTTCCCCAGAGGCTGGTGTCCGAGGACCATACAATGCACAGGTTCTGTCTAACACTTAGTTTTTGATTTTAAGTAGTTAGTTTCCCCAAAGGCTTGAGTCCAAGGACCATGCAATGCCTAGGTTCTGTCTAACACTTAGTTTGGTCTGAAGTAGCTGGTTTCCGTAGAGGCTGGTGTCCGAAGACCATACAATGCCTAGGTTCTGTCCAGTACCTAGTTTTCTGATTTTAAGTGGTTAGTTTCCCCAGAGGCTGGTGTCCGAGGACCATACAATGTCGAGGTTCTGTCTAACACTTAGTTTTTGATTTTAAGTAGTTAGTTTCCCCAGAGGCTTGAGTCCGAGGACCATACAATGCCTAGGTTCTATCTAACATTTAGTTTTTTGTCTGAAGTAGCTGGTTTCCCCAAAGGCTTGAGTCCGAGGACCATGCAAGGCCTTGGTTCTGTCCAGTACCTAGTTTTCTGATTTTAAGTGGTTAGTTTCCCCAAAGGCTGGTGTCTAAGGACCATACAATGCCTAGGTTCTGTCTAACACTTAATTTTTGGTTTTAAGTAGTTAGTTTCCCCAGAGGCTTGAATCCAAGGACCATGCAATGCCTAGGTTCTATCTAACACTTAGTTTTTTGGTCTGAAGTAGCTGATTTCCCCAGAGGCTTGAGTCCGAGGACCATGCAAGGCCTTGGTTCTGTCCAGTACTTAGTTTTCTGATTTGCTCCGCCAAGGAGGGGACCCTGCTCTGGTCTGGCCTCTTCGTTTGGTGTGCCTCTTCTGATTACAAGGCATCCTTTGGGCTGTTTGAGTAATGCGTTTTGACACTTCGGTGCCTCCTCGTTAATGAGGCGCCTCCTCATTAATGTTCTTGCGGGTTTACAAGGATCTAACGGCGGATAAGCCCCTTGGAAACTGGGCCGAGTTATTGCCTCCGGTAATCTCTCCCCAGGATTTAATGCGGATTGGCTCTCACCAATTTTTTGCCTTCTATATAAGGCGTTTCTGGGACAACCTTTTTCTTCAAACTCCACAAATATTCGAATTCAAACCTCACAAACACATTGTTCAGGGGTTCTACAAAAATAGCAGTTTGAGCCCCATAAAATGAACTGGCCCTTCGAAGGGGCGGTTACGAGGAAACCAAGCCCCTCTCAGAAGCAGAGGATGGCATCCCGACCCTGGACGTCATGTGAGGGTTGGGGCAGGAGGAAGCTGAAAATCCTTCTTCTTTTCAACCTAACCAGAGGTGGAACCCTCCTTGCTGTTTGGAGGGGGATCCAGAAAGAACGTAACCTCCCTCCCTCGGATTTGGATCCGTCGGCCCTCCAAGCCGGCAGTGATTGATTTGGGAGGGAAACCAGGCGAAACCAAGAGGTGGATCCATCCGGTGCCGCGGCCTTTTCCGCCTTCAACGTTGCCTTCCTTCCTCCATTTCCTCTTCTCTTACTCCTCAACCAGCCTTCCATCCTTCTCTACTCTTCTTTTGCTCCTCAACCAGCCTTGTCAGGCGTCTTTCTTTGTAGTTAGTTTTAGAACAAGCCCCGCGGGCATTAATTGTAAGAGATGTAACTTTTTCTTCATATATTAATAAAGAAGTAGACCTGTTTTATCTCTCTTATTTTTCGCATATTCTTGTTTCTTGTGATTGTTACCTTCTGAGTGAATGTTGTTGCTGCAAACTGCATTGTTTTGGTGTGTGTGTGTGTGTGTGTGTGTGTGTGTGTGTGTTTTTTTTTTTTTTTTTTTTTTTTAAGTGTTGCTCTTAATCTCTTCACACCAACCATCGCACTTGCTAGTGCATAAGTCCTTTCCACAGACGGCGCCAATTGTAGGGACTCAAATTGTATTGGACCCAAACAATAACATTTGTAGAGGGTGGGTAGAAGGGCTAAGCACGGGCAAAGTAAACAATGGCTGACATGAAATTCATAGGAATAATACCAAAGAAATTAGACTAAGTGGTTGTGAGGATAATGACCATGACTTTGACTAAGTGTTTGTGAGGACCTTCCCCCCCATTAATGTCGGTTTACCGAGGAAGTGCGCATCCTCGGCGAGGTCCCTTGGTGATCTGGGCTTCTCCTATTTATCCTCGGTTTCTATATTGTCCTCGGCGTGGATCTTGGGTCGGATATGGAGTGGGCTGGGGTTGCCTAAATATTTGGGGCCCCACAAAAGTTTATGGATAATTATCTTTATTAAAAATAAATAAAATAAAGTAAAGATAAATTTTCTATTCAAAATTGATGGATAATTATTTTTATTAAAATAAATAAATTGAATAGAGATAATTATTTATCTTTGTTGATTATTATCTTTATCAAAATATGATATTTATCAAAATAGATAAATAGAGATAATTATCTCTAAGAATAATTTGGGCTAATTAAAAGTCTACTACATATTTTCAAGCATATCAATTCAAAGTAAAACTTATCCATTGAAACCACTAAATATAGAGGGCATCCCCTCTCATTTTCAACACCAAGTTTTCAAGAAGCTCAAGTTCTTGAGAAATTTTGTCTCAAGAATCTTTGAAGAACTTGAAGAACATTCAAAGGAATTGAAGAACATTTGAAGGACTTGAAGAACAACAAATCTCTAACAAGCTGCTCAAAGTTAGAGATTCATTGTGAAGGCCATTTAATCCATCTTCCAACCAAATTGAAGAAAATTTCGTGCGTTTGAGTCAAGACCATAAAGAAGATAGAATCAGAGAAACACTTTTTGTAAAAAAATCAAAACAGAGATTGTACTCACTACTTGATTAATACAAAATTATATTTGTGGAACACATTTTTCAATTTGTTTAATTTTCTACTATTGAGCAATTTTGTGTTTACAGTAGCCCTTTAAGGTTTCCTCCGTGGATATAAGCTGCTAGACTAAACCACGTAACCCTCTTATGTTCTATACTTCATGCTTTCACTTCTATACTAGTATATTCAATATGGTATATCAATGCTAATATTTAACAAGCTCCATCTTATCTAGGGTTGAAATCTCCTTTCTAGTTGTAACTATTGAATTTACCCAATCGAGTTATTCCGAAAGGCCATATTACAAATGTAAAAGGAAGATTTTTAGAAATGGGTAAGCTTTAGAATGATGCTATTAACAATAATAGAAAGAGAAGGAACCACATGGTCCACATCACTCTATTCCTTTTGAAGTGAACTAATTTTCATATATTACAACCAAGAGTCGTGGGTCTCCCTTCAAGATTAAAATGGAATTACAATGTATAAGTCATGCCATCCTTTGCAATAACAGAAGAAGAAATCAAAATTGGGGAACTTGACTTAATGCTAGGGATGACTTGGAGTGAGAGTTATTCAACTCTAAATAAGTTGAACATACAGAAGGAAAGAAGCATTTCTAGGAACCTCATAGCAATCGGTTACGGAACAAGAAGCCATTGATTGAGCTCAAAATTATGCAAAGAAGTGAAAATGCGATTAGTACTTTACTATCCTTGAAAATTCATAGGAATGCCATTTAGGATAAGAAACTATTTTTTTAATTTTAGCTAACCATTTTTCCTTTTCACTCACGTCATATTTCATATTCTAAATTCTATTTCATTTAAATATTATTTCATTATTTATTTTTTATTATTATTTTTTTACTTTTCAAAATTCCCACTTTTCTTTATCAGAGTTACCAAAATACAAAAAACAATATATAAACAAATAAAACACGGAATGAACAATATTCTCTAAGTATAGGGAGGAGCTATAACAAAACTTCAAAATAGAAAAGAGATAGGTAAGCTGATGTGGGGGAATTTTTGAATTTCCTTCCCTATTTTGCTTCCTTACCCTATTCTAGGGAATCTGTTTCCAATGCTCCAAGGCCATTGAATCTTTATCCATGTTTTGTGAATATTATTTCAAGGAAAGAGAGGGGACAAATGGGATCTATTAAAATAATAGGTCGATGATGAAGTTCACACAAATGACAAGACAACTCCAATAATATTGTTTCAAATTGATCGTCCTTTAATTAACACAAAGTGACATGTGCTCCAAAAATTTATTCAAGTGGTCTAGTTTATCTCAAGTGTCATTATCACTAGAAGTGAAAATCAAATTGAACTACTTTCGTTTGAATGTATTCATGGGGTGCCTAACACCTTTTTGAAAAGTAATTGAACTCCTAAAGTCACGATTCTGCTTAGAGACACGATGTAATAATGTAGTTTAGCTTAAAGGACCCTAAGATGCTTAAAACATCACTATAGGTTACTGATCAAATGTTAGTGGCCAATCGCACCTTAGAAATCTAAACACTTATGGGTGACTTCATTCATTCTATTTCATTGCCAACACACATGATCACCAGCCTGAGAGGACAAATAGCACAATCAAGTGATTAAACACTTTCACACGCGCAATAGGGAGAGCATACACATGGAGAGAAGGGTACCATCCAAGGGCGGTCAGTTGAGACCTAGTATCAAATAACTCTCCAATAGAATGTAACTTTATTTATGTGAAGTTTTATCATGTAACATATTCCTTCCCCAATAGAATGTAACTTTATTTGGGTGAAGTTTTATCATGTAACATGTTCCTTCCTTTAGTTGATTTAACTAGAAGTCATTGATTGTACCAAGGGCTTAGAGCTCAATTTATTGGCACCTCCTAATATTTTCAACAGAAACATCCTTAGTTTGAATCCCTTTGCCCCCAATTATCAATGTATCAAAAAAAAGTTTAATAAGGAAGTTAGTGATTGTAAGTGATCAAGTCAATTTATTTATTTGGTTTCAAATTAAATGTTTAATAATAAATTTTTAAATACTTTTTTCTCTTTTTAATAATTGTTCTTCTCCATAAAAACAAGCTTTTGAGTAGTAATACCACATATAAGTTTGATTATACACACTGTCATTTAATTAATGTATAGTAGGATGATTTAAACTCCATATAATTCAATATCACTAACTTATTACCAATATCTTCTTTCAAAACCTTTTAAAATTGATGTTTTGATAAAACATATTGTTCTTATAGGTCCACGCATCCTCATAAGTTATCTTGGAACTTATGTGACTTTTACGAGCAAACATGGATTTTGTTGAAATGCAAATTCATGTAAGTATTTTGAAATCTAGTGTGCTTAGCCAAAAGGCATTAATTAAATTGTAGGATACTTAAAATAATATTGCTCATGCTTCTAAAAGTCACAATATTCTAGACAACTCTGATTTGAAAAAGGAAAAAAAAAAAATTGTTTTAAGACTAAATCAAGTTGTAGATCAAGCATCAAATTAAGGTTTCAAAATTCAAATCATTCAATTATATATAAGGAATAAGAGTTGAAGCCTTAATTGTCATTATTAAATTTATCTTAAAACTTAGAAATTTTTTTAAGTGGCAGCATATCAATGGATTGGAAAGTAATGAGAAAACTTTTGATGGGGATGGCAATATTTTTTTGCCACATTTTCATTAAAAAGCAAGCTACAGACCATCCCCGTACCGTACCACTTCACATCCTTCTTCAGTTCTAAACCCCTTCCTCTTCTCACAAAATTTGATAATGTTCCTCATGAATTTCCTGTTTGTTTTAAAAGTTAAAGTAAATTTTGCGAGAATGCAAAAGATCGGAAGGAATTAGCATTGGTTATTTTACATGTTTTTGAATACTGCTCGAATAACCAGCGAAATCTAAATGACCCATATTATTGTGCCCCTAAATATTGCCTAATTTCTTGTAGGAAAGAAAGCAAACATCCTATTCATTTGGGACTTTGTTTATTTCAATGTTACAAAAATCATCACTAAAGGAGATTTTAGATTTGGTAATTAGTCTCTCTCTCTCTCTCTCTCTCTCTCTCTCTCTCTCACTATTGACATGAATGCACATGTCCTTGAACAATATATCATATCTATGAGCAACTAATACCTTTTTGTAGGTACATGTCAGTTAGATCTATGTTTACGGAGAACAAGTCAGACATCACTAATTCCATGTTTGACACTAGACGGTACATGCCTCTAGGTACTCATGCATTAGCTTCTCACTCTTAGTCTCATAAGATCCTTTAGAACCCTATTTTATCTTTTGATATTTTAGATCTTCTCTTTTTTCTTTTATATGTGACCAAACTAATGTTGTGTTGAAATTTCTTTCTCTTTGTTATATACTGGTTAATTAGTTTAACTCTTTTGTTTTAAAAATAATGAGTAAGGAGGAGAATAATTGTATAATAATATTTTTAACTTATATTTGGTGTGTTCATTGTTGGTTTACTAGATCAAATCTATTATTTGATTTAACAAATATATTGACAATTTTAAAATATAGTGGTTTCATGTTGGTATCTAGGATTTGTGACCTTGCCCAATTCAATTGTGCTTCTATTTGCTTCCTTTAAACTTTCGTTTTTAAATCCCAGTTCTCCTACCTTGAATTTCCCTGAATTCAGTAACATAATTTGTTTGTCTATTTCTTAAAGAACATAGGACGTGGATTTTGAAAGAACTACACTCTTAATTCTTCAACCAATAACTACACTCTCATTCTCCATCATCCATCATCCCACGTCAATGACAAAAGTTTGGCAGCCTCTCATATCAGAACAACGCCCATAAAGGGTCACATGTTGGAAAAATAGTATAGAGTGAATAAGAAATTGACTCATAATGTGTTCACTTGAACTGTTGAACAAGATATTGAAGTGGTGAGAATCCTTAAGTCCCACATAGGAAATGATAGAGAATATAAGTTTATATGCTCATGGGTTGGACATTGGGTTGAGCTTTAGTCATGTGTGGACTGGGCCTTCTTGTTCAAACAATAATAATATTTTATTATTTTATTTTTTGAGTCAGTAAGTTTGTATACAACAGTTATTAACTAAAACAGTGTGTCTATTCAATAACGTATATTTTCATAGTCCCTCGTTCATGAAAAACAATTTTTGGAGAAACTCTTCTAGAAAGAAAATATTTTGTGCATTCATTTGAGTCAAAGAGAGAGAAAGAGACATAGAGTAGTTCGCAGAGCACAGACCTTGTGTGCTTCTTCTCCGTGCTATAAATCATTTTATCTTGGGAGATAGATGTTCATGAGTCGCAAAGCACCACAAATTGTGTGAGAGATGAAATCTGCTTTAAGGAGATTGTGTCAAATACAAAACTTAATCTGAATTATTCATCATTTACGTATTTGGTCTGTGAATTATTAATTATTTGCAGATTTCTTCTTATATATATACAATATTTATTTATTGCTTTTACCTATCACATTTATTTGTGTTATTGTGTATATTGTTCCTTTTAGTTAATCACAAAAGTAAATTGTTGAAACATATCCAACATCACCTCCTTCCTCTAATTTGATCATTCTCCCCCTACATATTGGTTTTGATGAACATGCTGCATGCCACACCGTTTTCACCCACATCCCATTCTTCCACCTTGCCTATTGATTTTCCAATCTCCTCCATTGCTTCCTTTGTCATGCTTTTTATTGGAACTTTGGAAGATTATATATTTGAATCCAAAAGACCCAGTGGCATTGATTAGTACTCTGTCTCGATCTGTTTCATCATTGAAAAAGAAAGGAAATCCATTGGCCCCCAACTCTTATGCACTGAATCCATGATTTGGTTTCCAAAAAATTTACATTGTTCACGTTATGGCCTTAAGGTTAACCATCTTTTGCGTGAGAACTTTTTCTATTATTGAAGCTTTTGTGAATTTATTATGATCCTAGTGTCACACATGAATTAAGTATAAATTTAACCATGTGTTTATAAGATTTTGAACACCCCCCTTTGCAAGCTTCACCTATACTTCATCTTTGTCTGTATAGTTGAAAATTTTGATACTCGTTGACTGCTGCTATTCATTGTTGTTATTAGTCGTACTACAAAATTACTAATTTATATTAATTTTCTTTCCTTTTATGTTTTAAACCTAATTTTAACCACCTAATTATTTTACGAAAGCATATTATTCCATGTTTTATTTATCCACTTTATTTACTTATTTATATTTAGCATTTTTAGTGTGCTTGGGTTTCACATTGAATTACAGGAATGCAAACATTGGTGGAAGAGCAAGAAATACTATGTAGAAAATTTCAAGTCTCTTATTTTAAATTGTGATTTGTAATAATTTGTTCAGAAAGTTGAAAACTTTGATACGCATGATTACTCGGTGACCATGACTATTCATTTCTATAATTAATGATACTAGAAAATTACAAATTTGGTGTTGGAGCATTTTAATATGATCTAATTAAAATGAATAAATAAGACAGTATAAATATAAATATTTGGAAGTTAATAGGGAAGATAAAGAATTAGTGGAATATTTAATCCCACATTGAAAATGAGAAAGATTCTTTTATTCTTTTTAATTGTGGTGATTAATGGGTTGATATGTATTGCTTCAAATTGTGGGCTAGATACATTCAGAATAATTTTCATATTCATTGGTAAGTAAATGACCTTTCTTATTATGAAAAATGAAGAGTCATTCACTCACTTAAAGGAAATTTATGTCTAGCAATTAATTTTGTAACACCCATTACATCAGAATTATAAACCTAATTAATCAAATTAATTTTGGTAATAATTTTGTGAGGTCCATTGAGCCTATAAATAGACTCATTCAAACCCAATACAAGTCAGTTTCTCTTTGTGTTATTTTTATTATTATTGTCTTTGCTCCAACATTTGGTATTTTCTTTCATACCCTTTATGCTCTAAACATCATTTTAACCACCTAATTGTTTTATCAAAATATCATACTCTTTTACATTTTATTTATCCATTTTTTTTACCTATTTACATTTCACATTTTAAGCGTATTTTGGTTTGCTATTTAATTACAAGAATGCTAACATCAATGGAAGAGCAAGACTTGCTATATGGACAATTCCAAATATCTCTTATTTTAAATTTTGATGTGTAATAATATATTCAAGGATTGTCTGACTCAATTCTATACTATTTTTTATTTAAGTTATAAAACTATTTGATCAAGGCGTTATGAGGCCAAATAGATGTCAACTTTGAAATTATCTAGTTTGTTATCATGCTTTTATTTTATTTTTAAAAAATAATGTACTATTGATTTTAATTTCCTTCTCTAATAAGATTTTTGAACTCATATTGTGTTGGTCGATTTGAGAACATTTCCAATAATTGAGGCAAGATGTAGTTTTTGATGCATGATAATTTGCTTGAGGTATATTTGTAAAGAGGTTAATGGGGGATTAAGAAAATTATTTGTAAATTACAAAGATTCCTTTAATTTTAATGATTTACTTTTTTTTTCATTTCTAATTTTATATTTGAATATAAGTATATTAGAAAAGACACAATAGTATTTTTGAAATTTCGGTAAGATTCGCCATGTGATCGACACTTGGCATGAGTGAGGAAGATGTATCAAATTAAGGTAGCAAGGTCAACCACGAGGCTTCAAGAGTATCGACATTGTTGTTGCGGTGATTGGGTCTTTTGTATGAATTATGTTTTTGCTTATACAAGGGTTGGTCAGTGATACGGGTAACTGGTAACAATTTGGAGGTGGTAGTAGAAAAGCTCCGACGATGTCATGGTGGTTGGTAAGCTTGATGACCCTATAATGGAATGGAAGTTTCGGTTTTCTATTTTAAATAATGGATTTTTTTTTTTTGAAAGCTAAAATATACCAAAATTGCCTTAAATGGTTACGATTTTTTTTTTTTTTTTTGTACGATGCTTACAATAACTTGAAGTTTCTTACATATTCAACAACCAGAATCATGTATCAACTCCTAACTATTTTATTTTGATAACTTTGCTTGCTCTTGATAAAACCGAACTATTTTATAATGAACTTATTTGTATGTATGTAATAATATATTATTAAGAGGTCGCATTACCCAAAAATAAAGTATCAAATACAAACTCAAATAAGATATAATATTTTCTACCCAAGTTTATTGTTTCCAGAGAAAAAACGGTTGGTTCAATTTATCTCTATTCTAACAATTGAAACAACGTATAAAAAAAAAACAATTGAAACAATAAAAATAAATATTATTCCAAAAACTAAATCAACCATCGTCTGAACATAAGGTCCACAATTAGCAAGGAGAGATGCTGACTCTATCAAAAACCAACCTAATTTCCCGTGAATTTTTGAACCTCAATTGACTCTGCTTGCTCTTGAGTACTCTTGGAAAGAATGCTTCTCACAAAGTCATCCATTGCTTTCACTGAAGAACCCATATCATCTGTCTCATCTCTTACTGCTTCCCTCAACTGCTTTTCAACCTCAGCAGCCTTATTCCTCATATCCTTTCCTTTACCCTCTTTGTCCAAAACCAATTCAATGACCCTCTTCACCTCTTTCCCCACAATAACACCTTGACTCCCTCTAGTTAACTCTACACTCACACCCATCTCCTCCATCAGCATCTTTGAGTTGTAAGCTTGCTCAGTCGCCATAGGCCATCCTAGAATAGGCACACCTTGGCTTAAGCTCTCCAACACAGAGTTCCATCCACAATGGCTTAGAAATGCTCCTGTGGATTTGTGTGACAGAATGTCCAACTGGGGTGCCCAGTTACGCACTAACAACCCTCGTTTGCTTTGTTTCATTCTTTCTTCAAAGCCTTCTGGTAACCATTCAGCTTTGAACTCACTTTTCAAGTTAAAACCAATCGGTGGCCTTATGACCCAAATGAAAGATACTCCACTATCTTCCAAACCAATAGCTAATTCCATCATTTGGGACAAACCAATAGTATTTTGTGAGCCAAAAGAAATGTAAAGAACCGAATCAGGACCATGCAAATCAAGCCACTCAATGCATTTTTCTGGAGTGAGTCCTGGTTTTTTCCCAGTATGTTGTTTGAAAAATGAAAAACCTGAAGTTGAAGTTGAAGATGAAGTATTCTCTAGTGCAGCTAGAGGAATAAGAGGACCTATAGACCAAACAGGAACTCCGAGATACTTTCTCAGAAGATCGAATCCCAAAGGTTCAATTTCCTCAACTGAGTTACACAACCACCCAAAAGACTCAATAGACTGTGAAAGCTGTGGCTGCAAATATCTGGACCATATGTCCGTACCATCCGCGTCTCTTACATATGGATTCAGTTGAGAGCGGTGAAAACGATAGCTTTCAGGGAACCCTGGGACTTTGAACTCTTCAGAATCTGTAGAATAACGATGTGGGAGGTTGAGCCATATAGAGACATAAGCCAAGGTGCCATAAGCACCAGTAGTGGTGAATGCAATATTCACAGTGCCTACACTCTTTGCTAGCTCAGTAGCCCACCCAAGGAGCTCGTCAGAGATTACACATAGAGGAGGTTTCCCTTCTTGGTGGACAATATCATTGAGAAGTTGCAAGAGAGGGTCTTTGAGACTGAGAGATGCATGAAGGAAGTTTCCAATGCTGGAAGGGGACAAGTACTCAGTGTTCTCAGTGTTGGGTGGTAAGTCATGGTCAGTGGTGTTGAAGGGGAGCTCAGCAAAGTGAATGTTGGAGAGGGGTTTTGAATTTGAGTCAGTTGAAATGGAGGAACAGAGGTATTGGATGTTGAGTTTTGTGGTGGCGATTGTGATGATGAAGCCTGTTCTTTGTTGGATCTGTCTTGCTAGCGCTAGGAATGGTATGAGATGACCATGGGCCATGAATGGTAGCATTACAATGTGTTCACGAGAGTCCATCTCCTGAACTTCTTTGGATTTTGTGTTGAAGATTGTGATGAAACTGAGATTCAAACTTTTAGGTATAAGAAGGAAGTGAAGGGAAGGATGACTTGTTGGTGAGGTACAATCGTTTGACTCTTTTATGCCTACCAATCATCCTGGCTTTGGGTATCACTCTTGGTTTTGCTTTGCGCTTTTTATTCTGTTTCACTTTTGAAATGTATTGGAAGCTTTTTAAATTCGCAATTAATATTATGGGTAAAACTTATATATATATATATATATATATATATATCTAACCAATTTCAATTACAACACGTCTACTTTTGAAAGTTTCAGATAAGACCAAAGCCTTTGACATCTGGACAATTTTATACATCAGCATTATTTAAATAAATATTTTAATATATATATATATATATATATATATATATATAACCAATTCCAATTAGAACACGTCTACTTCTGAGAATTTTAGTCCATAACAAATTCTACTATTAGAAGCCTCCTAATTTTACACATTATCTATTTTTTTTTTTTTTTTGGATAGAAACGGGGGTCTTATTTATATTAATATTTAACCATCAACATCAGTGGTCCTTTGAGCACAGAGTCTAGTTGCTCCAAGGCCTGCCAAGTCCTTTACATACCATACATAAACAAAACTAGGACATGAACTATAAAAAGACACATCATGTTGCTGGTGAGTTCCCCGCTTTACTAACGCATCCGCACACGCATTTGCTTCACGATACACGTGAAGCACCTGAACCACCCAGTCCCGGTGCAAGAGGTTCCTGCAATCACAAATTAAAGGTAACATATTAGGAGGATAATTGTCATTTTGAGCAGTTAACCAAGTTAGAACAGTACTGGAGTCGATCTCAAGTTGTATGAATTTAAAACCCATGTTCCATGCTATCGCCAATCCCTGTCGGACAGCAGCCAACTCAGCCAAATTGTTTGACGCTAACCCCAAGTGGAGGGAAAAGCCAGCTATCCATTCTCCCGAATGATTTCGCAAAAGGCCCCCCGCCCCAGCTAATCCCGGATTAGGAACAGCGCTGCCATCAGTGTTCAATTTAATAAAAGGAGCAGGAGGTATCTTCCAATATATATTTTGTGGGATCCTAACTTGGGATCTATTAGTTGGTCCAGCTAGGAAGTGGAATTCCGTTGCAACCTGAACAGAGAAGTATATAAGATTGTGTTGGGATTTGGAGGTACCCTTAAAGATTCTCTCGTTTCTTGCTAGCCATAGATTCCAACAGAGAAATGGAAAATAACACATTATCTAATTATTTGTTAGTTATTATGCATAGTTTCTTTCTTTTATTTCTTTATGCTTATTTTTAGCCGATGGTACCCGATTCTTTTTCTTCCTCTCCTCTTTTTAGTCTCTTAAATCTGATTGTCTCTCTTCAAGCTGAAAGCCGCCTCCACCTCTGTCACTCTCTTTCTCTTAGCATTTATATTCCATCATCTCGTATAAAATCACGAAAAGTTATATAATGATCGTTTCTTCTACAGTTAAATCACAGCCCTAGTGGAGTATAGTATGCATAGATCAAAAAATTACAAATTTCTAAATTCAACTGACAATTTCTTGACTTATTATGGATGTTTATTTCCATCTTTGTTTTTTTTTAATCAATTATGTCCATCTATTGAACCTATGAGTAAGTCTACTACTCTAAACCTACTGAACTTAAAAAGTAATGTAAAATACCAGTCTCACACCCAAACAGTGGTCTAAAGCTACCGATAGATTCACACTTTTTTTAATAATATTTTATATTATTATTGTAGGGTTAAGGGTCCAAATTGTATATTGGGCCATGGGCCTTAGCCAAGAGCATAGTAATTTGAGAACAAATGAATGGTGTTTGATAGGTCAAGCTTAAAATTTGATGAGTGAGATACGAATGGAAGGGTTGTTCAAGGAGGAATATCTCCTCAGATAGGTTAAGCACGGCTCAAATGTATATCCTAAGGTTTAAGGTAACCTTCCAGGAAGTTCCAGTGACAGGAACATACATCTCGAGTGTACCAAAGAGTGGAAGCTAGGAAATACCTAAGGAAAAGCTGCTGCCACCGCATTAAATGTCCTGTAGCTAACTTTCTGGCTGCATTTATGTGGAGAAGACCCCTGAACAGTGCTGTCTTGACTGCCACAACTCACAAAAAGCCAAAGAGGATGTCTGATAGAAAAAGCACTCAAGTAGTGGTTCAAATAATCAACAAGTGTAAGATCAAGATGGTCCAAAAGGGATTATATAATAAAAGAGATCCTCCATGGATAGAGGATTGAAAAAGAGAGAAAGAAAAGACTGTAGCAATCAAAATTGTATTAGTGATCTGTTTAATTTATGTTAGAACTTACCTCCTCGGACCGGGTCGAGAACAAATTTATTTGAATCAATTCTTCTTGTTTTTGTTCGATTATCATTTAAATCCATTCTAGTTGTTGTCCAACTCATTAGGGCCTAGTTTTCTAACCCACTCTCTACAAATTTATTGTTCTAGGCTCACTGGGCCAAGATCCCTTCATATTTTGGGCTTGGGTTCCAAAACGTGTCTCTACAATTATTTTTAATATTGTTTTGTCAAATATTAAACTATTCAATATTCAATTATTTGGGATAATTTACATAAATAATGTTTTTAGTGGTTGATATATATATATATATATATATATCGTATCATATACTATATAATAAAAGTTGGGCTTAAAAGCCGTAGTTGCGCCAAGTGGCTGTGCTAAATTGCAGATATTTTTTTAGAATTTTAAAAAAATAAATATAATTTTTTGTACTTATCTAATTCTCCTATAATTTCTAAATTGATAATAATCTTAATTTGATCACAATCCAAACTCTTCATCTAATCCTTTTATTATTATAATTTATAAGTTGATAACAAATTTTAATTTGATTACAATTCCAACTTTTCATCTAATCCTTTTTTTATTTAAATTATATTACTACATTAAAAAAAAAACAACAACAACAACAACAACATAGTACACGTAAAAATAAAAAGAAAGCAACAATCTCCATCTATTCCTTTTTTTTTTTAATTTAAATTATATTACTTCGTGTAAGAAAAAAAAAACATAATACCTGTAAAAAAAAAAAATAGCAACGTATTCAATAGCAAAATCTTCTAATTATTAACTACTATGCGCTAATTTCTAACTACCAAAACCCACAATTGAAATACTAATCTGTATGAGATACTACTTTCAAAGATTAATATCTTAGCTATTATTTATTATATGTTGACTTTTTTTTTTTTTTTTTCAAAAGAAGAGTTTCTCTCTCCCTGCAAAACAAAAAGGGTTATAATAAGAATTAGCTAGATAGGGATAAGACTACACCGCCTCTTTTCTACAATAAATGTTAAATTCATATCATTTTTCATGCATATATACACACATGTAGTGTGTAACGCACATGACTTAAACTTTAAGTTTAAACTTAAATTTGGTAGGGTGAAACTCACTCAAGTTTCAGTGCCTCATTCCATGCTTTCAAGGACAAAAATTAAATTCTCATGTGAGTCTCTCTCTACTTCAAATTTTTAAATGTTTAATAATTTAGATTGTTCTTAATTATTAAATTGAGGTTTCACTTAAATATGATTTCAATTATTGTTTTGGATAGTTTTTAACTATTAAATTCAAGGATTTTTCATTTAAATATATGTGATTAATTGAGCCTTAAAGTTCAATGTATTATTGAAAATCATTCTATTTATATTTTTTAGGTACCTCTACCATCTTCCATTCAATTATATATATATATATATATATATGCATTTTATGATATTTTAGTCTCACACAACATGCATTCATTATGTAACTTAAAAATAAAATATTTGTTTATTTTTATTATTTATTTTAAGTTACATATAAATTTTAATTAAGCCGTGCATCACACGGGCATAATGCTAGTCTATATAATAACTAATAGTCAAAACATTTGACTTTTTGTTGACCATTGTTAGGACATATGTGAATCATGTTAGGAACACATGTCAATGTAGAATTGGCTAATCCTTTAACAAAACGCACTTTACTTGTAATTGAGTAGATCTTGATTGTGTTTAATACTTAAAGGAACAAGAGTTCAAGTCCAAGTGTTAAAACTATGCAAATCTGTCCAAGAATCAAGTGAATAAGTACTGGATTTTAAAACTCAACAGCTAGCTAGACAGATAGCATCTATCGAGATTTAAAAGGCAACTTTTGTCTGATGCTCGACAGCTGCTCAATAGATAACCTATCTATCGAGTTTTACAGAAATCAGTTTTTCAGATCTGATTTCACTCCAATTTGTGTATACATGTTTAGGCTTTCTTTTCTCACAACCCTAAACATATATAAGGATTATTTTAAGGGTCGTCACAAATGATGCAAGTGAGTGCAACTTGATGCAAAGGTTTTCACAAGCATATTGTAACCAGAGACAATTTTCCCTAGTTCATCTTTCTCTTCAAGAAGCTGCTGCGTTTGTACGCCAATATCCTTCTCAAATTGGTAGTTAGTCACGTACTTGAATCTGTGCATCGATTGGTTAGTCATGTACTGAGAGTTATGTATTAAAAGAAAAGATTGTCACTACAGAATAAATCCAATTGGGTATTGGGGTAAGGGTTCAACTGTAGGTTGGTATAAAGTACTGGAATTCTTTTACTTGTAACTGCTTGTTGTGATAATAGTGGATTCTCAGGAGTGGTGATTTTAAAATCACCCCGTGGAGTTTTTTCCTTGGAGGTTTTCCCCATTCGTAAATAAATCATCATGTCAACTTTATTTTCCGCTACATATTAACTTAGTTAGTGATTTGTTCGTGCTATTATGCGTATTGCATGTTAATTAAATTAATTAATTCCATTGGCTAATTAATTGATTAATTTATTACAAGGGGTCAATACATTTTTGGCCTATCAACCATTCCTCTTTGCGCCCCGTGGCTCCACAAATTAGTGCCATATATACATTTTTTTTTAAATGAAAAATTGTGTCTTTTCATTTTTTTGACATTGAACAATTGTATTTTTTGGCTTTGCCTATTAAGTTTTCTTTAAAAAATAACACACTTCTTCAAAACTATATTTACAAACACAACGTTTTGGCTCTTTGGTAGTTATTTTGAATGTTTTATTTTCTTTTGACCAAAATAAAAATGGAAAAAAAAAACTATTATATAAAAAACTATTTCTAACCCAAAAAATTCATCTAAAAAAAAAAAAGCAATTGTAAAAATCGAACCCGATACCCAAAACTGAAGTGTTTGACTTTTTATTGACCTCTTTAGAGCTTACCATATCATTATCATTTATAATTTTTTAACAAAATTGTATTTTATAATTTTTTTTTTTTTTATCTTCTTCTCCTATAATTTCTAAGTTGATAAAAATCTTAATTTGATTACAATCTAAATTCTTCTACTACAATTTATTTGTTCATATTCTATCAAATTCTTTTTTTTTTTTTTTTGAGATAAATAATAAAACAAAAGCAACCACCGCCCACCATTACGGTCTTTTTTATTTATTATATGCATCTTACTTTGTTGATACTTATACAATACCAATGGGAAACTATTTTAAATTATAAAATAATTTTTCTGTTAACTTTTAATTAATAGTTTTTTTCATATATGACTCTCTATTTGTTTTTTTTAGATATATGTGATTTTAAATTTAACTATCTAGTTACACTAGTTGTGTTAGCAATGGAGGTGTAAAAACCCTCATTGCTATTTTACCAATCAACACCCAAAAAATTAAGTTTATCCGAGTATGCATTGCTATATGTTTTTTAGCAACCGGAAATAGTGAGTTCTCAAATGTACAACCTATTATTCATGGGGCTGTAAACATTAAAAAATATATATATTATATATTGGAGAGAGACAAAAAGGAAGAGAGGAAAGGGAGATGGAAGAGAAGAGAGAAAAAAAAAATCTTTTTTATATTATTTGATTGTTCAATTTATATTATTTTATTAGATTGTATGTAAAAATAAGAACTGGAATGTTGGATGTATTGTTAAATGAGTTAGTAGAGTAGATAAGTAATATTTGAGAATGTAAAATAGGTCTTTTTTTTCCCTCCTCAATTGTGAATACTCTTAAATAACACTAAAGTGGTGAGTTTGTCCACACAAGATTGAAATAAACACACTTAGAGTCCGTTTGGAATTCGCTTATTTTACTGAAACTAAAAACTTTTTATTGAAAGTACTGTAGACAAAAGTAAAAGTTAGCTGAAATAGTACTGTGGAACCCATAAATAGATAAAGGTAAAAGTTCGCTCATGGGTTCCACTGTACTAGTTCAGTTAACTTTTACCTTTATTTACCATACCTTCAGTGAAAAATTTTTAATTTCAACAAAATAAGTAAATTCCAAATAAACTCTTAGTATTACATTTTGAGATATTTTTTCCCTTCACGTTCAGATTTCACAGGAAATGACCAAATCAGTGCTTAGAAGATGGAACGTCAAATCCCTTATAATTACCATTTTGAGTTAAAAGGTCCTCTTAACTGATCCATTTTTCACCCTCAAAAAAAAAACTGAACCGTTTTTATCTGAGTTTGGATTTTTATTAACTTTGGTTGTGCCAACACCGTGAGTTGTTTCAATTTTCATTGCAACTTCTCTTTGTTTTTTAGAATCATTTTTTCATTGCAATTGGGATTGGCAACTTAAATATATATATATATATATATATATTTTTTTTTTTTTTTTGAGAAGCAATTGGGATTGGGAACTTATGTGAAAATATTATTAAATAAATTTGAGAATCTTCTACCAAAAAATTAAAAAATTGAGAGTCTTGGAGAACGATGCACGTCATTAGTTTAATATTAGTAAATAAATTTGAGAATCTTCCATAAAAAAATAAAAATAAAAACACGAAAGTCGTGGAGAACAAATCAAATATCATTAGCTCAATACTATTACATGCTTTGTTTACTTGAAAACTTTAAATAAATTAGTGGCATCAACAAGAATTTGAGATAAGAAACTACCAAATTATTATATTCCAAAAATATTTAATAATTACTTTTATTTTCAAAAAGACAACAACATAACCAAATTGAGTGTACTTATAGAATACTTCAAGTGTACTATAAATGCGTATTTTTTCTCTTTCTCACATAATAGTGTGTCTCATTAATTAAGTTCATAGTAAAACTCACAATTCATATAAAAGAGAGGGAAATTATTATATGCATTTATGATACTTACGAAGTATTAAATAATTTTTTCAAATCGATAAAAATACAAGTATACAACCAAGTTGTGCTTACCATAATTATAAAAATACAACTGTTTACACAGAAGCAAAGGTCATTTCTTAATTTTTCCTTTCTTAATATATACAGGAGGGGGGAGAATAAAATCTATTTCAACATATCTCTATCTCCTCTAATAAATTTAAAAGGTAAGACGGTAAATTCAAGACATACAATTATCAATCCAACGATGCTTAATGCAATGCAGCAATGCTATATCATTTGAGAAAATGTTCTGTCCGGAGCTCCTCCCCACGTCATTCTAAGCCGGCGCCCATGCACCCAAATACTGCGGTTTGTTCCGATTTCCCCTTTATTGTTTGATTAGTTATTTCCCCAAAATTTCGGTTTCAAAATTTTGGTGGGTTTGGGTTATTTTTTGGGTATCAATCTGTTCATATTGGTATAGGTTTTGTTGATTTATATGGATTTTCCTTTTTCTTTTTTTTTGGGTATTTTCATGGGTTTTGATTAGATTCTTAAGTGATAGGCCACCCACCTATACATGTATCCGTGTATTTGATTAGATTCTTAAGTGATTCCATGGTATTTTCACATAGAAGATAGTCTGCTCATCCTGCATCATTGATGAAGAAGAGACAACTGAGGAGCCAATTCCAAGGTTACCGAAGGAGCCTAGTTTGATGAAAAGGCCCAAAAATGTGGTCCATGCATTGCCCAGTTGAAATCGTTTGGGAATTGGGAGTTTAATTATTACATAAATTTAAGAATGATACATCAAAATTGTTTGTCGATTGGAATCTTTGGATTCCTCTCTCAGTTGATATCTTTAGTCTGTTTGTCAAAATATGCTTCCAAATGTTTCTATTCCATCATTTAGTTAATTAATATAAACATATCAAAAGTGTGCATTATGACATTTCTTGAAACTAAAAATGGCAGAAATTGTCACCTTTGATATATATCTATGTTTGAAATGGATGCATTCAGAGTTTCAGATAGTTATACTTAGCAAGCTTCCACCAATTTTTAGGTGTTTGACAGTAGAGATGGTTGAGTTCAACCAAAGCAATCTTGGTTCAGAGAAAACGTTTGGATCACGACTATTGAAATAAATTTGGGATAACTCTTGAAAGAAACAAAGTAGATACTTTTGGAAATTCAAAATTTGGAATGGCTTGACAGAACTGAAATTGGAAATTGACATGCTAGCACCATATCTGTGGTGACCTAACATGTAATGCTAGGCATGGCTTGTCCAAACATATGACTAGAACCCAATCTCCTGTTTTGACAAAGTTGTGTTGTTAATGTATTTATTATTATTGCTTGCTTCATCCAATGTAAACAGAGTTGTCAAATGTAAGAGAGGTGGTCACCAGGTGCTAAGGCAAGGTGAGGAGTGCTCCTCTGATGTCTTTTGAGCTTCCAGGCAAGGAAAACTCACCTTTGGGTCTGAAGTGAGCACATTTGGGCTTTTTATATTATTTAAGAACTTTCGTTTTTTAATCTTTTAAGAGACGAGTGGCAACCTTGTGGACAACCTAAACTACCTTCTTTGCTATTCTAATTTTAAAATTTTGAATTATGTTATTTTCTGAAAGTCACTATGCTCCATCTTTTTGTAAAACAGGTATTAAGTGTAGGCAAAAATAACTATTTCTAGGTTGCCTCGTCGTGATTATACTGTCATATTTATTTATTTTTTTTAAACCTTGATTTAAATTTTTTGGATTTTCTTTTCTTGGGAGCTTGTTCAATTAGGAATCCAACACTAAAATGAATTTTATTGAGTGGGAATCTTGTTTTTTGTTACAGGTGCCTTTTTGACAAGTTTTTTCGTACTGTGGTTGATTCTCCACCGTGAACCTAGGCCTCTGGACATAGCTGGTATCATTTATTTGATAGATATTATCATATTCTTAGCTTCAAATATAATTTTATACTACTTGTAATTTCAATTTTCTCCTACTTGTAATGTCAATTTGCTCTCTATATGTACCAAAGTGCAATTAAAGATGTAATTGGAGCTGTTTTATGTAGTATTTATTGAGTTGTTGAGCAGGGTGTTCAACTGTACCCTGCCTTTGTTGTGTTTATGTGGAATTAATTTGAATTTCTAAAAATTCAAATTGGTTGTTCAGTTTTGTATTAAGTGGTTGGATTTACTTTTTACTTGTATCCTAAAACAAGTTTGTAATTAAACAAGTTTGCCAAATTGGGCAAATTTGGTATTGTAATAGCACAATATTTGAATTTATTCTCAATCGCTTCTTATGAATTTTTCTTCTCTTTTGTTTTTTATAGTTTATTTTGAAATTTAAAATTACTTGAATTGAAAATATGAGTGCGAGCAATGAAGAACTTGAAACAATCTCACTTTATGATATGGTGGATGCTGAGTCATAAATAAATGAAGATCAAAATGATGTAGACTTGTCATTGAATGATTCAAATCAACTTTTTGCATGCAATAGGCATTTGGAGCCATGTCTTAATATGGTATTTGATAGGCTTAAGGATGCTAAAGCATGTTATAATGCATATGCCAGGCAAAAGGGGTTTGGCATACGAGTAAATCATACTCAAAAGACTAAAAAAGATAGAATATTGGTTGGTATTGAATATGTTTGTTTAAAGGAAGGGTTTCGTCATAGATGTGATGAAGACACAGAAAGAATAGGTCCAAAGTATGTAGAAACAAGAGTGGGATGCAAAGCAATGATAGGTTTAAAGAAAATTAGAGATGCATGGGTTGTGTGTAAGTTTGTGGAAGATCATAATCATGAGCTTCTTACTCCTAAGAGTACAAGCATGCTTCGTGGGCATAGAGTGATAACAAATGCCTAAAGGAATCTTATAGATACACTCAATAAGACAGGTATACCTCCAAGCAAGATAATGTCTGTGTTAAGTAAAGAATTTGGTGGTGATTATAATGTTGGATGTATTTCAGTCGATATTCAAAATTATTTGGGTAATAAAAGAAGAAAGTTGCTTCAAGATGGAGATGCCCAAGGAATGTACAAATATTTTATTGAGCAGCAATTTAAAAATCTAAGTTTTGTTTATGCAGTTGAAGTTGATGAAAATGGTTGCATGGGTAATTGTTTTTGGGCAGATGCTAGGTCAAGAATTGCATACCAATATTTTGGAGATGTTGTTACTTTTGATGCTACATACCAAACAAATACTTATAAGATGCATTTTGTTCCTTTCACAGGGGTTAACCACCATCATCAATCTATGATGTTTGGATGTGCTTTGCTTGTGAATGAAACAGCTAAATCTTATACATGGTTGTTGAAGACTTGGCTTAATGTAATGCTTGGAAATCCTTCTTCTACAATTATCACAGATGATGACAAGGCTATGGCTAAGGCAATTGCAAATGTATTGTCTAATGCAACTCATAGATTGTGTATGTGGCATATTTTACAGAAAGTTCCAGATCAGTTGTCCCATATATAAAATAAATACCATTGCATCCATGATACACTCACCATTGAAAAGTTTGAGTTAGGATGGAGTAAGATTATGGAGAACTATGGATTAAGGGGATAACGATTGGTTGAGAAATCTCTATATGCGGCATGAAAAATGGGTTCCCACTTACTTATGAAGGAAATTTTGTGTTAGGATGTCTACAACTCAAAGGAGTGAAAGCATGAATAAATTTTTTAAAGATTATATTTGTTCAAGTACAACAATAAGTGACTTTGTGTATCAATATGAGCAAGTTTTAAATGCACGTTATCTTAAAGAGAAAGAACATGATGTAAAGATAAAAAATTCAGTGCCAATTTTGAAAACATGTTAAAAGATGGAAGTAGAGGCGGCAAAAGTTTATACAAGAAAGATGTTTATGAAATTTCAAGAAGAGTTATTTGGTAGTCAAAAATACAAGACATCCAAATATTGTGAAGAAGAAGTGAAGAAGATATATAAGGTGGTAGTTCATGGGAAAATAAGTCCATTTTATGAAGTGTCACTGGACATTGTTGAGACAAAAGCTATTTGTACATGTCATATGTTTGAGTTTGTTGGAATTATTTGTAAGCATATTCTTGCTGTTTTTGTGAAGAAATCTCGTGGACTTTTTTCCATCACATTATATTTTAAAGAAATGGACAATAAATGCCAAGAAGTGCATTATACATGAAATATCTGGTGATATCGTACAGGTTGAGCCACAAATTTCTTCTACCTTGAAGAGAAATAGTTTGATGCTTCAATTTTTGGAAGTTGTAGAGGCAGGGTCACAGTCAGAGAAGAAATACAAGTATCTTGGACAAACTTTACAAACGGTTCATGAGGGGCTTCTAGCCATGTAAGATGTTTGTGATATTGATGATTCAGGAAATCCTAATAATTCTACATTAAACAATCAAGTATTATCAAATCTTCTAATTGCTTTGCGAGACCCTCCACACGTTCCTTCAAAGGGAATGACTAAAGCTTTGAGAAAAAAGCATCCAAGAGAAAGACAATTGACAAAGAAGAGAAAGTGTAGCATTTGCAAAGAAACAGGTCATGTGAGAAGCAATTGTCCATCACATAAGCATTCTGGGTAATTATATAAAATTATTGATTTTTTATTAATTTATTATTTAAATTTTTGTTTATAAAATTCTTCTTGCAGGGATGTTGCAAATACAAGCTTGACACCATACTTGGAGTCAATGCATCAACAAAGTCAAACTAAGGTTATCTAATTATAATATATTCAATTTCACGATAATACATATCTTTAATGATATTTTCCAAAATGAACTTTTAATTTTTTGAATTAGGAATCTTCGATAGTAAGGTTGAACCCGTCAGTCATAGTAAATACATTGTGCCCCGCAAGTTTTGTATAGGTATATGATGTATTTGATTTTTTTTTACTTAGTATAAATTGTTCTGTAATGGATGATTTTGTTATTTATTCTAATTTCTATTTGTCAATCATCTTTAGGATTCTTTGCCAGCTGCGACGTACCCTTCTACATCATCATCATCTACTATGCATATACATCCTAACCAGTCATCATTTATGGTATGACTACTTACTGTTTAATTAGAATATTTTGATTTTTTTTTTTAACTGTGCTCATTCTAATATATATATATATATATATATAGGCGTAAATGCACTTTTGGTCCCTACATTTTAGGCCATTTCTCGATTTGGTCTCTAAACTGATTTTGCTTCTAAGTCTATCCCTGAAATCAGAAAATTGATTCTATTTTGGTCTTTGTCATCAACCCACTAATAGAAAAATCTGATGGGAAAAACGAAGTGCCTTGTTGGCACATTAAATGCTGACATGACTATTAAAACAATAATAATAAACCACATTTGCATGCCATGTCAACATCTAATTTAAAAAAAAATTATCAATTTTAACAAAATTATAAAAAAAAAAATAAAAAAAAATAAAAAAAAAAACATAAAAATACATAGAACTCAAGAACACAAAAAATATCTGGGCATTCAACATCTTTCCTAGAAAACTCCCACCCCTACCCCCACCACCACGGCAGCAACAATAGCAGCTACCACAACCAAAGCAATAGTTCCGGCCCAACGCTCCGCTGGCTGAAGAGAACCAGGCCGGACCGATCTCCTTTCAACCCGGTCATCGTTCTCCACGGCGGCGCTTCTGATGGCAGAGAGGCGCATGGGTTCGAGCTCTTTTACGACGACAGAAGCGAGTCGGGTCTTAGGCTGTTGCCGCCGAGCATGTTAGATTTTCTGTTGGGGTCTGAGTTCGCTCGACTTTTGGAGCAATTGTTGCAGATCGAGTTGAATGGCGTGGTCGCGAGGTACGAGAACTCGCCGACTTTGAAGTCGGCGATCAAGTCGATGCCCACAATCGAAATCAACGAGACCCAGGTAGAGTTTCCCTTGAGGGTTTTCACGTGGGAGGCTCGTTGTTGGAGGTAGCAGCACACCTATTTCCGATCTACCATGGACGAGCCACCCCAAGCCTTATCTCCTCCGCCTACGACTTCACATGTGGTCCGATTTTCCTCTTCTTTTTTGTTGAGTAAAAGCAATTTTAGCTTAGCTAGAAAGAGAAGAAAGTACCTGGGAGTAAGATTTTGGAGTTGAGGTCCATGATTTGGTGAGCGAGAGCAGAGAACTCACGTTCGGGTTGTTTGATTTTATGGGTTTTTTGTGTGTTTTTTTCACAAGAAAATTTCTGGGTTTATGGGTTACTAGAGATTGGGTTGGTTACTGTGTTTATGGGTTTGTTTCTCGGGTTTATTTATGGTTTGGTTTCGTGGATTTATTTTTTGTTTTTCTGGGTTCATGTTCTTGTGATGGGTGAGTTTCTGGTTTGTGTTCTTGTGATTTGAGTTCTTGACTGCTGGGTTTGAGTTCTTGATTGCTGGGTTTGAGTTCTTGGTGGCTGGGTTTGGTATGTGAAGATCATGAAGAACAACATTATGAAAAAAAAAATTTAATTAAATTTAAGGTTTTTCTTTAAATTTTTTTTAAAAAATTTTCTGAGGTGGCTTTTAAAAAAAAAATTAAAATGCTGATGTGGCATTTAAAAAAGGCCAAATAAAATATTTTATTATTATTTTAATAGCCACATTAGCATTTAATGTGCCAACAAGGCACTCTGTTTGCCACATCAGATTTTTTTGTTAGTGAGTTGATGGCAGGGACCAAAATAGAATCAATTTTCTGATTTCAGGAACTGACCTAGGAGCAAAATCAGTTTAGGGACCAAACCGAGAAATGGCCCAAAATGTAGGGATCAAAATTGTATTTACGCCATATATATATATATATATATATATATATTGTATTTGGTTGTACGTTCTTTTATGTAGGATCTATTATAACAATTCCAAGAAAGCTGATGTACAAACAAGTTTTGTGACCAAGAGAATGCATTGGGAAGCAAATATTTTTTGCTATACAATATTTTAATTGTGGTGGATAGAACTATCTTCTTATAGTTTGAATTGAGACAAGTTTTATTTTAAGATGTATCTTCAGTCATATGATTCTTTTTTTTTTTTTTTTTTGAGAGAATTTAAACTTATGACGTCTGCTTCTGATAATAGCTCTCTGTCATCAAACCAAGACACTAATCAGTTTTTGGTGTAAACGGGGATTGAACCCTAGATCTCTTAAACAACCATAAGAGACTTTACCAGTTAAGCTAACTGGAACCCACATATGATTCTCTTTTTATACTCTGAATCATGACATGTTTTATTTAAGGTGAATGTATTGTCAATTAGAAACTTTTATAAAAATAAAAAAAAAAAAAAAATTGTGACATGTTTTATTTCAAATTTATTTGTAATCTTATGATCCTCTTTTTGTATTCTAAATCATGACAGGATTTATTTTAGGTGAATGTATTGTCAATTAGAAACTTTAAAAAAAAAAAAATTGTGACAGATTTTATTTTAGGTGAATGTATTGTCAATTAGAAACTTTTATAAAAATTGTGATAGGTTTTATTTTAGATGTATTTGTAATCTTATGATTCTCTTTTTGTATTTTGAATCATGAAAAATTTTATTTCAGGTGAATGTATTGTCAATTAGAAACTTAAAAAAAAAAAAAAATTGTAACTGGTTTTATTTCGGGTGAATGTATTGTCAATTAGAAAATTTTATAAAAAAATATTGACAGGTTTTATTTCAGATGTATTTGTAATCTTATGATTCTCTTTTGTATTCTGAATCATGACAGGTTTTGTTTCAGGTTAATGTATTGTCAATTAGAAACTTAAAAAATAAAAAATAAAAATTTGTGACAGGTTTTATTTCAGATGTATTTGTAATCTTATGACCCTCTTTTTGTATTCTGAATCATGACAGGTTTTATTTTATATGAATGTATTGTCAATTAGAAACTTAAAAACCAATTTTAAAATTTTAAAACTATTCATTTGAATACTAAGTGATACTAATGCAAAAAAAATTATGTTTTGCTAATTAACACTATGAACAAGAAAATTTCATAAAAGAATATATATATATATATATATATATATTTAAAGTCAAATATTATAATAACCGCATACAAAGGGGTTTTATCAAGTTTCCTGATGGAGGGTGGCCTTCTAGAACAGGATACTAAAACTTATGTGCAAGGAATGCTAGTGGAGTTTTAGTTGGCTACATTATCACAATTATCTAAAATATCCAAGCTTATGTATTACTTTGATCTAAGTTGCTATTTCTATAAAGTGAAAAAAGTAGCCAGGGATTTTATATGACTAAGAATTTCTTATAGATAAAGATGATATTTTATAATCAATCGTAGGAAAGATAGAAAAGAGTTTAACAATTTTGATGCTACTTATTATTCCTCCAGTGTTTAAATACAAATAATCTAATCATCAACAATTCATTATCAAATATTTGATAATCAAATACAACTATATCTAATCATCAACAATTCAAATATGGATATACATACAACAACTATCCTTATATGCAAAGCATCTCGTGCAATCTCCTTGGCTGATCCACTCCACCCTCCACACAAGTCGTTCCCACCTTTAAAAATAGCAATATATAACAGTTTCATCACTTGAATCTTTCATTTTGATCACTCGAGTGCTTTATAGTACTAAAGTTTCATTTCTTGGCAAGGAGTAGCATTCAAAAGAAGATATAGACCAAAATCGGAGACATGATGGCACATTTGTGATATTCATTGTTTCCATCTGACAATTTTAAACACAAATTTACTTTCATTAAAAAAAAATAATAACAACAAAATAAATAAACAAAACATCTTTTATGGAATCTTTGTACTCTTGTACATTGCAATAAAGTAGACAGACAAGACAAGTTAACGTCTTCCACCACCAAATGGTCATGAAATGGAGGTATTTTCACCTTTTTATGGTTTTACATTGGTTCTAAATATGTTTCAACTTTAAATTGAAATGGAAAGTTGCCTCAAATATACATGAATGAAAGGAGGATTTCAAGAATGGAAGATGTGAAATACTTCATGCTAGTCTCAGCCATAAATAAATAGAGTTCATAAAATATCTTGAATTAAGAAAAAGCACAAATTCAACCATCATGTTAGGTTCTAAAGACTTAGGGATTTATGTATTTAGAACTCTAATGTGTAATGTTAGAAAACCATGATCAAAATAGGTTGTTTAGTCTTGTTTAGAGTTGCTCAACGTTGTGTCTTTTATGTAAAGTTGGATTTGATTTGATGCAGAAGTAATAGTACATTTCAGCCTAGCTCGATCGATCGAAGCTTAGGCTCGATCAATCGAATTTCAGGCAGAATGCGTTTTCTGCAGAATTCCAACTCTGCCCTAGCTCATTAAAAACGTTTAGGATTTTATGTTTTGCCCTATGTATATACGACAAACCCTAGCCACGTTTTTATGTTGCTCGCATTGTGGTTTGTGTAAATCTCTTGTGAGATTTGTGACGAGCTTTCCTTTACACAAGCTTAGGATTATCAAGGAAGAGATTTTTTCAAGAACTTGATGATCATTCAGTTGCTATCATAAGAACTTAAAGATACACAAGCAAGTGTACTTGAACTTGCTAGAGAATCCAAGAAAAAAGGGGTCCGTGGTCTCGGAGCTTGCACGTGATCATGTCAGTAAGTTTCTACTAGTAGGTAGCAATTGGATGTTAGTGGTCTAAGTCGTTATTGTCAAACTTCTATTCTTTCATAGTGGATTCAGGTTTACCTTGAGAATAGTTAGGTTAAATCCTCCCCAAGTGTTTACTAGTGTGATTTCCCAGGTCATCATATCTTTGTGTTATTTATATTTCCGCTGTTATATACTTGATATGATTGTTTGATTGTGATAACCTAGAATTCTTAATTTGGATTTAGTAATCACTTGGCTAATTTACTAGGTTAATCCAATTGGGTTTTAAGGGGTCTAAAAACCAAACAAGTGGTATTAGAGTAGGTAGCCTTTTTGTTTGTTGATCTTTTGATCTCTTAGTTGATCCTTGACCCCTGTTGTCATGGAACACGGACACTTTCTATTTATCCCTCCTCACTTTAATGGGAATAATTATGCTTATTGGAAAGTAAGGATGAAAGCATTCCTGAAATCAATTGATGAGAGAGTATGGAACTCCGTTGAATACGGATGGAAGCCCACTACTTCTGTGAGTGAGTGGCAAACTTCTTAAAAAGAAGTAGCCGCATTCAATAGCAAAGTTATGAATGCTATCTTTAATGCTGTTTCTATGGAGGAATTTAAGAGAATCTCTAATGTTGAGGTTGCTCACACTACTTGGAATATCCTCCAGACTGTGCATGAAGGCACAAAGGCGATCAAAATAAATAAGTTGCAGCAATTAACTACTAGATTTGAGAGCATTAGGATGTCTAATGATGAATCTTTTAATGAATTTTATATTAAACTTAATGACATTGTTAATTCTGTATACAACTTGAGTGAAATCTATGATCAACCTAAAATTGTTAGGAAAGTTCTTAGATCTTTAACTGAAGATTTTAGACCCAAAGTGACTGCCATCACTGAAACTGCCATCACTAAAAGCAAGGATGTGGACTCCATCCTTGTTAATGAACTTGTAGGATCTCTTTAGTCTTATGAGTTGGACCTACCCAAATTAAGCAAATCCAAATCAATGACTCTTAAGTCAGTTGATGATGTTGATGTTGGTGGATTTGATGATAAGCTCTCTGCTATAGAGATTGCTTACCTTGCCAAGAACTTTAGAAACTTTCTTAGGAATAGTAACAGAAGGGCAAGAGATATGAACACTGCTGAACCTAGAAACGTTAGGAAGAATGATCCCACTAAGGCTAACAACAATGAAAAACCTAGAGGAAAAGTTGGTCAATCTTCTAATAATTCTTTGGGTCTTCATTGTTTTGGATGTCAAGGGTATGGTCACATGAAATCTGAATGTCCTACAAACTTGAAGTCTAAGGATAAGACTATGGCTGTAACCCTTAGTGATAATGAAATTTCTGATGATGAGTATGGTTGTGACGAGAATGGAAACTTTATTGCTTTCACTGCTATTGTTGTAGTCAATGAAAGTGTGTCTGTTGAAGAGAACCCTTTTGATGGGGAACTCTCAGAGGATGCAGAAATTCAAGAAGCCTATAATAAACTTTGCAAAGTCGCTGCAAAGGATGCCATAAATGTTGAATTAGGCTTGAAGAAAATTGAATCTCTTAAGCTTGATAAGAAAAATTTGCTTGTTAAAATGTTTGATGCTAATGAACTTTTGAACAGTGTGAAAACTGAGAATATGCAATTGCTTGATAAAGTTAAATCTTTGGAACTTGATTTATCTGTTGCTAGATCTGTTAGTTCTAAACTTGATCAAATGCTGAGTGTTCAAAAGTCTCCTTCTGACAAATTTGAATTAGATTTTGTTGAAAGCATCAATGTATCTACACCCCATTCCATAAATTTTGTTCCTTCTTCTTCCTCTGAACCCCCTGTGAATGAGGTTGTAAGTAAGACTGTCAAACCTATAAAGGTCAGACCACCTAGGAGGATTAGGGTTGATATGATAGAGTCAAAACCTAAGAAGACTACCCTTTCTAAGGATAAGACACATGATAAGCCAGCTTGGGTTTGTCACATTTGTGGAAAGTCTAGACACATTCGTCCAAACTGTTACAAGCTGCAAGCTACTAAAAGAGCAAATAAACCAAAAGTACTTGTGCCTTAAGCACAAGATCCTATGGTGCTTATTGGTGAATTGGTAAAAGCTCTAAACCTTTATTCCAATTCTGGAGTTGGTAATCATTCTCATGTGAATAAGAACTCCAATGTTCGAGGTGCATCTAAAAAGTTTTGAATGTAAAAGGCTCAATCTAATTGAGTCTTTCTGACATGGTCATTGTGCTTTATTACTCTACTCTTTGTGACCATTGTTCTTTGGTTTTTGTTTTCTTTTGTTTCTAGGACTTGCATTGCATAACATTCATGCATTTCATTCTAGGACTGTTTTTGTTTTCTCTTTATTATAATAAATAAAATAAAAATAAAAAAAGGAAGGAAAAGAGAAGCAAATTGTGTTTTGCATTATTTTCTTGGTTTTGAAAACAAGGTTGGTTAATTTATTTTCACATAACATGTCTTTGTACCCTTTTTAGCTTGGATGAACTTATTTATTGCACTTTACTAGTTGAAGCTTTGTAATGCATGTAGTGTGGGAAAGATGTTTGTGATTTTTGATCACTTTGTCTTGATCTTGAAGTCACATGTCTTTGACTGTCGGACTTGATCCTTTTGAGAAAGGCATAAATAACTATCTCACCACTATTCACCAGCTAATCATGAACATCTTAATGCATATCGTAAGATTTTATACTCGAGAAAGTTTAGCATAAGCACAAAACGAACATAAGGTGTAGCCTCGGTTTAATCTTAAAATTGGTGTGTACATTATTTGACTTAAAACTAAATCAAATACTAAAATTGGTGTGTACATTATCCCGGCTATTTAATAAGTTTCTAAACAATTAAAATTTGTGTGTATATTATGAGGCAAAAATCAAGAAACTTACATAATTGCAAGCTTCTGTTTTAGGAGATATGAAAGTTATATGATATAATTCTTTAGGTGATAGTCTCTTTCAAATTCTATTTGATGAATTTTGTAGACTTTGTGCTTAATTGCTATTCACATATCACCTCACATGTATCTCAAGTTTTTGCTAGTTGCACACACTACAAGAGTTACTCTTTGTTAAACTTTGTACATGTTATTGTGTGTATTTTTGGTTTGACCAACCAAGTTTGAAAATATCTTGAGTTTTATGCAAAACATATTTGATGCTTGAGAATTTAAAAGGAGAATGTTTGAAAATCTTAAGTTTGGAAAACTGGGTTTAAATCTTGTGTTTTTGAAAAGACATTTCATCTTATACTCATGCATTTTGTCTTGAAAATTCAATGCTTTGAGGAGTCTTTTGTATAAAATTCTTTGTCTTTCAAAAATTTAATTTTTCCAGAATTTCGATCAATTGAACCTGTCTTTCGATCAATCGAAATTGCGATTAAAAATTTAGGTGAGCCTCTGTCTGTTTCGATCAATTGAATCTAATTTTCTATCAATCGAAAATCGTGAATAAGGTTTTTAAAAAATCAGATCTTGACTTATTCAAATCACCTTTTTCAAAAGTTTTCAAACTTTTCTCTCTCTCTCCGATTCGGACTAGGCTCCACATCAAATTTTTGTCGTTTTCCTCCCAAATTTTTGCAAGCTTTTCCTCTCCCAAGGCCGATAAAACCTTTATACCCTTCCTTTTGCATTTATTTTCATGTTTTCATGCATAAATTCAATCATTTGATTAGGATTTTCGGACCTATTCTAATTTGGGGTTTTTGATAAATCAAGCCAAATTTTCTGAAATTGATCAATGGGTTTTTGTTTTAGGATATTATAAACTTGATCTTGATGGTTTAATTTGATCAATTTGGTGTTTTGTGAGAAATTGAAATTTCTAGGGCTTGTATGTCACCGATTTGGGGATTTTGTTCAATTAGGTACAAATTGATAAAATTGGTTTGTTGGATTGATGTATTTGATCATTATAAACTATATTCTAATTTGTGTGATGATCAATTGGTCAATTTTTTATAAAAATGAACAAGTGGTTTTTCAAATTTTGAGATTTTTGTTAGAAACTCTATGCTCAAGCTAATTTTGTGAATTTGAACTTAAATTGAACTTAGTTTCACTGCATTAGAGCATGCATCATGACATTTAACTGTTCATGCATCATATAGATTTTTTGTTCTATATTTTTTTGTGCTAATTTGCAGGCTACCCTTAGTTTTTTTTCCTGTTCTTTTTGGTTCTGCTTTGTGTTTTTGTCCTTACCCTAGCACCATGCCTAGAAAAACTAGAGCCCATAGGACACCCTCCACTTCTTCTGAGTCTCTCTCTAGGAGTAAGTTGTTTCGGAGTGACAAAAGCAAAGAGTTATATGATAAGCTGAACAGTAAGAGAAAGATATGGGCTGAGCATTCTATTGTGCTAGATGAGGTTGATCCTGCCATTAGGGCAAACTTTGAGAGTAAAGGCTAGTTGACTTTGTTGGAGGTAGATCATCCACCCCCGACCGCCCTGATTAGAGAGTTCTACTCGAACCTCTCTTGCCATATCTATGATTCCAACACCCTTGTTAGGAGTTGGATACGAGGTGTTGAGTTCACCATTACCCCTAGGGTAGTGGCTGAAGCTCTTGGGGTTCTGGTCGTTAGGCAGCCCATCTATCCTTATGAGGAGTCTCCACCCCTTGATGACGTTATGTCATACATCACTAGGTCTTCTATCTAGTGGGGTTCTGATCCTCGGATCACGCCCACTGTGCTTACTGAGACTACCTATCTTTTCCTTAGGATAGAGTGTCATTCCTTTTGGCCTATTTCTCATCTCCACACCATCCCTCTTGAGCGATGTGTGTTTTTGTATGCGCTTGTTTCTGGTGTTTTTATTGCTTTTCCTCATTTGTTTCTTCATTCTTCGAACGAAATTCATAGGAGTAGCACTGTTGGTCACGCTCTTATTTATCCTATTTTCATTCATAGGATTTTGTTACATTTAGGTTTAGTTGGTTTCCCCGCGTCTGAGCCCGTACACATCACTGGTCCCATAGGTGCCACTTTCCTTCGGCAGAGGACTGCTCATTTGAGAGTTAGAGTTGAGCATTCTTGTGCTGTACCCCCTCCTCCCACTTCTACAGGTGCTACACAGGCTGAGACGTCTGGTGCTGGTGATGCTGCCGTTCCTCCACCGACTACTTCGAATGATTCAGACATTCGACATACGTTGGATCATGCCTTGACCGTTCAGGCAGCTCATGGACAAATTTTGGTGGACTTGCTCGATGAGGTTCGTGCTTTGCGTGCAGAGTTGGCGCATTTTAGACGATCACCTTTGCCACCTCCTTTTGATGATGGATTCTGATTGCCTTGTGGCATTCCATCATAAAAAGGGCCAGTAGCATTTTGTGTAGCTTGTAGAGTTTTTGTTGATAAGGAGAGTTTTGATTATTTTGGAACCTGTGGTGATTAGATTGTATCTAAGAGCTGCCCTTTATATTTACATTTTTTTAGCTCTTGATGTATGTTGTTGGGCTATTCATGTTAGGGGGAGATACATTTATTTTGTTTCTTGTTTCACTGCTTATTGATTTATATTTATGAGTCATTCATTGATATATGTCTTTATTTTGTGTTTTGTGAAATTAAGAATTTATTTTGTTTACTTGTATTTTCCACACATGCGTTTATGTGTCTTGCTTGTTTGGTTTTTTAGACCCCTTAAAACCCAATTGGATTAACCTAGTAAATTAGCTAAGTGATTAATTAGTCCAAATTAAGAATTCTAGGTTATCACAATCAAACAATCATATCAAGTATGTAGCAGTGAAAATATAAATAACACAAAGATATGATGACCTAGGAAACCACACCAGTATAAACCTGAATCCACTATGAAAGAATCTAAGTTTGACAATAACGACTTAGACCACTAACATCCTATTGCTACCCACTAGTAGAAACTTACTGACACGACCACATGCAAACTCCGAGACCACATACTCCTTCTTTCTTGGATTCTCCAACAAGTACAAGCACACCCACATGTGTATCTTTAAACTCTTATGGCAGCAACTGAATGATCATCAAGTTCTTGAAGAAATCTCCTCCTTGATAATCCTAAGCTTATGTAAAGGAAAGCTCCTCATAGATCTCACAAGAGATTTACACAAACCGCAATATGAGCAACATAAAAATGTGGCTAGGGTTTTCCTTATATACCTAAGGCAAAACATAAAACCCTAAACGTTTTTAATGAGCTAGGGTTGAGTTGGAATTCTGCAGAAAAACACATTCTACCCTAGATTCGATTGATCGAGCCTAAGCTTCGATCGATTGAGCCAAGCTGAAATGCACTATTACTTCTGCATCGGATCAAATCCAACTTTACATAAAAGATACAATTTTGAGCAAGTTTAAACAAGACTAAACAACTTGTTTTGATCATAGTTTGCCAACATTACACATTAGAGTTCTAAATACATAAATCCCTAAGTCTTTACAACCTAACAAACTCCTCCTTTGGCAATCCGTGACAAAGAACAACTAAAAGCTCAAAGTTTACAAAATAAAGCCCTTTACAAAAAAAAAAAAAAAATGCTCATTTCAACAAATCCAATCCTAACTACTATCCATCAGTTGCAAGTGTAGACAGTTTCAACTAAATCAACCAGTATATTTCCTGAAACACTAAACAAGACGCATAAATGCATGTGTAGAAAATACAAGTAAACAAAATAAATTCTTGATTTCACAAAACACAAAATAAAGATATATATCAATGAATGACTCATAAATATAAATCAATAAGCAGGGAAACAAGAAACAAAATAAATGTATCTCCCCCTAACATGAATAGCCCAACAACATACATCAAGAGCCAAAAAAAAAAAATGTAAATACAAAGTGCAGCTCTTAGATACAATCTAATCACCATAGGATCAATCGAAATTGCGATTAAAAATTTAGGTGAGCCTTTGTTTCGATCAATCGAAACTGATTTTTGATCAATCGAAAATTGTGAATAAGGTTTTTAAAAAATTAGATCTTGACTTATTCAAATCACATTTTTCAAAAGTTTTCAAACTTTTCTCTCTCTCTCCAATTCGGACAAGGCTCCACATCAAATTTTTGTCGTTTTCCTACCAAATTTTTGCAAGGTTTTCCTCTTCTAAGGCCGGTAAGACCTTTATACCCTTCCTTTTGCATTTATTTTTATGTTTTCATGCATAAATTCATGCATTTGATTAGGATTTTTGGACCTATTCAAATTTGGGGTTTTTGATAAATCAAGCCAAATTTTCTGAAATTGATCAATGGGTTTTTGTTTTAGGATGTTATAAACTTGATCTTGATGGTTTAATTTGATCAATTTGGTGTTTTGTGAGAAATTGAAATTTCTAGGGCTTGTATGTCACTGATTTGGAGATTTTGTTCAATGAGGTACAAATTGATAAAATTGGGTTGCTGGATTGATGTATTTGATCATTATAAACTGTATTCTAACTTGTGTGATGATCAATTGGTCAATTTTTTTTATAAAAAACAAACAAGTGGTTTTTCAAATTTTGGAGTTTTTGTTAGAAACTCTATGCTCAAGCCAATTTTGTGAATTTGAACTTAAATTGAACTTAGTTTCACTGCATTAGAGCATGCATCATGACATTTAACTGTTCATGCATCATATAGATTTTTTGTTCTATATTTTTTTTGCTAACTTGCAATCTGCCCTTGGTTTTTCTTTCTGTTCTTTTTGGTTCTGCTTTGTGTTTTTGTCCTTACCCTAGCACTATGTGTAGGAAAACTAGAGCCCATAGGACACCCTCCACTTCTTCTGAATCTCCTCTAGAAGTGAGTTGTTTCGGAGTGACAAAAGTAGAGAGTTATATGATAAGCTGAACAGTAAGAGAAATATATGGGCTGAGCGTTCTGTTGTGTTAGATGAGGTTGATCCTGCCATTAGGGCAAACTTTGAGAGTTAAGGCTGGTTGACTTTGTTGGAGGTAGATCATCCACCCCCGACCGCCCTGATTAGAGAGTTCTAGTCGAACCTCTCTTGCCACATCTATGATTCCAACGCCCTTGTTAGGAGTTGGATACGAGGTGTTGAGTTTAACATTACCCCTAAGGTAGTGGCTGAAGCTCTTGGGGTTCCAATCGTTAGGCAGCCCATCTATCCTTATGAGGAGTCTTCACCTCTTGATGACGTCATGTCATACATCACTGGGTCTTCTATCCAGTGGGGTTCTGATTCTCGGATTATGTCCGCTGGGCTTACTGAGACTGCCTATCTTTTCCTTCGGATAGCGTGTCATTCCTTGTGGCCTACTTCTCATCTCCACACCATCCCTCTTGAGTAGGGGTGGCAATTCGTGTTCGCGTGTCGGGTTCGTGTCGGGTTGAGGTGTGAGTATTATATTATATGGGTCAACCCGAACCCGACCTGTTTAGTAAACGGGTCAAGATTCCTCAACCCTAATACGACCTGTTTATTAAACGGGTAACCCGACACGACACGTTTAACCCGTTTAATTAGTAGGTCACGTTAGGATTGACACAAATAACCTGTTAATGACCTGTTTGATTATGTCCCGAACAACCTGTTTAATTAAACTTAACCCGAATAACCTGTTATCAACTCCCATATATCTAAATTTATAATTCAACCATAAATCAAGTAATTAAAATTCAAATAATAACAATAGCAAATAATTCTTTCATTCCTTCAAAATAAAATTACTAGTCCAAAAGGTTCCAACCTCTATACTATCAAATTCAATAATATGTCAAAGTTCTATAATAACATAATAAAAAACTAAGATTATTACATGGCATCCAAGTGCCATATCAAAAACAAAAAGACAAACCAAAATAATTACATGGCAGATCAATATTTCCACGATGGCTAAATCCAAGTCCAACCATCCAAGTGCCACATCAAAAAGGAAAAGAGATCACTGATTAAGAAACTAGATTAGAAGAGATTGAGTGTCCCATTGAAGAGATGTCTTCCATGTGCTCATCCTTATTGATATTTATATTCATTATCTCTTAAGTGAGCTCTTCCAACTGTGATTGTGCAAGTTCTACATCAAAAAATTTAATGAAACATTAAAAAATTATCATTCAGAATAGAAAAAAAATTAAGAACAGAATAACATTCATCTCAGCATAGAACAAGGCTATCAAGAAAACAACAAAGCAACAAACAAAATAGGATAATAAATCACTATTACTTTCATCAAAATATGGTTAGTACATTCCTAACACAACATAGAACCAAAACCATTCATCCAATAACACATATTCCTCCAGAAAATAAAAATGAACCTAAACTCAAAAAACACATGGATTTTCTGCACAGTGGTGTTTTCTGCACAATGTTATTTTTCTGCAGTGTAGTTTTTCTGCACATTGGTGTTTTTCTGCACAATGCTATTTTTCTACAGTGTAGTTTTTCTACACAATGTTATTTTTCTGCAGTGTTCTTCTGCACTGTATTATTTTTCTGCTGTGTTTGTTTTCTGCGGTATTTATTTTTTTGCAAAATAGGTCTGGTTTTCCCCTATTTTGATGTTACATGTACTGTTTATCATATAGTATCTAATAAAATTTCTATCTTTTATGTCAAAAAATAAAAAACAATCAACATGATAGTTATTAACAAAATAAACGAACGGATCTACAATTATTTTATTTTAAGATGACAAATACAAAGAAACTTGAAAAGAAATCATAGAGCAAGACCTAGTTATTTTAAAATCAACAAAAAGAATACAAACAAGTCTACTATTGGTACTAAACAATCAGCATGATAATGATTAACACAACAAACAAAATCTACAATTACTAAAAATTTCATAACTAAGAAAACAAAACAAAAATATATAACATATATACCTTGCTAAGGGATTCAGTGGTTTAAAGCTGAAGAAAAATAACTGGTGAAGCTGTGAAGTCATGAAGGAGAACAGAGAGTAGAGAGGGAAGCCACGATTTTAAGGGAAAGAGATGTTAGAGGGGTCGGCTAGTGATTTGAGGGGAAGAGAGAGTGGAGGGTTGAGAGACATGAGGTGGCTATGGTTTTGATTTTATAGTTTAGATTGTAGAATCTGTATGATTGGCTAGAGTTTTGAGGAGAAGAAGAAGACTTGGAGGAGACAGAGTAACCATTGTTGATGAAAATGAAGAGACACAAGGTCCAGAGAGGTGTGAGGTTTGGTTTTGAGCAGGAGAATAGACCATAGCTAAGCTTATATACCTAGGTTTTAAGGGTAAAATTGTAAAATTACATTTATAAGCTAATCGGGTCAAACAGGTTCAATAGGTTGAACACGAACACGACCCGTTTAATAAACGGGTTAGCCGTGTCAACCTGAATTTGACCCGAACCTGTTTAGCTTTAATCCATGACCTGTTTATAAATGGGTTAGCCGTGTCGGGTTCACGGGTCGTGTCGGATTTTGCCACCCCTACTCTTGAGCGATGTGTGTTTTTGTATGTGCTTGTTTCTGGTGCTTCTATTTCTTTTCCTCATTTGTTCCTTCGTTCTTTGAACGAAATTCATAGGAGTAGCGCTGTTGGTCACGCTCTTGTTTATCCTATTTTCATTCATAGGATTTTGTTACACTTAGGTTTAGTTGGTTTCCCTGCGTCTGAGCCCGTACACATCACTAGTCCAATAGGTGCCACTTTCCTTTGGCAGAGGGCTGTTCATTTGAGAGCTAGAGTTAAGCCTTCTGGTGTTGTACCTCCTCCTCCCACTTCTACAGGTGCTGCACAGGCTGAGAAAAACAGGTTCGATCGATCGAAATTCTGGAAAAATCAAATTTTTGAAAGACAAAGAGATTTTAAACAAAAAACTGCTCAAAGCATTGAATTTTCAAGACAAAATGCATGAGTATGAGATGAAATGTCTTTTCAAAAACACAAGATTTAAACCCAGTTTTCCAAACTTAAGATTTTCAAATATTCTCCTTTTAAATTCTCAAGCATCAAATATGTTTTGCATAAAACTCAAGATATTTTCAAATTTGGTTGGTCAAACCAAAAACATACACAATAACATGTACAAAGTTTAGCAAAGAGTAACTCGTGTAGTGTGTGCAACTTGCAAAAACTTGAGATACATATGAGGTGATATGTGAATAGCAATTAAGCACGAAATCTACAATATTCATCACATAGAATTTGAAAGAGACTATCACCTAAAGAGTTACATCATATAACTCCCACATCTCCTAGAACAAAAGCTTACAATCATATAAGTTTCTTGATTTTTGCCTCATAATATACACACCAATTTTAATTATTCAGAAACTTATTAAATAGCCGGGATAATGTACACACCAATTTTAGATGTTTGATTTAGCTTTAAGTCAAATAATGTACAAATCAATTTTAAGATTAAACCGAGGCTACACCTTATATTCTTTTTATGCATATGCTACACTTTTTCAAGCATAAAATCTTACGATATGTACTAAGGTATTCATGATTGGCTAGTGAACAGTGGTGAGATGGTTATTTATGCCTTTCTCAAAAGGATCAAGTTCGATAGTGAGAGACATGTGACTTCAAGATCAAGACAAAGTGATCAAAAACCACAAACATCTTTCCCATACAACATGTACTACAAAGCCTCAACTAGTAAAGTGCAATAAATAAGCTCATCCAAGCTAAATAAGGTACAAAGACATGTTATGTGAAAACAAATTGACCAACCTTATTTTCAAAACCAAGAAAATAATGCAAAACACAATTTGCTTCTCTTTTCCTTCCTTTTTTTTTTTTTTAATTATAATAAAGAGGAAACAAAAACAGTCCTAGAATGAAATGCATGAATGTTATGCAATGCAAGTCCTAGAAACAAAAGAAGACAAAAACCAAAGAACAATGGTCACAAAGAGTAGAGCAATGAAGCACAAGGACCAAGAAAGCCAAAGGTGATTAGGGACACAAAATTACACCAATAACTTGACGAAGAGTCTCAAACTTACTTCCATCAAAAGGCTTGGTAAGGATGTCAGCATTCTAACATTCTGTAGGGATATACTCAAGGGTCACAATTTTTCTTTCAACCAGATCCCTAATAAAGTGATATCTAATCTCTATGTGTTTAGTGTTTCACGAAGTATACATGTTGATTCAGTTGAGCTGCTGTCTACACTTGCAACTGATGGATAGTAGTTATGATTGGATTTGTTGAAATGAGCATTTTTTTGTAAAGGGCTTTACTTTGTAAACTTTGAGCTTTTAGTTGTGTTTTGTCATGGATTGCCAAAGGGGAAATTTGTTAGGTTCTAAAGACTTATGGATTTAGTATTTAAAACTCTAATGTGTAATGTTGGCAAATCATGATCAAAACAGGTTGTTTAGTCTTGTTTAGAGTTGCTCAAAGTTGTGTCTTTTATGTAAAGTTCGATTTGATTCGATGCAGGAGCAATAGTACATTTCAGCCTGGCTCAATTGGTCAAAACTTAGGCTCAATCAATCGAATCTCGGGCAAAATGCGTTTTTCTGCAGAATTCCAACTCAACCCTAGCTCTTTAAAAATGTTTAGGGTTTTATGTCTTGCCCTAGGTATATAAGGCAAACCCTTGCCACGTTTTTATGTTGCTCATATTGCGGTTTGTGTAAATCTCTTGTGAGATCTGTGAAGAGCTTTCCTTTACACAAGCTTAGGATTATCAAGGAGGAGATTTTTTCAAGAACTTGATGATCATTCAATTGCTGCCATAAGAACTTAATGATACACAAGCAGGTGTGCTTGTGCTTGCTAGAGAATCCAAGAAAGAAGGAGTCCGTGGTCTCGGAGCTTGCACGTGGTCGTGTCAGTAAGTTTCTACTAGTGGGTAGTAATAGGATGTTAGTAGTCTAAGTCGCTATTGTCAAACTTCGATTCTTTCATAGTGGATTTAGGTTTACCTTGAGGATAGCTAGGTTAAATTCTCTCCAGGTTTTTACCGGTGTGATTTCCTGGGTCATCATATCTTTATGTTATTTATATTTCCGCTGCTATATACTTGATATGATTGTCTGATTGTGATAACCTAGAATTCTTAATTTGGACTAAGTAATCACTTGGCTAATTTACTAGGTTAATCCAATTGGGTTTTTAGGGGTCTAAAAACCAAACACATCATACAAGCACTTAAAATGAATCCACATGGCCTAATTAAAAAGTTTCCTATAGGCTGGAAAAGAATGCTATATGCTGGAAAAGAACATATTAATTTTAAATGCCTATTTCCACATTGTGACTTTTCCAACATTGTTTTGCCTAACAAAACTAATGCAATTTTATACTCAAATTGCAAACCTAGATCATAACCAATGTCTCTCTTGTTAAAGTAACTCCAAACCCAGATCACTAATCTGCCAATTTGTACATACCTAATGTGGCAACCTCAACTGGAAAATATTTTGTCTAATCACATTGTATTCGTTTACAATCTATTGCGCATACCTAAGGTGGAGAATTCGACAACCACATTAAAAAAACTTGTCGAAAAGGCACCTATAACAAAAAAAATAAGATTCTCATTCAATTAAATTCATTTTAGTGTTGGATTCCTAATTGAACAAGCTAGCAAGAAAAGCAAATCCAAAAATTTAAGTCAATGTTAAAAAAAGAAAAAAGAAACACAAACTGAAAATTAAATATATATGACAGTATAATCACAACGGGGCAACCTAGAAATAGTTATTTTTGCCTACACTTAATACCTGTTTTACAAAAAGATGGAACACAGTGACTTTCAGAACATAACATAATTCAAAAGTTTAAAATTAGACTAGCAAAGAAGGCAGTTTAGGTTGTCCACAAGGTTGCCACTCATCTCTTAAAAGATTAAAAAAGAAAGTTCTCAAATAATATAGAAAGCCCAAATGTGCTCACTTCAGACAACTCTAAAGGCATCAAAGGAGCACTCCTCACCTTGCCTTAAAGCTCAAAAGGCATCAAAGGAGCACTCCTCACCTTGCATTAGCACCTGGTGACCACCTCTCTTACATTTGACAACTTTGTTTACATTGGACGAAGCAAGAAATAATAATAAAAAATATTAACAACACAACTCTGTCAATTTGCACATACCTAATATGGCAATCTCAACTAGATAAAATGAAACTTGTTGGGGAGATGAGTCATGACATAAATCAGAGTTGAGTATGCAATCAACAACACATCGATAATAAAAATAAAAGGTGAGAGAAAATGGAAAGTAAAGTTCCCTATAGTCAAAACAGGGGATTGGGTTCTAGTCATATGTTTGGACAAGCCATGCCCAGCATTACATGTTAGGTCACCACAAATATGGTGCTAGCATGTCAATTTCCAATTTCAGTTCTGTCAAGCCATTCCAAATTTTGAATTTCCAAAAGTATCTACTTTGTCTCTTTCAAGAGTTATCTCCAAATTTATTTTAATAGTGGTCATCCAAACGTTTTCTCTTAACCAAGATTGGTTTGGTTGAACTCAACCATCTCTACTGCCAAACAACTAAAAATTGGTGGAAGCTTGCTAAGTATAACTATCTGATACTCTGAATGCATCCATTTCAAACATAGATATTAGATATATGTCAAAGGTGACAATTTCTGCCATTTTTAGTTTCAAGATATGTCATAATGCACACTTTCGATATGTTTATATTAATTAACTAAATGATGGAATAGAAACATTTGGAAGCATATTTGGACAAATAGACTAAAGATTTCAACTGAGAGAGGAATCCAAAGATTCCAATCGACAAACAATTTTGAGGTATCATTCTTAAATTTATGTAATAATTAAACTCCCAATTTCCAAACTATTTCAACTGGGCAATGCATGGACCACATTTTTGGGCCTTTTCATCAAACTAGGCTCCTTTGGTAACCTTGGAATTGGCTCCTCAATTGTCTCTTCTTCATCAATGATGCAGGATGAGCAGACTATCTTCTATGTGAAAATTCCATGGAATCACTTAAAGAATCTAATCAAATACACGGATACATGTACAAGTGGGTGGCCTATTGATAATAGCTTAATATCATTATTAGAAAGCATTATCATACTTATTTTAAGTTAATTCATGCATTTTATAATTGGTTTTGGAATAATGCTGAATAATCAATTTTGGTGCTTAACTGAATTTTAATGCGTGAATTGTCTTTTGTAGGATAATGAAATTAAATAAGTGGATTTGTGTAAAGAAGAAAACTAATTGACTTTACTTTTACAAGGACCATGATGAAGTCAAAGAAGGCCAACCCAATTAAATTCTAGTCCAATTGGAGCAAGGAATCAAATGAAATTTGCACCAAATCCAAGTCCAATTCATATTAGGATTCTAGCCTGCGCACCAGTTAGTATTTGGAGCATAACTTTCGGCTCAGATGTCCAATTGAGATGATTCAACTTGGGCTGGAAATCTAACTTAAAAGCTACAATTTTTTAGTTTACCAAAATTCCAAAATCTAAAGTTAAATGGGCCGAAAACGTCGGTTAAGTGAAACCTAAAAATCTGAGATTTTCTCTAAATGGGAATTCAATTTGTAATAGGATTCATTGACCTATTTAAAGGCCCTTTAGGGAAAAATTCAAAAGGGAGTTGCTGGAGAACATAATTTACGTTTTCTTAAAGTTTCTTTACAATTTTTAGTGTTTTATTTGTGTTATGGCTTACTAAAAGTCTTGCTAAGGTAAGGGGTGAAACTCAACAATTTATTGGTATGTTCTTAACAATTATTTATTGGTTTTAATGCTTATGTTTTTATGTTTTTAATTGTTTTACTCATCTAAGAAAGTGTTTAGTTATATATAATTCTTTGATTTATCGTAAACTCTGGGTACGTTAAATGCTTAGTATTCCCTGTGAACTAATTCACTAGTTTTGATTTGCCTAAAATCAATTAATTTCATAAAACTACCTTAAACAATTAATTCTTGAGTTCTTATTGTTAAATTATCCGACTAAGATTATCCTTCGTATGAATTTTAGTTGAGTTATAAAATAAATATTGTTAAGACTACCAATAAATTTGTTGTGTATGGATTCCTAAACCTTAACACCTTAATATATTGTTATTTTCTCTCAATTTAAATTACCTTTACTAAACCATCAAAAATCTCTTCAATTAAACTTTATCATTTTTGTTTTATTCTCTTGTGGTTTGCTAATCAATTCTCTTTTCCTTGTGGATTCGACCTCGGACTTACCGAGTTATTACTTCGCAACAATCCTGTACTTGGGAGCATTATTTAAGTCGCAACACCTATTTAAGAATCTAATCAAAACCCATGAAAATACCACAAAAAAAAAAAAAAGCAAAATCCATATAAATCAACAAAATCTATACCAATATGAACAGATTGATATCCAAACAATAACTCAAAACCATCAAAATTTTGAAACCTAAATTTTGGATATTGCTTGGGTGTGGGCTTCCTCTTCTTTAATTCGGCCCATGTCTCCTTTCATTCCTTGTCCGTGGGCTAGCTGGTGCTTCTGCCACACCACTACATTGTTCCTGCTATGATATCATTTACCTTTATTTACCTTATTACTTCTAGGCTTGCGGGCTGAAGTGTCTATCATGCTAGTTTCACATATATTATTTCTTCCTTCAATTTCCACTGCTTAATATTTCTACTAGATCAGTTCACACAATATCTCGGGCTTCCCCGGCCTATTTTATTCCTTGGGCGTCCTTGGACTGTTTCATTCTTTAGGCATCCTTGGCTCATTTCATTCTTTCCTACTTCTTACATTCCCATGAGCTTTTGCTAAATCATTTGGGCTTCCCTGGCCCTACTACCACGTCCTTTACCTTTGGATTTATTAGCCTTCGAACCAATCCCACTTACCAATTCCTTTTTTTGGGCCCCTCCGACCCCTTTTTGCTTTCTTTCTATTTCTTATAATTCTCATGAGCTTACTACTTCATTCTTTAGGGCTACCTTGGCTCGTTTGCTTTCTTTGGAGCCACTTTGTTATTTTGTGGGCTTGTGGACCATCATTCCTATCATTCGGGCTCAGTGGTCTTTATTTTGCTATTTTCTTTCTTAATCTTTCTCATATTGTTGGGTTTCTTCTGTCATTGGGCCCTTTTCCAAAAATGGGCATCAACACTATTATACACCTAATAAAAGTTAATGGAGTGAATGAAAAAAAATGAATTTCATTCATGCGAAGAAGTTTTAGAAACAGTATCAATCAAATTCATTGAAGAATCAATATATATATATATATATATATATGTGTGTGTGTGTGTGTGTGTGTGTTTTAAACACAAAAAGAAAATTTACCCAAAAAAGCACAAAAAGAAAAAATGGTCTTGTGCAATCATTTGGCTGTATCTTTTATACTTAATAACTAAATAGTAATTTTGTTAATAATTATTTTTCTTTTTTGTTTTTTGGATGATAAAAGTTTTAAGATTCAATTATTAATTTCCTTTGACTTTCTCATTTACTCAACCATTGGTTACTGAAAACTAATTGTTACGAAACTTGCTCTTTTAATGAAAAAAAGTACTTCACATGCACTTTCAAAAATCATCATGGTAGTTCAAAAAACTACTTCTCTTGCTTTCCATAGCAAATCTAAACGAAAATTTGGGTTTCAAAAACCAAATGGCTAACCAAACATTTCCAAGCTCAAGAATCACAATAAACCTAGTACAAAATAAACAAACGTCAACACACTGGTTGAGCCTAAAATTGACCAATTTTGTTGATTCGACCTAACTCTTTGCTTGAGACATCTTTTTATGCAATATGACAGTAACCCCATCTCTCCTGATACCAAAATCATTTACCTTCTTTCGAAGGCCGGACCAATGCAATTTGAGAGCTAAGGCGAAAACTTTAAATAGACCTTTTTATAATAAAGTACTAGTTAAATAATATTTATTTTATTAATCATTAATTTAGTTAATATTCTAGCTAGATCACAATTGCATTTTTGTTGGAGTGCCATACTAAAACCACAAATATTATAGCAAATCTTCAAGTAGCTTTGATTATTTTTCTTGCTTATTTTGCTGATTATTCTTAGTGAATTTGATAAGACTATGCAATTACAATTGAACTATCACTTGAGTCTATTATTCAACAACAATAGCAAACATTGTATTAAAGTATAAATTCAGACTCAAATAAAATATTATAATCTTCCACCTTAATTTTATTGTCTCAAGAGAAAAAACTGTTGTGCAATTTATCACCAGTCTTACAGCTGAGGCAATAAGAAATCTTAAATTAATATTATTCCAAAAACTAAATCAACCATATATCATCTGAACATGAGATTCACAATTCGCAATGACAAAAAATTTGGTGATGCTTATTCTATCAAGAACCAACCTAATTAATTTCCCATTTATTTTTGAACCTCAATTGACGCTGCTTGCTCTTGACTCTTGGAAAGAATGGTTCTCACAAAGTCATCCATTGCTTTAACAGAAGAACCCTTATTCTCTGTCTCATCACTTACCGCTGCTCTCAACTGCTTTTTAACCTCAACAGCCTTATTCCTCATATCCTTGCCTTTACCCTCTTTTTCCAAAACCAATTCAATGACCCTCTTCACCTCTTTCCCCACAATAATTCCTTGACTCCCTCTAGTCAACTCTACACTCACACCCATCTCCTCCATCAGCATCTTTGAGTTGTAAGCTTGCTCAGCCGCCATAGGCCATCCTAGAATAGGCACACCTTGGCTTAAGCTCTCCAACACAGAGTTCCATCCACAATGGCTTAGAAATGCTCCTGTGGATTTGTGTGACAGAATGTCCAATTGGGGTGCCCAGTTACGCACTAACAACCCTCGTTTGCTTTGCTTCATTCTCTCTTCAAACCCTTCTGGTAACCATTCATCTCTGAACTCACTTTTCAAGTCGAAACCAATGGGTGGCCTTATGACCCAAATGAAACATACTCCACTATCCTCCAACCCAATAGCTAATTCCATCATTTGGGACAAACCAATAGTGTTTTGTGAGCCAAAAGAAATGTAAAGAACCGAATCAGGACCATGCAAATCAAGCCACTCAATGCATTTTTCAGTAGTAAGTCCTGGTCTTTTTCCAGCATGTTGTTTAGAAAAAGAAAAACCTGAAGATAATGTATTCTTAAGTAACGCTGGAGGAATAAGAGGCCCAATAGACCAAACAGGAAGTCTGAGATACTTTCTCAGAAGATCGAACCCCAATGGTTCAATTTCCTCAACTGAGTTACACAACCAACCAATAGACCCACAAGATTGTGAAATCTGTGTCTGCATAAATCTAGACCACAAGTCCTTACCATCTGCATCTCTTATATATTGATGAAGTTGAGAGCGATGAAAACGGTAGCTTTCAGGGAACCCCGGGACTTTGAACTCATCAGAATCTGATGAGCGATGTGGTAGGTTGAGCCAAGCAGAAACGTAAGCCAAGGTTCCATAGGCACCACCAGTGGTGAATGTAACATTCACAGTGTTTACACTCTTTGCAAGCTCTGTGGCCCACCCAAAGAACACGTCTGATATTATACAGAGCGGAGGTTTCCCTTCTTGATGGATGATATCATTGACAAGGTGCAAGACAGGGTCCTTGAGACTGATTGATGCATGAAAGAGCTTTCCTATGTTGCCGAGAGACAAGTTCTCAGTGTTCTCAGAGTTGGGTGGTAAGTCATGGTCAGTGCTGTTGAATGGGAGCTCAGCAAATCTGATGTTGAAGAGGGGTTGTGAATTTGAGTCAGTTGAAATGGTGGAACGGAGGTATTGAATGTTGAGCTTGGTGCTGGCAATGGTGATGGTGAATCCAGTTCTTTGTTGGATCTGTCTTGCTAGTGCTAGGAATGGTATGAGATGGCCATGTGCCATCAATGGTAGCATCACAATATGATCACGAGAAACCATTTGTAATTGTAAGTTCTTTTCTTTTCTTTTTTTTACTCTGGATTTTTGTGTTGAAGGTTGTGAAGAAATTGTGATTGAACTTGTTGGAATGTGAGGCAATTAAAGGGTACGAAATGATGAGCTGTTGGCACAGATAAATTCTATCATGCATTCATTATTTCTTTTTTTTTAGAAGACTATCGTTATTCTTATCCTCGCTTTTTGTGTCACTTTTAATGAATACCTTTGTTTGTTCAAAAACTTAGGTTAGAAAATATTATAAAAATAATAATATCGAAACTTCCTTAAAAATTTTCAGTAATAAATGCTCTAAACAACTGAGGTGCGTTAAATTAATTTATTTTTAATTTTTATACAATATTAATCACATTCTTACATAAATTTTTTATTCACACATATTTTAAAAAACTACAAACTATATTATTTAAACTTCTCTATAAAACCACCCTGAGTCTCTTGTTTTATTATTATTTTAAATTATTTTTTTAAGAAATTGCGGTGGTGGACTGGTGACTTGAGAGTCGTGAGATTATCAAATTCGCAATTGAGTTATGACATCTTGGTATTCGTGTCAACCTTTTCCAGGACTAGCAGCACCAAGTGAGTTTTTTCAAATTTCACTGCAATATATTACAGTTGGGAACTTTAACTTATGTGACTGAAAATAATCAAAATATTAATACATAAGTTTTTTATGAATGAAAATATTAAGTTTTTTGAGAGTCGTGGAGGACGTTGCCTCTACTGGTATTTAGAGCATGATTAGTAAAAGGAAAATGACAGAGGATGATTAGTAAGTGATAATTAATAATTTGTAGTCTGTTATGTTGACAAAAAAATTGTTAAATAATGTGTGGTCTAGAACTATTTTTAGAGATCTGTACCAACTTAGAATTATGCCTCATGTGATGCCATGTGACATTTATGAGTTTTTCTTTTCTTCCATAAAAATTTATCCGAGGAGAATGACATCTATGTGACATGTCACTGTCTCATAAAATGAAAGGTAAGATTTTTTATGAGAAAGAAAAATGAAAGGTAAGATGATATATTCAAAATATATGAATCACTAATAATGCATGTAACTTACCTTTAAGAAGAAATGTTAGGATACTTTTCCTTTTTCTTTTAATCAATTAAATAAATGTTTATTTATACATTTAGTTCATGTTTTCAAATAGTTCCTAATCTTTCAAATATTTCAATTTAGTCCTAAAATTTTTAAGCATGTGTAAAAAAAAAGTTCATGCCATCAACTAATGGGTGGTAAAGTATGACGTGACAAACAAAATCACTAAAATTAAATATTTATACTAACATGGAGCTCTAGTGACAATCTATATCTATATATATTATATATAAAAGATGAGATGTAAAATTTAATATTACTATATTTATGTTAAACCACCTTATCAGCCATGACATACTTTTTATAAAAAAAATAAGGTGCTTATATGATTTTTCTATTTTTTTATATAAAATAATTAAATATAGTTTATGAACAAATCTATTAATAAACTTCATTACTACTCAACATGTTACTATTCATTTGTTTTAAATGCAAATATTTGACTATTCAGCTACCCAAATTAATTTCAACTTTTCATTTTTTTTTCTTTCTAATTTCAAGTGATTGTTAAAATTGAATAATTCATTATCTTTTTAATAGATATATGCACATGTTTGACTATTCATTATAAATATTATTATTCATTAAATGCAAATGTTTAATTATATTTAGCTAACCAAATTGATTTCAACTTTTCGTTTTCTTCTTTCTAATTCCAAGTAATTGTTAAAATTGAATATTTAAACTTTTCGTTTTCCTATTCTAAAATAATAAATAAATAAAAATAAAAATAAAAACTCTTCTTCTCTTCCTCTAATCTTTCCTCTCCCTCTTTGCCTCTTTATCTCCCTACTACTCTTTACTTTACCGTTAAACTTCTTTCATCATTTCCTATTTCTTATATGTTGACTCTTCTTCTCCCCATCTTAGTTTGTATAAATATGATATCATTTATTCCATTTAATCCATATTTTTTCCACATAAAAACTGTAACTCTCTCTCTCTCTCTCTCTCGATTTTTGTTCTTTCTTATAACTCTAATTTAGGTTTATGGTTTTTTTATTTAATTTTTTTTGGATGTATTTTTTAAATTTCCCATCACGAATCACTCTTATAACTTTGGTTGAATTTTGGTTTGGGATAATACGCAGTTTTTTTTTTTAATAGAAATTTGAGTTTATATTAAAATTATATATATATATATATGGCTACAAATTTGAATGTGTCTACCAATGGACTTCCACTAAACAGAGATGTATTTACAATGTTTTTAGCTTCATATACTTCTTTGGTATTATGAATTTGAGAAAGAGAAAAGGGTAGGCAAAGGATGTATGGTCTTTCATAATCCCTTATGTTTTGAAGAAAGTGGAGGGCCTATTAGTCTCCCTTCTACTAGAATTTTGTATAGAAAGCATTTTGCTATAACTTCCTTGACATTTTGTTATTTTATAATGAAATGGGACTGAAAGTTTTCCTCTACCTGACTACACAGCTAGAAACAGATATACAAATACTTTTGGAGAAGGCTGATATGGCTCTTAAAAGGTACAAGATGCATATGGTTGTAGCAAAGGAGCTTTTAACTCACAAAGACGAGGTCGCAGTTGTTACAAGCAATTAAAAGATATCAATTTTCCGTTACAAGACTCAAGTTGGTGATGTTGTGGAGAATCCCCTTATTAGACTTATTGTGGAGAGACATTCAGGTTATGTTGAGAAGTAGGATATATGATATCTAAGCCTAAAATATCATCAAATGTTTGATATAACAGGCATTTACCAAAAATGGCTCTATGGTAGCAGGTCCTTATGATAATCATTTGCATTATTTGGTAGGCTGACTTGCCTTTGGGCATAAAATAAAAAAGAAATAAAAAGCATATTTTGATTTCAATCAAAGTGCTTATAAAATAACCTCGGGGGGGCAGGGGGGGGGGGGGGGAGGGGGATAATAATAAACATTATAACCGCTTTATAGTCTATACTGTGACAAAAAGTGAATAAAGTTGTTTTATTTGTAGAGTATCAAAAGAGTCAAAAAATATTTAGTGTAATAATTTTGTATTGTTGCATCCTATGTGTTCGGTAAAATTTCTTTTAGAAATTTTATGTGTTTTTCACAAATCTATTTGTTATTTTTATTTTGGTTATTTTATTACAAATAATTAGCATCTCCACCATTAAATTTTTAGTTAATTTGAACTTTCTTGGTAAGATTTTATTTTGCTTAGTTGATCATCTTCACTAAAAATGCCAAAAAGAGAACAAAATAAAATATAATTTACTCTAAAGCATCATTATGCTATTAATGTTTTTATGTATGGGTACTTATGAAACTTTTTTCCTTTTGTATTTTATTTTATTTTATATTTCCACTTTATGATATATGATTTATTGATAATGATCTATTGCATAGTTATCTTTATTTACTTATTCACTTAGTTTCAATTGCGAGGAAGAAAGTGATCGATGTGGACCTATGTTTTGGAGAAAAATATACGTAAGAGTTGAATCGCATACATCCGTATAGTAATAAACAAAGTATACATAGTTACAATTTGGTCTAATAGTTCTCACACTATCAATTTAAAATATATGTGTGTGTGTGTGTATATATTGCATTGTGTTTTCATATATATCTCACTATATATAATACCTGACTACAAAATATATTTTATTACACTACAAAAAAACTTCTAATTTAAAACATAATTCCAAATAACACATATTGAAAATTTAAAAATATACAATCTATTATATTAATTCAATAATTATCCAATAAAAAATAATCATATCAAATTTTCTTATGAATCGCGCAGGTCTACGACTAGTATAATTTAAAAATAAAAGACGTCAACTACATTAAAATGATCACGTGCTACACACATAAGGAACCAATTTGGAGGATCACCTGCCAAACAAGGGTGGAACTAAGAATTTATATTTGGGGCCAACTTATGTTATTGTTATATTATTCTAGACAAATCCACACAAACAGACATATATAACTTACTATTTTTTTAAACTCTAATCAGTATACAAATTTGCTAGTTTGATATTGGACATTTACACAACTTATATGAACAGAAATTAAGTACGGTATCTTATGTGTGGTTTCTTAGATTCCTCAAATATGAGAGAGAGAGAGAGAGAGAGAGAGAGAGAGAGAGAGAGGAGGACTAGTGGCATCGACGATGTGCTTTTTTGCCTCTAATGGTGGTGGAGCTCATGAGTTTCATTTCTGGGTTGGACTTGTGCAAGAAGAAACAAACACGGTAAAGCCACCATGATTATGGCCATAGTGACAGCAGTCATGGAGATTCGGCAATGGATAGCTTAGGGTTTGAGATAAGAGTGAGATGAGGGAGGATCAAAGGGATATAGTTAATTGAGAAAGAGATGAGAGAGACAGTGTTAACTAAGTTATTTAATTAGACATGTGGCAAAATTTTAAAAGGTATATCTAATTAACTATATCTAAGTTTTGCCCTATAGATATAGGTGGTCAACTAAGTAGTGAGAAATAATAATAATGAAAAGATATATTCTCTCTAGCCTCTACATTCCGCCAGCCAGTTTTTATAATCACTTCCTCCACAAATATTTAGTTAATTTTCATATAAACACTATTATTTTCATACACTTTATTATGGGTTCAAGAAAGTATTATTTGAGATTTTCTTTCCTTATAAGTGGTGTAGACTTGTTATGATATATAGTTTGGTGGTTGTGCTTGTTGTATCTTGAGACCAGCACACAAAACTATTAGTCGACTATATAAAAAAAAACTATGTAGACGACGTTATCATCTCAAAAGATCGATATAGTCTATGCCTCAACTCCTCCACCTAAAAACTTATGGAATTGACAGTAATTTGTGTTATGAAATAATTTTGAAGCACTAGCGATGTAATGAATCATAATTTTTTTTTTCTATTTTAAGGTGAAATTTAATTTTTGTAAAATATTATTATTTAAATCATAAGCTTGAATATTATGAAATTTTTTTAATTTTTCATTTTATGTTCAAAGGAACAACACAAACCCTACTTCCCTTTCTCCCTCTATTTACCTAATTAAACCAAAAAAAAAGTTGTGTTTTAACATGACTGTTTACACAAAAATGCATGTTATTTATGAGTTTTTTTCTTTTCTAGTAGAGAATTTTTATGTCCACAATATTTCATAACAAATTTGTTATTGGTTCTAATTTGAACTTACCACTATTTTTTTTTTTTCCCATCAATAACAGCTAATAACAATTTGCCACTTAAAATTTGTTGTGAAAATATAACATTTCTCTTTTTAGTATATAGAAGGGCGTGAATGATATCTAATTCAACATCTCTCTCTCTCTCTCTCTCTCTCTCTCTCTCTCTCTCTCTCTCTCTCTCTCTCTCTCTCTCTCTCTCTCTCTCTCTCTCTCAAATATAAAAGGTGAGATTGTAGATTCAAGTTAGTTAACAATAATGGGTATAACTTACAATTTAGAAAAAATTAAGGGTACCTTTTCTTCTTTTTTTATCAAGAAAAAAAAAATTAACGTTGTTTTCAAATGGTAATTGTTAACATGTATAATATTGTGGGCTTTAGTCCCAGTTAGATTACTTGTATAGCACACAGTCTTGTACTACACTCTTGCTTGTACCGCACACATATTTACTTGTACTGCACACATATGCCTCCTATATAAAGGCATCCATGTATATTCTTTGATTAAGAAATACAATACTATTACATTTAGTATTTCTAACAGTAATGAATTAATCTTGCGTAAGATACTAAAATCTAACGAGGGATTTTATCGAAAGCTTAATTGGGACATCCTTAGGGACTAGATTTTGAATAAGGAATGAAGCTAGGGACCTCCATGTGGTTAAATAAATGGTAACCTTCAGGTTTGTTTTAGCTTTGGTAAATAAAGGAATTGTTTTAGTCATGGTTAAGGGAAAAAAATTGACTAAACTTAATTAGCTGCACTTTCTCAACTAATTCGGCTGCAAAATTCGTTAAAAATCAGCCAATAAATCAAAATCTTTTTTTGGGCTAAAAAGGGCTAATAGCAACTTCAACAACATAAAGCAGGAGCTACATGCCCCCATTTGTGTGCTTAGCAAAATTCACTTTTTGGGTCCATGAAAAAACCTAAATAGCCCAATCGTACCTACAAGTCACACTTCCTTAATCCCTATTAGAGTTGCATGGGCTTAAGCCATGCATAAAAATAAATATATAATAATACAAAATATGTGTAATTAATGTAGAAAAGATATCCCAGGCCAATATAACTCATTGGGGGGTAATGGTGTCAGTATTGTATGAAATTTAGATGGCTGAAGGAAAACAGTATTTTAGAGAATTCTATTGGCTCGAGGTTTGCTTTAATTTTAGAGAATTCTTCCGTTAAGGCTCTAGAAACGGTAGATATACCGTTTTTAGTAATATTTGTTTTCTTAATAACATTAAGTTTAAAATTCATAATAATGTCTCATCTATTTTTGGGATGTCTTTTAGAGACGGTAGTTTCAATTTTTGCATTTATCTTAATTTTGCCATTTTTGGTAAAAATAAATTGGGATGTTTTCCTAACTACTCCATTTTTTTTTATTTTAATATTGAAATGCATTGTAGCCTTCAAGGCAATTCAATTATCAGATTGATAAAAATTCAAACTTGTGTCTTTTTTTTTTTTTTTTAATCTTTAGTGAATTCGAAAAACCTATCACTTTGTGGATTCAAGGAACTCGTGATTTGAGTTTTTCAATAAGAAGTTATCGTGTTTAGTTTTTTTTCATTCATAAAATAGTGTGTTTGTTTTCTAGTAACTTCCACAACATAAATAATGGAACCAAAAAAAATTGACCTTTGTTTTGTATCGTACGTGTAGGATTTTCACAAAAATGGGCTTCAAGACAATGATTTGTTGAAAATGCAATTTACCAAAAAATGTGAAGGTTTCAAAAAAATAAGCAAATTAAGATACTCTAAAAATGTATAAATATATGATTTAAAGTTTTAAACCATCTTTGATACAATGCTTGCTTTTTAAGATTTAAATTTTTTAAGTGAACTTTCTTCTTTTGAACCTATCGAGAATTTTATCTTAATTTTCAAATACATAATGTAAGTTCCAGTTAGCTTAACTGAGAAAATCTCTTGTTATTGAACAACAAATCTAGGGTTTGAACTTTGCTTTTGCCATATACCAATCAATGTATTAGCTTAATAAAAAAGAACAATTATCATAAATTAGACACCGTAAGTTGAAATTCTATCGTATCTATAAAAAAAAAAGTTTCAGATATTGAAATTGCAATTTTAATTTGAACTTATCTTTAAATTTATAAATATTAAGTTTAGTACTATAAAATCAAAATACAAAATTGAACAAATACGCTCATATCAACATTAATATGTGGATTTGGATTTTTTTTTTTTTTTTTTTAATTTTATAGGAATGTGTTTGTTGATTGCTTATTTACAGTAACACTATAAAAAAGGAAGAAGAAATTTATTTATTTTTTATGTCAAGTCCATTGAATAAACGCAAAAATCCTAAAATTTATTTATTTATTTTTGGGCTTACCAAAACGCAATATGCTCTAATGATGGCTTAAAAGCGAACGGAGAATCAAATAACGTAAAAATAAAAACATGATTTTATCCAATGGAGTAGTTCCCGGAATTTTTTTTTATTTTTTTATTTTTTTTACTTTAAAGTAAAAGCGATTTGAATTAGGGCAGTAAACAAGTCAAGTCGAGCCAATTATTAAAAGTTTATACTTCTTCATTTAAATTTATCGCAAACACGAGTTAAGCTTGAGTTCATCCCCAAACTAGATTGCATGTTTAAAGTTTGTTCATTTTCTTGTTAAACAAATTTGTGCTTATTCACGAGCTACTTTATTAACTTATTTATTTTCTTATATGCAGTAAAACCATGACTAAAATCTTTTACCTCTTCACAAATCTATGAAAATTCACTACAAACACATTGTTTATATTATCAACAAACTACAAATAGTAAATTGATGTCATACAAACCTTTTAAAATATATATATATATTAAGTGCGAAACTTAGATACAGTAACTTACATACTTGTTACTTAGGTACTCCTTTTAAAATTTAAGCCATTTGTCTCACTAAATAACTCAATTAACACCGTTTGTTTATCCATTTTTTCTTTTCAATTTTCTCGATAGGTTAGAGAACCCACAAGAAAACCCAACCTCTTTAGCTATTCAATCTCTTAGACTTCTAAATTTTTATAGAAATCAAGATTTTAGAAGAACGAAGGGGCTGGCTTAATTGTGTGTTGCGTTGTCAACGAAAGTTTTGCTGCTTCTTGTTTATGAATATTGACAGAGTGAGAGAAGTAGAGAACTTGGACGAACAATGAACAATTTCATGTACTCACGGATCTATAAATGACCATACCCAAAAACCTCATGTTTGGAACCCAACCAAAACTAGCATGTCCTAACAACTAGGGGTGGAGCTATATCAAGGCTTGGGCATGTTGGGCTTTTGTGGAGCTTAGTTATTGTTTGATCTAGATTATGACTCGACTTGAAATAATATTGTTACGGTTTTCATGGGAGATTTTCTAAGGCTTGGTCCATGGAGTGGAAGCTTGGCCTGATAAGCCCAAGTTGTAGCCACTTATGGACAAGCCTCCTTGGGGGTCTGGGGACAATGACCTTAGGAAAACTTTTTGGCCCGTTTTATAGCCCATTATGAATCTAGTGCATAGGATATAAAAACTGTTGTTTTAGAAATTAGGGTTTTGATTTTTTTTTTTTTTAGAGAAAATGTAATGCCGCATCTTGTATTTTTCCCTGAGAATAGTAAAATTCCTACAACTCTGTGAACGTAGGCAAATTGTCGAACCATGTAAATACTGTCTTGTGTGTAATTATTTTTTATGCATATATTTTTCTCTATTTTTACATCTCACAGATCTGGAAATTTCATGTATATTCCTTCAGGGCGGTGATGTAGGATGGGGAAGTGTAAAAAAACAGAATACATCTTCTAGAAAACAAGAAACAAAACACGTTTGCTTTTGAAAATAACCTCGAATCCACAAAGGTTCCATGAACCCACGAGGAGAAAGAGTTCTGAAATCTACCATAAAAATAATAGAAAAAAGTATGAATTTTATTAATATCAATAATACTCAAAAATCGTTTACAGACTTGGAAGCCTATTTAAAGGCTCTATAAAACTTGACAGACAAGAAAATATATTCGAAAATAACTCCTAATTAATACCTAACCATAATAGAAACCAAATTTGACATTAAAAAAAAATACTAAAAGCACCTAAAAATAAGGAAACAAATGCCTTAAACCTAAAATAACGAAATTACATAAAAATTCCAAATTTAATATATTACAAAAAAATAAATAGTAGATTTTGTCCTACATCAGGGGGCCATGCCCCCCCCCCCCCCCCCAAAAAAAATGAAAAATTCTTTTATATTATGTACAAGAATTAAAAAAAATTGTTTCTAAAAAAAAAAAAAACTTTAATAATTTAGCCACAAAAATAGAAGTTGCCCCCCAAATGTTTGAGTTAGTAATTAATACCTAACCATAATAGAAACCAAATTTGACATTAAAAAAAAAATACTAAAAGCACCTAAAAATAAGGAAACAAATGCCTTAAACCTAAAATAACGAAATTACATAAAAATTCCAAATTTAATATATTACAAAAAAATAAATAGTAGATTTTGTCCTACATCAGGGGGCCATGCCCCCCCCCCCCCCCCCAAAAAATGAAAAATTCTTTTATATTATGTACAAGAATTAAAAAAAAAAATTGTTTCTCAAAAAAAAAAAAAAAAACTTTAATAATTTAGCCACAAAAATAGAAGTTGCCTCCCAAATGTTTGAGTTAGTCCAATAATGCTCTTAAAAACAAATAGAATTTATCAATCAGTCTAGTAGTTATAAAGATAAGGTAGTTTTTGCTTTCTCAAATTCATTTTTTGTACATGTTTAATATCAAACTAGACAAATTTTTTAGACTCATTGGAGTTTAAAAGATGATAAGTTCTCCTAAAAAACTATCTTGCGAATATACATATGTGAAAGTTGTTAATTTTATATAAAATATATTTATAAATTATGACCTACTCTAGTATCAAAATATTAATGTTTATATATTTGTATGTACATTTATGCATGTGTGTGATGGTTTATCTTGAATTGAGACTACTATATTAGTACAAAAATTTGCCTCCCCAAACAAAAAATCCTAGCTCTGCCCCTGCTAACAACCAAAACAAACTCATTCTCCAAACCCACATAAAATCAAATGAGAAGAGGGGAAAAGAGAAATTAAAGGAAAACTAAAGAACAAACACACACATAGAAGGAGGAGGACCGGCAGCCACCGCATCATCGATGAGGTTTGTTGTCTCCGATGGTGGAGAAGCTCATGGGTTTCAACCCTAAGGGCCTAGGCTAGACTTCAGTGAGAAAAGAGAACCCAAAAGAGACACCATGAGGGTGGCTAACCATCGCCTACTATGGCCGCCTTGATAGCAACCATGGAGATTCGATAATGGAGAGATCTTCAAGTTTGAGATGAGAGTGAGATGATGGAGGGATTTGATTAATAGAATTAGAGAAATAGAAGGTGTTAACACCTTTAGCTAAGTTATTTAATAAGACAGATGACTGAATTTTAAAAAGGGTACCCAAGAAATAGTATCTAAGTTTTACCATATTTTTAAACAATTATACATATAAATATATTATATTATATTATATATAGCTAAATTGAGTTTCATGTTCACTAAGTATGTTCAAGAACACATTATTAAGTTTTAACTTATCTTATTTAATAGTCGAGCCTAAACTTGAGCTTTGAATTTTGCTTATTTATTAAACAAACAAATATAAACAAGCTTTTTTCAAAGTCGGACTTGAGCTATTGATAAACAAATTACAGCCCATTTTGAATTCATTGAAAAAAATAATTAAAAAAAAAAAGGTTTTAAACAAACAAAGGTCTTGTGAGATCATTTGACAGTATTTAGCACAAAAATCTTGTGAAATGATTTGACTGTATTTATTTTTCTTAATAACTAAAAAATATAATTTAAGAATTATTATTCTTTTTTTGTTTCTTCGATGATAAAATTTTTAAGATTTCAAATATCTTTTCTTTTGACTTTCTCATCTACCCAACCAATGATATTGAATACTCATGATTGCAAAACCAACCTTTCTTTAAATATAAAATAATCTCTCTCTCTCTCTCTCTCTCTCTAATAATAATAATAATAATAATAATAATAATAATAGGTGAAGTTAAGAGAAACTCAAATTAAAATTCTAAATTAGAATTTCAATTTTGCACCATGTGTCCTAAATTATTTATTCTTAAAGAATTTTATTTCTTAATTTTAGAATAAAATGTGAGACCACATCATAAATATTCATCCAAGTAAGTTTTTTTTTTTTTTTGAGAAAAAAAAAAAAAAACAATAATAATATCTTACTTGGATGAAAGAGTCTAAAATAAATGAATTGTAAAAAAAAAAAAAAGTGCTTCACAATAAATTTTTTTTTTTTAAACATGGACAATTTACATTTTATACCTAATAATATCCTTACAGATTTTTTTAAAGAGTTAACAAAATATAAAAATGACTATCAATAATATTTAAATTATATATATAAGAATTATATTATGCATCTTATTGTATATATTTAAGTGTATCCCTGCATATGCATGGGATTACAAGCTAGTAATAATAATAATAAACCCCAACTTCACATACACTTTCAAAAATCATAATGGCATCACCAAACACCCTTGATGCAATGGTCACTTCACAAGTATAAGTGTTTGTGGGGTATGGGGGCAAAGATCGGGGTTCAAGTCTCTAAGAGGGAGCTTTACACACATATACACTTAAATTGAGATAGAGTAAAATTTCTATCTTGTATAAAAAAAATAAATAAATAAAAAATCATAATGGTAATTCACAAAACTACTTCACTCGCATTCCAAAGAAAATATCGACTAACTTCTTAGGTTTCAAAAACTAAATGGCCACCAAATATTGTCAAATTCAACAATTACCATAAACCTTATACAAAATTAACAAATTTTTAGCCAAATGGTTGAGCCTAAAATTAGCCAATCGTTGTTGAGACATTTTCAATCACCCAAAATGGCAACCAAATGGGTAAGCCTAAAATTGGAAAATAATTAAATAGGGGTGTAGGCCTTCAAGGGAAAAGGGAAGGGGGGGGGGGGGGGGGGGGTGAATTATATTTATGGGACTTCAATCAAAATTTTATTAGAACACATTTCATTTCCTCTAATTTTTTACAATTTTGGAGTGATTAAAAATTGGTTGATAAGAGAAAGGAATGAAACATCCCCTAACCCTTTTTTTTTTTTTTAGAACATCCCTCCGATTGAACTTTGAAACAAGGTAATATAAATAATTGTTTTTAAAAAATTCTTTTATTTCCTCCTGTTCCTTTCTCCCAAATAACCTGTAAAAGACAACATCAAAGGATGTAGGAAGTCAATGTTCAAACAAACACATACAAGGTTAAGTTATAAGAAAATTGAGTTTAGTTTATTAAGGAAATAAATCAAAAGAGGGCCAAACAAAAGAAACTTTAGGTATGTATTAAGAAAGTTGTTATCACCATGCACCTTTAGTGCGGTGGTCACTTCACAAGTATAAGTGTTTGTGAGGTGTGAAAGGCAAAAGTCAGGATTCAAGTTTCCAAGAAGAAGTTTCACACACATATACACTTAGATTAAGTTAGAGTAGAATTTCTATCTTATATTAAAAAAAAAAAAAAAAAAAAGGGTTGTTTCAAATTAAAATAGAAGGAATTCATTAAGAAGAATATTGCTTTAAAAAATGGAAAATTTTGGAAAATCAAAATATCCTAAACAATTTCAATCATTTTAAATATTTTGATCCATAATAATTTTGAAGTAAATGCCTCTAGGTATGGCCTAGCCTTCTTGCATTTTTTTTTCTTTCACAACCTGGTAATTTTTGCTAAAGCAGATTAGAAAAATTTTCAAAGCATTCACCATTTGGATGAGTAGACTAGAGGTCTGGAAGGCCCACCACTTAACCTTTGGGGGTATAATGGTCCTTATAAGGCTATTGTCTGCAATCCCAAATTGTGTTATGCGATATGCTCTTCTCCCAATTAAGGATCTAGATGCTGTTTGTTAAACTGTTTTAGTGTGCGTTCCTGCATTTTGCTGAAAAACAGTGGGTCTCATGCACTGTTCATAGAATCTGTAAGTACTTTTTTAGAAAAATAAATAAATAAATAAATAAAATTAGGTCTCATGACACTATTTACACATTTAAAAATTATTTTACTATAATGTTTTTAGTTTTTAATTTTCAGTTATAAGCAGTATCCAAACAGAACCTTAGCGATTGAAAGACTAAAAAAGAGGAGAGCGAAAAGTGAAAGCAAGGCAATAACTTTAACTTGACGTGGTTAGGCCTGACAGCATCAATGACTTTACCTCTACAGTATAAAGTCATTGATGCCTATATCTTTGATTTTAAGCTCGTGTTACAATGAAAATGATGAGGTAAATACATTATAGAACCCTAAGCAGCTAAGCTAACCCCAAACTAACCATTTACTTGTTTTACAAGTACATGAACTTATAGTGGATTTGGACCTTTTAGGCCATGAGGTCTCTAACATGATATGATGATAAGGCGACTAGGAATTTCTTGTGGGGTTCTTCAACTATGATGTGCAAACTTCATATGGCCCATTAGGGAAAAATAACCAATCCAAAAGCTAAAGGTGGGAACTGGGGTTAATGGCTACAAGAGTCAAAATTTGTCTCTTTTCGCCAAGCTAAATTGGAGGTTTTATCATGGAAAGGATGCGTAGTAGGTCTAGGTGTTAAAGAAAGAAATACATTCCTAATTGTATTTTTCTTAGTACAAGGTTGGCAATTCGTATTTGCTCAAGAACTTATTTTGCTATTAAAAAAGGAGACCAAAGAGTGCGACACAAATTAGTAGCCCTGCTCAACAGGAAGAAGACAATTTGCAAAACAACACTTATTTTTCGACAAATAACTTGACTGTGATGGAGACCTTTGATTACCAACAACATCAGTGTGGTAAAAAAATCTGTGATGGTTATTCCATTGAATGTTACAAATACTGAAATGGCAAAAGTTCAAGATTTGGTTCCGTAAAATGTCTTAAAGTGGGTGTTTCTCATGGAATAAAATTTCCTTGTTCCACTCTATGGTCCTATGCAATAAAAATCCTCCCCTCTTCTTTTCTTTTTCTTTTTTTTCTTCAATATAAAAGGAAAAATCTCAATTTTGGACTCCCTTGGCTTTTCTCTCTCCATGTGAGAGTAAAGAGACAAAAAGAAAGTATGTGAATTCTAATTAACTTAAAAGAAAAAGTATATTGCCGTTTCTCAAAAAAAAAAAAAAAAAGTATATTGTCATTGCACAAGAGATATAAGATAAAAACCTTGCCTACACCAAAAATTGATTGATGTCATAACCTGATGATAAAGAGTAATTATCATGAACTAAACGTAAAAGGGTGGAGGCTACCAATATTTTCATTTTCCTTTCATACTTCTCCTTACCCATACACCTTCATCTTTTGCAAGGGAAAATTATTGTGTACTCCCAGAGTATCATAAATGCGTACTCCCTCCTCTCACATGAATAGTGGGTCCCACTAATTAAATTCATGGTGAGACCCACAATTCATGTGAGAGGAGGGAGTACGCATTTATGGTACTCCGGGAGTAGCTAATAATTTTCCTTTTGCAAGACCACCTTTAAAAAAAAAAAAAAAAACTATCAATATAATAGTTTTAACATATGACATCCACTCATGATAATTGTTATTTATCATCATCCAAGACACTAATTAGTTTTTGTGCAATGGCGGCTCCAGAAATTTTTTTCAAGGTGGTCCTTAAAAAGTATAAATTACACAATCTAATAAAAAGATAAATTCATATATTGACGCCAATAACAACCAAAAAACACGCAAATTCATATCTAAACATAGATTTTCTAAGTTAAAGTCAACACGAATTCACTTAGAAGACGAAGATGAATCTTGCATAGGAAATGAATCTTGCATAGAAAATGAATCTTGAGTACATGGTTTCCTTATTAAATATTTATCCATAATAACTAACAAAAGAATAAACAATAACCTATAAGTTTATTTAAAATATTAATAAAATTATTAATTATTTTTGTTTAGTTGTTTTATTATTTTTCTTTACTGAGCACTGGCAATCTAGCACACAACCCATTATTTAGTTTGCTTTGCACAATGTAAAGGCCAAAGATATACTACATCATCCACCGGCTAAACCCACTACCTAACATGGTTTTTTTTTTTTTAATGTCTTGTTCTGGGTGTTGCTTTTAAGTGAACCAAGACCACTGCCCCGATCCAATGCCACGGCCCCACCCCCCACTCAAGAGACAGTGACCAATCAACAGTCAACACAAATACACAATTACATATTTACATATATACACTTACACAAAAGCTGAAAAAGCCAATTTAGCCCAGAGAGAACTAGTGGAGAGCCAAGTCTAAGTCAGAGTAGAGAAAAAGAGAGATTATAAAAGACAAAAAAAAAATAGTCAAGAGGTCCAAGTCTAAGTCAATACACTGCATTATCAAAAAATAGTCACAGGCCATACTATGAGATAGAGAAACACACAGAGAGAGAGAGAGAGAGAGAACGCCGCTCTCAGTCAGAGATTTTGCAGCAAAGATGAGATAGAGAAAAAGAGAGAGAACTGAAATGCCTTGCTGTTGCCTAAGGTTTTTATTTCCCAATCTCGCCGTCGCCAATCTCGCAATCTCCGATTTGGGTGAGGGAATCTCCGATCTTGCCGTCGACTGCTCTGGGTGTGGCCGTTGGCTGAGTCGCTTCTGTTGAGGACCTGTGGTTCTTATATCCTTTAGGTTAGGAATTTTTTTGGTTTAAAATTTGACTGGGTATCTAGTTAATTAGTTAATAGAAATTTAATTATTATTATTTTTTGTTGATTTAAAAATATGCTTGAGTGTGAGTGAGGTCCGATTGATCTTGGGCTTTTGGGCTTTTTTCCTTGAGTTCTTTTTGGTCTTGCTATAATTGTAATTTTCTTTTTCAGATTTTAGTTCATATTTTTTGGGCTTTTTCTTTTTGCTTTGAAAGGCCCAATATATATGGTTAAGTGGATCAAATTATGGATCATATAATTTTATGGGGCATAAAAAAAATTGAGTCACCAATTTGTTTTTTTAAGCACAAAGAAATGTGCAGTCAAACAGCCCATTTAAGCTGGGCTGGTCGTGGTGGATCGGACATTAAACTCAACAGCCCATTTAAAGGGTAAAGTGTAAACAACACTGATACTTGTACATCTTTCTTAGAGAGAGAGAGAGAGAGAGAGAGAGAGAGAGAGAGAGGATGTGGAGGTCGGTGGTGGTGGCAAGAGCTGCTGTGTCGTCCAGACAAGGTGGAGCAGTATGGAGGAGGTTCTATGTAACTCAAAACCCGAAACACAAGGTACCTGCTTCTTCATCTTCTAAAACTCAAACTCAAACTGAGTCTGAATTTCCTGTTTTCTCAACAAATTGGGGTTTTCCCAAAAGATTATTTATTTGCCAAAACCCCAGGTTCTACTCTCAGAACTCCACTGATTTTGAGAAGTCCTCAGTGGGTTTTGTTGAAAATAGTGATACCCAGTTGGAGAATTCTGAGCAAGGTTTATTTGGTATTGATGAAAATAGGGACACCCAGTTGGATAGTTTTGTCCCTGGGGATTGGGATGAGATTTTTGCCACTGGGGAGGAAAATGGGGATGAAGAGGAGGAGGAGGTTTATGAGATTAATGTGGAGCAGTTGGAGAATGTGTTGTCTTTATTGCAGAGTAGTGTTGATGGGTCTTTAGAGTCAGCTCTTGATGACATGGGTTTGACTCTACGTGAGGAGTTTGTGGTGAAATTTCTGGAAACCCCACTTGTTTTGGGTGAGAATTTGATTAGGTTTTTCAAGTGGGGTTTAAAGAAGAAATCTGAGTTTAAGGTGACTACCTGTGTGGTGGATGTGCTTGTGCGGGCAATTTGTTGTGAACTTAAGAAGAAAGATGCATATGCTTTGTGGGATTTGATTAAGGAGATAGGTGAGAAAGAAAATGGTTTGTTGAATGTGGAGATTCTCAATCAGTTGATAGCTTTGTTATCGAAATTGGGAAAAGGGAAGGCGAGTTTGGAGGTATTTAACAAGTTTGGGGATTTTGGGTGTGTCCCAAATGCTGATACGTATTATTTCACGATTGAAGCACTATCTAGGTGATCAATGTTTGGCTGGGCTTGGTCTGTTTGTGAAAAGATGCTTGATGAGGAAAGTTTGCCTGAGAATGAGAAAGTGGGTAAGATCATATCTTGGCTTTGTAAGGGGAGGAAGGCCAAGGATGCCCATTCAGTATATTTATTTGCGAAGGAGAAGAACCATAGTACTCCTCGATCTTCTGTTAATTTTTTGATCAGTTCACTCTGTAGAGAGGATGAAGCTGTGAAATTGGCTTTGGAGATGTTGGATGATTTTTCAGGAGAAGCACGGAAATATGCAATTAAGCCATTTTCTACTGTCATTCATGGTTTGTGTAGGATGAAAGATGTTGATGGGGCAAAACAGTTGCTTTCTAAGATGATCGCAGAGGGTCCCCCCCCTGGAAATGCAGTTTTCAATTCAGTTATCAGTGGATATTCCAAGGCCGGGGATCTGGGAGAAGCTATACAAATTAAGAAGCTGATGGAGAGTAGAGGATTGAAACCGGATGTGTACACTTATACTGTCATCATGAGTGGTTACACAAATGGTGGTCAGATGGAGGAGGCTTGTAAACTCTTGTCAGAAGCAAAAAAGAAGCATTCTAAACTGACCCCTGTGACTTACCATACACTCATTCGTGGGTATTGTAAACTTGAAGAGTTTGACAAGGCTTTGAAGTTGTTGGCTGAGATGAAGGATTTTGATGTTCAACCTAATGTTGATGAGTACAATAAGTTGATCCAATCTCTTTGTCTAAAGGCTTTAGATTGGGAAACAGCAGAGAAGCTGCTAGAGGAAATGAAAGAGAAAGGATTGCACCTCAATGGGATCACAAAGGGTCTCATAAGAGCAGTCAAGGAGATGGAAGAGGAGGAGCTAGTGCTGGGTTCATAAGTGTGGAGGGCCGGGGGCCTAAATTGTTTAGCTGGTTGTAGGAAGTAGATGTGATACAAAGACACCAATGGGCCAGTTTTGTAGACTTCACCCCCCCCCCCCCCCCCCCACCCCTCCTCTTTTCAATGACATAAAGAGTGAAGCCTTGTGTGTGACTTCTTTGAAGGATTGCATTATATATTCCTTCACATCAGTTAGACTGATAGAGAAGCTTCATTTATTTTTCTTTCTCTATTATTTTGCGTTAGTTTTTCACTTACATTCTGTTAAGCAGCCATCTTATCCAAGTGAGGGATATGCATTCTACAGACTGTAGAAACAATGGTTTTGGTTGCAGCAATGCAAATGTCAAGTTTTGTTTAATTTATCATGTGATCTTGTTTTTTGTTACTAGGATATCTTGACTTACTTAAATTTAATTAGTTCATCCAACATTCCTCTACTTGACCTTTACATGCACTTCTTTTTACCTTCTTTATTTATTTTATTATTACCATAAAATTTTAACCTGTTTTATCTTGAGATGTTTGTTCATCCTTTAGACATTTCATGTTTCACCATCTATCACCTTTTTTGTTTTTATTGCTTTTCTATTGGATTTGGAAGGTCCATACACATTGTTATATGGTATTTGTATTATTCAGGGAGGGCAGAGCAAACTCTTGAAAATGAGTTATGCGGATTACCAATGTTAGAAAATTGTGTATTGGAAAGTGGAAAAGAAATGAAAAAACTAAAGATAAATAGTGGAAGATCAAAATATAATGTTATCAGTGTCTGTGAACTAAAATTCAATATCTTTTTTGTGCTCGTCCTCTCTATTCAAAACAACTGTTGACAAAATTTTCCTTTTGTCTGTCTGATCCAGTTTTCCTAATTTTCTTGATAGGTAATTCAAGTATCTTATTAAAAAAGACATAAATGTACAAAAGAAGAATCTAAGAAGTATAGTGGTTGTATATCTTCAGATAGCTCATAAAAATTACAAAACTACTGCTTCTATAAAACCTTGGAGCATAGGTCTATTCAGATCCAAAGACATCCAATGAAACAGTGAGTGATCTTTTGATGTTTCAGTTTGTCACATGTACGGATCATCACATGGCTTCTTCTTTGTTTTTGTGCAAATCTTCATCCTCATGTTGCATTACATCTGCTAAATTATAGTTTTGAAGTTTTGAAGTTTTGAACAATGTGTTATTTTTTAAAGACTTTTGCTTTTATGTTTCTGTATCCTTAGATTGGAAGGTGGCTTACCATACTTTGGATGTATCTAACTAGAGCCAAGCTGTGGCAATCTCAAACTTGTATAACATGGAGGCCAAAGCTCTACTTATTTGTTTTTCCTGAATTCAAATATATTTCAAGACTTGTAATTACCAGCATGTTAATTTACATGACATTACCAGATTAGGTGGGGTAACCTAGCATAGGAACATTGTGAATATGCTAATTGCTAAGTATCATAATGATTTTTGCCTGTTACTACATTATTTGTTACATGTGACATTGGTCTATGATCTTTGGAGTTCAAACATGCTTCAAGTTCCTTATTTTGGTTTAATTTTCATATCTTCACTTTGTCTTTTTTGATAATTTAATGTCCTCATTCGACTGATAGGTTTTATCAAGTGCACAAAGCTCTCACTTTTGTGGAGTCTAGGGGACGTAATTAGTAGTTACCTTCACATTATTTTTATGTTTTTATCATATACAACACATAGCCTTTGTCATTTTATGGTGTTACTTACAAGTTAGTTACCTACTATTGAGTATTACCATTTCTTTACTGATTTAATGATTGATAGGATAACACATCTAGCTAGCAGAAGTGGCCCATATGGGCTAAGAAGAGATTACTTTTTTGCTAGAAGAGGAAGTCTTTCTAGCTTTTAGTTTTCTGATGGCTCTGTGAAAGAATTTGTTAAGGGAAAATTACAACCTACCCACCTATGATTTGGCCAAAATTTAAGTTATCTACCTATGGTTTAAAAGTTGGCACTTTTCTCACTTGAGGTTCACTATGTTAAGCTTTCGTAACTCACCTCTATACTTTCACCGTTAAAAACACAAAAAACCTAACAAAAAGATAAATTTGTGAATTGTGACTTGGATTTGATTGCCCATAATTTTCAAATGCTAATTAAAAAAAAAAAAAATGATTATTGGTAAAAGAAAATACTAGTATCTATCTACTACTCTACAGTACAGCCTCAAGCCCTCCAAGCAAAGCAAGCCCTCTAAACGAAACTCGAGTCTGGAAATCTGCAAATATTGTGCCTGCTGCATCAGAAAGAAACACAAAAGGCAGAAAATGTGGAGGAAAACATTGGCAGCTGCAAGCCTGCAACCTCACTTGCACTTCGGCAGCCATGTCTCAGCATAGCTTGCCGCTGCCACTCTTCCACCAACACCAGTGTCTCCTCCGCCGTCAACTCCATGCTCCTACGCTCCCTCAAAGAACACTATCTCGAAGTCTCCAAAATGGTTCCTCCCCCTGTAAGTTCCTCTCTCTCTCTCTCTCTCTCACACACACACACACACACTCAGAAGGGTTTTAGAAGAAGGGTTTTCATATTATTAACGAATTAGCCTATTCCTAAAACCGTTCTCTCTAAAACCTCTAGATTTTTAGTGGGTTTTAGTTCTTGTAGTCAAATAAGAGATTTGGGTTTGAACCTGTTTGATGATAGAGATCAATTATTAAGCTGGTAGAATTTTTATGCATCTATAAAAAAAATGTAGATTTTTTTATTTTTATGTAAGCTCTTATAATAAGGGACTACTACTAATTAATCAATTGAATAATACAGAAGGTGAGCCCTTCGGCTTCATTCACAATCTTGGCAGGCGCCTTAGATGGCAATGGTCCAGTCCTCAAAAGGACTTTTAACGACAATAAAGAAATCAACATTTCCGTTATGCGATTAGCTAACATAATCCCTGCTGGTAATGGTAATGACAATGATGATGATGATGACAGCATCAATCAGTTGTTTCTTCATGTCAACGTGTCAAAACCCGGGCAGCAGGATTCTCTGCACTTCCTCTGTGGATTGTGTCCAGATGCATTGGGGATTCACTCTGTTTCAATGCGGCCTAAGGCTGAGAGTTCTGGCATTCTCATTGTTCCGTCTCAGTACACTGGGCCAGTTTTTGAGTGAGTTGGAATGAAATTCTGCCTTTGATTTGGTTGTTTTTCATTTAAATGTGATTGTTATTATTATTGTGTGTGTTTTTTTTTTTTTTTTTTTTTTTTTGTGCTAATTGATTGTTGGGTTTCGGTTGAAAACTTGAAATGACACATGTAATGAGTAAATAAACAATTACAAGTATAGTTTAGCCCACTTGTAGAAAAAGAAACAATTAGTAAAAGGCCAAATAAGTTGAATTCAAACCAATGAGTAGTTGGTTTTTAAGTATGTAGGAAATGTTTTGTAAAGATGTGATTTTCAGTCAAAGCTCTGTTATTGGAGAATAGGGAATCACTTTCCCATACCTGGTGTGGGAATTCAGTTGATTTTAACTAGTACATATCGAAAATTCTCTAAAGCAGTCATGTTACCATTGTTTAGATGGATTGCATACAACTCAATAGATTATTGCCTTAGTTTATAAGGGTGTCCATTTGATGAGGTCTTATCTCCTTTCCAGCTGTGTATTCATCTAATTAGGTCTTTGTTTTTTGCGAAAAAATTAAGATACAGCAATAGCTACTCTAACGTTTGAGGTCCTAGGATATGAGACTGTGTCTTGATGGATCTATTTTGGAGGAAGTTGAGACTGGTTGGTTTTTGTGTTGGGTAAGTCTAGTTTATCTTTTAAAAGGATTGAGCTTTGAAGAAGATCGTAAATGGAGTCAAGATTTCTTGTTAGGGTCAATTGAAGGAACATGCTAATTGTTGAGATATTTAAGTTGTGAACAACATGGTGGAAAATCATTGACAAGAGAAATGTGATTGCAAGACTTGCAGGGGAATCCATGGATAAATACACACGTAAGTAATGTTCTGCAAAGTGTGTACAACAATTGGCAGTAAGAGTTGTTTTGATTGTAGTTAGTCCCATAATATAGAACAAATTATGAATTTGGATATTTTTTTTTATTGTAAGTTACATACCCATCCAATGGGTCTTATACTCTTATGGGTTCCATTCCATATTATGGGAGAAGGAAGTGTCATTTGAGCAGCTATAGCTCATTGGCGATGAAATAGGGGAATTATCTTAACATTTTCCTTGGATTGTTTTGACTTTAACCATCTTTTGTAGTTATTATCAAAAAAGGTTAAAATATAGTAATCTTCCTAAAATGTGAATAACTTTAGAGAAATTATACGACTTTACCAAGTGGATCTTGAACCCACGACCTCACCTTCATCCCATAATTATTGTAGGAGGAAGTGTTATTTGAGCTAGAGTTCATAGCTTGAAGTAAGTTTAAAATAGGAAATTGAAGAAATGTCCACATGTATGTATTTTGGGATGTCCAAAAAAATAAATTATAAGTATTTAAATTAGGATAGAGGGAGTATCATGTTTTTTGAGTGACAAATTGCACATGTATTCAATGAGTTTGAACCCACAAATTCATCCTTTACCTTGTTTATACAAGAAGAGATGGTGCCCATTTCAGCCATAGCTCCTTAACATCAAAGATTCAAAATATTATCATATTTATTAGCTTTTTAAATAAGATTGATATTTTGTTTAGAACAATATCCAAAATTTGTCAAAAACAATGGAAATAGGCTCCCATTATTTTGATTATTTCGTTTGGTTTTGACATAGTTGAGATGCATCTAAAGCATACATTAGTTCTCATGTCGGGATTTTCTTTCAAAGAGGCATAAAGGGTGTACATCTCTTGTACATGAGATCTACACAAAAGGTATAGTCCAAAAAGTCTCATTAAACCTACAAGAGGAAAGTATCTAAAAATATCAGTTGAAAAAGTGGAAAAGAAAAAAAAATGGTCGACAGACAAAGTAAATAAGCTCCTTATGAATACATATTTGGTCTCATGCAGTGGAATTTGAAATGATTGTTAATAATGAAATTCTACTATTGAATTGGCCACCATATGATGTTTACTTAGCACCCTCTTTGCCAAAATGCATTATATTAGTCACACCTTTGAATTTAATTCGTTTGTTTTGTCTTAATATATATTTTGAATATTCGTTTTGTTTGCTTCTCAACATTGTTGATAACGAGTATCAAGCTTCCCTAATGGACCAATTGCTGACTTTTTTCATCTTAAAATCTGTATTTGGCAGTAATTTGTCAGAAAATGTTTATTGTATAAACATCTTATGACTTTGTGCAGTATATGTTCTGAAGGCTTCTTTTCTAACTGCGAGAAACTCGTCCGTCATGTGGCATGGATATTCCTAGAAGGGATCCATTCCCTTCTTGTATACTTATTGGACAATAGTTGAACTTTTCATGCACTTCCTGATATGTATATGATGTTTCACAGATGTGTTTGGTATCTGACATCTGTAACTTTTTAAACATATTTTATTCTTTTGATACTCTTTTTAGTATTTGATAATGTCAATACAGGTGCTCAAGTTTTGTACCTATCCAAAAGATTAATTTTGGATGATCTTTAAGAACTGGGATATGACCTATACAGTGTAGAATTAATATAGTTGTGAGTGAAATCGTCAAAAATGATATAATTAACAATCACATGGTCTAAATATGGACCAGTTAACAATTAAACAAACAATGATAGGATTCTTATTAGTGTATCACCATCATATTATATCCTAGTTTTTAAAAAATTGCTCAACATATTTGTCTTTTATCAATAACTCTATACTGCATTCATTTCCACTCTTCTATACCCCTTCCTTATGATTATGTAATTCTAAAAGTGAAATCTACTGTGGTCTTTTTAAATTTTATGGGATAATATTTTGTCAAAACAATTTCCCCATGCATTTTCTATTTCATCCGATTGTACTCAATGGCCCTATAAAATGGTTTGTTTTTATGTCCTATTGAGCAGATGTAATATCTTCGTTTTAATTCTTACTTTCTGTTGAATTAAAATTTGATTGTGTTATGCAATGTTGGTTAACCTATATTTGGCTCAAATTGTTTGTCAATTGACAGAGATCTTGATGAAAGTATGAGGGATGCACTTCACAGTTACATAGATGAGCGAGGAGTAAATGAGAGTCTCTTTCCTTACCTTCAAGCATGGCTTTATGTGAAGGACCATCGGAATCTCATGCGTTGGTTTAAATCAGTCGGCATCTTCATTAATGAAAGCAAGTCGGCTTAAGCTAGTTAACAGGAGCAATTTTCAAATCAAAAGTTAGTCATGTGTCTCCAATTTGTTTTACTGGTAGATGCTAATATATTAGGGATATAGTTTTGTTAAAACTATGTTAGCACACACTAATATTTTTCCTGCTGTTTCTGAATTATAGATGTTATACATTTAATTGGCCTAAATTACAATTTCATATGTGAATTGGTTTTCTTCCTTTTTGCAATGTGTTATTTTGCATTGTATAATTGGTGCCCTGCCCATGCATTAATACGAGCTCATGTTATCCTTCATGGTACTTGATTTTCCAATGTATGATGCTTATAATATTATTATTTCCAAGTTGAGCAAAATTCTCCTCCAGTGTGCTTGGTGATTTCTAGAAATTTATGTTACTCTGTCTAGGTGGATTTAGCAGTGATTGATTAACAAGCACTAGCAGCCTTCTTCGTCTGTATGGAACGTGTTTCTAGCATGTAGATATTAAATCTTTAGGAAAGGTTATCTATCAAAAAAATAAAAATAAAAAATAAAAAATCTTTAGGAAAGGTCTAAAAAGTGTGTAAGACCAACCGGCAACCGCATCTCTCTCTGAGTCTCTCATTTCTTCCTTTGTGTGAAATCTACGCCTAGAGTTGATTCTCCTATTCCTCGGCAACCCATTTCAGAGTTCCATCCAAAGCCTCCTTTTCGGGAACCAATTCATTCTTTTCATTTCATGGATTCTGCTGTCTGAGATTGGAGGCCAACATTCTTGCTCTTATTGGGCGTCCAATAATTTTCGGTTTTATTTCTTTGGATTCATTCGGTGACTCTGAACTCCGCTCCAGTATAAGGAGTAGTTTGTCTCTGTCAAGAAATGGAGGGAAGGAATGGTGCTACGTATTGTAGTAAAGAAAAGAGTTGGTTGTGGTTAAGACGCTGCCACCTACCCTTCTCCATCTTCCCCCACCCCCCACCACACAGCCAACACCTTTCCCTCCTTTGCTCCCCTCTCTACCGCTGCCTTTAAACCAGCCACTTCCTCAATTCCCTGGATTCTTTCCATCACTGTTCCCATCACCCTTTGGTTTTTTTCCATATCACTCTATATGTCCACCTCATACTTCTTTACTGACCACCTACCTCCGTCAGACCTGCTTCTTCACTGACCATCCCACCTCCATCAGACCTGCCTTTACAACCACCATTATTGCCTAGACGAACCACTACAATCTCACCCACACGTCTTCCTAACATATTGCCTTTCCCTGACACAGCTCTTAAACCTTTCCTCAGGACAAAGGGGGCAGTAAAGGTTCCTTTCACATAGATTCTAAAACCTTTTCCTTCTCTTTTGACAGCAGGCAGGCTGATTCTTATGCTATACACGAAAGTCGTCGAAATATTAAAAGTTTCGTTTGGTTGAGTTGTAAGGGATTGAAATGGATCCTCTCATGTTTTGCCGATATTCGTGATTGGGTTCCAGGAAAGGATTTTCTGTGCAAACGATATAGAGAAAACAATAAGTTTTTCATATTCCAGGGAAGGTCAAATAAGGCTGGTATTTTTGTGGATATAGCTGTGTTTTATAGTGGAGCTCGTCGTGGTTGCATTATGGTACCTGCGAATTCAAACCGATTTGGGTGGTGCTTGTTTACAAAAGAATTAGATAGTTTCCTATCAAGTTCAAACACTGTTTGTGGAAGGGAGGACTTCCGATGAAGCTGTTGGTGTTGGTCCGACGGATGGCGGTGGACAAAATGGGAAGAAATTTTTCAAAACTAGTAACCAGCGGAAGTTAAGGAATTTTGAAAATTCTAGAGCTATTTTGGGACATAACGTGTTGAAGGATGAAACTGTCGTTACAGTATCTAATATTAATGGTAGACCCACACGTGAGTTTATGTTTAAGTTGACTACTAACAACTTGGTGTTGAGGGTGTCTAAATCAAATGGGGGAAAACGAGTGGTATCTAGGATGAACTCACATACCTCTCACAAGTCCAATATAAGTGGGCCCGTTTTTTTAAAAACGATTCTGTGCATGACAAAGCTCATTTAGTTGACCCAAGAGGTAAGACCTATGTGGAGGTTTCTTATCCTATTGGTTTGGGCATGAGTGTGCATAGCGATCAGAGGGAGAGTGTGGAAGGCGAGATCATCACTCCAAGAACAACGGTGGAGTCGCAACACCCTAGGTATCTTGAATTTATGGGCTCAGGGTCGAATCAAGCTCAGGGTCCTTAGTGGGAAGACTCGAATCGTTTTTCTCTCTTGTCTACTCTGGATAGGGAAGGGGACCCTTGGTTTGAGGTGGAAGTGGAGGATGTTTTTACAAAGTCCCATCTCGAGGTGAATGACGGTGGTGCTTCCCAAACAGGTATATTGTCTTCGGGTGTTAAGCTTGTAGATGGGTTGTGAAATGGGGGGTTGGAGCTTCTGCTTCTTCCATGTGAGCAAAGTGGAACGGTATCTACTGTTTTTGGTAGTGGGGAGCAAGAGAGTGGTCCTCTAAAGTGTGCACTGCTGTCTTGGTGGGATCCTAAGGTAGTGAAGGATAAGGTGTTGACCAGGGTTGATGAAGAAGGTGAATAGTCTCTATAGGTGTCCACAATGACGAGAAGTTTTTGCAAAATGGTGGGTTTTCCTATAGTACGACATGAAGCTTAGTGTGTGGCTTTATTTCGCTTACTAGAACAAGAATGTCTTAAGGTCGTAAACGAGGGGTGTGTTCGAAGACCTATTAAACCCGGTCAAAAAGGTCTTAGAGAACTTTGGGGTCTAGTATCCACAGTAAATTACAATGGGTCGTCTTCTCGTTATAGAGATTTGTCGAACTGTTTTGGGGCTATTAGCAGTTATAAATGACTTTAAGACTCCTTTCTTGGAATGCTAGGGGTTTGAATAATCCCCGAAAGAGGGAGGTTTGTAAGAATCTCCTTAAGGAATGGAGGTGTAATATAGTCTATCTCCAGGAAACTAAGCTTTCTTTAGTAAATTCTACTGTCTTGCATAGTTTATCGGGTAGTCCTTTCACTGATTGGGCTGTCCTGGATGCGATTCAAATATCTGGGGGGTTTTGCTGCTTTGGGATGAGCGGGTGGTTGAGAAAATTGATGTGTTAGTTGGTCAATTCTCGGTTAGTGTACTTCTTAGGGGTGTTTTGGATGATCTTGAATGGGTTTGCACTGGCATTTATGGTCCAAACTCAAACCTTTATAGGGCTGCTTTGTAGGAAGAGTTATCAAGGGTGTATGAGATGAAACAAGGCTTGGTTTTTATTTGGTGATTTCAATGTTATTAGATATCCTTGCGAGAGGCATGGTTGTGACTGATAAGTTTTAGACCCCTTAAAAACAACCAGATTGCATAGCCTAGATTAATTAGCCAAGTTGTTACTTAGTCAAATTATGCAATACTAGGTTAAAGCAATCAAATAATCATATCAAAAATATAATGTAGCGGAATAATAAAAGACACAATGATATGATCACCCAGGAAACCACATGGTAAAAACCTGAGGAGGATTTGACCCACCGATCCTCAAGGCAAACCTGAATCCACTATGAAAGAATCGAAGTTCATACAAAAGGACTACAAGCTCCCCGCTCGACTTCCTAATGCTACCCACCAGTAGAACTTATTGACACGACCACGCGCAGGCTCCGAATCCACGGACTACTTCTTTCTTTGAATTCCTCAATCAGCTACAAGCTCCCCGCTTGTTTATCTTTAAGTTCCAATGGCAGCAACCAAGTTGATCATCAAGATGTTGAAGTAATCTCAATCTTGAAAACCCTAAATTTTATGTAAAGGAAAGCTCCTCTAGATCTCACAAGAGATTTACACAAAACCGCAATATATGAGCAACAATACAACTTGTGCAACTCTTAAAAACGTGGTTAGGGTTTTCCTTATATACCTAGGGCAAAAACATAAAACCCTAAACGTTTAAAGAGTTAGGGCTGAGTTGGAAATTCTGCAGAAAACGCATCTGGGCCGATTTTCGATCGATCGAATCTATTCCTCGATCGATCGAGCCAAGCCGAAATGCCCCAATGCATCTGCAGTCACTCGATTCCAACTTTACAATAATTAATCAACTTTGAGCAAGCCTAAACAAGACTAAATACATTGTTTTGATCATGGTTTGCCAATATTACACATTAGAGTTCTAAATACATAAAATCCTAAATCTTTAGAACCTAACAGTGACTTTTAGCCCAGCCATGTTTGCTTTTTCGGATTTCATAGAGAATAATTTCCTAGTGGATTTACCATTAGCTGGGGCTTATTTCACTTGGTTTAAGGACTCCAAACCGAAGTCTATGTCCTGTATTGATAAGACTTTGGTCTCTGCAGACTAGGAGGACCATTTTGGAAATATGTCCCAGAGGTCGTGTTATTTCTAATTATTGTCCGATTTTGGTGGAAACTGGAGGTGTGGGTAAGGGGTGTTGTGCTTTTAAGTTTGAGAACATATGGTTAAAGGTTGAGGGTTTTGTTAAGAAGGTTCAACAGTGGTGGAACAGTTATTGCTTTACAAGTTCTCCAAGCTTTGTATAGGCTCAGAAATTAAAGGTTCTTAAAGAAGACCTAAAGAAGTGGAATAAAGAGGAATTTGGTGATTTGACTTTTAAGAAGAAGAGTTTGTTGTTGGAATTATTGGGTTTGGATGCCAAGGAAGATATTCTGGGCCTTTCGCATAAGGAACAAGCTCGCCGAACTTAGGTTAAACGTGAGATCGAAATTTTAGCTTCTGTGGAAGAGATTTTTTGGAGACAAAAGTCCCGTGCTTTGTTTGTGAAAGAGGGAGATAACAATACACGCTTCTTTCATAGATTAGCAAATTCTCATAGAAGAGCTAATCATATTAGCAGCGTTGAGGTTGATGGTGTATTATATTAAGATGAATCTACTGTACGTTCTCAGGTGGTCCAATTTTATTAGGAACTTTATACAGAGACAAACGCATGGCGTCCAACTGTGGATGGGTTGGATTTTGCTTGTATTGAGGAGGATGATAGGTTGTCCCTTGAGAGGGATTTCTTGAAAGAAGAAGTCACCCAGGTTCTAGCAGAGATTGTGGGGGATAAAGCCCCTGGTCCAGACGGGTTCACCATGGCATTTTTTCATAAATGTTGGAAGGTTGTGGAGGCTGATGTTATGGCTGTATTCAAGCATTTTCACAAGTATTTAGTTTTTGAAAGGTCTCTAAATGCTTCTTTTCTCTCTTTAATTCCTAAGAAATCTAATGCTGTCAATATAAAGTATTTTTGGCCTATTAGCTTAGTGGGCAGTGTTTACAAGTTGCTGTCTAAGGTGTTGGCGAATAGGTTAAGTGGTGTTAGACAGTCTGATCTCAAAGACTCAAAATTCCTTTGTTGGAGGAAGACAAATTTTGGACTCAATGTTAATTGAGAATGAGTGCCTTGACAATAGATTGAAATGTCATTCCCCGAGTGTAGTTTGTAAGTTGGATATAGAAAAAGCCTATGATCATATTAATTAGGATGCCTTACTTTATTTGTTGAATAGGATGGGCTTTGTGTTGAAGTGGAGTGAATGGATTAAGGCTTGCATTTCTATTGCTCTCTTCTCAGTTCTTGTGAATGGATCCCCGGCAGGCTTTTTTGGAAGTTCTCATGGGTTGAGACAAGGTAATCCTTTGTCCCCTCTTCTTTTCCTTTTGATTATGGAAGTTTTATCTCGAATTTTGAAGAAAACTGAGGATAGTGGGCTGCTTCGTGGTTTTCATGTGGGACCAGTTAACTTTATTGGGGTTCGCATTTCACATTTGCTGTTTACAGATGATACTATTTTGTTCTATGATGCTTCTAGAGATTAGTTGTTGTCCATTAGACTAGCTTTGTCTTGCTTCCAAGCTTTTACTAGTTTGAAGGTAAATGTGGGGAATAGTGACATTGTCCCAGTGGGAGAGGTTGGTAATATAGGTGCTTTGGCTGACATTCTTCAATGTAGGGTGGGTAGCCTGCCTATGAAATATTTCGTAATGGCTTTGGGCACCCCGTACAAAATTGCATCCATTTGGAATCCTATTTTGGAGAAGATGGAGAAGAAGTTGTCTGGTTAGAAGTTGTAGGGTGGTAGACTTACACTTTTAAAGAGTACCATCTCTAGTCTTCCTACATACTACCTATCCTTATTTACCATCCCTGTAGCTGTGGCTGATAGATTGGAGCGTATTCAGAAGAATTTCTTTTGGGGGTCTTTAGAGGAGTGTTTTAAACATTCTTTGGTGGATTGGGAGAAAGTGTGTTCACCTCTAGAGACGGGTGGTTTAGGGGTTAGGAAGTTAGTTCACATCAACCAAGCCCTTTTAGGGAAATGGTTATGGAGGTTTGGCCAAGAAGGAACTCATCTTTGGCGGAGGGTTATTGCCACCAAATATGGAGAGGGCCAAGGGGGGTGGAATACTAAAGAATGTAGAAGGGCCTACAGGTGTGGTCTTTGGCGTGGTATTAATGATGGTTGGGAGAGGTTCTCCAAACATTTGGCTTTTGTGGTGGGCGATGGCTCCCGCATTATTTTTTGGCATGATAGGTGGGTTGGGGATACTCACTTAAAATTCTATATCCTTAGTTATATGTGTGTTCACATGACAAGGAAGCTTGCATTTCTGATTTGTTGGGTCATTAAAAGGATGGGAGTAATAGTTTCTGGAACTTGAGATTTTATAGGAATTTTCATGAGAGAGAATTAGAAGCTGCTTTCTCTTTCGTAAATATCATTCAATCTTGGATTCCAAGAGACATTGGGTGTGATAGTCCCCATTGGTGTCTTAAAGGGAATGGTAAGTTCAATATTCGATCTATTTATAATAAGATCAGGGGTTCATCTCTCTCTAGCTTCCCTTGGAAGGGAATTTGGAAAGTCAAGGTTCCTAAAAGGGTGGCTTTCTTCTTGTGGACTACAGCCCATGGTCAGATATTTACCTTGGATAATTTGATGCTTTGGGGCCTCCCTTTGGCAAATAGGTGCTATATGTGCTGTTATTCTACGAAATCTGTGGACCATCTTCTCATTCACTGTCGTATAGCTTATTCTTTGTGGGTGCAAATGTTACAAGTTTTTGGGATTCAATGGGTCAAGCCAGGTTTAATGGAGAGTTTGGTGTTTTGTTGGAGTAATTGGTTGGGGAAATTTTTTTTGTACATATGAAATATAGTTCTTGGCTGTTTGATGTGGGTTGTTTGGATGGAAAGAAATAAGTGCTCTTTTGAAGCTATAGAAAAATCACTTGATCAGTTACAAGCTCTCAACCAAAGTACTCTTTTTGAATGGGCTAGGTGTTGGGGTTCCTCAAACTATTCTTCTACTCTGGAGTTTCTTACTTCCCTTAGAAGTGCCCCTTAAGTTGCTTTTCTTATTTCTGTTGTTTATGTTTGCTACTTTTTGTGTTCACCATCATGAACACCTTGTATTTGTTGTTTTCGTTTTTTCTTCAAGATTAATATAATTCTTATTACTTAAAAAATAAAAATAAAAATAAAAAAATCTTTAGGAAAGGTCGAAATGAATTCCCAAGCAAGCATTCCAGCTTCTTTTTAGTATTGCCTCTTTAGTCATATTCTATAATTGAATTCATACCACCAACATTAGTTTGATATGGACAAATTAGGGAATAGAGTCACATTTACGCTTAATTGTTATATTCTTGTCTGAGCATATAGAAGGTATAATGCCCCCCTGGCTAGTTATGATTAGGCACAACCTGGGGTTATTTGGTCAATTGCTTTATCTATGCCACCATAGTTTGACCTGCTTGAGTAGATCCTATGCACTGCATTTGTGTTTACCCTTCACTTTCTATAAATTAGTTGTTAATATAAATATTGGCCATTATATTTAGGTGCTTGGACTTGGCTGTCCATGGGCACATTTTCACCTTGTTTTAAATATATATAATAGCTATTATATTTCCTTTCATTATATCTGGCCAATTTTCAACTCTTCCATCCAAACTTGCCATTAAGGAGGGTGAAAGGGTTGTGCATAGACACACATGAGAGAGCTGTGATTGGTGTCGAATAGAAAATTCACATTTTCGTACTATGCTTACATGGAACAAGTGAAATGCATGGTCTCCGCTAGACGGAATGGTGATTGTAGAGATCTATGCCTTCAACTTCAAGGTGAGATGGATATCAATATTTTAGCTGGTTGTATAAAGATAAACCTTCCTAGAAGTAGGTTGACTTTTAATTGATTAAACTTTGAGAAAAATTCTGTTGACTTCTAGGCATCCCACCTTAAGAGTTAAGTCTCCCTAGGTTTTAATAGATGTGGGTAAAGTGATATAATGGATATGATAATGTTGTTTAGAGGAAGCTTGAGAAAGAAGAAATGGTAGTGGGAATTTAATTATAAAAAAATAAATGGAAAATGTAGTGGGAATGTCCAGGAGAAATGAGCCGTCTTTGGCATTTGACCTTTGTGCTAGGTCAGAGTAAAGGATGTCAATGGGTATTCAAGAACTTTGCTACCTGATGATTCTATACCTAATTGAGAGGCGGTTGGGCCTAGTGATTGCGTTTGTGTCTGCAAAATAATAGCAGAGCTGAATTAATAGGGCCTATGTTATTTTCTTCTTTTCTTTTTGTTTTTGTTTTTTTTTTTTTTTTTTATAATTTTCGAGAACCCTTTGTAATTTAAATCTATTTTTGTCCAACTTGCTATGTGACTATTGAAGAGACTATTTATGTATAGTTTTAATCCCGTGACTTTTTTGATAAGCCATTTAACTTGTTTAAATAATGTATATAAATTGTCTTATACATCACATTGTAAATTAGAGGAAATTCCTCCAAATTGGTTTAAAGCTAAAACTTTATCGGTATATTACTTGTCCTTTGTTTTATTTACCTCTAATCCTTTATGCCATACAGCACATGTTGTTTCCACTAGTACATGTTGGGGAAAGGTTCCTAGGAGGCTAGGACTAACATTTTTCCTTTAGAGTCATCATCAAGGCACCATTACTTAATCATGTCCGTTGGGAATTCTGCTTTCTATCATTATCAATTTCTGTTCCTAGTAAATTTCACAATCGAGAGATTCAAGACCCTCCATTTTGTCAAAGTTCATAGGTTCCATGATTTCTGTACCAGATTAAGTATATGGTTGTAGACAAATCCATTTGAGAACAATTTATTTAACTTTTTGTTGAAAATGTGCTGAAGTTTATTTGTACTTAAAAAAAAGTGAGATAATATAATATAAAAAAAATTTTAAAAAAAAGTACATAAAAGCTAAAAAACAGAAATCTAGCTTATAATATGTTCCAAATACACACCATCTAGGATTAATAAGATGCACAATTCAACAACGCAATTGAGAAAAATAAGTAGCTGATTATCACCTAAAAATATTAAAGAAATGTTAAAAAAAAAAAAGAGAAAAAGATTATAGAAATATCAAATATTTTACAGATGAAAGAAAGAAGGAAGAAACATGAACCACCAAAATTTGATGCTTGGTGGGGTTGGTTGGTAATAGGCATAATCATGCAAAATAGTCGGCTCATATTTTCCTGTTCATAGTTGAACTCTTTAAGAGTTAAAAAAATATTGCAAAATGCATGACATTTGGCAGAATGTGACAACTTTGGAGACTAGATATGCACGTGTGTGTGTGTGGGTGGGTGGGTTGGTAAGTTGGTTCCAATTTTTTAATTTGTTAGTCCTAATTCGAAACCGCACAAGCTTTAGCATCATTACTAGCTATAGAAAGATGGAGGAAAAAAATAGAGCACATCGATGCTAATGAAAATCATATTTTGACACCAATTACCAATATAAGACGTGTAATCAATTAGGGAATTTGTGCACCAATTTTACAGAAATATATTGCTAAATAATTTTTAGCTCGATGATACATATCACATCGAATGGTACAATAAATAAATAACCAATTCAATGGTCAAACTATGATTTTTGTTCCTTGTTCTATAAATTAGGTTCCAATTTGGTCTTTCGTCATAATTTAATCTTGGAATCAAAAAATATCTCAACTTACATACCCTTATTTTATTTATTTATTATTATCTTAATAGATTTTTTCGTCGATCACAATGCCTTCCACTGAGTTCCACATCTTTTTGCCACATATTATACACACTCTTGACCATAAATTTTCTACTAGAGTTTACAAATAATCAATTTATCAATAGGCAATTCAGAACTAAACATTATTATCTCCTAAATGTCATTACTTCAAATGGCAAACAAATAAACTCTAATAAATCAGTTTTCCACAACCTGATTTCAGAATCAGTGTCATTGTTGCTTTCTCATGGATTAGTTTCCTCACGTCCAAAATACTACAAATATATGAAGCATTTTTATAGTACTTAATTAGCTTCTAAAACTTTGGAGAATCATGGTTGAACGTAAGTCTCCATCTTGTTTAGTTAAATGGCAAAGGTTGAAAGCTTGTAAGTCTTGGAAGCCCATACCCTTAAGCATTATTGAATCATACAAACGGTCCCATTGCACCTAATGAGTTCTTTTCTCATCGTTTTTTTGGCTATACCAGAATATGCTAATCAAGGCATTTAACTCCTTACTTAATTTAACGTAGTTGGGAGCTTGAAAAAACTCATCACATACGTTGGAATCGCTTCTGCCACCACTTTGATGAGTTTCTCTCTACCAACTTTGGACAACAACCTCACTTTCTAGCGTTGAATCTTTATACAAACTCTATTTAATCTCTAAAAATGTTTGCTTCTTTGACTTTCCTATAAGTGATGGGAGTCCTAGATATTTCTCATGTTGCTTGATCAACTTAAGCTCCATATTTTCCTTATTTGTTCTTAAGTCTTATATCTTGTGTCTAACTAAAGAATACCAAGGTCCTCTATCGATTTATCTTATGCCCCAATGCTACTTCATATTTGCTCGGAATATCTTAAATTTCTAGGCATCTTTTTTTTTTTTTGCGCAATACAGAAAACTATTCTCCATCGATGCTTGACATTTTTCACATTAAATAATAATAATAATAATAATAATAATAATAATAATAAAAAATTAAAAAAAAAAAAAAGAGAAGTAAGGAGAGAAGGCCGGCCTCCCTATTGCAATCCCCTTAATGGGTTAATGTAATCTTTGGGTGCACTAGTAATTAAAATGGAGTTCCTCATTAATTTAATTAGAAGTTTTTGATTAGTTTTTAGACCCCTTAAACCACAATTGGATTAACCTAGTTAATTAGTCAAGTGATTAACTTAGTCAAATTATGCAAATCTTGGTTATCACAATCAAACAATCATATCATGTATAAAGTAGCAGAAATATAAATAACACAATGATATAATGACCCAGGAGACCACACAGTAAAAACTTGGGAGGGATTTGACCTAACTATCCTCAAGATAAACTTGAATCCACTATATGAAAGAATCGAAGTTCATACAATAAGACTTACAAGCCCCCACGCTCAACTTCTTATTGCTACCCACCAGTAGAACTTACTGACACGACCACATGCAAGCTCCAAATCCACGAACTCCTTCTTTCTTGGATTCTCCAGCAAATACAAGCACTCCCGCTTATTTTTCTTTAAGCTCCTATGGCAGCAACTGAATGATCATCAAGGTCTTGAAGTAATCTCCTACTTGATAACCCTAAGTCTATGTGAAGGAAAGCTCCTCAAAGATCTCACAAGAGATTCACATAAACAGCAATATGAGCAACAAGAGCAGCTCTCAAGCAACTAAGACTTTAGAGAGGTTTGGGTACAAAACCTTAAAACCAAAAGAGGCACAAGAGGCACTCTAATCTCTCTCTCTTCTTTTTTCAAAAATGTGGCTTAGGGTTTCCTTTATATAGTGGGAGAAGTAGATCTGAAACCCTAATCCTTAATGGGCTTAAGCTGCTATTTGGGCCGACTTAAAATTCTGTAGATAAGATTTTCGATTGATCGAGCCTGTTCTTCTATTGATCGAACCAGGCAGAATATGAAGTCTTCTTCCTGCAACTGGTATGTTCTTGAATCTTGACTTGAATCACCTTAAGCATTGTCTAATAAAACCTATAGACTCTAAGATCTATATCTAGACAAGTTTGTATTCACGATTTGCCAATTGTTCTAAACATTTAGAACTTAACAGTTTCCAACCAGACCACTGGATCAATGAGTTGAATTGGTTGACAATGTTTCCCCACTATATATCAAAACCAGCAATATCAGTTCCAATGATGGGTTCCTCGCTTGAAGAACCAATGACTTTTGTCTATATATGTGACGTTTCAAGTATGCTAGTGCTTCGCCAATGTTGCCATGAGTTACTACTCATGCTTTCTCTAAGAGTTTTGAGGAGATCTAAGTTAGATTTCACAAGATCTCAGTTAGATTTTGGTTAGATCTTTGCCAAATCTGTAGGGATCTCCATTACATAGCAGGCGGTGACCCGTCTAGTCGCGGTTAGCAATAAGTAATAAGTTTGTAGTTTTCTGAATCACCATTTTTAGGTCGGTTGTCATTTGTCATTATGATGCCAAATTCGAGTATGACTAACCTGTACACCTCTAATTTTAATGCATGCATAATCAGAGAAGTCCACTTGTCTTGAAAATCCAACTTTTATTATTATTATTATTATTATTATTATTATTATTATTATTATTATTATTATTATTATTATTGGCCAATGCACCGATACAGGTACACCCCCTGTTTCGTACTGAAAAAAATACCGGTTGTACCGGCGAAATCCGGCTGTTTCGGCCGGTAAATGGACACCAGCCGAAACAAAAGGCTGTTGATCTTAACACCCACAGTAGCCCAAAAATGCTGTCAATCAACGTTCTCGTGTGTGAGACTAGAGAGAGAGGTCTAGAAGTTGGCTAGCAGTGACAACGTTATCTTCATCTTGGCCTCACAGTGGTGACAACAAAGCTGGCTGGTGGTGAACGGCACCACTAGCATTCATTGTGCGAAACATAGTTGAATGGTTGATCTGCAAGAAAGGGAGAGATAGATAAAATCTGAAAATCTGTGTTTTTGATGGGAAGAGATACATGTGGTGGAGTAAAAAATGAAAAACTGTGAGACTAGAGAGAGGCCTAGAGGTACTATGTGAAATGAAATGAGAAGTTGAAGTGAAGTGATTAGAAGTTAACGTGTGTGGTGGAGAAAAAAACTGACAAAAAATACTTAGAAAACGTGAAAACTAAAAAGTATAAAAACTTATGTCAGCTTTTGAGTTCTTTGGCTTTATCACCAACAAATCTTTTTAATTATTTTATTTGATTCTACCAAACCCATCCCACTTATTATCTATTTATCTCATCCAAACCTTTTTGTTGAATTTCTATTTTTTGGTCTTATTTTTTTTTATAATAAACTTATAAGCTTAAATAGTTTAACTGCTTGTCAAATTAACTTTTATCAAATAATTAAATTTATAAATATACAAATAATATATATATATAATAGCGGTAAACCCGAAACGGTCCATCGGTATTAACCGGTATCCGAAATATATCGTATCGTTAGCCAAACCGGTATAGCTTCCGGTACTATATTGACTCTCTTGGCCTTAGAGCATTCCCAAGGATGCTAAAAGTGATATATGCTAAATTTTAGCATCAAAACACACAAAAAGCCACTCCATCAAAGATTTCAAATGGCAAAAATTTTGACATACTGCTACAGTGAGCTTGTATCAATACAAGCTCACTGTAGCTAGATTATAAAAAAAATAAAAATCATTTTATATTTCCAACGGCTCTTTTTTTAATTTCTCAATACAAGCTCACTGTAGCTAGATTATAAAAAAAATAAAAATCATTTTATATTTCCAACGGCTCTTTTTTTAATTTCCATCTCTCTTTCCTCTCTCTCTCTCACTTCTCTCTTCTCTCTTCCGTGGTTCATCATCTTTGTCCGTTGACGATCTTTGCTCATCATCATCGATCTCTACCTCTTCGTTGCCGATCTGCCCTCATCGTCGTTGATCTCTGCCTCTTCATCACCGATCTGTCTCCAATTCGCCTTCTAATCTCCATGGTGGAACGTGGTCTTCAAATCTCCGTGGAGGTGGATTGTGGACCATTCTCTCTCCTTTTTTTGAGTTTTGGTGGTTCAGGCTTTAGGTAATCGTGGTTCGTGGGTCACAGTGTTTCTGTGAGTCACTTTGATTCTGTGGGTAATGGTGTTTTAGAGTAGGTGATGTGGGTTGATTCGGTAGCTATGGGTTGTGGTTGGGTTTTTGGTGGTGGTCTAAAAGCATATTTTTTAAAGTAAAGAAGTTTTGGCTTAAGAACATTCTTTCTTTTTATAAGAATATTTCAAGTCTGTCAATCCAAATAAAACTGTCAAGGGAATAGAAAAGATTGAGCAAAAAATTTGTGGTGTGTTTGATTTGGTTTTTATTTTTAGTTGCAGTGGTTGTGGGTTTATGTTCAAAATTTATGAGTTGAATTTTTGGTTTATGTGATTATCTGGCTGTGGATGATCTAAGTAAGGCTAGTGATTGCTTGTTGGGTTGTTAGTTGTATACTTGTACATAGGTCCACGTATAAGAGTATTTGAACAATGTAGAATAGAGTTTAAGATCCCGTAGCCCCACGAACAGCACAGGGATATGTTAAGAATGGAATTTTTGAACTTTCCTTGATTGTTTAAACGAAACCTCACTTCCCATTGGAAGGAACGGAGAATGCTTTCCTCTGTTAAACATGACCACCGTGGACGATCATTTTTCTTTGAACAAAATTTGATAAACTGTAGAAGTAGAACCCAAAGCCAAGCCAATTTACAAATAATAGTTCTCAGGCTCCCATTCCACCAACCAATTCCAATTGAAGCTGTAGTTGAAAATGAAACACGTCCATAATTTTTTCGAAAATTCATTTAGTAATTAAACACGTATTCCAAAAACAAGCGTTTTCTACTCTCTGCATCAGCCTTTTGCAAAATATAAAAGCTAAACCCAAAACAAAAACTAAACCCAGAAATCTTGAACAGAAACAAAAAATTAAACCCATAAATTTTAAATATAAACCCACAGCCATTGCAACCAAAAATTAAAACCTAATTAAACACACTATAAATTTTTTTCTCAATCTTTTCTATCCCTTGACAGATTTATTTGGATTGATAAGGTTGAGAATGTTCTTATGAAGAGGAAGAATGTTCTTAAACCAAAACTTCGTCATTTTTAAAAATATGCTTTTGGCTCTTGATTATTACGTTTTTGTTATGTTTTTTGTATTTTTAACGGTGAAAGTACAAAGGTGGGTTATAGAAGCTAACAGAGTGAACCTCAAGTGGACAAAATGCCAACTTTTAAACCATAGGTGTGTTTTTGTGTTTATTGCTACCCTATTATCAATTAAGACTCAATTCATCGGTTTCCCATCCACGTGGACCTTAAAATATGATGAGTCATGTTACACCGTGGGCAAGACTAGGCCTGCCCCTTGGTCGTCAACTTGGATTGCTTTCTCTGCCTGAAGCGCCATAAATTCTCGAGGAAGCAACAAAATTGTTTTGCACTCAAATGCACTTAAGTCGTAGATGATTATGATCCCCTGGTTCTCTTCTTCTTTGTTCATTTGATGACTAATCGATCCTATAGTTTCCTTTAGTTGCATAGTTTGTAGTTTTTTGATCCTTTTGTTCTTGAACTTTAGTCTTTTAATTTGTCTTTTTACTCCTGCCCATCAACACTTTCACTACCTTTGACTTCTTGTGGACTTGGTAATACTTCCTCTCTTCTTCAGATTCCTGGCTAGAATCTGTTACTCCATATGGTACTCCTATTTCAAGCCCTAGTTATCGAACTCGATCATCTCTAGCTCTTTTACTTCTTGTTGTTGGACTACTGGTGGTCTCTTGATTTTACTCTTTAGCTGTGCCTTAGGAACCATTGTAACCTTTAAATTTTGTGTCAACTTGATGGCACTACTTCCAAATCTGACATAGTATAACGCTTTTGATTGAGCTTCAACATCTTCTGAGTTACTATCCATCCTCAATGGAGTCTCGCCTTGGCTCAATTTAATCATCATTAGACGTACCCTCAATCTCTTTGTACAAAGCTGCTTAAACGTATAGGTTGGCCTTACAAGACGAGGCTTTTATGAATGATAATTTTGGTTTCCTATTGCTCTTGAATCGCTCAACCAGAGATATTAACTTGGACTCTTATGAGCCTTACAAATTGCTGCTTTTGTTATACTCTAGCCGATCTTTGCGAAGCTTTGAGCCAATATTCACCTCCCCCAACGCCACCTTAATTTTTATTGATCTGTTTCATTTTTATTTGAGATTAGGCATTGACTTATTTTAAAAAGGCCATTAAAAAAGTCCACTAAAAAGCTATAGTGTATAACCTATGATAAGGCCCAATGAAAGCAAACGTATCTTGTATATATAGGGCCCAATCTTTGGACCTGTCCAATCCATTGAAATGAAACAACCAATATATTTTTTCATAGGATCAATCAGTTTCTAAGGTAGGTAGGGGTGATAAACAAGTTAAGTTTTTTCAAGTATTGAATGTTCAAGTTCGACTCGACAATAAAAGTAAAATATTCAAGTTTAGCCCGAGCTAGAACCAAGCATATTAACAATGTTCAAACTTGAGTTTGTTAAAAAACCTAAAGTTAAATATTAGCATTAATACACCATGTTGAATATGCTAGTATGGATGCAAAAGTGAAAGCATAAAGTATAGAACACAATAACACACGAAAGTTACGTAGTTCAGCCTAACGGCCTACATCCACGAAGAAAACCTAAAGGACTACATCAATAATATATTAGAATGTAGTATAAATCATGTGTTACAATGAACCATAACATGTGTATATATAGTAGACTAAACCCTAAACTAATAAACTTTTAGTTAAGTTTTTTCAAGTATTGAATGTTCAAGTTCGGCCCGACAACAAAAGTAAAATATTCGAGTTTAGCCCAAGCTAGAACCAAGCATATTAACAATGTTCAAACTTGAGTTTGTTAAAAAGCCTAAAGTTAAATATTAGCATTGGTACACCATGTTGAATATGCTAGTATGGATACGAAAGCGAAAGCATAAAGTATAGAATACAATAACATACGAGAGTTACATAGTTTAGCCAAATGGCCTACATCCACAGTGAAAACCTAAAGGGCTACATCAATAATATATTAGAATGTAGTATAAATCTTTTGTTACAATGAACCATAACATATCTATATATATTAGACTAAACCCTAGACTAATAGACTTTTAGTACAAGTAGGAGACTTGGCTTGTACACAAAGTAGAATTAATCTTGAGCCTATACTAATGGGCTAATATATCTCTAACACCAAAAAACTTGAACTCGGCTTAGCTCAAGTTAATTCATTGGTTAAGTTGAATTTGAGCTCAAATTCGAGCTAAAATATCAAGTTTTGCTTAGCTTTAGTAACCTGCTTCAATAGGAAAAAGGCCCATCGACTATGTATATAAGGGTTACCACAGTATAGTTAGCACATCTTGTACAACTAGGATTAGAATTCCTAGTCTAATTTGGATTAGGGTAATACAATGGACTTTGAGCCTTGACAATGTTCTTTACATCCTACCTTAAACTCATTGTGGAAGCCTAAATATAACTCAACTTTGAAAAGCAAATATAATCGGGCCGATAGAGGACATATTGGATAATGGAAGTGATAAACTAAAAAGAATGTTGGAAATCATGTGGGTGCATGGTGGAGGTAATTTTCCAACTAGTCATTAGTTATATTGCGTTAGAAACAATTCAGAAAAATAGCATCTCGAGTCTCTTAGATTCGAGTTCACTGTAACAACTCGAGCCTAAAAGACTCGAGTTCCATGTGCTGGCACACCTGAGGTGGAGTCTAAAATCCATGTGAAAATCAAGTTTTAGACACTCGAGTTCCGTTTTTTCCTTCTCTGTTTTCCCTTCACCCTATTCTCTTCAGACCGCCATAGCCAACGATTTCTCTAACTCTCAAAACCCCAAACCCACTTCCAAAGACAATAAACCCATAAAAAAAACAAAACCAAGCAAAAATACTAGACAGAAACATCAAACCCAAGCGCACTCCAGTGCCATGATTAACAATTCCAAGCCGCTCTAGTGCTAAGATCAATATACCCAAGCTTAGGGAGCCGCTCCGCCAAGATCATGATTTTTGGATTTGGGTTTTTGCTACGGTGCCAAGATATTATGAATCCATGGGTTTGGGTTATTGCTCCAGGGCTAAGATTTGATGAATCTGTTGGTGAGGTATAAGGAGAAAAGGAAGAATAGGGAGAACGAAGGAAGAAATGAGAAAATGAAGAATCTTAACTCGAGTGTCTAAAACTCGAGTTCTACATGGTTCCACGTGGAAAATTTTCCATGTCAAGTGTTTCTCAACTCCGGAACTCGAGGATTGAAGACTCGATTTCCACCCTGAACTCGAGTTTTTAAAACTCGAGTTGCTAGTTTCCAACTTTGTTTTGCCAACGTGCCAACTAACGAAATTCTAAGAAATTTAAATTTAAATGGAAAAAAAAAAAAATTGCGCATGGTGATTGAAGCCTAACATTGCAAAGGACTGCAAATCATATTGTAGAGGTTGCAGACGTGCGGCTCAAGAAACTTAGCTAAAGATGACACATGACCACCCAAAAAAAAAAAAAAAGCAAGTGTTAGACTAGAGGTGTGGTTTGAAAAACTTGGAAAAAAGTAATAGAGATATGTGACTAAAACGAAAGTTGATATAGACTAAATATAAGACAAATGGTCTAAGAAACTTAGCCAAGATTGTAGAGATACATGACTAGAAGGAATTCCAATAAATAATACCCCCCAAGACACATGGTATGGATTACTTGATTAAGGTGGTAGTGAGTAGTGACAATGACATGTGATGAAACGGAAAGTTAAATGCCAGATAGAGGACCATGAACATGCAGGTGCATGGATATAGAGATCTATACCCATATGGAGGACGACTCTTCTAAACGAAGGACACATGGTGGCCTATATGGGTGTTAAGTTGTGGAGTGATTGAGTATGTCCATAAGTAAAAGCTATTGACAACTATATTTTGTTTATTAATCACTCACAATAAATCCAATGTAGGGTTTATATACTAGTGATCTCTTGGTTAACTCTAGATTAATTTGGGTTAGTTTGCTTGTTTTACAAGTATACGAAACAACAATTGGTTTGGGCCTCTTAGGCCATAACATCTCTAACAATGGGATTCTATTTGAACACTATAAATGGTAAAGAATAGATTAGTAAGGTTTTGGGACAAGATGCAATTTCTTGACTTTAGAGCAATAGTATTCGGAGTTGTAAAACTCCGGAAATCTTATTTTAGCCTCTAAAACATCAAAAAACAAGCAACATCCAAGTGTGTATTTGTTATAATTTTTACTCTTGCTTTAGCAAACTTCTACAGAAACAACTTACCGTAACAAGTTGTATTCTTTTTTTTATTAACTTTATTCCTCTCACCTCTCTCTCCTCACTTGACAGAACTCCTCTTGCTCGCTCGCTCTCTCTCTCTCTCTCTCTCTCTCTCTCTCTCTCTCTCTCCCTTGAATCAAGCCTCCATGGTGGAGATGTGGCCGATTGGCGTGGGTCCCATTGGTTGGTGGAACTCATGAGTTTGATGTGGTAGATGTGCTAGATTAGGGTGGTGGAGCTCATGGGTTTGACATTGCAAATGTTGCAAATCGGGGTGGTGGTGGATCGATGGGTTGTTCTGGTGGTGGGTCATTATTGGTTAGGTTGAATTGGTGGTTGGTGGTTTTTGGTTCGATGGTTGGTTTTTTTTTTCGGTGATTGTGGCTTTTATGGGTTACTAGTGGTGTTGTGAGTGGTGCAGCAATTGTGAAGTGGTGGGTTTGGCCAAGGTGATGGTGCGAAGGTGGTGATGGAGAGGAAGGTGGTGACTAGTTTTATTTTTTCCTAGTGGTGGCTGGGTTTTTTTTTTTTTTTATGGCGATGGTTGGGTTTTTTTTTTATGGTGGTGGCTGGGTTTTTTATTTTTTTATGTTGGTGGTGATCTTTCAGACGAAAAAAAAAATGGAGAGGAAGAGAGAGAAAGATGTGGTAAAATTAATTAAAAAAATGAATAGATGAGAAAATAAGAAATGGGACATTGGGTGCATTGTAAAGTGGTATTATATAATAGATAAAGTGACATTTTAGATGGTAAAATAGAACATTTTATACAAACCTGGATGCTAATGCTCTTAGATTTGAAAAACCCTTACTTATTTGCACTCAACCTTGTAGAGCGGTTGGCAATAGTGGTGGGGCGTAAAAAACACCTTCTTTTAAAGCCTTAAATACTAGACAATAGCAACTAAAATATTATGTACTAGTCAATAATTTGATACAGTAAACCCCTTGAAATGTACCAGTGTAAATACTGGGTTGTTTTGACTGATACCAACTATCGCTTCTCTTCAAGGAATGTTTTGAATGAGGGAGGATAATTATTCTTCAATTGAGAAGATATGGGTTTATTCCTAATATAATGATGAGTTAGACGAAATTATCTTTCTTTATATATATATATATATATATATATATATATATATAAGATAGAAATTCTATTCTATCCTAATCTAAACGTATATATGTGTGAAACTTCCTCCTAAAAGCTTAAATCCTGGTCATTGCCCCCCACACCCCACAAATACTTAATACGTGTAGAGTAACCATCGCGCCAAAGGTGTGCGGTGGTAGACGAAGTTATCTTGACTTCATACATATGTATATACACGGTAATCTCATTAATGATACACTAATATTGACCTATACAAAAATATTTTGTTCTCAAGACAAAACTGAAATTGCTTGTAAAATGAGATTTATAACTTTGGTTCTAATATCATTGCATGACATAGATCTAATAAAATTATTAGAGAGAGAAAGAGAGAGCACAACAAATTAACTTAAATAGTATACTATATTAAATTACTATTTTTTAAGACAAGTTATGATTTGAAACATAGAGAATAGCGTCTGCTCTTTGATGATTCCTCTTTATGAAATGCCAAGAAACGAATGAGTTTCTTTTTTGTGTATGCGAGATTTGAAATTAGGTCCCTTACTTCACAAGAAGAGAATTTACTAGTTAAACTATCTAGAATCCACTATGATATATTACTACTTATTACAAAGTTTAAACTAGGGGTGAGTATATAAGTTGGGTTGGAGGATTTTTTCAACCCATCTAGACCTTGTCAAGTTGAGAAATTCTCAACCCAACCCACATGGGTGCCATTGGGTATGGATTGGTTGAGTTAGCTTTTTATTAAAAATTTGGACTTTCATAAACTATTCTTGAGGTCCAAAAAATCACGATGTTATACCAAGGCCCAAAACAAAGCAAATGATTGAACCCTAGGAAAAATAAAGCATTTGGGCTTCCAATAAGAAAGAAGAGAGGTCCAAACCCATTAAGGGTCCATAAGGAGGGAACCAAATCCATGAAAGGGCAAGTTTCAGGCCCCATAAAATAAAGGAAGGAAAAAGTCCAGCCTAGCCCTTAAATGTCAGAAAATTGCTGGGGAGCCTGGGAAAATAATTGGGCTAGGATACCTGAGGATTCCCAGGAGCCTAGGATCCTTGGGACATGCAGCAAAGCCAAGTTGGAATTAAGACAGTTCAGGGTGGGTATCGAGAAACACAAGGGACTAGAATAGATATGTCCCTATCAGCCACCTAATGATACAAAAAGGGGGTCAAAAGGCTTCAGAACCAACAACACATAAGTAAAGGCTTGGTACCTTGGGGAACCCAGGAAGAAGAACCATAAGGGAATGTGGCTGGGGATCTTTCAACCTGGCAGGAATGAATCAGCTCACTTGAGAAAAATGACAAAGGGAAAAGCAGCCAAAAGTTGGGTCTAAAAAGGTGGAATCTAGAAGTCATGAAAGAAGAAATACCAAAGGTTAACCCTCTAGGACACCCCAGAAAGGGAAGGTCAGCTGGGGTCTTTTGAAAAGGAAGTCTCAAAGGAAGGAAATAATAAAGAATGAGGAAGGGAACATCCACCAATGTTGTTGACACAACATTAGTTATGGCACCCAGAAGAACAAATAGAGGGAATCAGTGGTACCCTGGAAACCCTAAGATGTCACTATAAAAGGGGAAGCAATCAACAATGAAGGGCATTCAGCAACAGTGAATTAGAGTAAAAATCATTGAGAAAACTCTACCAAAATTCAAAAAAAAAAAAAAAAAAAAAAGAGAAAGAAGAGGGAAATACTGTCCAATATCTTTAAACAGCCACTAGAGAACACACTTCGATTCAAAGAGACTCAAACTTTGCAAGTCTTAGAGGCCTGAAGAGCCATCTAAATCTGTGATTTTTGAACTTATTTAGACCTTGTAACACGTCCTAGTGAGCATAGTGTATTATACAATCAAGAAAGTAATAAAGTATTTTATATTATCTTGAGGATCTCTAACGCTTTATTTTATGTTCTTTATTTATCATTTTGTTCCATTACTGTTCCTTGCTGTTCAATGCATATTATTTCCTATATGATAGCATGTACGCGTTGTAGGATTTGTGTTTTGTGCACCACCTGGTTCAAAATCAACCCAAATTAGCTGCGGTGAACAAAGTCCAGTCCCTTAAAACAATAAGTATTGGGCCGAGGATCCTTGTTTCTACTTGGACTTGTGTGCTAAAAAAAAGAAACCCACACAACTATTTAAGAACTTTTTTTTAATAAATTATTATAATTCATATAATATGCATAAATTGTATTCCAAATTTTCAAATTCATCAAAAATAATTCTCAAAATACCAAAATAAATCAAACTAAAAATTAAATAATAATAATAAAATAAACTAATATATATGGTAGGTCAGGTTGAGTTAGATGTGTTAAAAAAACTATTAACTTGAACCCAACCTAACCTGAGACCTAAAATAAAATTACAACCCAACCCATCCACCAACCCATGAAAACCAACCCAAGGTATAGGGTTAGGTTGAGTTGGTTTCATCGGATTGATAGGTTGAATGCACTTGTAGTTTAAACTAATAAGAAATTATACATTTAATGAATTAATCATTATTCTAACACATTTTACTATATCTTTAACATTAAAATAATCAGTAGTTTAAGGGCTTCTTTGATTGAAATCAGTTGTTATATTTTCAAAGACAAAATATTTTATTGGTTCCTGAACTTTGGTCCATGAGTGACTTTAATTCCTTGAGTTTAAAGGGATTGCTTTCAATCTCTAACAAACTTAAAGTAATAGCTTTTAGTTCTTAAAATCTTAAAGTAATCAATAATAAACTCAAAGTGATTGGTTTTAGTCCTTATAGAGTAATGAAATATTAGTTTTTAGTTTGATCATGTCACCTAAATGACTAAAAGTAATTACTGTAAACTTTAGAGATAAAAATCATTCAAGTACTAAATTTTAGATGAATAAAAATCATTTTTTCCACTTTTTGTGTTTCACTTTATACTCTACCAATTATAACTTGTCATATATTCTTTTTTTTCCCTAAAATAACTAAAGTTTAAAATTAAAAAAATTAAAAAATTAGAAACATAAAAGTTATGATTGGTGGAGCATAAACAAAAAATTGAAAAGTAGGACAAAAAAATTCTATTTATTTTAAATAACTAAGATTGTATTTAAGAAAATTTTCAATTCTACGAGGACATTCAAAACAATATAACATGACATCGATTTTGAATATAAAATTTTGTAAAATAATGAAATATATGAATTTGAATAATACTTAAACCACCACACTGCATTTCTTTGGAATTATCATTTTCATTCAATTGGAAGACTTAGAAACTAGAAAAATACGGAGTACTTGAAAACTTAGTAATGCAGAATGCACGCATACAATTGGCATGGAAGAAAGAAAAATTATCATTAAGTGTTTTCACCATGTAATGCGTGCATGGTGGAAAAAAAATTATTATGAGAGGGCTTTCTCAAGTTTGAGCTTTATATGGGGACTCTAAACTCACCAAAACTTTTGAAGCCATATATTTATATATCCACGTAACTAAACTTCGACGCAGCTAGGTTAACTTATAATCCCTACATAAACTGGATGAAGGTTAAGTGGTGGGTATAAGACCATTAGAAAAATGTGATTTAAAACTCTCAAATTAATTAGTGTGTACGTAGTTTATCAATAAAACAAAAGGAAGAAAGTAGTGAATTTAACAAAAATATTGAATCTTCCATTACCTTGAATGAGAATAGCACACCACTTAATAAGTTTGTTTCTATTACATATTCTTGTTATAAAATCCATCAAAATTTGCTTTCTTTGGTTACAGCTCACTTGACAAAATGATATAACCGGCTATTGAAGCAATAAATTTTCGGTAAACCATATGTTGACAATGAAGATGACTACAACGACATTAATGATACTAATAATAATATTTTTGGAAAATAATAATAATAATATATAGTATAATGCTCTATTTTTTCCTAATATCCAATCCACCTAATGATGCATGGCAAATGATAAGTTTACTAGCTAGTGACTCTCTAGTCAACATTAGAGAAACGGTGGACCTACCATGTGCAATGTGCTATTCTTATTCTTGTCCAAACTCCAAAGCAAACATTCCTTGACAGTCTCAAAAGTAGGTCGACCAATGGAGGGAATGGTTCTTTCCTTTGTTTCTGCTACTCTTTTCTGTCTGTCTGAAATATTTTAGACGTAAAAAGAGGATAATTCCATGTTACTAGGGACATGGGTATTCCGTCTCCTTAAGAGATCAGACATATATTGACACACCCAACAATGAAAATTCTCAAGTGGCCCATCTTAAAGAAGAATCTGTAGGTTGACAACTAAAACGATATATATATATATATATATATAAAAGAACTCGGTGGCAGTTTCTCATTCCTTTGTGAGATATGCATGCCAGCCTGCATTCAGGACTTTGGTGTAGGAGGTCATTGTATGACAGCCAGAAAGGTTTCATATGTATGCATAGAACAAAACTATGACCTTTGGGTACTGAAACTTAACATCAAATTAGGGTAATGGGTGAGATCACAATTCTGATGAGATGTTTGAGTTACTATATCAAACATAAATATATACTAATATTTGTCTAAGGGTCCTTAAGACCTTATGATATCCATGAAATTCTCGGTTCAAAACTCCTAATTAACTAGCATCTTAGAACAAATCCCAAAGAATCCCTTCCTATATATACTTGGTGTATGAAACATAAGATTACCCACACTTGAGAGAATAGTTATGTGCTCAAAGAGTTCTGATTACACCCATGTTAAAAAAATTGAACGCAATTAAAAACATTAGTGTAAATGTTGAAAAAAAAAAGATTAAGTTAATTTCAAGGGCTTCATGAATGACAACCCTAGGGACAACACCATATAAATCTACATGAAATTTTGAAATAAATACACTTTTATATGAATTAGGGGCTAAAGAGATAAAATTCCCCATTATAATTATTTAGTATATATGAGATGGGTAATGACACACATTCAAGAAATAATTGAGTACCTAAAGAGATCTGAATACCCACATTTAAGGTGGGAAAATGACGTAATTAAAAAAAAAATGAGTGGAAATGTTGAAAAAGAGAAGTTTAAATAAGTTAATTTCAAGAGCTTAAATGAATGATAACCCTAGGGATAAAAACCATGTAAATTGACATGAAACTTTGAAATAAAAAGATATTTATATGTTTTAAGATTTTTGTAGTTTAGTAGTATTAATTGTTTCTTCTATTAGCGGGATATTTGGTTCAAATCTACCTCCCCATTTTTTTTGTATAAATATGTTAGATTTTCAATTTATAATGTTCGCTCTATATATGATGATTATTCATGATCATCAAGTCAAAACACCAATTGATTTTTAGCGTATACTGGATTCAAATCTCATGTCTTACTCAACGACAAAATACTTTACTAATTGAACTAACTGGAACATACTAGTTAACTCTCCACTTTAATTACGTAAAGTAAAAATCATGGTTATATGTTGGGTCCACTGTCCATTCCTAGACCAAGATTATCAACAGCCACTATTTATGCATGCATCCTGGCTTTGTCTACCAAGGGGCTTTAAATCTTACCTCCCTAACTTCAGCCTTGAGAAGAAGTAACACGCCTCATGTTCCTTCTTGTGCGTCACTACCATAAATATCATCCAAATTGTACCTAACTTGATGAAACCAAACATGTGTTTCTGCAGAGACAAGCATGTGTATCTTTTCACACTTCAATTTTTTCACCTGAAATGCTCCTTTAAACGGTATGACCAACAATTGACAAATTGTAAAAAGCAGAAACATTCTATTCAGGCCACACAAAAAAATACATAAAAACAAACACAGACAGAGAAATTAAAACACAAATACGCACAAAGAGAGAGAAAATAAATAACATAAAAGGACTATCCGTCCCTGCATTACCAGTCTGGATTATCTATATATGTACAATCAAGAAAAAAACCCTGCTCGTGGAAGCTTTTGAGTCTCTCACTTATGATTGTCTTTAAATATGTATAATTGTGTATATATATAATATATATGTGCGTGTCAACCCAATTATATAAGCTATTCTCTGTGCTTTAGATACTTACCATTTGCACTCTCTCTATCCTTATACCTTTACCGTAGTATTTTCTATATGTTGAAAACTTTTGTTCATGCTCATTTAGAAAAGTGATCTGCTATAGTCTGCATGACCTTAACCTGAGTTGAAAGGCATCTTATATAGTGAGCTGTCTCCTCCAACAAGCTGCACATATCCATGGCTTTCCCACCTGGCACAAGTTGTCTAAGCTTGTTGGTTTGGATTTGATCTCCTGGTGGATCATTCTTGATGACCCTTTTCTTCATGGATCTTCTTCTCATCATACCGTGATGCCTTGCCCTGTTTCGAAGCTTGAAAAGAATGGCTCGACTCCAAGCCCTCCTTGATCCAACTGCATGAGCCATGGATGAATACGCCGCGATCTTTATTCTCCGACTGCGTTTGCGGATTTCTTCAATGGATGATGAACTGGGTGCATTATTTCTCATCCTCAAGAGTGTACGGATGAACCTTCTAGCAAACTTGATTTTGTGAGAATTGGTGTTTAGGGTTACACCCTTTGGAGTCATGGTTGGTGCAAGTAGGAGGAGTAGAAGGCTGAAACTGAAAGAGAAGAGAGAAAGAAAGGATATGTGTTGATTGTGGTGGCCTTGGAAGTGGGATCCAAATCCTAGTACAACTAACTCTGACAATAGTCACCTTTTGGGATGAAAGAGAGAGAGAAAAACATGAGCATTAAAGATGGGAAGTTGGGATTTCCTTCTGACACAAATTGGGTCCTCTTGCTGCTATCTTGCTTGCAAGGACAAAAAGACATAAAAACTCAGGTCTGACACAAGATTCAACAAGGCCCAAAAACTTAGAAAAAAAGAGAGAGAGAGAGAGAGAGATGGATATTGGATTTGGATTTTGGATACAGACACTGACGAGGAAGGTAGGAATTTGAAGGAGAAGAGGGGTAGGAGTAGGACTAGGTGAGGGATTGAAATTGGAAGGCTAGAGAGAATTTGGACCTTGGAACCATTGTTTTATTTATAATAAAAAAAATTATATAAATTTTCAATTTTTGTTATCTTTATCATAAAGAGTTGCCATTTGTGTATATGCCAAAGAGAGCGTGGGAATCACGCTAGGATTGACAAAAGTTGTGACATATATTAATAAAAAATTATTGCACAGATGACAGATTGCTTTATGTTGTGAAAGAATGTAATGTTAGTCCACCAAGAAAAGGTGCAAGGAGAGGAGAGGAATGGGGTCCTATGATTTTTAAGCCAGCGGATGAATAGCGTGGACAACACTTGCTCTGAGATCATATGCGCAAATTAAACCGAGTTTTGTGTGTGTGTGGGTGTGTAATTTCATTTTCAAGGAATAGGGTTGGAGAAGTGGATTAGTGGACCCACCAAGGCCCAACCACCACATGCTCGCACATGGTTCAGTTACCCACTTGTCTGATATGGAACCTTTTTCTCTTTTCTAATCTTCGATTACTTCCTTGTCAATTAATGCTTTGTGTTTGTGTTAGGTCTAAAGAATCTTCATTGCATTGCTAACCCCTCTCTTTAGTACCAATGACAATTATACCCATTTTTTATTAGTATAATATCACAACATTAATCACATTAGTCTTTTAAGGCATTTTTAATCAAATTTAGTGTGAGGGGACAAAAGCCGGAATTCAAGTATTCAGAAGAGAGCATCACATACATTTATACTTTAGATTAGGTTAGAGTAAAATTTCTACTTTGTATAAAATAAAATAAAAATCAAATTTAGTGTACGTTTGTAGTGGCTTAAAGAGTCAGCTTTTTTTACTATTCAACTTATTTTTGGTATTATTTATGAATCTCATTGTACTTTTTGGTACTATTCAAGGATCTCACTGTACTATTTCAGCTGCTTTTTAGCTTTATCTATAACACTTTCAGTAAAAAGTTTTCAATTTTAGTTAAATAAGTTATTCCTAAACAGACACTTAGTCTAATAACTTTACTTTTTGTTAGTTTAATTAACTTACTATCGTCCTGCTATGCGCTAGTGGCAATATATCACGGGGCGTGGAGTGATGATTACACATGCAAGCTTCCTTTTTTTCTTCTAAAAAAACTAATCTACAATTCACATACAACTACATCAGTCTCAATATTTTATCATTATTCTATTTAAATATATATTTTCCATCCTCTCTCTCTCTCTCTCTCTCTCTCTCTCAACACCACCACTGTATCCAATGAGAGAAATGTTGCCAAGTCCTTCATCAACAACACAGCTAAGAGAGAAAACTATATCGCAACACCACAAGATCCTAACAAATCACACCACCACCACCAAATCACAATAAAGAGAATCAAGTCCTCCACCAATTGCAACACCATTAGAACACCAGATCAAACCACCATTGTCAATCTATGTGGATTGGTGCATGAGAGAGAGAGAGAGAGAGAGAGAGAGAGAGAGAGAGAGAGCTCTAGGCAGAGAATAAGAGTGAGAGAAAATAAAAATAACAATAAATTTTGGTGTATTGATGAGTAGTACCTATATACAATTATTAAGGTTCTATTCATTTGTTATTAGTGTGCAATAGAGTGTTAAGCCTGATGCAAGGGCATTTTAAGTGGATTTAGCTATATTTTTTACTAAACATTAGTTTGGATAACTTGCTATAAATGTTCTTAGCATCCATATATATATATATATATATATATTCAATATTATGTTAGTGTCCATATTAGTTACTTAAATTTTAGCTGGATTCTTTTATTTCTAACTAAACGATTGTGTTTTAAAAAACAAAAAACAAAACAAAACAAATTTTGTTTTTGGGTATAAGTTAGAAAATAATTCAACACATAGTGTCTGTTCTATGATAATTGTTATTTATCATTAGTTCAAGATATCAATTGGTTTTTGATATAGGTGAAATTTTAACCCTAGATCTCTTGGCAAGATTTGAACTCTAAATCTCTTATTCGATGATAAGAGACTTTATCAATTGAGTTATTTGAAACCCATAGAAATCCCTTCTAACTTAGTTAAACTAAAAATGATTGATTTGGTGGGATGGTACATTTTGGCTCTTAGATCTTACAAAATAAATAAATTATACCCACTATAGAAATATTTATTTAATTTTGGATTTTCTTTTTCAAATTTACCTCCATTGAATTTTTTTTTAGCTTTACAACCCTCTTACTATCACTATTGTCTGTATTATGGTCACCGCGACTTATAACACTATTAAATTGTACCAGTGTACCACTATTGTTATCAATTCATTACCACCCCAATTATAATATCATCAAAACTTTTATAGTTTAGTAGTATTATTGGTCGTTTATAAAGAAAATCAAGATTCAAATTCACTCAGCCTACTTGTTCTAACATCTTCTTCAAAATTATCATCATCCTTTTAATTGATATAATTTTTTCTTGTCTTGTAATATTACTCATTCAAAAGATATATGGAAATTCAAATTGATTGGACTTTCATTTCTCATCAATTCAAACCTATCATTTTCAAAACAAAAAAAAAAATCTTCATCCCCACACAACCAAAATGTTATAAATCTAGGTTCACGTGGCACTTTTTGAATAACTCCTTTCACTGATTTAAAAATAAATAAAAACAAAAAAAAAGTCAGTATTAAATTGTGTTTGTTTACCGTTAAAGTGTAACTTTAACTAAAAACCAAAGGTCAAAATTCATTATCCAATTGTCTCACTGACCGAATTCGAAGGGTTCTTTGATTGACAAAATAATTCACATGAAAACTACAGATAATGGATTAAATATAGCAAACAAGTATGAAGTACCAGTTGGTAGGGCATTAGCGAATGAAAAACTGAAAGGTGTGCCTAAAAAATCACGGGTGTCGTCTGCTTTCGCTGCTTTTTCATCTTTCAGAAAGGCGGCTAATTCTACGAGACAGACAATTCAATCCCCCCCGTGTTCGGTGTTCCACTAGGATCTTTCTTGCTTAATGCTTCTGACCATGACATCTCATTCTAATTATTAAATACTATATCTCACAAAAGAAAAAGGTCGTCTTTCTTTTTCCTTTTTTTTTTGTTGGATCTTGTGCCGACTATTTTCTTTTAGGCTTGAACTTATTGCATATCCAACTGAAATTACGATTAATGAGTAAAAATCATGATTTTTAAGTTATGATTTCAGTTGGTATGTGTAAAATAGTTTGAGTATAATAAACATTACTGTGTATTTTAAGAATGAATGTTTAACCTGTATAATGCACTGAAAAGTAAAATAATATGAAAATAATTTATGATATATTACATATTTGGTCCTTAACTTTTAAGTTATATATCAATTTAAACCCTAAACTTTTGGTAATTGGTATGGTGTCAAAATGGTCATTGCCATCAAGCGATGGGAAAATGCTTAATTCACACGGTTGGAAAATATTCCCTTCTTGTTTACTAAAAGTTTCCCTAGTTAAAGTTATAAAATTAAAAAAAGTGAAGGATAGCTATGTTTGTCTGATTGGATGTTGATATAGTTAAAGGGAAAAAGGAAGAAAATATGTTTTGAAAATCATCTCTTTTTCTTTTTCTTTTTCTTTTTCTTTTTGGTGAGTAAACATAAGGCTAAGTAGTTTTGATACAACTGACGTGAAAATGATTTTTTCATGTCAAATTGTTTGATTTTCCTTTTTTTTTTTTTTAATTTTGTACTTTACCCTCATCGTTGTAGTAATCAATTCATAAAATATGGAAAACGATTAATGTACTAGGGAAAAGCGATTATTTGATTCAAGTAGAATGGAAAAAATATATATAGAGAAGAACCTCAAAAACATTGTAGAATTCTGAAGAAACACATGATAAATAAAGAGGTGATAAAAAAATATGATTTTAAATAGGATTGAATGATAGAGAAGCATATATGTGTGGTCTAGCTTGATTAGTTTGTTGAATATCCATACTAAACTCAAAATTTGGGTATTGCTAATGTGTTGTCATTGTTTAACACATTAGCAATAATACTCATTTGTTGGGCATTTTTCAAGATTTTTTGTGTGAACTTTAATTTATGAGCTTGCTTGATGCAATATACCATCCCGCTACAACTGCGAAAAGAAACCTTGCTACCTTATATCACTTGTTGGGGAGATAAATATCTTAAGGCATTTTCTTAAATAAAGACACACTTTAACCCCAAAGACCTAAACTTAATGGGTATATGCTCAATTATATTATATTCACTATTCATTCTTCTCATCATTATTCAATATGTGATTTCACTCACACGTGTAAGTCCAACACAGGTAATGATGAGATGCTGCATGAAACTATGAAACAATTATTTCAAGTTTGAAATCAAGTTTGCATTGTGATCAAATTACTTCGTGAGAATCTTTACTTTATACTTAAAAATTCATATTTTACGTTAATTTTAGTATTTCGTGTAATGACATTCATGACTTATTCCTAAATGCTGCATAGTACGTTAATTTGAATGAAAGATGCATTGTGTTCGTCATATTTTTATTATTTCATATGAAAAACCTATGATTTCATGTGAAAAACTCATCATTTTATGCACAAAACCTACTAATTTATATAAAAAATTTATTTTATGTAATCTTATTATTTTATGTGCTAAACTATTTTTCAATGATGCAAGGTCATGTTCACTAACTGAAAATTAGAATTCAAATCTAACCTAAATATTTGGCAAAGAAAATCCAATTTAAAACTATCCTATTATAGTTTACCAAAAAAAGAAGAAGAAAAAATATATATTGAAATCATAAAACAAACCCCAAAATTCCGATTCTAATTTTATGGTTTATGCATCATTCTCCAATAAAATTTATGCCAAATCTAATGCAAACAAAATTCAAAAGAACACTTAAAAGTTATAAAAACATTTTGGGGAGACTACTATTGTGTGAGGTTAATATAACATATAAAAACATCACTTAACCCAAAAGTTTAAGTCAAAAGATTTGAGTCAATGATGTTATATTAATTGACCACTTATTCTTCTCATTAATATATATTTAATGTGAAATTTTACTACTTAATCAATCACACTACTCACACATAAATATTACAACAAATCTCCCCCTTCACATGTTTCTTCTATCAAGTCACTTCTAGCAAGCGAACATGGGAGTCTTTTTTGCACAACTATGGGAGTCACCAATACACACCTCGTAAAACTTTTACTCAAACTTGGTTGAACAAACATGGGAGTCTTCCTCATTTTACTTGGTAGGACCCACTAACAAACACTTGTCCCCAAAACACTGGGTTTAACACCACTAGTTGGGGAGATAACATTATGGAGAGACTTCAATTGAGAGGTTAATATAACATACAGAGTAAGTTAATTGTATGCCCGGAAATAATGGTTTTGAGTGTGTTGATTGAACAAAAATGATTGAATATTTGTGTTTGTTGAGTGAAAATTTGGGTAGTGGTTCAATTGTGCTCAGACTAGGAATTCTTGTCCCTTTTCAGATGCCCCTTCCTTTCTAGTAGAGGAGGGCACTTTGAGTACTCGACAAGGGACTTGGGAATTTTTCTTTTCTTTTCTTTTTTTTCTTTTCTTTTCTTTTTCTTTTTTTCCTTTTTTTTTTTTTTTTTTTTTTGAAAAAAGGAATTTAATTCAAAGAATACTAAGATTTCAAATTCCAAAAAAGTTTAGAAAAAAATAGAAATTTAGTAAAACTAGAGGTCATGGTGTTGTTTGACACTCTAACCACCCTTTTCGAAATAGAGAGTGCCTCGTTGATACTTTGTGCCCTAGATAGAATTCTCCATTTTTTTTTTATTAACCCTAACTGAGCTTCTGTTACATATAACTGATCCATACAAAAATTTATTTCCTTGACAAAAACAAAAACAAACCAAATACTTTAGAACTCTTTCCACTTTTTTTATTACTTCCTCTTTTGTTTGTTGCCATTCCCTAACATCGAAGAAAGATTAAATTACACCTTCTAATGGTTTTTGCTAGACCGACATATTTTTTCGAGGAACCTGTAAATACCTCCACTATGAAATAAAATGGAGCACCTTAGAGCATATCTTCATAGACCAAAAACTACGAGATCACTTCATTCATTTTTGGGTAACGGGAGGATCATACCATACATGCCTTTTTTCATATATACTTTTTCCAAAGGTCTAAAGAAAGCCACAATTGATCATTCATTTGCGAAAGGAAGAGGTTGAAAAGAAATAATGGTTTTTTCTTTGATGAAAAGATTTCTAGCTAGGGTTTCCTCTAAACTAGTAGGAAGTGACAAGACTTGTAGGATAAAATCTTCACAACTTATTAATGGACATAACCCTATTGGTATGAATAGTTTATCAGTTTGGTCAAGAAAAATACTAAAAGAAAGTGTGGGAAAGTTTTTCTATTTTTGCGGCTTGAATTTTTTTTTTTTTTAATTATAGATTCCGGATTTTGATATTCTGGTAATAGATTATCATTTTGCAAAAGGATGATGATTATTTTTTTCTTCTACTTCTCTGATTATGGCAGAGGTGGTAGTGTTATTGGAGGTGAAGGACGGAGAGTAATAGTAAAAGGGTTTTTTTTGTGGCCGTATAATAATAACGGTAAAATGTTGTTTCATTGGTCTCGAGATAATATTTTAGTAATAGAATGTGGAAAATGTTAAGCATACTACTAACTTTTATTGAAAATATATTAGCTCATTCAATAAGGTTTAGTTTCCACTTTAACGAACTTTATTACGACAAATTGATATGATAATGAATGTCACTTCAACCATATAATAAAGCCTTCATACACCTTACAAGAGTTACCGACTTTTGTAAGGGGTAAGTTGTGTGATATTATGCCTTTGTCCCCATTCCCTGTGTGTGTTGTAAAAATTTACATTCCTTCTCAAAAAAATAATAAAAACCATACGAATTCATAAGATTTATGTAAAATATTTATAATATTGCTAGCATATATTACTCATATAATAACTATTAATATGGATAAGATACTTATTTGATTATCATGGTAATCGAGGTGGATGATATTATATTTATCCATTAATCAGCCAATAAGTCTTTTCATAATAAAAATTGTAGTACTTGATGATAAAATTTAAAAAAAAAAGTTTAAAAAAAAAAAAAAAGTTGTAGAGCTTAAAAGCAAAACTTAATCTATATTTAAATTTTTTTTTAAATATTTAATAAGAGCTAATTTGACAAATTAAAAGTTAGTGAACATCAAACTTCTTGTTATCACACTAATTAAGGTTAAAATCTTGATTACGCCCTTTTAAGTTTTGGTGAACTATCATTTCCATCGCTAAATTTTAATTTTTATCATTTTAATTCTTAAATTTAACAAATTCTTATCAAGTTGATCCTTCCGTCTATTGTCATTTATAAAACCAACAATATTCATATATGTGATAGATGGTAACGGATGGAATGATGATTTAATTGGACATGATTGTTAAAGTTTAAAAAGGCTAAAATTACAACAACAAAAATAAATAAATAAATAAATAAACTTTAAGAAATATGATTTTCCACATCCACACAAACATAAAGCCGGACATCAAGGAATCTTCTCTCCCTTTAAAAAGTAAATAAATATATGATACAAAATTGAAAATGCAGAAATGATTTAAAGTCAAAGATACCAATAACTGCCATTCACAGGGTTGGTGTCTGCATTTGGATCTTCACCTTTTGCTGCGGGCTTATGCACAGAATAAGGTTTACCATTCACGGGCTAAACCTGATGTCGCGGTGTTATGATAACTTATAAGATAAGATATGCCTATTCCTCAATAAAATAAAAAATAAAATAAAAAGGGTTATGCCTTATTAGGCCATCATGGGCCTATAATCTCAAAAACCAAACTCACCTTGAGCATTCCAACAAACAAAAAATTGAAGTCCACTTAATTCAAAGAGCGTTAAAATGTGAAATCGTGTTTTCAAGACATAGTTACATGATTTCAAAATTATAATTAAAATCATGTTTTGAATACACAATTTTTAATGTTGTGTGTAACAAATATTAACCTAATCCAAAGACAAATTAAAGTTTATACATTAAAGTTTATACTGATTATAAAATTGCTTGAAGCTTCCCACAAATTAAAGAGTCTTAGACATTGAGAAAAAGTGAGGGAAATATGTACAAAAAGAAAGATAAAGAGAGAGTGGTCCTGAATTGGCTATAGGTGCACATGTGACATGAAACTTCTCGAATTTGACCTATTAACTCACGTAAAGGCTTTAGTTTTCCTACCGTGATCGAGATTACCCATTTGGCTTTGTCAAGAAACAAACATCACAACCTTTATCAATAAGAGTTTTGCCTTTCGACTCACGTAAAGGTTGGATTAGACAGATGATTCATTTAGCAGCTATTTTTAAAATTTGAAGATCAAAAAAATCGAACTTACCCCAAATTCAATGACCAAAAATATAATTTACCTTAAAATTATTATAAATGATCTTAGTAAGATGAAAGAATATAGAGTGTAACATTATCATGTTAGTCTATGAAAGAAAATACTAGTATTAATTAAGTTACTAAAAAACTAATATGGTGTAAACTTTTTTTACAAGATATTAGAAGATAATATATTGATACGTGGTCTACCATTTTACTAAAAGACTCACTTGTTTAAAATTGCTGATTTAGAAAAAAAATTTAAACAAAAACTGATTACTGACTAAACAATTTTAAACAAGTGAAAATCTTTTAGTTAAATGGTGGACAAGTGACGTAATCAACCAAAGGACTGTATAATTTCTCGAAAAGTTGGGATGTTGAGAAATAGTAGGAGCCAACAACTATGTGATGTGAGAAATAATAGGTGCCATTATTAATTTAATTGATTTACTATTATTTTATTAACGTTAGAATTTAGTATTTGCTATTGTTGTTATTATCTTTTATTTATTGTAATGTAAGAGTTTGTTTTCAATTGTTAGAGTCCTAATAGGCTGGGTGGTTTGAGTCATTGTAGCTCACGTTGTGGGCAGTTTCTTGTTTTTAGATTGTCAACGTAGTGAGTCCTTATTTTTTGATTGTCAAGTTGTAGCAACTGGTATAAAACCAACCAAGTATGATTGAATAAAGATATCAGATAAGTTTAATCAAATTGGATCCTAATTGGTTTCCAGACGTCAGAATTTCCTCAATCAATCACAGAAGTCAGGATTTCCTCAGTCAAATCTGAACTTTATCCCTTTGTTATCTTTTTTTCTTATTACATATCAAGTGTTTCATTATAAACAGCCAAAATTCTATTTTCCTGCCCTCTAAATATTTATATTTTCCCTCTACAAAAATTGTGTACGTATCATATATATATATATATATATATATATATATATATGTATATGTATATGTATATGTATATATATATTTCAATTGTCGGGAATGATGTGAATCTAGCCTGGATTGATTGAAAGCACGTCAAAATATATCTTTAACGTATTCTGAACAAGTTAAAGATATATTTGTTGGTTATATATATAAACTACAACGCTATTAATTAATTGTGGTTGATTTATGAATTTAAAAGTTCTTGATATGTGTACGGTGAGTAAATTTTCTATCTCAGAGATTGTTTGAATGCAGTATATATATATACTTTGATTATCCATTTCAATATGTACTCGATTTAAATATTCTTTGTCTCTAAGGAAAAGCCATAAGAAAAAAGGAAATATGGTTACACAACATTAATTGTCATCTTGCTTGATGCTGAAATCTAAACACAGTACAAATCTATACACAGTACACAGCACATTGGCAGATACAAGCACATGTTTTATGCGCAAGTGTGCTTATTTCTTAATAAAACCATAAAGAAAAAAACAAAACAAAAGCAACTGAAAACCAACACATTTAGGCAATGGCTTATTCTTTAATGGCTAGCTTTACAAGGAGAAGGATCATGATTGTCTCACACTCTCAATTTCCCCACTCCATATACACCACTCACAAAATGTGGACATTAGGTAGAAAATGAATACCCGATTTTCACACTCTGTGAGTGGTGTGTACAGAGTTTGAAAATTGGGAATGTGAAATAATAATTTTCATAAGTAGATGGTTCATCCAAGAAGTCCAGAATCAAAAGATACCCCAGTGGAGGGCAACCAAAGATGTCCAGCAATAAAACCAGCTACAGTGAAAGTTTGAGCTTCAGTGGAAGTGAGTGAAGCATGGTAACCAGACCACTTGACCCTACTAGAAGTGGAAGAACCAGGACCTGAGTTCTTGTATTCACCATAATAAAGTGATTTTAGTGCAAAGCTTCCAGACCAAGGAGACCATCCTGATGGGTGTATTAAGTCATCCAGAAAAGACTGCATGATTACTGTCCTAGAATATTGCTTCCATGGTCTTCCAAGATATGTAGCAAACTTAGATTTCTCACCGGCAAAGTCTGATGCAGCTTGTATCTTACAATTGTGGATAGAAATGCCAGTGTTTTGATCTGGGCTGGACCGACCTTGTGCTGTAATGATATTGTTCTGTCCAGACAAAGGTTTCCTCACATATATGTTACAGTTTTGGAAAACCACGGCAGAGTTTCCAAATATGAAATCTACTGTGCCATAGATATCGTTTTCTCTATAGAATTGGCGTTTAGAGTGAGCGTAGAGACTGTCTTGGTAGCCCAAAATGGAACATCTGAAGATTACTGACTTATCTGATCCCACACGTAGTGCAACAGCTTGTTGCTTGGCTGGACCCGCACTGTTCACAAATGTAATGTCTCGAGCTATAAATCCATCTCCCATGGCGGCTGAAAGAGACATGCATAGCATATTAATTGGCATGCATGTGGGAGTAAAAACGTCCTTAGCCTTAGGCATGTGTGCATTAAACAATCTTATCTTCCCATATGTCTATTACTTTTGCTTATGTCAATTTTATGATCCAGGGAACATTATGAGCTGGATCATGGTTTCCAGAACCCAACGTGTGGCTACAAGAGCTCCATAGCAGTCCACCTTTAAGCCACTACTTAATTTAAAGAAATGGGGGAAATTTATTTTTTATATATTGGAATCTAGTCCGGTAACTAAGTGGCCTGAGAGCAAACGTTAAGGTAAAATTCAATGCAGTTGATCCATTTTTTTTAGATACAGTCGAACCGTATTCAATAAAAAAAATTTAACAATTAATTTTCTATTTTATTTCTTTCCAATGTGTGTGGGATTAATTTTATTCTCTTTGACGATTACCCTAAAGGTATTCATTAACATGCTTTTTGGAAAAATACTAAAGTTACAACCAATTGCAGAATCAAAAAAATTTTCTAAGGAGGATCAAGCTAAATATAGTTTAAAAAAAAAATCTTGAGTATTAAATGCTTTAGTGGGTTTTAGTTAACTCAACTAATAAAGTCTCTTATCATCAAACAAGAAATTTAGAATTAGATATCCGCCTACACTAAAAACTAGTTGATGTCTTAACATGATAATAGAGATAATATATAAAACAAACTCATATATTTATTAGAAAAAAAAAATTCATAAACTAATTTTAACTCAAATAAATTTGTACCCTACTTTTTTTATATATATAGTACTAAAATTATTTATAATAAAACCAAACAATTAAAATGAATTTGAATTAATTTCAATACTTGATTAATAAGAATACATATTACTATTATCAAAATAATATATATATATATATATATATATATATCTCGGATAAATAATACTAAATGTAAATAATAAAACTTTTTTTTAGTAAGTAGTAAAACATTGGAAGTTCACAAGTCCAAAACACATACTGTGGGGCTCAAATATTTGGCAACCCCGGCCCACTCCATATCGGGCCCAAGGCCCATGCCGAGGAGAGCACCGAATCCGAGGATGAGTGGGAGAGGCCCAAGTCATCAAGGAACTTCGCCAAGGATGCCCATGTCCTCGGCAAGCCGACATTGAAGAAAGGAAACTGTCATCCACCCATTAAATGTACGCAACCAACACTCTGGCCACATTAATGGTGAATTGACCAGCAAATAGTGATGCATTGGTTACTTCAACTAACAGAAAACCTGCAAAGGCAGCTGATAGGACAAGTCCTCAGACACAGGTTCAGATGGCCGACAAGTGGATGGCAGAGATTAACTGAACAAGACTATATAATAGATTGAACCCCCAAAGTTTAGGGGGTTGGTCCTTCAGCTGGGGATTCGAGGGTTTTTGGGTTATTCTAGGGCAACTCTTGTATTCATTAGTTCGAATGGAAGAGCTCCTCGGACTGAGCCGAGGACGAACTTTCCCTTAGAACACTTAGCCAGATTCCAGTTATTAATCTTGTAAACCCACGTCGACTGTTGTATCTTTCGCTAATGCCTAGTCCTTCTATCCACTCTCTACAAATTTATTGTATAGGGGTCGCCTGAGCTCAGGTCAACCCATCCCCAGTAGGGAGGTGCCCGAACCGGGTCCCTACACATACTTTCTCCACACACACACACACACAAAAAAAAAAAAAAAAGGGTCCAAAACACATACAAACGATGTCAAAATTCTCTATTGGCAAAACAAATGGCACTAATCTTAACACCAAATATAATATTATAACATAAATAGCAAGTTGTAGACCACACAACAGAATATATACAAAATCTCATGGACTCAAAAGTAAAAAACGCATAAATTAACTGATATACACTAACACGCTATCTCAAACATAAACACAGAGAGAGATACAAGAGCACTCGGATGACTGATCTGGACAGAACGGCGCCGATCGGCAAGTGGAGGTTGGAAAGCTAAATGGACTCCGGCTATGGGCTAATGAATGGGCATTATTTTGGGTTCAATTTACATGTTTCATTTCTTTTTCTTTTTTTTGGTTTTAAACAATTCTAAAATTTGAGAAGGCCCAAATGGATCTCAAGAGAGGGCATTTGTAAAATGTAACCGAGTAGCTAAAGCGGTTTTTTTTTCTTTTTTTTCTTGTCAAAATCCTATTCCTAGGAGGGGCCTTGTCTAACGTGATTAAAGTCATTTCAACAACTAATAAACCAATGTTTGAATTAACTTTTTGTAATTAGTGATATATTAATTTATAAGAATTATATAATAATAAAACTAAAATCTATAACATCACTGACATATATTTGGAGTTTGGACGAAAATAGTTTATGGGAAAAGGAAAAGCCATAACCAGGAGGATAACATTAATTACGAAGTCCACAAGATAATCTTAAGTTCTTAACTCAGATGTACATCTTGGCCTCTTCACCCAACTTAATTTCAATGCTTGAAGTTTCAAGCTAGGATGTGATCAGTAGTTAATTAGTGGTGTGATCTTAGAGTACAGACTAATTACATTACTTGAATGATGTGATTCTTAAGTTGTTGCATAGAGCAAGCCTTGAGCTATCTTCAAAGCTATCTGCTCCTATGAACGTGGATAAAAAATTAAAAGTTAACGGCGATTAAAAAGAAAATGAAAATGATAAAGAATAGAAGCCTCCCTTAAAATTTCACAAAATAAAGCTCCTTCAAATTATGGACAAGTTCCCAAGGTTTGTATAAATGTATCTTATAAGTTTATATCCTTTGATACCATTATTTTTAAAACAAAAATATTTCGTTTAAAAAAAGGATTTTGACTAGCTTTTATACAATCATGAAGGGAGTGTCATTTTTCATTCATAATTTAGATAAAAATCATTTTTCAAAAATGAATATTCAACTAGAGAAGTCACAAAAATATACATACTATTTCATTTATACAAAACTTAAATATGAAATATTATTTTAAGATAAAGAATTTATCTAGGTGATAAGTAAGCACTGAACAAGACACAAGATTGATAGATAACCAATTCTAAACACATGTCGTGTCAATGTCGCATCCATATTATACAATCAACGCAAGTTAAACCCTTGACAGTGATGGTGATGTAATTAACCAACAAGAGCGAGAGAAATCTTACCAACAGTGGCAGATTGGAAAGTTGTCCAGCCTCCTCCATGGCTCCTATCACCAACAATGACTGTTTTGCCTTTTCCATCCCCAACTAACATGACGTTCTTTTGCTTGGTTGGAATCTTAATGTATTCATGATAAGTACCAGCTTGTACATGAATGACAGTCCTACCCCCACCTTCCATGGAAGCCTCAAGTGCCTCACCTATAGTCTTGTGTGTCCCACTTCCATCCTTAGCAACCACAGCACTAACTTCTATCTCTCCCATAGAAGCATGTAAAAGCTTTCTTTCTGATACCGACACCCAAGATGGAAAATCATCATACAACAATCTTCGATTCCCACCACGTATAATTGAAGTTTTACTAGACATGTAGAGTGTTAGTGTGTTGCTAATGAGTTGGCTCAAATTTTGGATTGTAGAATCCATTACACCTTTCTCTACCTCAATTTTATCATTTTCAAGGCTCTCGAGACAAGTTTCTTGATTGGTACAAGTAACACTAAGCCATGTTTGGATGTCATCCGTGGTGGTTTGTGTTTGCTGGTTGTTGTTGTTGTTGACAACATTGGTGAGTTGGTCTAGAGTGTCATCGAGCAACTCGAGGCAGTCATTCATTCCACTAGTTATGTAGTTGCTACGAGATTTTTCATAATTAAGGGTAAGGTTATAGGCAAGGGCTCGAGCTAAGTAAGCTTGGTCCATGCTAAACTTGACCGAATGGTCAAAGAGCTCTTCTAGGGTCTCAGGAAGAGCACTCAGTAGTGTTGATGATAGCATGGATTCACAAGCTGCTTTGTGGGGTGTGCGCTTGCAAGCTGAAAAAATGTCTGCGTTTGAGAATTTGGAGAAATGGGATGGTGAAGGTGTTGGAAGAGAACTTGCTAAACCCAAAAACAATAGAATTTTCATGCTTAAGAGCAAAGATAGTAAGGCTGTGCATATATTATTACCTATGGGTTGTGCATGGGAGGAGAATATTGGCATTGTGTACGTGATTATGGTCGTGTATGTGTTTGTGTTAGAGAGAGAGGGACGGAGTGGTGAGCATGAAGCATAAACTTGCTTCTATATATAATAGTGTTTTTTTTTATCATATGGCATTTTCATATATATGACGCAAATATTGATATATCTTTTTGTTTGGATTATCATTTTTGTCTTCATTTTCTTGTTTTAGATAAATACCTAAAGCTTCAAAAGTACAGACAATAATGATTATAGCTTATAAAACCGTGAAATCAAAGCAACCTTACTGTAGAGTTCCAACCTCATATGGCAGAGGATATTTGAGCGGATCATTCTTTCATAATTGGTAGCTTCCATAGGTTAATACATTTAAGAACACCGCTTAACCTAGAAGTTGAAGTTAATAAATTTGTGTTCAATTATGTAATATAACTAATTAATTACTCTTGTTATTATTATTTAACGTGGAACTTCATGACTTAATTAATTACACCACTTATATATATAAATATTTCAACATCCTTTGCTCTCATTTAATTAGGAGTTGTATTGTGAGATATGACACGCACTGACTATGAATTCTAAGTGCGTGTATAATTGGCATAACAACTCAATTAATCTGTATTGATCTCTACTATCAATTAACCAAAAGCCCGGTTACTTGTTAGTTTTCAATAGCTAATTTTTTTTCTCTAAAAACTCAATTTTTTTTTTCTCTAAAAACTCAAATTTTTTTTTCTCCTCTTGCCTTTAATATTGTATAAAGAAATGAGATAAAGACGTTAGTATCATCGACTCTATCCCACTTATCCACGCTCACTGCCCCGTCATTCTCAATCCTCATCACACTCTCTCTTCTTTATTATGACTATTCCATTATTTTATTCCTTTCAATCCCTTTCTCCTTTCTATGAGTTTCCACTCTTGTCTCTCTCTCCCTCTACTCTAGTATTGCTTACCAAGTAAAGAAAAGAAAAAATTAAACTATCTGTAGGGACTCAATTTGTAACGGACCCTCAACAATAACATTTGTAGAGAAGTGGGTTCAAGAATTTGGCATCACCGAAGTAAATAATGGCCGGTGTAAAGTTTATCGTGAGTAATTGGTAGCATGGGATCTATTCGATCCTCAAAGTCGGAATGTGGCTAAGTGTTTATAAAGCTTCCTTGTCCTCGGCCCAAGCCGAGGATCTCTTTTTCTTTTAATTGTCTTCCCCCTCTCTGTTGGGAAATCTCTTAATTATATATTGTTTCCTTCTGTTAATCTTAGTCGTCCATCTGGCAATAATCTGAACCTCTAGACATAGGGGATTGTCCCATCACCTGTATTTGCAGGTTTTATGTTATTTCCCAGCCGCCTTTGCAGGCTTTACAATAGTTGAAGTGATTGATGCTTTAGGGTTTTCAGGTCACCTCACCATTAAAGTGGTCAGAATGTTGGTGAGATATACTCAACGGAGGTGTGATATTTTCCCTTTAGCGAAGTCGGTGTGCCTGAGGACAGGTCATCCTCGGCGCGGGCCTTGGACGTCCTGGGTTCTTTCCCATTTGTCCTCGGCCTCAGCGCTATCCTCGGCGCGGGCCTTGGGCCGCATGTAGTGGGCCGGCGTGGTTAGTGCAATTAGGGCCCCACAATAGCCCCTCAAAATTCTGCTGCACGTCCCCTTGGGTGGGGAGGAGGATTTTGATTTCCTCGGCACGTTTTCTCGGCCTGTTGGGTTCTATCTTATCGTCAGTGTTTATTGCTATTTCGGCCGTTTTTGCAGCTTTCTTTTTGCGCAAAGTGTTGCCCGAGGATGGTTAGGCTTGGGTCGTTAGTGCTATAGCACTCAATTTCTCATGGTTTTTGTCCCCGATGGGACTCGTTTATTTGGCGCTTGAAAGGGAGTTGGCTCCGCCTTAGTTTTGAGCTCATGATCCGTACAAGAGCCCTGGTTCCGTTCGGCGTTTGTATTGTCTCATAGTGACTGGTTCCCATGTAGGTTTGGGTCCGAGGACCATACAAGACCTCGGTTTTCCTTAACGTTTAGTTTTCATGATGAGACGTTCTTCCTGCTGAAGTATCGAGTTTCTCTATCTCATTTAATCATCTGAAGTATTTGGTTTCCCCAGAGACTTGGGTCCGAGGACCATGCAATGCCTTGGTTCTGTCCAGTACCTAGTTTTCTCATTTTAATCATCTGAAGTATCTGGTTTCCCCAGAGGCTTGGGTCCGAGGACCATGCAATGCCTTGGTTTTGTCCAGTACCTAGTTTTCTCATTTTAATCATCTGAAGTATCTGGTTTCCCCAGAGGCTTGGGTCCGAAGACCATGCAATGCCTTGGTTCTGTCCAGTACCTAGTTTTCTTATTTTAATCAGTTTTATCTACTTATCCGTAGCCGTTTAATTTTACATTACTACAATTTACAATAAGCATTAAATAACCACATTTTTCAAGCAGGACAATAATAATAATAATAAATGTAGGCTGGAGTTGGTGGAGGATAAGACCTTGTCGTGTCTTGCCTCTTCGTTTGGTGGGATTCTTCAGATAACGAGGCGTCTCCTGGGTCGTCCGAGTGACGCGTTCTGACGCTTCGGTGTCTTCTCGTTTAATGAGGCGTCCCATCATTAATGCCGGCCATGGATCTACGAGGATCCAACGGTTGGCAAGCCCCTTGGAAGTTGGGGCGGCATTATTGCCTCCGAAAATTTCTCCTTGGGATTTATGGTAGATTGGCACTCATCAATATCCCACTTTCTATATAAGACGTTTCCAGGGCAACCTTCTCCTTCACACTTGACAAACGTCCATATCAAATTTCTCCCAAAAATACCTCCCCAAAAAGGCTCTGCCAAACATAGCCGTCTGAGCCCCTACGAACAAGTTGGCCCTTAGAAAGGGCGATCTTGGGGATGCAAAGCCCCTATCAGGAGCCAAGGATGGCACTCCAATCCTGGCCGCTACGCTGGGATGGGTGTATGGGAGATCCGAAGATTCTCCTTCTTTTCAACCTAACCAGAGGAGGAGCCCTCCTCGCCGTCTGGAGGAAGATCTAGGAAGAACGTAACCACCTTCCCTTGGGTATGGGTCATTGACCCCCCAAGCCGGCTGCAGTGGGGGTGGGAGGGAAATCAGGCGGAACCCGGAAGCGGAGCCGTCCTGTGCCGCGACCTCTTCCACCTCCTATGTAGCCTTCCTTTCTTCTAATCCTTCTTCTCTCTTCTTTTTTTTGCTCTTCAACGAGCCCTCTTCTTTTCTTTCCTCCTCTCGTCCTTCACTTCTTTTCCAATATTTGTTCTTCATCTCTTCCTCTACTCTTTTTTTTTGTTCTTCTGCCATCGTTGCTCTCCACCATTTGTTCCTCTGCCGGCTTTGTCAAGCGTCTGCCTTTGTAGTTAGTTTTAGAACAAGCCCCACGGGCTTCACTTGTAAGAGATGTAATGAATTTTTCTTTATGTATGAATAAAAGAAGTAGACTTGTTTTTACTCTTTCTATTTTTCGCATATTTTTGTTCTTGTGATTGTTGACTTCTGAACGATTGTTGCTGTAGTAGATTGTATCGTTTTTGGTAAATTATTTCTGAAAAAGTTGCCCTTGATTTCTTTACACCGAACACCATACTTGCCAGCGCACAAATTCGGCCCCACGGTGGGCGCCAATTGTAGGGACTCAATTTGTAACGGACCCTCAACAATAACATTTGTAGAGAAGTGGGTTCAAGAATTTGGCATCACCGAAGTAAATAATGGCCGGTGTAAAGTTTATCGTGAGTAATTGGTAGCATGGAATCTATTCGATCCTCAAAGTTGGAATGTGGCTAAGTGTTTATAAAGCTTCCTCGTCCTCGGCCCAAGCCGAGGATCTCTTTTTCTTTTAATTGTCTTCCCCCTCTCTGTTGGGAAATCTCTTAATTATATATTGTTTCCTTCTGTTAATCTTAGCCGTCCATCTGGCAATAATCTGAGCCTCTAGACATAGGGGATTGTCCCATCACCTATATTTGCAGGTTTTATGTTATTTCCCAGCCGCCTTTGCAGGCTTTACAATAGTTGAAGTGATTGATGCTTTAGGGTTTTCAGGTCACCTCACCATTAAAGTGGTCAGAATGTTGGTGAGATATACTCAACGGAGGTGTGATATTTTTCCTTTAGCGAAGTCGGTGTGCCTGAGGACAGGTCATCCTCGGCGCGGGCCTTGGACGTCCTGGGTTCTTTCCCATTTGTCCTCGGCCTCAGCGCTATCCTCGGCGCGGGCCTTGGGCCGCATGTAGTGGGCCGGCGTGGTTAGTGCAATTAGGGCCCCACACTATCCTTAAATTAATCTCTTCAAGGTATAATAAAATAATTGATATTTGATAGAAATTATCATGTATGTTTATTAGACATGGCAAAACGGGTCAGAATTTTCTGACCCGACCCGTTTGATCCGCAACCCGTTTGACCTGTTTAAAAATGACCCGTTTTGACCAGTGACCTGTTTTGACCCGCGACCCGATTGACTCGACCCGAACCCGACCCGACTTGCCCGTTTTGCCACGTCTACCAACGTTAAGTAGATTGAGATTGAGGTGTAATTTTTATAAAATATTTACTTATTCTTCTTCACTTAATATGTTATGTACTCCATTATAGTTTGTCATTCTTTACTTGCTACCTTCATTTTATCTTTCCACTTTAAACAAATCGAAGATTATACTAAGATTAGCTTCTAGAAACCTGGAACAAGAGTTGCACCAAATTTAGGTATCAAGTGTTTAGTGGTAATTAGTAAGTGGTAACAGTATCACCAATGAGAATTTAATTACAGTTAAAGAACTCAGAAACAATTGACAGATTGCATCTATTTCCAAAAAAAAAAAAAAAACTTGTTTGAAAAATACGGGTCAACTTGACCCGTCCCGCGACCCAACTTGACCCGCGACCCGTTTGACTCGCAACCCGTTTGACTCGCAACCCGTTTGACCGATTTAAAAATGACCCGTTTTGACCCGCGACCTGATTGACCCAACCCGACCCGTCCGTTTTGCCATGTCTAATGTTTATCAGGTGCTACTGTTGCTTACTCACAGCAGAAGTGATATTATAATTAATTAATTAATTAATCAGGTCCAGATAGGGTCTTCCACTTATTGCACATCCTCAAATTTTTTTTTTTTGGGACAATTGATAAAGATTGATTAGAGAAGCTAACCGAAATTTTGGCTCAAGTGGAAATTATCCACTGGACCTAACTCTGTGAAGTTTCAAGGGTGAGGCTTCAAATAGTCCACACGCAGTGTTATATATGATTTTATATGATTCTTTATAATATCTTTATTTAACTTTGATTGCTTTTTCTGCCGTTTATTCTCAAAAAACAAAAACAACAAAAAACAAAACAAACAAACAAACAAACATTGATTGCTTTTATATATTAATAAGAATGGAGACAGACTGGGGACCATAAAAGGAAAATACCACTGATCATTAAATGCCTTTAAGCTCATCTTGGTGGTCGTTAGATCAGCATCATCTTTCTATTTATTCGTTTTCCATTCCTTTTTCCCCCGCAATTGGAAAGTATCTTTTATGCCAAGAATCTTGTATATCTTCTATTGTTTCCAATAAAAACGTTTATAATTTAAATCTCTCATCTCATATAAATTATAGCTATCAAATTATCTAAAGAATAAAGTATCTTTTATAAGATTTAATAATCTATTGAGTGGATATCATGCGAAAGGCTGAGAAGACAAACTCTAACATAAAATTAAATTACATGATATTCACTTGGTGTAACAACTACATACAAGAGATATGTTTTCTTTGAATTTTTTTTTTTTAATTCGATAATTAAGGAATGAAGAATTTAAACTCTAGATATCTCTAATATTTTTTAATGGACTATAAATATCTTTGTTGAAAATACTAAGAAGTGTCGGTTAAGATACAAGACTCTTAGTTTTGATTAAGTTTTTTTTTTTAAGATTTTGATTTAGTTTATTTGAATCGTTGACATGTGGTCAGATGGATAACAATACCATTTAACCTATTCCACAAAAACAATTTATTTTTAATTTCTTTCTATCAAATTCAAGGAGCCCATATTAATGAGCTGTTGGAGTCTTCATATCCCAACCCAAAAAAAAAAAAAAAAAAGACAACATTAATCTCTCTCCAAATAAAAGTCATTAGCAATAAAGAATAGGATACCTTTTTTTTTTTTTGAGAAAGAAGAATAGGATTGGTCATTCTTGACACAGAATAAAGTTTGAAATGAATAGGGTTATCAATTTTTTGGCACTTGTTCTATTGGAACACATTCTTGGGGGCTTTCCAAGTTTGTGGCTAGAAATGCTTACCTTACCACTCGGCTATGGAGTGTTTTTATTAAAGTTCAATTGTATATGTTTAACAGCACTTGTTCTATTGGAACTCATCCTTGGGGGCTTTCATTGTGGCTAGAAAAGCTTACCTTACCACTCTGCTATGGAGTCTTTTTATTAATGTTCAATTGTATTTGTTTAATTGAAACTTTTATTTATATATATGTACTTATTTTTTGCCTTCCTACTGGATAATGTCTGATTGCTTCTAATAAGAACATATAGATGAAGCAAGGACCACAAAGAAATAAACAATTCAAGAAATTCCTAAAAGAACAAACTTAAACTAAAACCTACGGTAGTTACATTAAATGTCGAATTCCAATAACTAAAATGAGTTAAAAGTTGGAACCAATTAAGGGTCCGTATGGGAACAACTTATTTAGATAAAACTGAAAATTTTTTGCTAAAAGTACTGTAAATAAAGCTAAAAGTTAGCTAAAATAGTATAGTGAGACCCATGAATAGTTTTATTTGCTTTTAGCCTTTTAGAAATTGTAGAATCTTGCCAACTGCCCTAACTCTAGGTACAATCATTCTTCCAAGTTCTAACTATGAAAAAAGAATGATAATATATATACAACATTTTTATTTTTAAAAAATGGTCAAGTTTAATTCCATATTGGAGCCATAAAAACCTTGTCAAATATGTGACGAATTCACGCAAATTCTATGCTTGTTCTAAAAAAGAAAATAGAAATTAAACAAAACTTAATTAACCCAATTTTTTAATCCGCTATATTAATTGTTCAGAGAAGGGCCACATCATCCAAAGCCAAAGGCAATATGCCACTATGCCGCGCCATGTACGTATACTTTACCCTCAATCTCAAAGTGCCGTGTTCCAACTTCCAATAGCAACAGCCATGTGTCTCACTTTGAAAATAAACAAACATACATGTGGCTGGATAACACTGTTTGAATTAGATTCTTCTCTGGGAGAATTTATACATTCGAATCTCCCTTTACTTAATACAATATAAAAATTAAAATAAAAGAGTGTTTGTTTTGACGTGAGTTAGATCAGAATGATGCAATAATTTAGAAAATCTATTTTTCATTCATATTTGGTAAAGAATTTGAATTACATTGTAATATCCTAAAAAATAAAAGGATGTAACCGGTATGGAGGATCTTCAATCCAAAAGGGAAAATCTTCAATTTTCACTCCAAAAGCCACTAGTTAGTGATCTATGTTGTATAAACTGGAACTCCAATCTCCTCTTTTTTCTTGATTTGTAAAGTTGTAATTTACAACTAATTTGTGTTGACTTTAATTCCGTACCATTGTAATTTTGTTCAATCTTATGTACCATGTATTTTATGTAGGATTTCATTGTAAGGGTTGTGTGTGAGAGAGAGCGTGCAGACTCAAGACTCATTGAAGATCAAAGGAGTTTTCGCGGATAGTTCGCGAGAAGCCTTCCCGTGAAGTGAAGCCATGTGCTCAGCACATGACTAGAATGCGAAGAGTCATGACAGATGGTGACATCTAGTTTTCGCGAGTGTTTCGCGGGTAAGGTCTTCCCGTGAGATACCCGCGAAACATTCTATTTTGCCAATTTGTCATATCTGATATACCAGGACTCTACCCATACTATATATACCCACATTATCCACATATTAAAATGAGTGTTTTTCAGAGAGAAAAGCCATTACCCTTGAGAGTGAGAGATTGTCATACCCATAACCCTCTACACAATCCATTATAGTTTTCCTCAACTCCTACCTCTCCATATCCAAATCCTTGAAAGGTTGATAGCCCAAACACTTACCAAACCCATCCTAAGTGGAAAGTAAGGTTTTGGTGTTGTTAAGAAGTATTGGAAGAAGCCATTTGTTTGGTGTATGCAATCGGCTGAATTGCGTGATTCGGAGAGCTAAAGAAGACAAGACTTTGTCAAGTCAGTTGGTAGCAGGAGCTTGGAGGGCTCGGCGGAGAGGTTTTTCGTCGAGTTCTTCAGTTTCCTTTTCGATAATACATCGGCATGTTATCTTGTGTTTGCATTCTTCTTCCCTACTCTTTTAACTTTCATTTTACTGCTGTGATTTGATGAATATGGCTTAGAGTTGTTATATTGTTTGTTCACTCGCATTTACTCTATTCTGCATTTAGTTTAAGTTAGAATAAAATCAACCGAGCCGTAATTTTAATTTGGGAGTCTAAACAGCTCTTGTGTTTTCATACAAATTCAAGCTTTCATGATCTATGTTAGAGATATTATAAATGGCTCAACAAGCATAGACCTATTGTGAATTCATATACTCGTAGAAGCAGCTATCTAACTATAGGATTAGTTTAGGTTTAACCTAGAGTACTCTATCTAGTATATAAACCATATATTGAATTCATTGAAATACAACACTTCAATAGTATAGATGTAGCCTTAAGAGCTTTCCATTAGTTACATATGTCGTCAGTTTGAGCATTAAATCCCTGATTCTTCTGCTTTTTTCTTTCCTCTCTAAATCACTCGAGAACTTTCACATTTCACATGTTTGCGTAAGGGAGAGTTTTTCACCGAGCCGACAAGGTTGATTTGGAGGAATTACAAACTGCACCACACCGTCTATGATGGACTAACGGCCATAAGTCAACTGATTTGTGTAGGTCAGTTCAGGTTTTTTCTAAAAGACAAAATTCCATTTACAAGGACCACTATACACAGTTACACACAGTATTTTTTGAAATTCTAAAATCATGAAAGATTGCAAGGCAAATGTAACACATAGAAATGACGGTGATTCTAATTTAATTAGCACTGATTGGTTTCTTATTTGTTATAACTTAAAAGGGGGATAATGGATTCTACTTATACCTATAATTTGTGTCTCAATAGAGAATGATTTTACAACCTTGATAAGTTGAATGATAGTTCAATTAACATGAGTATTGAATAAACTTGATCGTGAGATTGTGGGAATAGACAAAATCAAGTTGAAATTGGATGATAGAACAGTTCATCCTTTGACAGTGCCGGCTCAAGGCATAGGCAAGTTGGGCCTAGGCCTAAGGCCCCACCAAAAAAACAAGTTTTTCCTTAGAAAAAAAAGCCCCACTTTCCATAGTTAAAGGCCCAAATTTTTATAAAATTATATATATTTTTTCTAAAAGTTTACATTTTTTTTTTATTAGTGATGTTAAAGATACTACAAATTTTACTATTGGCTTACAAATTACCATGTTATTAATCACAAAAAAGTGATATAAACATTCATTAGTTAAATTGATGAAGTTCATCAACGAGAGACAATATCATATTATATTTTGAACATTTTATAGTGTTTTTAATTAGCGCATTTTTCTTTTTCATTTCTATTAAGACTCTCAAAGTACGAGACCAATAGAACCTTAACTCAATTAAAACCTTAAAATATTTCAAAAAAATGTTGCAAATGTGTTAAATCGTCAATTATAAATTAATCTCTCCTAATAGTTTGAGACTTTGATTTTTGTAAAATAATATCCTACAAAACCATACACCAAATAATATCTATCTCTCTCTCTTAAAATCAAAATATAAAATTAAAAATTAGATTACAATTTTATTTAACTATGCATCGTCTTATATCCAAAATAAAGTATCTTTTTTAATCGCAATATATTTTTATTTCTTTTTATTAATATTTATAGGTTCAACTATGATATTCAATTCTCTATATGAAATTAACATTAATCTAGTTGGTATTATTTATGTAGTTAATATATTAAATTAACCTTAATTTGATTAGTATTAAATAATTTTGTTTAATTAATATTTACATATTAAAGGCTCTGCATAAATTTTTCGCCTTAGGCCCCAAATTATATTGTGCCGCCCCTGTCTTTTGATTGAAGTTCAATATGTACCAGACTTAATAAAGAATCTTACCTCAGTAGATTCTTTACAATTTAAAAGTAATATTGGGGGTATTGCAAGTGGTGAGGGTCACAAGTCAAAGTAACTTGTATTTCAAAGGTAGTACAATTATTTATAGATGAAGCAAGCACATGTCACAAGTAAAATTGGGAAGGTTGTTTTAGAGATTGCCAGGCTTTCGCATATGCCATTGGAGCATGCTAGTGAGAATGTTTTGTAAAGACTCGTGAAGCAAGACTTATTAAAGGACACCAAAACCTAGTGTCATGCCCTGAATCCAACTTTATGTGCCAAGCACATGACAATGGCCGCATTCAAATCCTTTGATTGGTTCTTATCTATTAACCAACCTCGAAATTCAAATCCTTTCAGCCTTGCCTTATCAACAATGTCTCTTTGCACCATAAGTCATCTTTGGCAATTTTAAATAAAGGACATAAGATTCTCTTGTTCTTGTACGGAAATTTCACCTAACTAACAAACTGTGTCTGTTTTCTTTTGTTAATATTTTGTTTACACCGAATGCAAACTATTTTTATTTTTATATATCTAGTATATTTAGTTCTGATTTCTGAATATTAGTATATTTTGCATTCTTAATTTTTAAAAATATTTTGGTTTATACTTTGGCCCATAAAATTAAAATTTTGGTTTCGTTCCTTTAGGTGCAAATGTGCAATAACTATTTTATACATTTGATATATACATCATCCCTATTACTGTGAGAAAAAATAATGCATATATCAATTACATGAGATACCTACTCATTCAAAATTTCAAATCAATTTCAAGTAGTTCTTTCTCTTGTTCGAATTTGAAAATTCTAGGATTTTAGTATTGTAATTGTCTCATCAGGCTTGTGGGACGTCAAAGCTTTATCCACTCAAACAAGTGTCCAGTGTCAACACCCGAACATGAAGAGCATAGTTAGAGCATCTCCAGCAGATTTTCTAAATTTTTGTACTGTTTGGAGAATGAACAGTGACTTTTACCTTTTAGCCACCCACTTTTTCAAATATACTTTCCAACAGATTCTTTATCTATTCTTTATTTTATTTAAATATTATTTCTTTATTTATTTTTTTGTTCTTTCTTTATTTTTTTAATATTTTTTTATTCTTCATTTGCAAATCACCCTTTGTAGCAGAAAGAGAACAAGAGGAGAGAATAATTCTTTTTTTCTTTTTTTTCTTTCAGTTGTTTGATTTTGTAGGTTGACGTCAATGATCTCACGGTGCTGGAAATTGAGAAGACAACAAGAAGAGTCCAAGAAAAAATATAAAGGCAGAGCCTCCTTTCACTTGTTCTGTGAGAAGCAACAGAGAGAGAGTACGAGAGAAAAAAGAAATCCAAAGAAAGAGAAAGAGTTGATATATATAATATTTTAATTTTAAAAAAATCCAATTGTTAATGTACAGTGGCCCACTAAACATGATGAGCTACTGTTCATGAGAAAAAAAAAATTGTGATTTAAAGAATCCACTGGAGACTATTTTTTTGGTTGCATTCTTTACTATAGAGATTATTTTGTTTTTACCTATTGGAGATGCTCTAGATCCTGCATTATAAAATCACAGGCCATACATGCCAAGGTTTAAGATCCAAATTCAAACTAATCCAACCCAGGTTCGAGTATTAGCCAATTTACACCCAGTACAAGCAGCAGGACAACGAAGGACATATCAAGACAAGAATAGGAAAGAGATAGGAAACTTCGTAAAGATTATATCATTGTTAGTATTATCCATAAATATTTAGTCCTAACAATAATGTGGTTTATGATTGATCTGCAAAGCTGAATAAATTAAAGTCTGGCCTTACAATGTTCAATCTTATTATTAGGTGGAATGTTGCACTCAGAAGAAGAACCTTCCTCATCCAATTTAGGTGTTAAAGTGTCATATTCCGAGACTTAAATCTTTATTAATTTGCTATCAGAAAAGGATCTTTTTTAATCAGTTTATCTAATAATCGCTAACTGATTGCAAAGTGTGTGGTACCTTTTTATTTGCTTGTCCGAGTGCCTCGCACTCTCAAAGTAAAAGATGAACTTTTTTAAGGCAAGGTCCCTTGTTTCTTTAAAATATTCCCATCATTTTCATTAAAGTTGTAATGAACTTCAACTACTTTGCGTTATACGCTTTTAGCATGCATTTAGTTTTAATCAGAAAATTAGGTATGGAGAAAGCAAGAGAATGATATAAGTAGATAACAACATATTACAGCTAAGAGCTTTGACGTTCAACTAGTTGACACTTTATGGTATTTTTAACGGAGACATCTAAAATTTAAATCTTTTCTCTCTTTTGTTGATTGAAAAGTAAACAACAACGGATCCATTACCAACCACCTAATTTAGGCCAAATTCCTTGAAATTGTGGTAGTGAATTGGCAAATCATACAAAAGAATTTCAAAATTTTCAATTTACTCTTTGTATTAAAAATATAACAAATAAATAAAAAGAAGAAGAAGAAATGCCACATAAGCAAGAAAGCCAACAGACCTTGAATAGCCTATACAAATAGAAGACTTTTTAAGAAAATTGTGAAAAAAAAAAAAACATATTGAAGGTTAGAATTGAAATTATCTTGCACAAGTTAATTATACAGACTTTTTTTTTTTTTTTTTTTGAATAGAACAGTAAAAACTATTTTATACAACACTCCTCTCATATGTATATTGAGTCCACATACATGAGCCCCATATACACATGAGAATGATGTTACAATGTTGTATATTTCAGTTACACAAGTATTACTTCTAAGGGGAGCGAAGGGAAGGTAGAGGCACTAGCAGTGTTTTCTATATCAGACAGAGCAATGATTACCACACACATCACAAGCTAAAAACCTGTTTATTTCAATTAAAATTGTGAAAACATGATTTAGCCATTTCACAATTATAATTGATATCATATTTTCAAATCAAAATTTCAAAGGTTGTGTACAACTGTGTAACTATTTGTGTACAACAATAATTAGGATATCAGATATATATAATCTCACTCTCAAGTGCATGTGAGGTCTACGTGTATATTGATCAACAAAATATAATAGGAATGTTGCATTAAAAATAAAAATAAAAATAAAAAAATATATATATATATATATATACACACTTTCCAGAAAATAGGAAACAAAAAACAAAAATCACAAAAACAAAAACGCAATACCTCCAAGATATGTTCCGTAATACCTACCAGTTTAATAGAAAAGAAACAATATGTGAGCAATCTATTCAATATTCAATTGTTTGTAATTGCTACCCACCCATGTAAGAAAAGGTTGGCCCATTAAACCCATGGACCAAGAGGGCCTTCAAGATTTGTTGATAATCTATTCAAACTCAATTGTTTGTAATTTCTACCCACCCATCTAGGATGTGGTTAGCCCATTAAACCCATGGGCCAGGACCCTTTAACACATGGCTACCCTGGAAAGTCACACATAAATTCAACTACTTTAATGCCCCACTTGGTGACAAGCCTACGTCTTTAGGAGGGAACTTCACATATACATACACTTAGATTATGTTAGAATGAAAATTCTATCTTATATCAAAAAAAAAAAAAAAAAAATGAGGCCACTAAAAAACGGCATCCTCATTTTGTAAAGGTCAAAATTCATAAAAGCTCGAAATGATGCTTGTTAATTAGCCTTCAATAATTGTTAAGGGCTTAAGGCAAGCAAGTGGCGGACAACTTAGTAAGATATGGGGACAGCCTTTTTTTGTTTCTCCAAGTGATGGAGGTATAGGCAGTGGTAGATATAAAGTAAAAGCCTTGACTTGACCCTGTCGATTCAAGGACTAAAATGAGCATGAGAAATCGACAAATTCAGTTTAAAGTTGGCTAGTCTTTTCTGCTTAGCTGTTAGCTATCAAGTAACATGCAGCTTAGTTGTTAGCTATCAAGTAACATGCAAACCTTTTCGCATAACGAAGTGCTTATTAGAGGGTTGTTTGTTGAATTGAACCTCCTTGTAGTCATCAATAATCACTCAAGAAATCAACAAACACTTCGGTGAGAGACATTTTGAGTAGGATGCGTCCAAATAATATTTTACCAGTAATTAGTAGACTTAGCCAAATCACCAATAACTTGGAATTACCTTGGCTTCTTTATCTTATTCTTCCATTAAAGAAATATTGCTTTTACCTGACTTTTCTATTCAACACATTTTTTATCTATCGCTAAACTTCAAGCTCATTTTGTCTCTAGATAAGTTTAGAGAGAACTTTTTTCCTAACTTATTGAGGTGGCAAGATGTGATTGCCTCGAAAAATTGTAATTGATGGAAAATAAATGTTTATATGACTTCGATAATAATCAGAATATTACTTGTTTAATGACATCTATAAATATCAAAGGGGCATTGATCAATTGAAAACCCAAAGAAATTGCATATACCAGTAAAGTTCTATGAGAAGCGTATAAAAACTTTTTTTCCAGAGGAACGAACTCAATTATAAAACAAACAAATACAGAAAAATACAAGTACAAACACAAGGCATCTGTTAAGTAACAAACAGAGCAGCTACACGAGCAATACTTACACAAAATGATAGGCTACAAAACAATTCAGTTACAGCTTCCTACTTTTGTCTGAACCCAAAATCTTCACAAGCTAAGTTATACCATCCTTATCAAAGTCCTATAATCACCCCGTCTTTGCCAAAAAGCTTTAGTCTCTTTTGCAAAAGATATACTGAGTTAGCCTTAAGTTCCTTACTTTCCCATGTGAGTCAATATCCTGCTGATCAAAGCCTCTTTCTTTCCAGCAACAGGAAGGCTGTGTGCTGTCAAGTAGTATTTCAACTCCACCACCGTCAAATCCTTCAACTGCAGAACGAAGAATTTATTAATATCCAAAAACACCGAGTAAATCCTAAAATCAATCATCTACTGGCATTTAAATTCATTAGATTTTAAAGGTTTAATATTTTGGGTTTTTTTCTCTTTTGTTGTGGATAGTCAAATTCTTAAACCTGCCCCAAAACCTAGATGTCTAGATCCTTCATATTAGCTTTTCACATTTTCCACAATTAGGTACCACTTAACCAAATTTAGCTGAAACTAAAAGTCAACCCAACCCTCCACCCCCCCAAAAAAAAAAAAAAAAACCTTTTGGTATTTCTTATAATCCAGACTAACCATTGAAATATTAGAATAAATAATAATTCATAGGCGTGCTAACATGTTTGAATTTTTTACTAAGCCCATATTTAGGTGGATTATTAAGAATGATGCTTAGGAAATTTTCTGTCAATTAGCCTTAACAAAAAAGAATCTAGAAAGCTTGACTTTTAACAAAATGAACTCTCAAAGGTGCCTAAACTCTTATATTAATCAACAGAATTTCTAAAATGAAAGCAGTTGTAATTTTGTGCAAATTCTTGTCAGGCGCAACCTATTCTAATCTCAATTCTAACAACTTCGCATGCAAAAACATGATTAAAACAATGTGGATTTTTCTTTTCTAGATCAGAACAAACCACTAGGAAAAAAGTAAAGATAATAAATAGACTTCCAATTTCACCTTCCCATTGTCCGCAAGGTCATCCCAATCATAGTTCGCAGACTCCTTAACCGCATTATCAGCAATAGCTTTTCGTTTTTTGGAGGCCTCACTTGCTTTTCCATTTCCCACAAGTTCCTTTTCCTCATCATAGTTGTCACCGTAGACAGAAAGCTTGAATTCTTCTACTGCACTAACTACCCCTGGTCTGCAGTCATGAATGCAAATATGGAAGCAAGAGTCAAGGATTTTTCTTTGGTTTCATTTTTTTTTTTTTTATTTTGGCAGTGAAGCAAGATTATCATACAGAAAAACATGTTACATTAAAGTCATCCTTACTTAGCCATGCCTTCCTCATCAGGGAGGGTTTCATCTATTGTTTCTGGGATGTCAGGCTCCTCCAAAGCCAAAGCCTGCAATACTGCATAGTGCCTCTGCAAGGCTGCAAAAAAAAATACTTTGTAACATGAGGGAATCCCAAAAGAATTCTCAAGCTAGAGACAGGCATCAAATCCAGCTTCATGTTTCACTCTCTCAGAAGAAATGGACATCTTCGATGACAATTGATAAGGGCACCAAATCCTAACAAAGGGTCTTGAAGAAAGTGATTGTATCCACACAGTAAAAAATAAAAGAAGTTGGGGGACGCATACATAATTAGAGACACATTAAAGAAATAGCATTTCATGCACTATCAGAATTATCGGTAGTGTTATATCTTATTTTTGTTAATTTCACTTAACAGATGCAGTGACACTTCTTATGGATTTGAACACTTGGAAAAATAAAATTAAATAAATAAATAAATAACTTGAAGTTCAATATGATCACAATCAAAACATTGAAGTCGGACTCAGTGAGACAAACTTTAACTAAACCTTTTCTATTTGAACAAAGTTAACTTGCAAAATTACCAGCATAATTTTTTTTTATTGCTAAATTACACATGCCACATTGAACCTTGTGGGTTTTGAACCCAAACTACCCGCCACCCATTCTAAGTAAGTGCCATTTGAGCTATAGGTCATTGGCAAAACTAACCGCCACCCAGTCTAAAGAAGATTGGTGGCAGGCATGAGTCTGATGGTCTGTACTATATGGATTTTAATAAGTCTTCTCATTCAAAGGCTCTTCAGTCATTCGTCTCTCCATTTCAGCAGCATTGTTGCCTAGGTCATCCCTCTCTTAAGACCTTGAAGCTGTTAGTTCCAGCATGTCATCAAACTGAATCTTACAGTGTGAGGCATTTCAATTGAGTAAGCACCATAGAGTGCCCTATGTGTCTAGACATGAGACTCATGTTAGTAGCCCTTTTCACCTAGGTCATTCAGACATTTGGGTTCCAATAGAAGTCCCCTTTGGGATTTAGGTATTTTGTTGACTTCTCGAGTCACTTACCTTTACCTTATGAAGGAAATGTCAGAGTTGTATTCTATTTTCAAATCACTTTATATGGAAATAATGACTCAATTTGATGCTTCAATTCGTGTTTTCAGTTTTGATAATGCTCGTGAATACTTTCATACTGTTCTATCTCAATTTCTTGATGACCATGGCATTATTTTTCAGTCCTCTTGTCCTTTTACCCCACAGAACAATAGTGTGGCAAAACGTATATTGCGACATTTGTTAGAAGTGGCTCAGGCACTCTTACTTCATATGAATGTTCATGAATCATATTGCATTGATGTTGTGCTAACCACTTGTTATCTTATCAATCACATGCCCTCTAGTGTCCTCTGTGGTCAAATCCCTTTTACTGCTTTGTCCCTTGATAAACCCTTATTCCAATTATCACCTAAGATTTTTGGGTGTGTTTACTTTGATCATAGCTTTAGGCCCTGGCAGTGCCAAACTCAATCCTCACTCTCTTAAGTGTATTTTTCTTGGGTATTCACGTACACAAAAATGGTACTAGTGTTATTCTCCTATATTTTGTCATCATTTTGTGAGTGCTGATGCCACCTTCCTTGAAACTAATCTTGGTTGGCCATTGCTTCATTTTGTTAGTGCTAATGTCACCTTCCTTGAAGCTAACTCATATCACTGGCTGCTAATCTTGGTTGCCCTTTGTTTCAGTTGGATGTCAAAAACGCCTTCTTACATGGTGATTTGCAAGAGGAATTGTACATGGAGAAAACATCAAGGTTTGTTGCTCAGGGATCTTCTAAGATGTGTAGATTAAGTAAAGCTATCTACGGCCTTAAATAGTCTCCTAGAGCTTGGTCTGGCAGATTTAGTGAAACATTAGTCCGGTTTGGGCTTTACCGCTTTTAATCTAATCATTCCGTCCTCACTTCCACTTCTAAGAGGAAGATCTTATTAATAGTTTATATTGATGAAACCCCAAGGGGTTGTTAGTTTGGTGGTTCATAAGGCTTCATAATATCCATGAGGTCCTACGTGTGAAACCTCTATTTGGCATCTTGGGGAGACATCCAAGGGATTTCTCCACATAACAGGTGTGTGTGGGAGGGAGAATTGCACACACCCAAGGAATAATCAAGTACTCAGAGATTCAGACACCCTTGTTTCTCTTTTTAAAAAAAAAAAAAAATTAATATTGATGATATAATTATCACAGGTGATGATAAAAAGGGAATTGCAGAAATGATAGAGTTCCTCCAAATTTCATTATAAACAAATGATCTAGGAAATTTATAGTATTTACTGGGGATTGAGGTAGCACAATCTAAAAAAGGTATTAATTTGTCTCTGAGGAAATGTGTATTGGATTTTTCGAAAGAAGCTAGATTGTTAGGCCTTAAACCTGTAGAGACTCATATTGACCACAATGTTAAACTGCATGCAGATCACAGGGAGAAGTTACAGAATCCTAAGAAATATCGACATCTAGTTGGCAAGTTGAATTATCTCACAATTACTCATTCAGATATATCTTTTGCAGTGAGTGTGGTAAGCCAGTGTTTGTCTGCTCCTTGTCATCCACATTAGGTGGCTCTTTGGACTGTGAAGTATCTAAAAGCACACACCAATTGTGGACTTCTTTACTGATTCAGATTGGGCATGATCCCCCTCAGATAGAAGATCAACTACTAGATATTGCACCTTAGTGGAAAACTTGATTACTTGCAAAAGTAACAAGCAGTGTTATGTTCCGCAGCAGTGCGGAGGTTCAACATAGAGCCATGGCTCATGCATCTTATGTGCTTATGTGGATTAAACATCTAATTACAGAATTAAAGCTTAATGTGTAGCTACCTTTGACATTGTATTGTAACAAACAAGCAGTGATTCATATTGCTTTGAATCCTGTGTGTCACAAGCTTGTGAGAAAAGAATTATCCAAAGCCCCACATTGAAAAAATAAAAGATGCTATGCTTCTTAGTTCTACCTCTATATAAATCACTATCCATCTAGAATACATTTAGGCTAGGTTTTGTATAGGCCTAAAAATCTTTAGTCCAATGTTGTGATTGTTACTTGGCCCATTCACTCCCTCAGTAAAAGAAGTAATGCATGTAAGCTTGCTTTTCTTTCTTTTTGGTAAGTAAGAAACAGGTCAAAACCGGTTTTGGCAGTTGAACCTCTAGTCCTTTGATTTTGATCAATTTTTATAGGATACTCTGTGGTGTGGACAGGATCAATATAGATCCTTGTTCATATTTGAACCAATCAGACTCGCGGGTCTAACACAGTTATTAGAACAATGACAATTTCCTTTCAAGTGATATTCAATTTAAATTAAGACCTGAAAGGTAGCTACATGACAACCAGCTATTAGGAAATAAAATAATAAACCTTCAATATTATTTTCTTTTTTAAAGTTACAGAAATGCAATACAATTATGCAACATACCAGGGTTAGAAAATTGGCATACTGAAAAATCTTTCAAATCGATACGTTTCATTAAAGCAGTAGCCTTCTCAATTTGATCATCAGTTGCTTTTGGTGCAGCACCATTTGAATCTGAATAAAGCTGCAAGATGTCACTGTATTTATTACTGATATGTTACTAGAAGTCAACTAACCAGCTCAATTATTTCTCTTACCTCTTCAACATGTCTGATGTCTTCAGAGTATGGAAGATATATCATGTGCATTCCTGGCGGCTCAACCTGACCACCATGGCTGATAATCTCTTTCTGAGAATTTTTCAGGAAATTGGTAAGGCTAACCATAAAAGTAAAACTAACACAATGTCAAATTTAATAAAATAAACAAAATTAATATTACAATCCACTAGAAATTTGAAATCAGCTCACTTTATTTTGTAATTTGAACTAGTACTTAGAGGAAAAAGATGACTGAGAACCAGAAACTAGTTTCCTCCATTATGAAAAGCAAACCCTTATTTTTTTTTTCAGATAAGCAATGAATAATTGTATTGATCATTTACAAAGAGTACAAATCATGATATAGTTTGCTGGCTCAATACTCAACCATCCCCCATAAAACATCTCGAACATATAAAGAATCCAAAACGTCTACAATATTAGATGGTGTAACTCATCGCTTAACAACTGATTCAAGGGAGAACACATTGAGTATTTTTTTTTTTTTTTTTTTGATAAGTAAGAATGTTATATATACAAAAGGCTACTCTATGCATGAAGAACATAGAGCAAACCCAGAACATACAAGGAGGAGAAAACATAGAAAAAACAAAAAAGAAAACTAATCAACAGATTAATTACAAAGAGAAAGAGAGCTAAGGAAAGAAGGGAGAGAATCACTAGTCGTGAGTCCCCATGCCCGAGACCAATCAAAAAGAGTCCCACTAAAAGAAGCAAGCATCTAATCACCAGAACTATCCAAATCCTTAAAAGTCTGCCGATTCCGTTCCTTCCAAATACACCAAAAGATGCACAACGGAACTAAATTCCAAATCTGAGACGAGTCCTTCCCCAACCAATTCCGCCAATTCAATGGAATAAAAATCTCACAACCGATAACTCCTGACCCTCAAAAGTTCTTTTGTTTCTCCTTCCAAAAGGTCCACATGAGACATAATTGTACTAAATTCCAAACTCTCATATCTGAAAGAACTTGGTCTCTTTCTCCAATATTGAAGCTACCTCTGCACTGATTTAGGCATCATCCATCTAACATCAAATAGCACAAAGACAATACCTAAAGTCCATAGCAATTGGACAATGAAATAACAAACTATCCATATTATCACTGCTTTAGTTACACATACAATAATAATCCACAATAACCATTCCTTGCTTAATTTGATTATCCATCATAAGAATTTTCCCAAAGACACAATCCATACAAAGAATGTTAACTTTATTGGTACCTTTTCTTTCCATATAGCCTTGTAAGAAATGAATTATTGATCTCTCTAAAGACCTTTGATGCAGGAAAAAACCAAAATAGATACAACAAAAAAATTGAAGAACCAAAAAATAAAACTAACCTAGGAATCAGCACCTAGGCTTACTTAAAATAGGCACCAAGCAAGAAAGCAGAACCTAGGAATTAGAAACCTAGTGTTGGCTGGAATTAGCACCAGACCATTGAGAAAGTTTAAATGGAATTTTATTAATCATGCCAACTGTCTAACTGTCTGTTGGAGGTGACGAGTGAGGCAGCGTCCCACCATAAATTTTATTAATCAGCACTAGCATAGAAATATGATTTCAATATGTTGTATCCTTTTCCAGATGTGGAGTTCCCTTCATTCAATGGACCATTTCCTGCCTGGAGTGAAGGCCATCTGTCTGGTCTATAGGGGATTTCGTTTATATGGCTACATTGAATTAGCCAAAACTGGAGTGTATAGCCTTTATTTGATGGGTTGGGGTACTACGCTTCTTGACACGTCATGCTGGATTTGAAGGAATAGAAATTCAAGTTGAATTCAACTATTCTAGAGAAGAAGAATATCACATATGAAATAACAAATATACAAAGATAGTAAATATGCCAGAAAGTCAACCATAAGCAGGTGCAGGAGCAGTGAACACTTAGTGGGAGTTCCAACATAGGCATGTGCTAATTTTTTTTAAATTGGGCTACAAGACCATGGCTTGAGTTGCTCAGCTGCATGGCTTGGCTCTAACCAGCTAGTAATAAGGTTGACTGGAGGCCAAATCCGCGTGCTCAACAAGGAAATATCTCTTGTTTTTAATTTTAAATCTATTCTTGGTATAAGCTCACGACCTAACTGCAAGTACAAGACATTTGATACTCTTAATGACATCGTCAACGACCACTCAAAGAGGCTTTTAACCCGACTGCTATGAGTGAGAGTGTCAAGGCAAGTAAGCAACTATATGGCCCAGGCAGTGGTGACGGACTAATGGATGAGGTGGCCTACCAATGCTGGTGAGTGACAGCTTCTATTGTATTTTGGAAAAAATGTGTAAGGTTAATTCTTCTAACTTTAACAACGATTTTATTATACACAAATAATAATATGCAAATTACGAATATACATACACAAGGGTTAAAAATTACAAATTCAAATTCTATCTAGGCTCTATATTCCAACACTCCCCCTTAAGCTGAGGTATAGATATTGCACATGCCCAGCCTGCTTAAAATGGTATAAAAGCTATACTCAAGACTACCTTTAATTTATATTTGCTAGTTGCTTTTCCGTTTTCACAAATTTAGTATAGATAATGGCATCATCCAGCTCCTCCTTGAAGAAATGACTGTAAATCTCAACATGTTTAGTCCTATCATGTTGTATAGTAGTGCGAACAATATTAATAAGTACCTTGTTGTCACAATATAGCATAGGTTCTTGTGTATTAAACCCCAACTCTTTCAACACCATCTTCACTCAAAGTTCACAAATATACCAAGAGCAATTGCACGAAATTCAACCTAGTGCTGCACTAGTCCTGCTATATCGGCTTGCATCTTGCTCTTCCGAGTGTCCAAACTTCCTCCAACAAAGGTACAATACCCGAGCGAGATCTTCTATCAGAAATAGAGTCTACCCAAACCGCATCTGTATAGGATTCTGCTAATAAGTGAGGATGATTGGAGAAAAGTAATCCTCAACTAAGACTTGACTTCAAATATCAAAGGATACGGTAACATCCATATGGAAACTCAAGGTGCATGAATAAACTGGCTAACCACACTAACAAAATAAGCAAATCTGGACAAGTGTGAGAACAGATAAATCAATCTCCCGACTAGGTGTTGGTATCTCCCTTTATTGGCCAATACACCATTTGGATCTTCATCCAATCTATGATTTTGCTCTATCAGGGTATTTCTAACCTTGCAACCAAGCATTCTTGTTTCTCATAAAAGATCAAGTACATATTTCCACTAGGGTATGAATATACCTTGTTTAGATTTTGCCAATTTCCTATAAAATATTTCAAATCTCCAAGGTCCTCGATTTCAAATTCCCTAGCTAAATATCCTTTTAAATTATTTTACTTCCTCAAGATCATTCCCTGTTACCACCATATCATCAACATAATCAATAAGAGCAATAACCTTACCTAGAGGTGAGTGCTTGATTAAGAAAAGGTGTGATTACTCTGTGTTTGCATGTCTCCATAGGCTCACATGATGCAACTAAACCGTTAAGCCATGCGAGATTATTTCAATCCGTACAATGATCTCTTCGGCTGTATACCTTCTTGTAAGTTGAAATACTCCTAGAACTTGGAGGAACATCCATATAAACCTCCTAAATCACCATGGAGGAAGGATTCTTTTACGTAAAGTTGATAAAGTGTCCAGTTCAAATTGTCTGCTTATGACATAAGGATATGTTTGGAATTCGTCTCAGCCACAAGAGCAAATGTCTCTTGATAGTCAATCCCATAGGGCTGAGTGTACCTTTGCAACCAGTTTAATCTTTTACCTCTTTATAGACCCAGCAGCCTTTTGCGTAATTGTATATACCCATTTGCAACCCATTGTCTTTATCTCTTTAGGAAACTGGACCAATTCCCAAGTAATGTTTTTATGCATTACCATCATTTCCTCAATCATAGCATCTTTCCACCTAGGTTCAGTAAGAGCATCATGTGCAATATTAAGGAATATGAACTGAAGATAGTTGGGACACAAAGGAACAATAATGAGGTGAAAGACTTTGATACAAAGAGCAAATGGTGGCAAGGTAACTCAATGGTTTAAAGCCATCCATGCAAGGTATCCTCGTGTTACACTGGCTTTCAACTGTTTACAAGCCTTATAACCAAGCCTTATTGGTGGAGAAGCAACAAAATCGAAGTTTTTCCAGGCATGGAAAGCATGTTCAAAACTACTTCAAGGCTGATTCTTTGACTTCAACTGATGGTATAGGTGGCAATCTTGATGAGAAACAAGCAAGAACCACTAAGTTTCTTGTGCCTTCATCCAACCAGCCCAATCCCAACAATGCGGTTGCTAAAAAACAGCCCTAATGGGTAAGCTTCAAGTGATGTAAGTGTGGTGAACCTGGTCACCTATCTTTGGGTAGTACAAAAAACAATGGGAAACTGCAATAAATCATCTTGTTGGAGGAGATAGAGGAGACGAAGAAAGAAATTGAGTCACCTATTTATAATCAACACCAAAAGTGAAGAAATTGGAGAATATTTTGAAGTTGAAGAGGGCATAGCTAGCTTGGTGTGTGTTTGGGTACAGCTTATAAGCTAGCTTATTGCTTTTTAGCTTTTATGTAGAGCTTTTTAAAACCTTACTTTTTCTTACTTTCTCACTTTTTCTAAGTATAAGTATACTTTAGCACACTTTTAGCAAAAAACTAAATAAGTTGTTCCCAACCAGACACTTAGCATTTTTTTTTATAGGTAATGAAGAAGACTTAGCACTTATGATGAAGAAGACTCCCCTTGTACCAAATCTTGAAACCAAGTAAGATTGGTTGAGAACCAACATTTTCTATACTACTTGTAGCATTTAAGGAAGAATGTGCTATTTAATTTTAGAGGGGGAATCCTCTAACGCAAGGAATTTCAACATGGCAATTCCACATGCATGGTGACATGGTCAAGTATTCCACGTGGGGAATTACTTCTTGTACTTTCTTTTAAACATGATTATTTTAGACATGTTAACAGTTTTAGATATGTCGTTAATTGTTGTAGTAGTTACTGCCAACTATTTGTTTGTTAGTTAGATAAGGATGAGGTCCACATGAGGTCAGCATAACCAAATCCTTGGTGTATAAATAGTGAAGGTTCACCATTGTAATCTCACTTTATGATTGTATGAGAATTTCCTTTGTGATCAGAAATGACATCTGAGATCTCTCTCACTTTCTCATTCTGTCACCACTCTCTCTCTCTCTCTCTCTCTCTCTCTCTCAACTCAATTTTCTCTCTTTCTTTGAAGCATCAAATTTTTCTTTTGCATCACTCTTAGTCATAAAGTTGAAATCGGCATTTTTAAGATCATTGTTTGAGTTAACCCACACCATTGGCATAAAAGACATGCATTCAGCTGTAAATTTTATAGATTTTCTCTCTAAGAAGTTTCTCTTCCATTCAATAAAATCTCATCACTTATCAAAAGTTGGTTGTTTGGTTGCAACTGTGCTTAGTCACAAGGGCTAATGCTTTTCTAATGGATGATAATGACTGCTGTCAGTTGCCTGATGATGTTTTATTTGGCTTGCAATATCAAAGTTTAGAACCATTAAAAATGAGGATAATGTACCAAGTCGATTATTACTGAGCTATAGAAAAGAATGCTTATATCAAGAAGATAATGCGTAACAAAAGAATATTTCAACTCAAATAATTCTGACCTAAGTTTTGAAGTGAAAGAGAAAAACCAGGAAGGAAGAATGCAATTGAGACGGTTTTGCAGCTGTGACCATTGTTAATAAATGATGCTGATAACTAAATATTCCAATGCCATATTGATTTTGAGGATTTCAAAGACACTGATGTAGTGTAGAAAATTAAATATAATTGAGCAATAACAGGTCATATTGAGCAATAACGGTTACCAGTTAACAATGAAAGTAACTGCAAAGTATGATGTACAGGTCAAATGTTACTGATTTTAGAAAAATATACATCAATATAAAACTCCTCTGAAAGTATTTACAACTTACTTGAGCAATAAGGGCAACCAGCTGAGGATGAGAAGAACTGCCATAAAATGCAACTGCAAATCTGGAAACAATAAAAACATCAAAAATTGTAGTGCACAATAACTTGTGATGGATTCTAACTTCAAAACCATCCAACACCAATCTTTAAGTAGTTAATCAACAAGTTGTAATACAACTCAAGTCAAATAAACAGCTAGGCAATCAAGAATGCATCAAGTTTGCACAGTTGCATGCAGCATGCTAATAAAATGTTATTAAAAGAAAAAATAAGGAAAATGCATCATCCAGTTGTAAAATGTCAACCACGCTGAGAACAAAATTTCATGACTAACATATATAAAAGATGTCAACAACAATATATCAAGAACCACAACAAATCTATATAATAGATAGTGGTCAAAGTTAGAAAAATTATACCGCCGCAGTATAAAACATTGTATGTTATAAGTACTAACCGCTCGAGCCGTAACATGGATCTGTGCAGGGCAATGAAAATGCAAGTACTACCAAACACTTCCTGTAACAAAAAAACCAACAACAGAGCCATCCATCATAAACTACAACAAAAAATTGTCCAAGAACCAGAGTAAGAAAAGCTCACAGCACTGTTGGTTGCAGAAGGTTCACATGGAAATTATGCAAATTTCAAAATACATAAACATCATTCATATAACGGCATACATATACATTGTGTTAGTGTTGCTATTATATCACTAATCACAGCACAAAGTATCACATCTATGCTAAGTAAAGAAACGATATAATTATAAATGTTTTCCGACCAGCAAGGACAAGAAGAAGAAGGGAACGGGGAACATCATTATCAAGAAAATAAATAAGTACATATCCAGTAGTTATATGTTAATTTGGTTGCCCAAGATTCAAGACTTGCAATTAACCCCCAATAACTTATGAATTGCTGTCAATTTGGCTCTTTTGATAGGATGCATGTTGACCATTAACTTCCCCGAATGACCATGTCGTATTGGTAATTTTTCCCTCTTTTAATATACTAGCCTTTTAATATAGTTTGCCAAAATTTCCACCCCATTTTTCCCTTCAAACCATCTCCTGTCCATTCTCTCTCTCTCTCTCTCTCTCTCTCTCTCTCTTCCTTTGTGCCCATGCCCCACAACCACCACTATTAGCCTATACTGTAATCATCACATCTGAGCTCAGAAGATCCCCTTCAGTTTCAGTCACCACTGTTTTGTCTCTGATTGTTGTCACTACCATCACCAACCATTCACTAGATTTCTTCTATGTCGAAGACAAGATATGTCAACTTTTCCCCTTTTCTTTGATTTTCTCCTATTTTCCTTCCATCTCTAGGTTTGAAACACAGGCCAGCGACGACGTTGGATTTGTTTTGGCTGCTGGTGGTGGTATATTTTAGGTGTAGGGAAAATGTAGACAGCATTTCACAATGGTTGGGGTTCCGATTCATGGGTTTCTAGAAAATGAATTTTGTGGGGTTTTGGGTTTGTCTTGGGGTGGTGACTTGAGGGATGGTAGTGATGGCATTTGTCATGTGGAGAGAGAGAGAGAGAGAGAGAGATCTTTTGAGATTAAAAAGGGCTATACACAACCCACATTTTTTAAGAGAGATTTCAGATTAAGAGTAGGGATGATGGGTTGTCAAAGAGGGAGGCATTAGTGCTGACTAGGTAACAGGCAGGGTAGAGAGAGAAAGAGAGAGAGTAATTTTGGATTATTCTGTATTTATTTTCTTTTTTAATCTTTTTCTAATTTTTTGAAGAAAAAAAATTAGCATAATTTTGGGGCACCTAACATTCAACAGTTAACAAATCCTAATGGAAAGACCACACAGATAGAAATTTGAGATTCAAAAGACCAATTACCAGTTTTGAAAAGGAACCAAACTGACAGCAACGCTAAAGTTAGGAGTATGTATCTGAACAAAAAATTTATTTTCATAATAGACTATTTTATAAATGTGTGTTCTATCTGTTGAACCATGACCCGAGCACCTCACAAGCCACATCATCAAATAAGCAACTAATAGAATTGCGATATGCATCTGACAACAAATAATCAACCAATAAACTAAAAAGAAACAAGCAGCACAAGCAAGATAAAAAACATATAATTCAGTACCATAACAGGATCAGAACAAAAGCAACCTCATCACTGGGAAAAATAAATGTCGATGGCCTCAAGTTATGATAATCTTTCAAGCAACTTAATGGCTTGAATCCTAGAAGACGAAGATGTCCAGTAGAAATTCTTTTTATCTCTGATAGCTCCTCCACTGAAATTTTAATATTCTCACTAGAGAGAGTGGAAAAGTTAGACCAAAATTTGAAGAACAAAACTAACATGACAGCATTTACAAGAGAAAAAGAGAGAACATGTAATGTATCTATTTGCATAAAAAAATAAAGTGATGCCATGAGAGCTACCAACAGAACCAGCGGGATTACAGATGCTACTAGAAGCGTTAAAAGTTAAAACACATTGCATAACTAATTAGCCTTTTACTCAATATCATTATATCAGATTTAAATGGAGTTATCCTAATCTGGGAAGCAAAAAGAAATATATATTATAATTTAGTTTCATATAATTTTGGGAGTCAATTGTGTTTTTATTGGTCACCTGTATTATATCTCAAGTCTATGTAGTTACTTAGGTATATTAGTAATTTTTTATAATTCCTAGAGTCAAGAGCCTTTTTTATGGAAGAGGTTTAGCTCCAAACAAGTTTGGAGCCTTCGGCTCTGACCACCAATCAAAAGATGACATGTTTCTCATTATGTGCAATGCACATGACTCACTTAGTTGGTTGGGTTAAATGAGCCATGTGCATTGCACATGACAACCACTAATGTCACTTCCTATTGGTAGTTGGAGCTCAAGGCTCCAAACATGTTTGGAGCCAAACTTTGTCCCTTAATCATAAGTTACATGCATACCCAGCGGGTCTTGAACCCACAAACTAACCCTCCACCTAGAAATTTTAAGGAGAAAAGGTGTCAGTTGAGCTAGAGCCAAGGGTATTTTTGTAATTCAATAAATGGGATTTCCCAAGTCATTTAAAATTAGGTTTCCTCAATTAGAATTAGAATTATGGTTTTCGTAGTCAGATAGGATTAGGGTTTACTCCTAGTAGTCTATATATGCACAATATTATAATTCTTTACAATTCGATTGATGATAAAATTTCACGTGGAAGTATTCAAATGGTCTGGTGATGACTCCAACCAACCCTAGATGCAAACTCCTAGATGCAAATGAGTCACTATATTAGCAAATTAGTGAGTATGTTAATCTCAAATTAGAGTGTTGATTGCAGAATATTTTGTAGTTTAGGTGCTTATTGCAAAGAATCCCATAGTTTAGACTGAGAATAAGTAGACCATATTTAAATGCTATGATAGGTTTAGGATAACTTTAGGGGCTATTGATTTCTTTGGAGTATAGAAATTTTAAGGCGTTTGAGTATGGTTCCCAAGCAAACCCTGATGGAGAAGGGTCTTCTCTCTCTGTCTTGGTCTTCTATTCTCTCCAGCTGAGTCAAATCTCCTCCATTACAGTCAATAATTCAAAATCCCCTATGTAACATGTATATTGCCACAGCAAATTCATAGGCAGTTTTTCTCATCAATCCAAGGGCTTTTAAGCAATCTAGTTTGAGTTATAATCAAGCCCTGTTATGACCCTAACTCAATGAGCCTTTTAATCAAGCCCTGTTATGACCCTAACTCAATGAGCCCTTTAATTTTTTTTTTTTTTTTTTTTTTGGGATAAGTAACAAAGTTATATTAATGACAGAAAAAGGATCCCAAGTACACGGGGTATACTATAAGAACAATATAGTCAATCACGCAAATTACAATGCTCAATCAAATCTAACATAGAGAAATTAGAAATTGCAACGCTACTACGTATATTTCAAATTAGAAACCTAACACAATCTGATTTATTACTTTTACTCTGCAAACTGACAATGCTACTATTTATCCAGGAAATCACACCCCTATGCTGATTATATCTATCTATTATTTCTCAAACTAGAACTATTTTCTAGTGTTGCTTTGAATAGAGCCTGACAACAAAAATTAAAGTTCAAACTGAATTCTGATCTAAATCAGAACTATTTTACCATAAATGTACACCTAAGGGTCCGTTCGGTTTGAGGAATGGAAAAGTGGGAAGATGGAAAATTGTGGGAGGATGGAAAATATTTAGTTTTCCCTCTTGTGTGTTCGGTTGAAGGGGTGGAAAAGTGGGAGGGTAGAAAACTCTTTTGTTTGGTTGGAGAGAAAAAGGGAAAGATGGAAAATGTAATTTATATAAATTGACTATTATACTCTTGTTACATATTATGTAAAAAATAGATTTATTTGTACCAATTAAATAATATAAAATTTACAACATCATATATATAAATTTATATTTATATTTTTATTATTATAATGTAAAAATTAATGTCATAAGAAAAAAAAAACCAAAAAAAGAAGAAGAAGAGAACATCATGTTGAAAAAAAAAAAAAAAAAAATCATGTCACGTTGAGAAAAAAAGAGCACGTCAACTTGAAATAAAAAAAGGAAAAAAAAAGAGCACGTCAGGTTGGAAAAAAAAAAGGAAAAAAAAAAAAACACATAGAACATCACGGTGAAAAAAAAAAAAAAAAAAGAAGAGAGAGAGAGAGAAGAGAACCTGGGAAGGGCATTTGTGGAAAAGTGCTACACTAGCACTTTTCTCCCCCAAGTTTTCCTCCCAATTTGGGAGGAAAAAAAATGTGGGCCCGGAGAGAAAACTTTTTCTCCAGTTTTCCATCCTTCCTATTTTCCCTCCTCAAACGAACAGTGGAAAACAACTATTTTCCTCTCTTTATTTTCCATCCTCCCTATTTTCACTCCAAACGAACGGGGCCTAAAAGCATCAGAATCACTATAATAAGATTATTGAAGCACGCATTCTCAAAAAGAACAAAAGGATTATTAAAGCATACCTTTCATTTCTTCATAATGGCATAATTAACTAATCATTGCCAAGGAGCAATGCAGCAGAGATGAATTGATAAATAACATCACAAACTACAGATCTATAACACTGCACTTCTATTATGCTATTATAATGAAAAAAGCAAAATCCACTTACTTTTTGTAAGGTTGGTAGCGTTTAAGAGGTTCTTGCACCAATGCACCAGTATCCGAACAGATGAAAGATCTTTCAGCCTATGCAAGATCAACACATAGAACTAATTAAAATATGGGTTACAGCAATACTACAAACACGAAAAACATTAAATGACAGGCAAAAAGTATGAAACGCCATATCAAAATCATTTTAATAAGCAGAACCCACCCACCCTTTAAAAAAAATTAAAATAAATAAATAAACAGTATACTTTCTGGGCATTTGAGAATTTCCAACATTCTAGAGATGTTTTCATAGAATCACTCACCAACACCCATTTGTGTAGTCTAATCACAAAATCCACATCAGTTGATCTTAATCATCAACTTTCTAGAATCACTCAATTCAAGACTCTTTTCTACAATTAAAAAAGATTAAATGAGAAAAAATACTCGTTGGTCTTAATCATCAACTTTCTAGAATCACTCAATTCAAGACTCTTTTTCCTATAACTAAAAAAAGATTAAATGAGAAAAAATACTCAAGTTCTAATTGGGTATACATGAGAATCTCTTAAGGAATTAAAATCTAAAATCTATGATCTACCAAATCAACTAAAGGAAAAGAAGCTCCACCAATGACAGTTGAACTGAATGCATAGATCACATGAGATCCAAATTCCAGTTTAACCTCAAAAATAGACTTCTCAACACCCTCACAAATACCATTTTCCCCCTCTATCCAGATCAGCCACATAGGGAAAATAAGGACCGCAACCCAAAAGAAGCAATATTATGACCAAACAAACTTTTCCAAATAAGATAGACATCAATCACCTTCTTTGGTATCACCCATTAAAGAGGCACGCAGATGTACCTTTTTGTGTGCATGTGTGTGATGTGCAAGCAATGGTCATTTATTTGGGCCTCATCAAAACTACAATGTCGCTAAATTTATGTGTGTGTATATGCCATCAAAAGAAAATTTAATAGGGTGGTATCACCTTCAAGGGACGATTGGTAACAGAATCAAGCCAGGTAATTGCTCCTGCAAAACCAAGGGTAGCACAGTTATTAACTGTGTATACAAGGTGATATGCAGAAACTCACTTTTTGTTTAATAACTAAAATTTATCACAAAATGGTGACACATACCTGGAATAGTGGGACGTATCAAAGCATATGTATTCAGTTCAATTGATAATCCATTAGCAATTGAAAATGCAATTTTTCTAACTATGCGCTTTGTGAACATACGCTTTCTCAGCTGATCCTTCATATCTTCCAATCTGAAATTGGAATATAGATATTTTATGGGAATATACTTTTTTTTGATAGTTAGAATAATGGGGGAGGGGGATCCAAACCCTGGTTCTCCTAATAAAGGAGAGGAGGGAGTGCCACTGAGCTACAAGACTCTTGGCATAAAGTGGGAAATTACTTAAGACTAGGAAAAGGAACTTGACAATATAAATTCCAGCATCAATATTGAATTCTCTAAAATCTTCAACCCAATATAAAAAAAACCTGACCTGGAGATTATATCATTGTAGCATGTTGTGTAAATTTCATGTGAAGAAATAAATTTGAATGACAAAAAATCACATTTCTATTACTGTTTCAAATATAACCGTGATTAATACTTATCAGAAGTTGATGATTATTTATGCATCACAAGGTGCAGAAAACAGTAGAAGCATTGATATGTTTCAGCCTTTCAGGCATACCTTTGATTTTTTTTTTTTTAATCTTTTACATTGAAATTATGTTGCAAAGTGTTGCGTAAGGACTAAGGAGTTCAGTATGATGGTTCTTCAACAGGTACATTGCACCATTGTCAAAAACATTACAATCTTTCGCATTCAAAGTACATTGCACTATTTTCAAAAATATTGATGTTCATTATTATTTCTTTATCAACATATATGCTCAATGTTCATCTAAACTTTTCTATAGCTTTCTTTGAGTCAAACCATTTCCTGCTTAAAACCTTGATGTTCCTACAGCTCTTGAGATAACATCAACTTCCCATAACAATAACTCTTTTCAAATTTAAAGAAGCCAAACAAACTTCAGAAATCAAAACTTTAAGAAATTTAAGCAATGTCAGATTCATAATGAACCAATCAGTTCCCCCACTTCAAATATGATATGTGGTAGTCCTGAAAACAGCACATAAGGAAGAGTGGTGATAGTTACACATTGTGCGTACGAGACAGATGAAATCGTGTTTTGAAAACACAATTTCGGTTGAAATTGTGAAACATGTTGTCAAAACACGATTTCAGAAGCTTTGTACAGTAGTGTGTAACTAGTGGTATGGAACAATAATTAGCGCATAAGGAATACCATTAAGAAAAACTAGATAGGAAGGCATACTTCTCTCCCACTGAGGGTAAAAACTGAGCAAGGTCATCCCCTTCCAATCCAATCAAATCCTGTAACAAATAAAGTTTGAAGTAGTAAGCAATGTAACTTATCTAATCAGACAAGAAAGTCACTCAATAAATCAAAATAAGCTATTTCCATACAGCAAAGAAAAGTGAAACATTGAACTCCTCATCAGGCTGACTCAAGGGAAGAAGTTCAATTGAGATGCCTAGATCTTGGGCATCCTGCGGAGAGAGAGAGAAGAGGAAAGTATCAGTGACTTTCAAAAGATTAAAATCCCTTTAAAGAAAACCGTTAAACTATTAAGCGCGTGCAAATAAGTACTTTAGCTCTCTGCAATGTGGTTCTTGTCATATCTATTTTTGTCGCTCCCTTAATATTCCCAAAAGGATCATCTTCATTTGTAAAAAGAAGTATCCGTTTATCAGCTGTCTTTGCAGATCTGAGATACGTTATCTGACAAGTATTATCAAAACTCACAGAGGGGGAGTCATAGGACAAAATTAATTTATTTTACTTGGCAAGCTACAAGAAAGTTCAACAGAAAAATGAACAGCAGTAACAAAGTAGAATTACCCTTTACGCAGAAGTGCTTGTGCTACCCAAAGAGCATTGTAAAGAGAATTTTCTCGAGTCCCAGAGATAATACCATTCTGACTCCCAATTTCTTTCATAAACCTTTCTGCATGAAAATCATTCCAAGAACAAGGCTTGCCCTCAGTACTCCATCAAAGAGGCACGCAGTCAATAGAACTCCACTCATTGAAATGCAAGCAGCACTAAACTTTATCCTCAAAGCTCAAAAGATTATATCTATAAAACATGAATATTAACCGTAGAAAAGCAATTTGCATTAATAATAAAGAATAATAAGTTGTTTCTCCAGGAACTAAAACAAATATTTAAGGATTTTTTATCAGTATTTCACATATTTTCCATCAACATCCACGGATGGTTTATATTTATAATATTATACTGAACAACTATGTCAAAAAAAAAAAAAAGAAGAAGAAGAAGCAATTACCAAGAACAAGCTGACAACAAAAACTAAAAGTGATTAAAAAGCTTTGACACCCTCAAGGCCTCAAGCTCTTTCTTAGTGGAAATTCTTTGTAATCTCTTAAAAGTTTTATTTATTCTAATCAGTGTATTACAAAAGCACTCAATGGCTCATGAACTTTCACCTTCATCCTCCACCCTATTCATATAACGGAAGAAATACAACTTGAGCTCAAGTCCATTGACATCATAATCTCAAAGCCATCCACAGAAGAATCAAGCATCTTCCCAGCTTCAATTAAAGTAGCTCTTTTGTTTTGGACTTTCATCATAATATCTAAGAACCATCCAGGAAAACAAAACATCTCTAACACACACAAAAATTGGAAGTAAAATTTTATTGTTGTGGGTTTAGCTACCTTAAACAGAGTTGATTCCACACATACATAATCAGGCAACCACCAAAAAAGAAAGCCTATTCTTCCTGCATTACGTTAAAAAAATTAAATAAAACTAGAAACACATGAAACTAATAATTGATGTACCAACCCCAAGATCACTTTTGTAAGAGAAATAAGATTGAAAAGGGAATAAGAAGGCAACTGGAACAGGCTTTTCATTTTTCATTGATAGGAAAACCACAAGCACGTAGTGAATGGGCTCATTAATATCCAAATAGCATAAAAATAGGCACATTATATCCAAATTGTATATAAATGTAAAAATAGTATATCCAACAAAGGGAAGCCACGAATAAAATATGACATTCACCATTATCAGCATGAAACACAAATTATTCAGCCTAGAACTTACCCTCTATGCAATCAAATTCTTTTATAAGCCTTGCTGTTGGCCTGTCTAGATACTCCCTTTCAGCAACATTAAATATAAAAACACCATTTAACTCCTGCAAATTTTTCTTTTCCCTCTGCAAACAATTCAGAAAATAGGATCCCAACAGAGAATAAATCATATTGTTTAAAAAATAAAAGCCTTAATTCTAAACAAGCCAAGTGCAGATCCAAAGAAAACAAAAACTATGATGCAGGAGTTTATTGCAATACTTGGAAGGTGTGACACAGCACAAGGCCAGCAAAGCCTAAGGGCTGTATTTCACATATCCCACGTGGCTATTGTAGCTAAATCCACATCAGCATTGTAATATTTGAAAATTGGAGAAAAAATTAGTTAGATGCACATGGACATGCTAGATTTTAGGAAGTTGTTAGAAGTAGAAGCCATGTGCTATGTTAAATATAGCATGTGATTAATATGTTACAATTGTATTCTAGCATGTGATAAATGTGAGTTAGCTATGGATGATGTCATCGCCAATAACTAACTCCTAGGCTATAAATATCCATGTATAAGCATTGAAAAGTAGGTCTTTTAGTTTGTGAACAAAATGAGCCTTTGAGAGCTTTTCCTTGAGAACTTAGTGTTCTTTGCAGAGGTGCCTAACCACCTATCAATTTGTTCTAAGCAACTCCCATTTCCAAATTCAATCTAGCCTAAACAGCAACCCATTCACATTCCCTGCATCAAATCAGGCCTTCTATGAAGCTGTTAAATATACTATACAACACACAAGTCTCCATCTAAGAGTACACTCATTTCTGAAAAAGTCATAGGGTTCAGAGTGTGTAACTATTTATATTAGTATTTAGGACCCAAGTACTAACTTTATAACTTTAAAGCTATGATTTGTCTAGAGCATATAAATATGATTAACATTAAAACTCATTTATAAGTATAAGGCTTGTCAAGATACTCTCACTCCGCAACATTATATACAAATACACCTCAAGTCCAGCAAATTCTTCTTTTCCCAATGCAAATGATTCATAACAAAAATATAGCCTTGACCTAACAAGCCTAGTGTAAACCCGAAGTCAAAACTCAACAGAAGTGCAACTGAGAAAGGAGTAATTGAGAACAAACATGATCAACACGTCTCCATGTGGGAATGATATTTTTCCCTTGCAAGTGATTGTGGAGATTATAACAAAAATACAGAATGGCAGACACTACAATACAAAGTCCGGAGCAAGAGTGAAAAAACCATATTTTTTTATAGTGCCAAATGCACACATCTTTTCTTTCTTTCTTCTTTTCTCATTTGTCCAGTGATAGTGCCACACTCATGCTACTGACATATTAGAATTTTCAAAGAGGAAAATCATACCTCTACTCTTAAATGAATGACCAACTTGCCTCCATTGATGCAGAGAGTAAATAGGTTGAGGGAAATATAGATTAAATACCAAAAAGATCCAAGAATTACAGTCCAGTTTCAATGTGGGGCCTTCTTGGCACCTTTCATAGGTCCCTTTAGTTATTATTGAGTCTTAGCATTAAGTTTATTTAGGTTAGAAATTTGTTGGTTCAGTTTTAATAAAGTTTTACTAAAATAAGGTAGTCTGATTAGAGGCCCACGAGTCTATTCTATTTTCTAAGTCCTTTTTCTGTTTGCTTTAATAGTTATTAAAATGAGTCCTAGAGTTTATTAAGTTTTTAAGGCATGACTTCCTTCTCCTTCCTAAGTGTGATTGTTTAGGAAACATAGTCAAGATTGCTTAGGGTCTATCTTTCTTAGTTTATTGTTATATTCTCTATTTTAACACCAAACAGCCATCAAACTCATTTATGATCAAATATTTTTATTACCTACACCCTTAAACATCAAACCCTATTTAAAGAGAGAACCCTTCAAGATCTCATAAAGAACCCTAATTTAGTGCTGAATAAGGAAGCACGAACACGGATACAGGTATGGGTATGGACACTGGTACAACACAGTGACACGAGCAATTTTTGAAAAATTATGACATAAAACAAACAGTATGACACCAGTATGGCACGAATACGACACGGGTACGGCAACCTAAATAAATGACCGTGCTTCCTTTTATTCCTAAAGATCCTACATCAAATTTGGTATTAGAGCCCACTAAAGCTTCTATCCTACATCATCCATGCTATTTGAAAAAAAAAATCTAGCATATGTTTTTAGTTGAACAGAACCATTTTATCTTACGGTGTTAAAGAAGCAAATAGCAACTTCATCATACGATCTATTAATGATCTGGGTCTTCAGCGACTGCGAGATACAACTAACAGCAATCTGAAAATGAGTTTCATCCTTTTGATCTCCCTGCCACCCAACAATTTCCAAAATCAACAATGAGATACACAGAATCATCAAACTGATCGGGGGGGGGGGGGGGGGGGGGGGGGGGGCGCGGCATGTTACGAAACTCACGGAAGGGCAAGAAGTGGAGAACATTTTGGGGGAAGCATCGACAAGGTAAACCAGAAGCTCTTTGGTGGACTCCTTTTCCTGATCCAAAAAATAGTGTTTATATCAAAACTCAAAACCCAACTCTCACAGTAAAAAATGAAAAGGGAAAATGTAAATACCCGATAGAATTCATTATCGGCGTCTTCTTCGTCGTCCCTGAACACATCATCTGGGTCCAATTCCATTCTCAGAAAACAAGAAAATTAAACTAACCAAAATAAAAATTGGTAAAGAAAGAGAGATGGGTTTTGGAATATATGGGGGAATTTGTTTCAGCGTACTCGAGAAGACTCCTCTCAATCTCCCCCGCCTTATTTATAAAAAGAGGCTTTTTGAATTTGTGCTTCTAGAAAGCCATTTCCGTATATTTTGTTTACCATTTCCTTTTTCTTTTTTCTCTTTTTTTTTTTTTTCCCAAGTAAGAGCATTTTCGTGCAAAAATTTCTATCAATTTTTTAGCATAATAAGCTTACGTTTGGATTGCACCTAAATTATTTCAGTGCCTGCATTTGGCATTTTTTTGTGGGGCTCATGCACAATTTACGGGACTCGCAAGTATGAATTTCAATAAATTTAACTTTAAAATTGGTCTCATAGTACTATTCACGCATTTAAAAATTATTTCGTTACAGTTTTTAGTTTTCAGCAATAAAGGTCTGTTTAAATACCGCTTATTACTGAAGATTGAAAACTGAAAATACTGTAGTAAAATAATTTTTAAATGTGTGAATAGTATCGTGGAACCTAATTTTAGAGTTGTTTTTTTGGAAAAAGTATTTACGGATCCCGTAAACAGTGCACGGGGCCCACTAAAAAACGCACAGCACAAACGCAAACGTTAAGGAAAAAACGTTGTATCCAAACTAATACTAAACGATATCCAAATAGACCCTAATACTCACTTTTCAAAATATCCCACATTTTATAAATTAATAAAAAAAGTTAAAAAAAATAAATGAATGCCAAAATACAAATCGTAGCGTCTAAATTTTCATTTCAATCCTATAAGTTTGAGTTTTGTCATTTCAATCTTCTAAATTTTAAGTATAATCAATTCAGTCCTCATTTAGTCTTCTATTAAGTGCTACTGTCTACTAACCAGAACAATGTTGTTTTAGATTTTTTTTTTTCAAAAAACTAAAAGTCGTTATTTAAAAACTTTTCCTTTCCACTGCATCTACGCTTTGCTATTCAAAGCCTTTTCTGATCTCTTGCAATTGGTAATCACTTTGGAATTCTAGTTCCTTAGCATAGAGCAGCTTCCACAACAAGCCAAGGGTATGGATTCTACTCCTTCAACAATCAAAAATCAATTAATTGAACTGAGCCTCAACCAGAAATTCACCAAATGATTTTTCTTCTCTCTTTCTCAAATATAATGAACAATAAAAGAGTTTTAAAATTTCCTAAATCAAACACAACTCAAATTGAAAAGAAAAAATTATTGTTTTCATAACTTACCCAAATCCGTATTGGCCGGAGCCACTGAGTAGACCCTAGTCTGACGGAGTGGAGTGGAGCGGAGCCATCGCGAAATCTCTTCTTCTCCCTCTCGGTCTCTTTTCCCCCTTTCCCAATCCCTCGGTCTCTCTCTTTCCACCTCTTTCTTTCTCCCACAATCCCTCAAATTTCTCAAGTCACAGCTGCGTATCGGTGGGCGTGGGGATGGGAATGATTTTTTTTTTTTAAATAATGTTTTCAGTTTTTTGAAATTAAGAAAAAAAAAATCCAAAATGGCGTCGTTTTGGTAAGTAGACGGCAACACTTGATAGAAGACTAACAAAGAACTGAATTGACTATACTTGAAACTTAAAGAATTGAAATGACAAAACTCAAACTTAGAGGACTGAAATGACAAAATGTGAAACTTAAAGGGTAAGTTTTGCATTTTAGCCACCAAAAAAAAAAAATTCACATCAGATATCTATTTTATAGTACATTCCATCAAAATATCAAATTTTCTTTATTTTTTTAATCGTTTCTTTTTCTTCACATACAACAACCATCGTCCACTCTCATCCTTCATCCTCGAGATACAAAAAGAAATAATAAATAACTAAATGCAAAATAAATAGTGTCAGTGTTTTTTTACATGGTTACTGTGGCAAACTTATAAATTTACACAATTGTACACAGACTTATATGGGTCATTTTTAAGCAAAGCTGTGTAAATTGTACACATTTTTCTATTATATACAAACTGATGTGAATGCTCTAAAAGTTGTATTTTGTTTCATTGTAAAACGTTTTTAGACAATAAACTAGGGGAAAATGGGCTTTTGCCCTTATTTTTAAAAATATTCAGCCTAATGTCCCTGTTTTGAAACTATTAAGCACTGTGTTCCTATTTTGAAATTCAATTTTTAAAAGATCAAGTTTTACATAAACTCGATTATCATAAAATCGAGTTCCAAGGTAACTTGATGTTATGATTATTGAGTTCTAGGTACATTTTTGCCACGCCGGCCTAGCAACCGTGGCTTTTTCCAATTAAAAAAATCCAGCTAGAAAGTAACTCAGTAATTGGAAAATCGAGTTTTAAACAAAATAAAAACAACATTTGAATGTAACACCTCCAAAGCGCCTTCTCTGTCTCCCTCTGTCCCTCCCGATCAGTAGCCTAACTCCTCTTCTTTCTCTCTCAATTGCAACGGAGCCCTTTGCTGTTATCAGTAGACCGAAACCTTACCGAAAACCAAAACGCAACTGAAAACCCTAACCGCAACCCTCACTGCAACCCTCACCATCAACCTTAGAAACCAGAGTTAAAGCTGGTGTCGCTTTTATCATATTTGCTGTCTGAGCAAAGAATTAGAACTACATTAAGGTAATTTCAAAAATCTGAGTTCAATTTTTTTAGGTTTTTAATCCGGGTGTGAGTTGTTGTTGTTGTTGTTAATCCTAGTTGTTGTTGTGTTTAATCCTAGTTGTTGTTGTTTTTAATCCGGGTTTCAATTTTTTGAGTTGTTGTTTAATCTAAGTTCAACATGGCATCACATAAATGTTTTTTGCATTTGTTGTTGGTATACTAATGCTTAAAATTTTAGGGGAGAATCAAAATTTTGAAACTGTTGGGGAGAAAATCAAAATTATCCCAAACTAGCTTGAATGGTGCAATTTACAATTTAATATTTTTTTGGATAAGTTGATAAGTTGGGGGAAGGGAATTTGAACATCAATTCTCCTTATAAATGATAACAAGCAATGCCATAGAATTAGAAGACCACTAGATGGTTTTGTGTGATTTTAAGTTAAACCTTATGATCACTACCTTTCAATCCCAAAAAACATATAATTTTAAAATTTTTAAAACCTTAAAAATGTTTCAATTTAAATCATATAACCATTACACACAAACACAAATAACAATTGGTAAAAAAATGCTCAAATAAGAAGTGTGGTATGACTTTAATTAAAATCATGTTCTAACATGTGTTAAAAATAACCAAATATGAAAAGAGAAATAATTGTCTTCAACAGGTAAAGAAACCCTCATCAAAGGTGTAGCTAAGACGATCTCATATACAATAGATGTATTCAATCTACGTAACTCACTATGTTGGGAACTAAACTAAAAGCTAAGTAACATTTGGTGGGGTAAACAAAATAAGAAACCTTTCATGCATACCATAGAAGGAAAATTTTTGATACTCCAATTGTTTATCTGTTTTAAATATGCATTAATATATTGATTATGTTCATCAAAATAAGAAACCTTTCTTGTGATTGTTTCTTTTAATGTTGTCAAAGTGTGAAGTATTATCATATGAGGACCACAAGAGATGTGGACGCTTTCAGCTATATATAGTCATACTTATAACATGGTTAAGTGCAATCAATATGTGTCAAAATTAAATGAGTGACAAATTCAAAGCTGCCAATCTCTTTCTTTTTATTTAATTGTGGAATCTCATGGGAATTTTTCTCTCTTTTTTATTCAAATTCTCTCAATTGTCTTTTAATTTTGTTTCCAATACATTTTTATTATTTTTGATAGTTTTGTATGCAAGTTGTTCGTTGTGTAATTTGGTGCACATTGAAGGTTATTTGCAGAACATATTTCTAATTTTTTGAAGAATATATGGACTTTAGTATAAAAAACTTAGCACATATAACATGGTTGTTTAGCATATGGTAACATGGTTGCTTTTGAAATATCATGTTGCCTTTTTGTGAAGATTATAATTTGTGCAAATGATGAATGAATGTAAAATTGTAATTTGAATGATAGGTAAAGAAGAATCAAAAGTGAGATATGAAGTATGATTAATTAGTATTTAGAGCTTAAGCTTCTATGTGATATCAAGCTTAGTAGATTGATGATGTCCTTGATATTAATTTTGTGTTTATGCTTGAGATTGCTTTGGAATTTTTAATGAACTCAAGTTCAAACTTTGTTTGTCGGCTTGATTTAAGCTTGAACCAAGTTTGAATATGTTATTTTTATTATCTAGCCGAGATTGGTTATACTAATGCATAAGTTTAGGGTATTCCTCAAATCCTCATGCCTTTGTGAAATTGCAATATCTATTTTTTTCCTAATATCAAAAAAAAAAAAAAAATTTGCAATTTGGAGTTGCAGGAATTTGATTAGCTTAGAAACCTTGGAAGTTGTATGCCATTTTTGCTACTTGTAAGTACTAGTTAGTTTGTCTTTGTGAATGTTAATTTGCCTATTTGAGCTGAATCTGCAATGTTGTGTTACAATAGAGTTTTGAAAAGCAAGATGAATTATATCAAAAATACATTGGAGTAGGCAGTGAATTTGTGTGGTAAGGCTGATTCAAAATTAAACTGAACTTGTATGTTTTTATTCAACCTCTTATTTACTTCTGGCTTTTTATAACATCTAGGTTAAAAAAGAATGGATGTGATGATGTACTCAGGTTAATTTTGTTAATGTCTGGCTAGGCTTAATGGTTTATTAACATTATTGCATTCGTGTCAGATATGCAGCCGTTGTCTGACGTGGACTCTGGACCCAAAGATGCCAAACTCTTAAAGTGGCAAGCTAATCATCGATCCACTTTGCTATGGGCGAGCCCCACCAATGGTTAGGTACGTAGTTGCACCAAACTCCTCCATTTGGTTATTATTTTGATTGTGAATGATCCCCTTCAATTGAATCCTCCAATTCCCTCTCAGTCTTAGCAGAAAGTGTAACACATAGATTTCCTTTAATTTTAAATGCTACATATCTTACATTAAAAAATCAGAGGGAATTAGAAGATTCAATGGGAGGGGAATTTATCACAAAACTAGAATTTGGGTCTACCCCAACTTGAAAGGTTGTTATGAGTTTTGTATCATGAAAGCTTGAAGTGGCTTGTCTAAGCTTTAGACCTCTAGTTTGTGTTCATTTTGGTCAGATCTATTGTTTGATTATTTACACCTACTCTAACAATATGTTCTTGAGCTTGAAAACCTGGTATTTTTTTATTGGAATTGACACCTGAAACTCTATGCTTGGCTGCTTGATTTCCTAAAGTTGAACAAAGAATTTGTATGTAGTTCAACAAAAGATGCAGATAGATGAAGTAGTTTATTAAGGAGTCTTCAAAGAATGTTGTTAATCACTTGCCAATTGGTGTAGTGGGACTTAGCCTATGGTTTTCATTGGTCACTAGCCCCTGTAAATGTTTATTTATAGATAGTAATGTTCAAGGAACTACTTCACCATTTGGTTTTAACATTGATGACTTGTATACAAACAGTAATACCACGGATGTTGTTGGGGAAACCATTATATATTGCATTTTCAGTGGTGGACTAATTTACCTTTTTCAATCATCATAGTATATTGCCAGCACTTTTAAGGAGTTTTATTGGTGCTTATCTCCATCATATCTTGATGTATCTTCATCATATATTATTGTATCTTATTATGCACTTTCTGATCCCAATGTTCTTTTGTGTGCAGCAAGTGCTAGGCATACTAAAGTATCGATGCTGATCCATTTCATTACCCCGAGGTGGGTTAGACCCATGAATCACCTGTTATATCAAAGAGACGGGTTTAGAAGGGGTCTTCCATGTCCTAGATTTGGTAATTGATCACGCGTTGATCATTTCTTTGGTCGAGCGTTGGCGTTCGGAGATGCACACATTCCACTTACCTCATAGAGAAATGGGTATCACCTTACAAGATATTGAGGTGATGCTCGGGGTTCCTGTGGATGGTTTGTTAGTGGTTGGAAAGACTAATTTGACATGGAAGGACATGTGCACGAAGTTGCTGGGTTTTACTCCTCCACCCTCGATACCCCATCCCAATGAAAACAAGTTTGTCCTTGCTAGGGAGAGGATACAAATCAACTGGCTTGTTGAACAGTTTAGAGATATCCTAGCTGCAGATGCCAGTGACATCGTAGTGCAGCGATATGTCTGCTATCATATACTTCTTTGGTTGGGGTCCCTATTGTTTATGGACAAGTCGGCACAATGGATCTCACTCATGCCTCTACAGATCTTCGACCCAATCAGCGATGCAAAGAAGTATAGTTGGGTAGTGCAGCCTTAAGTTGGCTCTACTGGCACCTATGTAGGGCATCGAATAAGAAGACGATGCAAATTGGAGGAGCTCTTATGTTGGTGCAGCTCTGGGCTAATTCAAGGTTTTCATAGATATGCCCAATTATAAGGCCGCCACAATAGACGGTGTAGGCAGGTCTCCTCACCTACAGGTATGTTAATTTTTATCCCTAATTCGGAATTCTTTATTTGTTGGTGAATATACATCCTGTAATGTTTTAAAGCCGCATTGATTTTGCATAAATAACTAATGAGCATTTGGCCAAACTGTATGTTTGCTAGATGGAATGAGTCAAAGTGCACCACACAGCATGTCATGCATGCCTAGCTGCCTATCATGCGTCACTATCAACATTACAAGCACAACAGGTATTCTACCACATTTATGTCATGATAATAAAAATAAACGTATGGAAATCATGACAATAAAAGGTTGATAACAGATGGAAATCATGCAATTAGAATATTATTTTATGGTTGTTATGTATGACATAATACATTTGGCACACGTTGGCTGCAACCCTTATTCAAGCTACACTATCACTGTGTGTGCTTGTGAGCATGGCATGGCCTCGTGGTTGTGCATATATATGTAGGGGTATGCGTATGTATTGAGTGTAAAAAATGTATAAAATTCTATAGAACTTTTGAATTTTCCTTTCATGTTAACATAAACAATATAAATAAGTATTAGTAATTTTCAAAGTTAAATTTTGAGAAAATTCCAACTCAAAATTCATCATTTAAATATAACACAAGAGATAAAATTTCATTTATGTATAACCTAGAACAAGATGCACAAATAAATCTTATAAATGAATGAGAAAATTTAATGCTAGTGTGGACATGTTTGGAAACACAAAAGGAAAAGAAAAACATAAAAAGGAAAAAGAAAAAAGGAAATGTTACTATGGAGTATTTAAGTCTAAGTTGGCAAGCAAGCATATGCCTTGCCTACTTGCCTACTTGATTCATTTATTATTTCTTTCTTTCTTTTGTTTTCTTTGTTTTGGAGCAAGTATTTATTCTTTGACACAATGGCATGAAAATCCTTTGAGTTGGACAAGGTATATCTTGTTTGACACAATGACATGATAATCCTATATATAGTAGATGTTATGTTGGGATTTCATATGAAGTTAGACTTAAAAAAATTGAAATTGAGGATAATTTGGAAGTTTCCTGAAGGGTCCGTTTATAAGGGAATGAAATGGAATGATCATTAAAGGAATGGAATGGAATTTAAAAATCTTGTTTGGATGTTATAAATAAAAGAATGGAAATGAATGGAATGGAATGAAATGTAAGTAGCATTGTTTGAAAGTGACAATGGAAGGAATGAAATGAAATTATTTTATAATAACATTACTATTGTACCCCTCATTTAAAGAACATAAAAAATGATTCTAGTTTATGGAAAAAGAAAATTTTATTGTAGCTAAAAATCAAGTTATGTATATTTCTATGTTGTAAAGTAATTCACGCATCACATATTTATTTTAAACAAAATAAATAGTTTAAGAATGCAAAAAAAAATATCTTTTAAAAAAATTCCTATAATGAGTCTTGCCAAAACAAAACAAAATATGTGTAAATGCACTTTTAGTCTTTACATTTTGGCTTTTTTTCCCATTTTGGTCCCTAAATTTTAATTTCACAACTTTTCGTCCCTAAACTAATTAACGCATGACATTTAATTCCTTGTCGTCAACCAACAAACGGAAAAATCATATGTGGCTAACGGAGAAATAAAATAATATTATTTTTTTACATGTGGCATGCCCCACTTCAACACGTGGCTTTCCCGCCCCAAACCCAGTCATGTGTATGTCATGTGAGGCACTCACCAACCAAATCTGGCGTGTAGACACTGAAAAATCCCTAAATCAGTCTTGAATCCCTAACTTGAAGCCACCATCAGCCTCTCTCTTGAACCATCGGCCTCTCTCTCAAACCAACTCTATCACTTGAAGCCACCATCATCATCAACCATCTCTCAAAACCACCATCTTTGTCACTTGATACCCACACTTTTCAAATAGTGGAGAAAATAAAAGCTGGGAGACCTCTGTCTTTGTGAAAAGGTCTTCTCTCTGTCCTTATTTATAGCTTTACAATATGCTTGTTGGCTTAAAATGAATTTTCATGGTAGGGGCCACAATGTTTTTGTATATTTGGACTTTTTTACTGTTTGTTGGTCCCTGTCTACATGTGTTTGTTTGTAGTTTACATTGTGGTCCATGTGTTCCTTGTTTCCCCCGTGTACTCTTGTTGAAGAAAGTTATTGTATGAGGGTTTTTTGTGTAATTCAAGTGTTGATAACTATACATATGTTTCTTTTAGTACAACAAAACTATTGAAGTAAGTGTTGTATTGTTACTGAAATATTTGATTAAGTGTTGTGATCACCTAATACTTTATTAAGCGTTGTGTTGTCTGCATGCAGAATAGAATATTTTATTAGGTTTGAGTATTATTTTGTTAAATATAATATATATTTTGTTCTGTAATAAGCATTGTTTAATTGGTTTTGGGGGTATGTTGCATGCAGAGTGAACCATTTTAATAAGTGTTGGGTTGGTAAATGAGTGCTGTTTTCTTAAATAACTATTGCTTTGTTCTGTAACTAGCATTGTTTAATTAGTTTTGGGGTTATGTTGCATGTAGAATGGATGAGGTATTTAGTATATCTGTGCATCATGGTGACCATTTTATTGGAAATCCTAGAAAATATGTGGGAGGTGCAGCAGATGTAATTGATAATTATGACCCTGAAAGGTGGTCCAATGTTGAGATAGAGGGTAAATGTAGGGACTTTGGGTACACATCTGTTAGCAGGTTATGGTATAAAATGTCTTTAGTGGACCAAGAAATGGCAAATTTCCATTTGGTTGTTGATGATCATGATGCTATGTACATGACAGAATTAGTGAGAGGTATTCATTTCATTCCAGGAATGGTCCCAAAAAAAAACCAACAGGTGTTTCCATGCTAACTACCTAACCAAAAAATTTACACACTAACAGCCCTATACAAAATATTGAAACTCCCCCATCTATGTAACATGCTAACCAAACATACACTTCCACCACCAACCTAACCAAACATAACCACTTCCACACTTCCCACTTGCTGCCTAACCAAACTTCCACTACCTGTCTAACCAAACATACAATTATAGAGACAAATCCCACATATCACCAATAAGAATGCCAAAGCCACAGTGTAAAACTTCTCTCTCTTGTAGCATCTTGCAACCTCGGCCTCTAGGTTGATAATCTGTTGCCTTTGCTCTGGGATAAGCACCTTACCATGTTCACATATCTCATCATCACGCCATTGAAAGAATTTACACTTTTGCCCAACCTAAAATGCAAACCAAGCACTTAATGATGAAACATAAGAAAATTGAAAAATAAACTTCCATCACCAAAGAAGAATTTAAATAAAAAAATTGAACTCCAGTAAAACAAAATACTAAAATTGAAATACCCAATAGTTTGGACAACCATAAAACCTTCTACCAGGGTTGTCTGCTGTCCACGAAATGACTAACACTGGTTTTTCAGCACAGTAGCACCTCAATGGAGCTCTCCTCCTCAAGCTTGAACTGGTTGAAAAGCTTACTTCCATCTGATCAGGGACTTTGAAGTGGTTGAAGATCTTGAGAGATGGTTGATGATGCTGGTGGCTTTAAGTGACAAAGATGGTTTGAGAGAGAGGCTGATGGTTCGAGATAGACAGAGAGGGTCATTCTAGGGATTCAAGTCTGATTTGGGGATTTTAGTGTCTAATTGGTTGGTGAGTGCCTCACGTGACATACACGTGACTGGGTTTGGGGCAAGAAAGCCACATGTCGAAGTGGGGCATGCCACATGTAAAAAAATAATATTATTTTATTTATCCGTCAGCCACATATGCTTTTTCTGTTTGTTGGCTGACGGCAAGGACTTAAATGTCATGCGTTAATTGGTTTAGGGACTAAAAGTTGTGAAATTAAAATGTAGGAACCAAAATAGAAAAAAGCCAAAATATAGGGACTAGAAATGCATTTATGCCAACAAAATAACATAATCCATTCCAAAACTAAAGTTGGCCAAGAAATCCCACACTTTTTAATTTTTAGGCCTAGACATCAATGTCAATTGGACACATTTGCGCACATGATCTGGACAACCAAAGAACATCTCCTTATATGTTGGATTTTCCATCAAAAATATGTAGGCCTCAGTCTTTGATATTGGATCCAAGTCCAATACGACTTTGAAAAGCACTTTGTCATAACCTTAATTGCCCTATTTATTGCCATTGATACATTATCAAATGACTGGGAAATTACATTCCCAAGTTCATCATCTTTTGCCAGTCGTCTTTTCTTGCTTTTAGAAGACATTGCATCTTGTGATGACACTCGAGAACATACAACATTAATTTCTGGTGACTTTTATCATCTTCCACTTCGAAGTTCTCCAAAGAAACTTGATTTTAAGATACCAAATTATCAATCTCATCAATAATGGTCGATGAAGCATACCTAGCAAGTTTCTCTTTTGCAGTTTCAACATGATCACCTTTTACTCTATCTTTAGCCCAAAGTTGTGCCATCTTAGAGTAGTTGGGCATAGGTGTTGTCATCCATTTCTTGGCCGCAGGTTTAGACTATTACAAACCAAGAAAAATGGTTATACAACAAATAAAATTATTTAATACAAAATTAAACTCTCAAAAAATGGTAATTTACCGCTATGAGTGGCTCCCAAACTTTTGGTTCAGCTATCCATATATTTAAAGAATCATTCCATCCAAAACCACTCAATCCATCTTTAAATAAATCATAGCATTCATGAAAATTCTTCTTCAGTGTCTTTTGTCGATTTTTCACCTTATCCTTATCAATCTCCATGTGAAATTTTTCAACTAACTCTGTCACTATGTCATCATATGCCTTAGAGGTAAAAGTTCCATTAACTCTACCACCTATGATCACTTGATATAAAAAAACTTCCACTAAAGCATCATCCATAACACTAATCAATTCTACTTCTTTACTTAGATCTTCACCATTCTTCTTTGATATCTAACCCATGCTATAATTAATAGGACAAAAAACACATAAAATATTGTGTAAATATTAATATTAATTATCAAAAGATAGAGAGCAATATCAAAATAAAAAGAGAAATTTGCATAACATTTAGATCTAAGTAATTGAAACATAACAATCTTAAACGACATGACAACAATAAACCCAAAAGCTATCACATTTTGACATAGTTTTGCCACATGGCTAATGCTATAGAATCTCTTATAATATCTCCTCACCTAGCATCCTCATCATCTTCTCTTGGAGTCGGGGCCACACGTTCACGATAAGAATGTAAAACCTCTTCATCAATAAGACTTTCTTCAGGATTGACACCCATTAAATAATTATGAAGTATGTAACATGATAAAATGATTTCATTTTGTCTGTCAACACAAAAACTAGGCTCTGTAGTACTTGTTATGGTAGGAAATCTCTTTTTAAGTACATCAAATGCTCTTTCAATAGCATTGCACAATGACACATGTCGCAAATTAAACAATTCTTTAGCATGTTCAGGAGAACGAACGAAGTACTCCTTTAAATGATAACACACACCCCTGTAAGCCTGTAAGTTGCAATTAGACGACTTCAATTCATGTATCCCGCATCAACAAGATAATATTTACCTAATAAACAATAACAATTGCTAATTATATACTACAAAATTTTTAATTATAAAGAATATATCCTAATACGTATTTGAATTCAATTTACCTTATGGGATTTTCAAATTATCGTTTCTAGTTAAAGCACTCTTTATTATTCTTGAATCTGAAGCAATTCCTTCCCAACCTGATAATACATACATGAATTTCAAATCAAATGAGCATGCCACCAACACATTTTGCGTTGGGTAACCCTTCCTACCCCGATATCTTGATGCATCCTCATTAGACACTTTGACACAAACATGTGTTCTATCAAGTACCCCAATACAATCCTGAAATTAACAATATCTCAAAAAGACATTTACCTTAAAATATACTTATACTAAGCTACTATCAAATATATAATATATACATGATATATTTACCTTAAAATATGGATTGAGCCTACTACTCTGTAGTATTTCAACTGGCACTTGGATTCCATCAGGTTGTCAAAGGAACTTATCCACTAACATAATTATTGATCTTAAAACATTATGAAAATGGTGACTAATGGTCTCACCAAAATGACAAAAGGACATTTAATGGGTCTTCACATTATGTGAAAGAGTGCGAAGAAACTTGGAAACTTGCTCTTCAACCATGGCACGTTGTGTGTCTTGAAGATCACTATCTCTTTGCAAAATGTCACACAAACCTTGAAAAGCTTGTGGACCCATGCGTATTATATCATAGCATTTTTCACTAAATCTAGGTCGATGCATTATTTCATCACGAATTAATTTTCTTTCTATGGTTGATTGTGTAGGAATGTGGGGAACACGACTTTTCAATCATTGCCTTCAATGAATAATGTAGCACAAATAATAGCATGAAGCATGAACCAAGGCTAGTTTCCGCATATACTCCGAAAAAATTATGGTCTTAAGTACTTCAACATTCAAATCCATTTAAGTAAAAAAAAAATAGATATGTTATTAGTCAGAGTCCTAGCCAAAGAAATTATAGGCACATATTCTATTCATTATAAAATTTGGACACTTCACAATATGCTTTTGATAGCTTTTAAATTGTAAATTAAATTTTTTTACATTTTAACATATAATTAAATATATGAACAAGAAACTTTCACAAAATAAATAAAATGTCAAATATTTTAATGGTAGCAGACAAAGTGGCATAAAATGAATATAAAATAATGTGTATAACATGTAGTCTTATGCATATCACGATAGCAGACAAAGCAAGAAAGAAAATACTACACACAAAGAAAGAAAAGAGAAACAAAGCTCATGGCAGAATAACCACTCTGCCAATATAAAAGACTACACACAAAACAATATAAAAAATTCTATATATCAATCTCATGAATGACTAGCAAACAGTTCATCAAAAAAAAAAAAAAAAAAAAAAAAGACTACCAAAATATTTTCACAAGACTTGAAAAACATGTATGACTAGCAAACAATTCAATTTTATGAAATTGTTTCATCCGTGGACCCCATAGCTATCATTTATTAGACTTGAAAGACCCACCTAAAGACTTGAAAGACTTGAAAGACCTCGTTGCTATCACTCTTTGGAGATTATAAATGACTGGCAAACAAAGAAAAAGAAAAAGAAAGACGTACTTGTTGTGAGCAGTAACCGAAAATTGTAGCAGTCCAAGAAAAAGAAAGACCAATGGCAACAACTTCACTTTGCAAAGAACAGGCAATAACGTGTAAGAATGATAGCTATATTTTTTACGACTGATTGAAAAAGAATATGGCTGATATTAAAGGGGTATTTTAGGGGTTTTAACAAAAATTTCATTAAACCTAAATTCATTCCCTCCCATTCCTCCCAATTTTGGGGGAACAAAAATTTGAGGTTTTGAGGGAAAAAGGAGGAATGTGTGTTCCCTCCTAACCATTCCCTTTTCTCCCACTTAAACTCCCAAACGAGGGAATGAACCTTCCAATCTCTCCGTTAAAACTCCCAAACAAAGGGAGAGAAGAATATTCTAAAAATATTCCTTTCATTTCATTCCCTCCTCCCAAAATTGGATTCTTCTTGATGTAAGTATTGATAGCTGCCTTTGTAAATTTGTTCACATGTATATTTGTTTTTCTATTGGTATTTATAAACAATAAGTTATTTTGCTTAAAATTTGTCATACAGATGTTAAATGTAATAAGATTTTATTGCACTTGACATTATATTTTTGTGAGATATATTACTGCTAGATGGTTTGGTTTATGTTACATTTAATACAATTTGGATAAATGGTATATCACTTAATTATTTTTCATAAATCAATCTTTTCTTGAATCACATTTTATTTAATATCTATTATAGGTTAATCACACAGAAAATTCTGAAAATCTAGTTGCACCATTTGTATTAGATACATGGTTGTTATGTCTGATATTTGTGACAGAAATAAAAAGGTTTTGTATTTGTTTTTTAGATTGTATAGGAGTCACACAAGGATGTGTTGCACTCTCTACCCACATATTGCACTGCCGGCCAGCATATATAGAGGTTCGTCGTGCCATTGATTTAGTTTTGGGTAGTAGAGGAGTATCATCCTGAACGTGTCTTCCGTCAGTTTGGGATGAAGCAACTACCATCAGGTTTTGTGGATACTTTAGAATACCTTCATAAGATATCACTACAAGGTAAATATGACTAGGATTGGGCCGTAGAACATGCTCCTTATATTTAGCAATGGTTGAATTGAGGGTAATGTGTTCGCGATGCACCGATCTTGGATAGTGAAACATGACGTTCCTTGATGCTTACCTGAAGTGGTATGTTGACATCACTAGACGGTTCGTTACGCGAGCGTCTGTATACTGGGAAATCTTGGTAAGGAAATAATTCAGTGGCTCTTTATATGGTTTGACGATATATGTGTGTTGCTCCATTCTTTATCTTCTACCCTACTAACACTACTCCCTTGTTTGACAAGTTCAGTCTAATGTTAAATTACTACTAACCTACGAACAAGACTCCGATATGAACAATCACCTTAAGCATACACTGTAGATCGTGGAAGAGTTTAATCGAGTGACGTTGGAGAACGCGTATGCGGCAAGTGAGACGAGTACACGGGCCACAGGTCGTAGCTGGCAAGGTGGTAGGTGTCAGGTGCATGGATGCCATGGAGGTCGTCGAGCTAGTCATGTCCATACACCTAAGCCGGAACACACTAATGAGGATAAGGACAAGTCGGTTATAGAGGAATTAGAGGACGAAGGTGCTTATGACACGTATGTCGATGGTGTTGAGACACCACAACACATGTCTAACGCTGATGCTCGGTCATCCCAATGTACGTCCCGTGATGATAGTGTGGAACACACATCCCATACTTATGCCAGCGTTCGATCTTACTACCCACCCAGCTATCTCCCTCATTGTTCTCCAGATCTGCCCACGAGGATGGTTGTATATTTGTACCCACACCTGGCCGTTACTGTTGCAACAAGTCTAGTCATTTCAAACACATTCGACAAACCACATATGCCAACAAACGTTAGGGTTGAGCTAGGTCATGTCCTATTAATTATGGATGTACTATTCAACAATGCATACTTTTGTAATATTTGTCTTATTACATTCTTTGTTGCACAAGGATTTGGAATACATTTGTACTACCATACACCAGTCCGTTACTGTTGTAGCAAGTTTTGTCATATCAAATACATTTGACAAACCACATATGCCAATAAACGTTAGGGTTGAGCTAGGTCATGTCCTATTAATTATGGATGTACTATACAACTATACATAGTTTCGTAATGTTTATCCTATTACATACTTTGCTGCATATGGATTTTGAATACATTTGAACTACCATGCATCAATCCCTCATACATCTCGTGAACACAGTTTTTTAAATATTTCTACACATGACTGGCACTACCACATCATACAATTATATAACAATTTGGTCTACCATTCATCATTCGTCAAGTCAATATCATGTACCAATTACTATTAAATGAATAGGCTGCACATGACCGACACTACCACATCATACAATTACCCATGCATAACTCCTATATATAGTTGTATATGCATAACATTTGGATATACCATAGTGGAAGTCACATTTTGCAATGACAATGCGCAATTAGCTACTACCTCGTTTTCATGATAACTATAAAAGGGAGAGAGATTCCAATGAGAGGGAATACTATGCCGGACTGAGGTGAGAGTGGGAGTTTCGCGTTAACGAGTCCAATGCTCTGCACAATGATCCCGTACTACTCAGAGCGCCTCTGGTGGACCGTATCTTGCGTACGAAGCCAAGGAGGAACATGGACCAAGGTATGCGTGCAGTGGCAAGAATCCGAAAGGAGAACAATTTGATGTTACTCCGTAGGTCTAGATATCATATGTTGCTGCTTGCGGAAGAGCTGGCTACCGTAACCAACAGGCAACTCACACCAGCGGAACGTAATAATGTCCTTAACTACAACCCTTACCTGTCAGAATGAATACCTATGTAACTATGTAAGGCATTGTCTAGTAGAAATTTTATGTGGTGTGTGTATTATCTCTAGTTTAAGTTAATGTCAGTATCATTAGTGTTCAATATGCAGTAGATGCATATTGATGGTATCCTGTGTAAGAATATTTATGTCTTCTGTGTTATGTGAATATTTATAATTGTATTGTCTACCTCTTCGCCCTATGTAGTCATTCAAGATTACAAAAAATGTGCATGTTTGTACCAACGATAATAAGTTTTACATTGTCCCTTAAAAGTAAAACTACATAGTACTAATACAACAACAGTGACGTACATGCATCTAAAACATAGTTAAGAAAAATAGTTATACAACAACGTGCGATGGTGTCACAACGCGATTACTCTTCATCTGACATCTCCACGTCCGACTAATAAATGTCTCCTGCAAGAAGTGATTGCATGTATCGTTTATGCTCGTACAACTTACACTCCACTAATTTTCGACTTGGGTTCGATATCAATTAAGCCGTATCTTCATTTGATTATTTTCTTCTCTTATGCGGTTCAATGCTCTACGAAGTCCATCTAGTGTCTTTTGGCATTTGCAATGCAAGTCAATGAGGCATTCTCATGTTCATGGAGTAACCATGCCCACTCCTGTCTCATGATATTGTTAACTCGTGCACTATTTCGCATATTGGGATTAATTGGATAGTTGAACTCATCTTCCAATACCCAGCAACGACCCATCGCGGTGAACACATAGCGAGGCCTATACATTAAAGGGTTGCTATGATAAGATATTCACACTGTCTACAATAACATCAAATGATCGAGTTAACAATATGCATCAATTGTTGGTAAATAATGTAAAGCTGCATAAGATGGTACGCAACAAAGGCATTCATAAATTTATGTAGTATTACATGCTAGAAATTAAATGCTAACACTCAAATGTGGTGCATAACGTAATTTTTTTTTTCAAATTGTATCTTGGTGCATACTGCATAGTACTGTGTCAATTAAAGATGGGGCTCTGTAAAAGTACACTGAAACTATGTAAAAGTACGCTATAACTATGCTAAAATATCACTCTAACATTGGGAACATGGGTAATCTTGTTCATATATTGTTTTTCCAACCTGTATAGACATAACAAGACCTGAAAACTCATATATTTTATAATTCTTGGACCATGAATTGAGGTTACAAATACACCACAATATTGAATGGTTTATTTCTACACACTTGCTTCTTAGATTGACTAAGGTATGAGTTCCAACGCCTCAAAATCAAATCGCACTGTATGAAACAAGTTTGGATCTACTTCAACATATACATCATCAGAAGTTCCAACATAGCAACAACTATAGACATACACAGACCACTATGGAGGGAAATGGGTTGGAAAGAAAAGATATTTTGTTAATGTTCCAATATACACGTACGAGAGTCTTGGAAGTGTTAGACTTATCATGATCGACAAACCTACATAACTTAGCACAGATATCGCCACAATAGAATTCACCACTGAAGAACCACCGTGGTCAACGCTATATAAGAAGAGATGTGAGTTGGAGGTTTATTGTCGATGACACGGGATAAAAGTTCTCAAGGCACATTCAGACGAGTTACCTAGAGATGAACTTACCAACATACTTGCTCATCATGAAAAAGAGAACAATCAAACATAAAGGCGACTAGACCGTTTTCATGCAATCCAAAATGCTAGGAAACATCTACAGGGGAAGGCACAAGAGTGAGCCATCAAGTCTATTAATGAAATTACTCCGTTAGATGATGAAAAAGATATTTCAGACTTCTTAAATTCAAGCAATGATGATTTCCAGAAATTTCTACCTATAGAGATTAGACGTTGTTGTTAATGTCTAAGTGTTGTTGTTAATGTCAGACAATGATGGTTATGTACATTCAACTTTTGCAAAATAAGAACTTATGCTTACTACATATACCTTCAATTGTATAATGCAAATTTACATTTTCTTAAATTTTCATTTTTCAACATGAAGAATGAAATGCATTGAAGTATGATATGTGAGTCCCACAACCTATGCACGCATATTAAAAAATACCGAGAACTGCATACTTTTTCTTAGTGAAATTGAGTTCACTATGACCACTTTTATTGCCTTTAGGAAGCCATTTGTTAATAAAAGCTGTAGGGTCACAATTTGGAGCCCAGGCCCAACAAAGGATTGGGTCAAGGTCCAAAGAGCCCGATCCAATAAATTTCTAGAGAGTGGATTGAAGAGCTAGATTTAGGCAAGATTGCCAACGACTAAAGTGGCATTAAGCTGAAGATCATGCAAGAACACCACACATGAAAAAGGATCAATGCCCGATCCTAGAAGATCATTTCTCATTGTTTTCCGTTATTATCCTTTTACAAGTGGAATTCCCTGTGTCTCTTTCTTTGCTCTACCCCTTTTATAGAGGGGTCTTTTACATTTTATATTCACCCATAGATCATCTTGATCGTACACTTGTCAACCATTTAGGTTGATACTTGAGTACCTGTCTCATCAACCACCTTCTCTGACCTTCTGTGAGTTGTTGTTGCCAATGTAACACTGTTCAGGGGTCTCCTCCACATAAATGCGGCCGGAAAAGTGGTTGATGGATATTTAATGTGGAGGCAGTAGCTTTTATGCACGTGTAGGGATCTTCATCGTCATAAAAATCTTCTGGTGGATCACCTGAACTGCTAAGGCACAATGCCAACCAGTATTTGATAACATTCGAGGGTGAGTTCCCCTCGGACAACCTCAATTCACTCCATCTTTTACAATCCTAGGCTTGGGACTTCTCCTAGTTGCTCACCCTTCCTCGGATACACCATGCTTAAGATAGGGCCAAAGGCCCAGCGTGTATTATGGGTTTTTACCCCTTACAATAAACCCTCAAAATTCTGGCTTTTCTATCGCATCCGAGGGGAAAAGGATGGATTTTGGTCAACTTTAAAGTCAACCAATGGGAACATTAAGAGCCTTTGAATTTACATGTGGAAAGCACAGTTTTGTGCGTGTCATAATCATAATTAATTGCTTCGAAATTCGTGAGGCTTAATTAATTGCTCCAGGCAGCATTATGTCCCTTGCATCTATTGGTGAGGTATTAATCTAACGGTTGATATTTTTCCTTAAGTTTGGGCGGGATAACTCCCACCCAACTTTTCGCCTCCTATATAAAGTGTCAGAAGAAATCATTTCTCCCCTATCTTAGAAACTCCCAAGCTCTCTAGCAATCACTAGTGCTCCAACCATGGTTGTCAAAATCATGATCCAGATCATAAAATCGCACGATTTTACGATCTCATCTCACCAAAAAGTTTAAAATCGTAGTAGGATCGCAAAAATGGTAGGATCGTATGTAGGATCGTGTAGGATCGCATAGGATCGTAGGATCGTATGGGATTCTACCGATCCTACCATTTGGCTTAATTTTTTTTTTTTTTTTTTAAAGTGGGATTTTGTAAGATAATCCACGTAAACCCACAAGCACAATGGGTTATCAAAAGCCCAATAATGAATTGAAGTCCCAAATTCACCCTTATGTCAACATAAAATTTCAAAAAAACCTATAGTACTTAAGTTTAACGTTTTCAAAAACAAAACCTAAAATATTTAGATGATGAAATGGGATATGACAATGACAGTTATTAGATTAGAAAAACCTTAGAATGAGAATTCTCTTTTGGATTTCATATTTATAATTAGCTAGTTTACCTTAGATTGAGAATTCTCTTTTGGATTACATATTGTAAATTTGTAGTTAGCTAGTTTTTATATGCTAATTAGCCTAACTTATTTTAGATTTGGAACTTAGAATTTGGAAAACATTTTCCATATGTGTAGATAATATTTTGGTACTTAGTTGCTAATTAAACATGTATTGAACTTTTTAGATACATTATGTTAAAAGTTAAATATATTTTGTTTCGTTAGAATGACATAAGAACGATGTAGTGTGTGTAAATTACATTTTATGATGCAAAATTTTTTTTAATGGATGGATTCATATTTTAAGTAATTATATAATATACAAAGTCACTATTAATAGGTTTTTTGCTTAAAATCTGAAAATAGATAGGATCTTACGATCCACGATCCTACCTACCTCCCACGATCTTATGTAGTATCCCGCTTTTCACAACCTTAGCTCCAACTTGTCAAACTGATCAAATCGCCAAACGTCTTGCTATCTTTATCTCAGGAAACCTTAGAACTCCTCTTACAGGACCTCATGGATCCCCTCACACCCTAGCTTGCGTAAGTCATAATTTCTTTTGATTTATTGTTTTTCTTGTCGGCCAGTCCGCTCGGCTTGTGAATCTTTATTTCTCCATCCGTGGACTATAGTGCCCCCCCCCCCCCCCCCGCCTCCTTTTAGTTTGCAAAAATGGGTAGATTTGAGAGCTTAAGACTCCCCTGCTAAAGTAGAAGCCTTCAAGAGAAAATACCATATACCCAGGGGGTCAATCTACGCTACTATTCCACAGAACAAATAGAAACCGACCGAAAAGAGGGAGAGGTTGTTATCCCCATGATAGCCTTTATAGAGGGAGGAATGACCCTCCCAATGGGCACAGTAACTATGGATTACCTCTTTAACTATAGGTTGTGTCCCTACCAGTGCATGCCCAACTTATTTAGAGTTCTGGGTAGCGTTGATGCTCTCAACGAGCATCTAGGTCGACGGCTCACCTAACACGATGTGGTGCACATGTACGAGTGCCATTCCCAAAAAACCGCTAGATATTACTTAAAATCCCGCTCGGACGTGGTAAGGATGATATCGTGTTTGCCCAAGTCAAATAAGGATTTGAAGGATGATTACCTCATAGCTTCAGGAGCGTGGCACGATGGTGTTCATTGTCCAATCCGAGCGGGGGAACCAAGTGGGACGCCTTTGACTTAGGCTCCTTAGTGATAGATTTGAGCTCACCATCCCCGACCTTGCACTTTTTTTTTTTTTTAAAACCGTTTTCTCTTGCTCGGCGGTGTTTAGAGATAGAACACACGTAGACCCCCGGCTCAGCTTGACCAACGTCTAGGCTCTCAATTACCTGCTGTGATCTGAGATCTTTGTGAGCGAGGACGGACAACTACGGGCTGTCCACCTAATATTGGACTTTAAGCCCACCTCAGACACGTTCTTAGACATTGGCAACGCTATAAGGGCAAGAGACCGCCGAATAAATCGCATAGACGTATCTCGGCCAAATTTCTTAGCCGACGACGATCTTCCCCGGTAACATATCCTGTTCCCCAGGGTGCTCATTTGGTCGTCCAACCGATCCATCGAATTCCTGCTGAAGCATCTGCAATTGGAGAAGGGACCGTTTCTTCAAACGGTTCTCTTGACGAGGTAATTGATAAGTTCCAATTCGAAGAGGAAGAAAACCAAGGCAAGAAAGTGATTTTGTTATCGGACTCCGAGGACAAACAGGACCAACATTCCAGTATTCAACTCCCTTACTGGTGATTTCCCGCCCGGAGGACTCTTTTGAAGAAGAAGAAGAAATGTCTCCGAACAAGGGTGGTACAGGCCTGCAGACGCTGATGGCGGCGAGGGGAAAAAGCTTCGCCTCGAAAGACACCCCTAAGACCCAAATTACCACCCAACTTCCACCTCCCCCTCCTCTTCCGGTAACCTCTACCAATCAGCAAACCATTGTCAATATAAAATAGAAACGGAAGGAGTCAGAGGTACAAGAGGTGGAAGAAGGTGAAATGATTCTGCAGAAGGAGGCTAAGAAGCCCAGACGAGCGAGAGACAGGTGAGCATCCTCCGCAGAGAGTAGAGAGGATTCTCAAGGAGCTGATGTGCGCCGACCACCACTAATCTGGGCCCCCAAACTGGAAGTGGATGGCACACCTATACTTCCGGGCGCCTCGGTCCAGAGTTACCAGGAAGGGCAGGCAGGCTATATCGCTGAGGCTCTCGAGCAACCCCTCCTCCTGTCGAAGGACATGGAGGCATACAGGCGCTTTAAGCAGCCAGATGTTTTCCTGTCCCTGAAGAGGGACTTGGCCATGGTAAGTTTTTAAGGTCAATTTTGTGTTCTATTCTTGGTCGATCCATTTACCATCAATACTTGTTCATTTTCTTCCTCTTGACTTTCATTCGGACTTCTTGGATTTCTTTGTGTAGATTACCCAACATGTTTTTGTGGCTGAGGAATGGGTTAAGAGCAAAAGCAACTAGGCCTGAGCAGAGGCTCAGTCTCGCAACGAGGTTGAGAAAATCTTAGGCACGCTCAAAGAGGAACACGCTGAGCTTAATAATAAGTTTATCGCCTCGGAGAGGGAACGGAACAGCGCTGTGGCTAGCCTGAAGAACGCTGAAGCACAAGCCGAGGACCAGCGTAAGAAATTGCACCTCACTGAAATAGAGCTGGCCACGGAAAAGCAATAGGTTATGGACGTTAAGGCTGAATTGAAGAAAGCGAAAGAGGCAGCGCAGCTGGCAAAAGAAGCTTTAGAGGCTGAGAAGCAGGCTTCCTACGCACTCGGTGTGGAGGAGACGCAGGCCGGGCTCACAGAGGAATTCGCTGAGTTGTACAGGGATTATTGCGCCATATCATGGGGTAAAGCCCTTGATATGGCGGGCGTCCCTGCGGACTCGGCTTGGAGGCAACCTGGGAGCATTTATTACGATCCTTGTTAGGTTCTAAGGAATTAGGAACTAATGTATTAGAACTCTAATTTGTATTGTTGGCAAACCGTGATCAAAACGTTTTAGTCTTGTTTAAATTTGCTCAAAGTATATTTATATGTAAAGTTGGAATCGAGTGTTCTGCAGGATTTACTATGTAAATCTGCCTGACTCGATCGATCGAAAACTAGGCTCGATCGATCGAAAGTCGTGCAGATTGTTTTTCTGCAGAATTTTCCAACTTAGCCCAAGCCCATTAAGGATTAGGGTTTCAAATTTACTTCTCCCACTATATAAAGGAAACCCTAGCCACGTTTTTAGAGTAGCTCTTGTTGCTCATATTTTTTGTTTTGTGTAAATCTCTTGTGAGATCTAGAGGAGCTTTTCTTTACACAAAGCTTAGGGTTTTCAAGGTAGAGATTATTTCAACATCTTGATGATCAACACGGTTGCTGCCATTGAAGTTTAAAGAATATCAAGAGTGGGTGCTTGTAGCTGATTGAAGAATTCAAGAAAGAAGGAGTCCGTGGATTCGGAACTTGCACGTGATCGTGTCAGTAAGTTCTACTGGTGGGTAGCATTAGGAAGTCGAGCGGGGAGCTTGTAGTCCTTTTGTATGAACTTTGATTCTTTCATAGTGGATTCAGGTTTGTCTTGAGGATCGGTGGGTCAAATCCTCCCCAGGTTTTTTATCGGTTTGGTTTTCCTGGGTGATCATATCATTGTGTCTTTTATTATTCCGCTGCTTTATATACTTGATATGATTATTTGATTGTTTTAACCTAGAATTGCTTAATTTGACTAAGTAACAACTTGGCTAATTAACTAGGCTACGCAATCTGGTTGTTTTTAAGGGGTCTAAAACCCAACAAGTGGTATCAGAGCGGGTAGCTCTTCTTGTTTTAGATCTTTTGATCTAAGAGCTGATCCTTAACCCTTGTTGTCATGGATAATCTGAAGTGTTTTTCTGATCATGTTTCTGCTCATGCTTCTGCTAATTTTGTTGATGCCTGTGATGTTTTAGATGAAAAGGTCACTATTGTTTCTGTTGCTTTTTTTGAGGCTTTTGAAACTCTTCGTAAGGAATTATCTAAATCTTTGAAAATTTCTAAGAAATTCAAGGAAGAGTTAAAATTGGCTAATCTTGAAAAAGAGGAATTGCTTGTTAGATTAGATATATCTAATAAAAAGAATGAATTTTTGAGAAATCAAATTTCCTCTCAAGATGAGAAGATGAAAAGTTTGGAACAAGAGTTAGCTGAGTCTAAATCTAAACTTGAAAAATTTGATTAGTATCAAGCCTGCTGATGATAACAGAATTGTTTATGTTTCTCTTAAGCCTAAAACTGAAAAAGTTTATATCCCTCCTTTTAAGAGGAATAATAGAGAAAAGGCTTATTGTGCTAGGTTAGACAAAGGTAAAAGTTCTGATGTAGACGCTGAAATTTCTAAACTTAAGTCTAAACCTACTGTTAGAGAGCATAATAAATCTATTTCTGTGCCTACCTGTCACCTTTGTGGTGTTGTTGGTCATATTAGACCAAATTGTTCTTTGTTGAGGCAAAAACTGAAATTTGAGACTAGACTTGCTGTTAGGAATACTGATGTTCCTAAATTTGTTCCTGTTTGTCACTTTTGTGGTGTCCGTGGTCACATTCATCCTAATTGTCATAAATTGAAACCTAAGCATTCTGTATGTCAATCTAGGATATGTGATGATATTTCTCATGCCATAAGTCCATATAAATTGTTTCATATTCTTTTGAAGAATTTGAGCTTGTTGGCTTGTGAAAGGAATTTGCAGGATTTTAGTCTGTCTCAAAAGATTGGTGTAATTCCTCAAATACACTCTGCTTCTCATGGATTTTCACCTACAAAGCCGAAGACTCATGCTATATGGGTGAGAAAAGATCCTTTAAGGTAAGTGTTGCTGACTTGTCCCTGTTTTAATTCTTTCTATTGTTTGTGGACATATCTTGTTTCTGTTTTTGGTTGTTTTGTTTTTTCTAGGTTTTTTTTTTTTATTAAAAAAAAAATCCAAAAACATTGAAAATTTTTCAAAAAGACAAAAATATTTTATTTTGTGTCTTGTTTTATTTTTCTTGAGGATTACATGAGTTTTAATATCTCTCTTGATTTAAAACATGCTTGACATTGTGGATTAACTTGAATAGTTTGTGCTAAGCTATTTTTGACTTTATGTACTAGTTTGTACATGTACTCATGGATTAATTAAGAAATTGATATTTCTTGTTTGTGTACCCTCTATAGCTTAGTTAAGCACTGTCATGCATTGCATTTGCATTGATCATTTAGTACAATGTGTGTTTTTTTTGTTTTTTGGTCATCAATTTTTTTAAAATCTTAACAAGTGGTTATAAAGTTTGTTAAAACCAAAAAGATTTTTGTGTTTTATGTTATAGATCTTGGATTTATAATCAAGAATTGGCCATAATATCTTACATAACATGTTTATGTACCTTATTTAGCTTGGATGAGCTTACTTTATTGCACTTTACTAGTTTGAGCTTTGTAGTGCATGTTGTGTGGGAAAGATGTTTATGGTGTTAATCACTTTGTCTTAATCTTGAAGTCATATGTCTTTGACTGTCAGACTTGATCATTTTGAGAAAGGCATAAATAACCATCTCACCACTGTTCACTAGCCAATCATGAACACCTTAGTGCATATCATAAGATTTTGTGCTTGAGAAAATGTAGCACATGCACAAAAAGAACATAAGGTGTAGCCTCAATTAATTCATTTAATTAAAACCGGTGTGTACTATTAGGCTTGATGCCAATTCACTTAATTAAAACCGGTGTGTACTATTAGGCTTGATGCCAATTCACATAATTAAGAGGCAAAGATTCAAGAAACTTACATGATTGCAAGCTTTTGTTCTAGGAGATGTGAGAGTTATATGATGTAACTCTTTTGGTGATAGTCTCTTTCAAATTCTATGCGATGAATTTTGTAGACTTTGTGTTTGATTTCTATTCACATATCACCTCACATGTATCTCAAGTTTTTGCTAGTTGCACACACTATACAAGTTACTCTTTGTTAAACTTGGTACATTTTATTGTGTGTGATTTTGTTGTGGCCATCCGAGATTACAAGTTCCTTGATTTTAATGCAAAATATGTTTCAAGTTTGAGAAATTGAAAATTCTAGAGCTTGATTGATCCGAATTGGGGTTTTTGTTAAATTGAGTTGAATTTGATGAAATTGGCTTGTTGTTTGGATGTAATTAAGCATTATACTCTGTGTGTTGTGTTATGTGATGCTCAATTCATCAATTTGTTTAAAAATTCAACAAGTGGTTTTCAAATTTTTGGGGTTTTTGTTAGAAATTCTATGTTCAAACCAATTTTGTCAATTTGAACTTAAATTGAACTTAATTTTTACTGCATTAGTACATGCATCATGTCATTTTAATTGTTCATGCATCATATAGATTTTTATTCTATATTGTTTTTGTGCTAATTTGCAGTCTGCCCTTGGTTTGTGTTTAAGATTCACATGCATTGCATTGATTTCTGTATCTATCTTGCAGTTTTGCAGTCATATCTCTCATTGTTTTCACGCATAGCATGCATACACTTTGCTACATTGGGTATTCAACTTGATCAAAAAATTGATTGATTAATTTTTGAGCGATGTACTTTCTAGTATATGCCTTTTTTATGTGTGAATTGTAGAAAATATTTTTCTTAAGAGATATGATAGATAATCAATGTGCAAATATTTTCTCTACTCATGCAACTGTTTATGGGTCACGTAGTGCCATGTTTGCATTTTATTGAAAGAGAGAATATTTTTTCTTCATGTGTATCCTCACCTTAGTTTTTAACTTTAGTTTGTGTGTTTTTAACTTTGGTCCTGCTGGTGAGGATGTTCCTGATCCTGCTGCTGCTGCTGTTCCCCACCCCCTTTATTTTTCCCCAAAACTGTTTTTCCCACAACTTGTTTTGTTTTTCCTATTTTTATAGGGGGAGAAAAGTTTTTTTTAACCTGTGTTGTTCATAGGGGGAGCTGTCTCTATTTTCTATAAAGTTGAATTGTTTTGTGTTCCCCTTGATTCTCTATTTTCTCTTATCCTTTATTGCGTATGTTGACTGTTTACTCTTTGTATGAGTTGTCTTTGTCAATACGTGACAAAAAGGGGGAGAAATGGGAATCATGTTTGTCTTGTTTAGGGGGAGTTGAATTTATTTTTGATAGGGGGAGAAAATAAATTTTTTATGCATCTAACTTAGGGGGAGAGTTAGTTTGCATATTTGTTATTTGCTTAAAGTTTTTATATGATTCTTGTTCACTGCTCATTGATTTATATTTATGAGTTATTCATGATATATGTCTTTGTTTTGTGTTTTGTGTTTTGTGAAGTCAAGAATTTTTTTGTTGATTTATTGTTTTTCTGTCACACATGCGTTTATGCGTTTTGTTTAGTGTTTCAGAAAATATACATGTTGATTCAATTGAGCTGCTGTCTACACTTGCAACTGATGGATAGTAGTTAAGATTGGATTATTTTGTAATGGGCATTATTTTTGTAAAGGGGTTTTACTTGTAACTTTGAGTTTTGTGTTTCTGTTTTGTCACGGATTGCCAAAGGGGAAGTTTGTTAGGTTCTAAGGAATTAGGAACTAATGTATTAGAACTCTAATTTGTATTGTTGGCAAATCGTGATCAAAACGTTTTAGTCTTGTTCAGATTTGCTCAAAGTATATTTATATGTAAAGTTGGAATCGAGTATTCTGCAGGATTTACTATGTAAATCTGCCTGACTCGATCGATCGAAAATTAGGCTTGATCGATCGAAAGTCGTACAGATTGTTTTTCTGCAGAATTTTTCAACTTAGCCCAAGCCCATTAAGGATTAGGGTTTCAGATCTACTTCTCCCACTATATAAAGGAAACCCTAGCTACGTTTTTAGAGTAGCTCTTGTTGCTCATATTTTCTGTTTTGTGTAAATCTCTTGTGAGATCTAGAGGAGCTTTCCTTTACACAAAACTTAGGATTTTCAAGGTAGAGATTATTCAACATCTTGATGATCAACAAGGTTGCTGCCATTGAAGCTTAAAGAATATCAAGCGTAGGTGCTTGTAGCTGATTGAAGAATTCAAGAAAGAAGGAGTCCGTGGATTCGGAGCTTGCACTTGGTCGTGTTAGTAAGTTCTACTGGTGCATAGCATTAGGAAGTCGAGTGGGGAGCTTGTAGTCCTTTTGTATGAACTTCGAATCTTTCATAGTGGATTCAGGTTTTCCTTGAGGATCGGTGGGTCAAATCCTCCATAGGTTTTTTACCGGTTTGGTTTTCTTGGGTGATCATATCATTGTGTCTTTTATTATTCCGCTGCTTTATATACTTGATATGATTATTTGATTGTTTTAACCTAGAATTGCTTAATTTGACTAAGTAACAACTTGACTAATTAACTAGGCTACGCAATCTGGTTGTTTTTAAGGGGTCTAAAACCCAACAATCCTGAAATCCATGATGCCCCAGATACCATCACCTTTGCTGTCGATCCTGTTCAAGAGAAATCTAAGCAACCCTTGGAGATCCAAGTTGCTGAAAAGAACAAGGAAGCCGAGGAGAGACCAGCTGAAGATGCTGCCAAGGCCAAGGAAAGTATCACCTCCCAGCTGAGCTAGAGTGCGAACCCTCCTTCTCCAAAGACGAAAATCTGACCTTTTTGGCGTCGTCATATATATATATATATATATATATATATATATATATATTATTTTCTTTATGGTTTTGTTTGTTTTCTCTTTATTGACCTTCAGTCATGTGACAGATTGTAACACACTTTTTGATTAATGAATGGATCTTTCTTTTCATTCGTCTTGTCTCTATTCTATGCATCTTGACTCGCTTTGTTGCTAATCTAGTTCTTATAAAAACTAAGGGGAATATTTTGCAAACAACAATGATTTGATTTAAACACTTGGGAAACACACATGAAAATTTGGAATCTAGTGTTAACTTCCCCACATCAGATGGTCCGAGAACTACAGGCTTGATGGGGAGTTAGGTTAAACATTTAGGAAAATTCGAAACCTAGTGTTAACTTCTCCACATCAGATGGTCCGAGGACTACAGGCCTGATGGGGAGTTGGTTTAAACACTTAGGAAAATTCGAAATCTAGTGTTAACTTCTCCACATCAGCTGGTCTGAGGACTACAAGCCTGATGGGGAGTTGGTTTAAACATTTAGGAAAATTCGGAATCTAGTGTTAATTTCTCCACATCAGCTAGTCCGAGGACTATAGGCCGATGGGGAGTTGGTTTAAACACTTAGGAAAATTTGAAATCTAGTGTTAACTTCTCCACATCAGCTGGTCCGAGGACTACAGGCTTGATGGGGAGTTGGTTTAAACACTTAGGAAAATTCGGAATCTAGTGTTAATTTCTCCACATCGGCTGGTCCAAGTATTACAAGCCTGATGGGAATTTGGTTTAAACACTTAGGAAAATTCAGAATCTAGTGTTAATTTCTCTACATCAGCTGGTCCAAGGACTACAGGGCTAATGGGGAGTTGGTTTAAACACTTAAGGAAATTTGAAACTAGTGTTAACTTCTCTACATCAGCTGGTCCGAGGACTACAGGCTTGATGGGGAGTTGGTTTAAACACTTAGGAAAATTCGGAATCTTATAATCGAAAAACATATTAATCAAAAGGGCATTCATTAATAACAATACATTTTCAGGTTGTTTACATTCCATGGCTGTGGTATTACATGCTCATCTAAATCTGCTAAGAAGTATGCCCCGGTGCCAGCCACTGAGGTGATACGGTATGGCCCCTCCCAGTTGGGTCCCAACTGCCCCCATGATGGGTTCTTTGCAACACCAATAACCTTCTTCAACACCAAATCCTCAGGAGCTAATGGCCTCACTTTAACATTAGCATTATAACCCTTTTTGAGCTTATGCTGATAATATGCTAGTTGGACCATCGCGTTTTCTCTTCTCTCTTCGATTAGGTCTAAACTCTTCTCTAGCAAATCGTTGTTCGTGCCCAGTCAAAATGAACTGGTTCTTAAGGTCAGGAGGCCAGTCTCTAGGGGGATGACAACTTCTGCCCCATAAGTCATTAAGAATGGGGTCTCCCCAGTGGACCTACGAGGAGTGGTTCGATATGTCCAAAGGACATGTAACAGTTCTTCCACCCATTTGCCCTTCGCATCATCTAGTCTCTTCTTTAGTCCATTTACTATGACCTTGTTAATAGTCTCTGCTTGTCCATTTCCTTGGGGGTAGGTAGGAGTAGAATGTTCGTAATTCCCAACTCGTCACAATATCTTCTAAACTCCTTACTATCAAACTGTAGGCCATTGTCCGAGATGAGGGTTTGAGGGACCCCAAACCGAGTGACGATATTTTTCCAGACAAATCTCTTGGCGTCCATGTCTCGAATGTTTGCCAGGGGCTTAGCTTCCACCAATTTGCTGAAATAATCAATGCCGACCAGCAGATACCTTCTATTTCCAGTTGCTTTGGGGAAAGGGCTCATAATATCTAAACCCCACTGAGCGAATGGCCAAGGGCTGGATAGTGGATTGAGGACTCCTCCTGGTTGATATATGTTTGGGGCGAACCGTTGACACTGATCGCACTTCTTCACATACTCTTGGGCCTCCCTCTGCATATTCGGCCACCAATATCCTTGAGTGATAGCACGGTGTACTAGGGATCTACCGCCAGTATGACTTCTGCAGATTCCCTCATGAAGCTCCTCAAGGAGCATCTCAGTTGCTTCGGGACGCACACATAACAAATATGGTCCTGAGAATGACCGTTTATATAATTTTTGGTCCTCGGATAGCCAGAACCGCGCAGCCTTCCTTTATATTTTGTCAGCTTCGGACTTTTCTTCAGGCAGCGTATCTTCTTTCAGGAATAGCACTATCTGGTCCATCCAACTGGGCTCTGCTCTTACCTGATGAACCTGGACTACTTCTCCTCGAGGCTCAGTAGGTCTGCACAAATGCTTAACAAGAATAACCCGAGGAAGGCCTTGAGCCAAGGAGGTCGCCAGGGTGGCTAGTGAGTTAGCATGGGAGTTACCGCTTATGGAGATGTGTAATAAACTGAAAGATTCGAACTCCGATTGCAGGCGTCTGACCTGCCTTAAGTATTCTTGCATTCTTTCATCTCTCGCCTCGAATTCTCCCTTCACTTGGCTGACCACCAACCTTAAATCGAGAACACTTCTATTACTCTTCCCCCCATTTTTCTAACCATAGCCATGCCCATCAGTAGAGTTTCATATTCAGCCTCGTTATTTGTCGCCGCAAAATCCAATCTCAAAGACTTTTCAATGGTGACCTTCTCCGGGGATACGAGCACTAGCCCCACGCTAGAGCCATTATGATTTGCTACGCCATCAACGTATACTTCCCAGGGTGAAGGGTCTCGCTGAGAGATTAGGCTAATTGATTTTCCATCCATGCTATGTGTTGGGGTTATTTCCTCTATAGAGGGCTCTGTAAACTCAACCACCAAATCTGCCAGAACTTGGCCCTTAACTGAGGTGCGGGGCATGTACTTAATGTCAAAAGCCCCTAGAATTGTGCCACATTTAGCGATCCTTCCCATGTAATTAGCACTTTTGAGTATGGCTTTAAGTGGAAGTTGGATGAGGACGACAACCGTATGCGCTTGGAAGTACTGGGGTAACTTCTTTGTTCCGTGCACTACAGCTAGAACGGCTTTCTGCAAGGGTAGGTACCGAACCTCGGCCTCATGCAGTGACTTGCTCACGTAATAAACTAGTCGTTGTACACCATTATCAACTCGTATCAACACTAGACTCATAGCGTAAAGGGCCACAACGATATAGGCAAAAAGGACCTCGTCCTTCTCGGGACTGGACATAATGGGAGGCCGAGAGAGATACTCTTTAAGTTGCTAGAAGGCCAAGGTGCACTACTCGGTCCACTCAAATCCTTTCCACTTATTTAACAACCGAAAAAATGGTTAGCATCTGTCTGCCTAACGGGAAATGAAACGATTGAGGGCCGCAGTCATTCCAGTCAATTTCTGAACTTTCTTGGGTTTCCGAGGAGGCTGCAAGTTGTTGATTGCTTTGATCTGGTCGGGGTTCACCTCAATTCCCCTATAGGTAACTATGTAGCCTAGAAACTTGCCTGACCCCACCCTGAACGAGCACTTAGAAGCGTTCAAACGCAACTTATGTTCTCTGAGGATTTCAAAAACGTTTCTGAGGTCTCCAATATGCTCAGATGTGATCCTGCTTTTTACCACCATGCCATCAATATAAACTGTCACGTTCTTACCCAACTGAGACTCAAACATCCTCGCCATCATCCTTTAATAGGTTGCTCCTGCATTCTTTAATCCGAATGACATTACTTTATAGTGGTAGTTCCCAACAGGGGCGACGAAAGCAGTCTTCTCCTGATCACCCAAGGCCAACGGTGTCTAGTGGTACCCTTGAAAGGTGTCCAGGAAACTCATCCGAGGGTGGACGACAGTCACATCTACCAACTGATCAATTTTTGGCATGGGAAATGGATCTTTGGGACAAGCCTTATTCAGATCGGTGAAGTCCATGCACACTCGCCACTTCCCGTTCTTTTTCTTTACCACCACAGTATTGGCCAACCATTCAGGGTAGAAAAATTCTTTAATTGCTCCGGCTCGTTTAAGCTTTATCACCTCTTCTCTAACAGTGTCTGCATGTTCCTTGGATGGGCATCGGAGCGGTTGCTTTTTAGGAATGATGGCTGGGTTAACGTTTTGGTGATGGCAAATGAATTTTGGATTCACCCCGGGGGCCTCAGAGGAGTCCAATGCAAATACTTCAATGTTTGCTTTGAGGAATTCTATCAGCTCTTCCTTCTCTTAAGGAGGCAGTTGGGATCCGACTTGAAAATTTTTTTCCGAATCATCACCAATAACGATCCTTGTTAAGTTTTCACATTCTGCCCCCTCGGCTTGGTCCTCGATATTCAGCACCGAGGATTTTAATTGCTATAAGCTCCTTTCATTATGAGCCGGAGGCTCGGTTCCAGGTTTATGATGAATCGCAGCCACCAAGCATTGTCTGGCCACCGATTGGTCTCCCAAAATTTCTTTAACCTGCCCCTCAAACGGGTATTTGACTTTCTGGTGGAGAGTGGAGGAAATAGCCCCTAGTGTATGAAGCCAAGGTCTAGCCACGATCGCTATATAGGGCGAGTAAGCGTCCACCATGATAAAATCCACTTCCACTACTTCTGAGCCAGTTTGCACGAGCAACCTGATTTAGCCTTTCGGGGTGACCAACTTCCCATCGAAGCTCACCAAGGGGGAGCTGTAGGGCATCAGGTCCTCGGGTGTCAAGTTCAGCACCTTATAAAGGTTAGGGTACATTATTTCGGCACCGCTGCCTTGGTCTACCATCACTCTCTTCACATCATACCCTCCAATCCTGAATGTGATCACCAAGACATCATTATGAGGTTGAATGGTTCCAATTTTGTCTTCATCCGAGAAGCCCAATACTGGCTGTGTTTCTCTTCTAGTCCTCTTCGGCTCTTGGCCATAGTCATCAGTGGGTAGCCGTGCTACGGACATTACTCTGGATGGGCAGGACCCTGTTCTCCCTAGTGCAGCAAAAATAACATTTATTGTACCTAAGGGGGGTCTTGAGGAATCATCTTTCCGAGACCCTGAGTTTGATTGACGCCCCTACCATCGAAATGGTGCAAGAATTTTTTTAGCTCGCCCTCACGGACGAGTTGGTTCAGATGGTCCCACAGACTCCTGTAGTCCTCGGTGGTGTGTCTATGATCCTGATGGTACTAACAGTAAAGGTTGTGGTTGCACCTTTCAGGGTTTCCCACCATTTTACTTGGGCATTTGAAGAAGGGTTCATTTTGTATCATCTCTAGGACTCGTTGCACTGGTTCTCAGAACACAGCGTGAACTGCCTAAACAACCGCTGATCCTGACTGTCTGGTCAGATCCCTGCGGGGCCTGTTATTGCTGTACCGGTCTGACCTAAAATCCCTCCTCTCCTAGGGGATAACCTTGTCCTTTCCCTTTTCCTGTTGCTGGTCCTCCTCGACTCTTATATACTTATCTATTCTGTCCATCAGCTAGCACACGCTGGTAACTGGTTTGCCAGTCAGAGACTTTCTCAAGCTGTGATTAGTTGGAAGGCTAAGCTTAAAAGAGCTGATGGCCACCTCGTCAAAGTTGTTGTCCATTTCATTGAACGTTTCCCACTACCTATCCGAATGGGCTTTCATGGTCTCACCCTCTCGCATGCTCAAGGACAGTAGGGAAGCCAAAGACCGAGGAGCCCTGTGACATGTAACAAAGCGGGAACAGAATGCCTAAGTAAGATCATGGAAGGAACTTATAGAGTCTATCTTTAGGCTGTCAAACCATCTCATTGCGACTGGCCCCAAGTTAGACGGGAAGATTTTGCACATCAAGGCTTCGTCCCTGGAATGAATGGCCATTCTCTGATTAAAATGACTAACGTGCTCCATAGAATCCGTTCTGCCATTATAGATGGTGAACATTGGCTGATTGAAACGCCTGGGGAGTTTTGCCCTTTCGATGTTGCTCGTAAAGAGGGACTTGGAGATTTGGTTCAAGGCCTTGCTCATGGCGTCACTTCCTACGCCTCAATGTGACGGGCTTCAACTCCGCCATCGACGATGACTCTCCTTTTCATAAGAGAATGACTCACTGGGCGGAGTTCGAGACCCCCGCTTATAATCAACGTCCTTTTCGTCATCAGAGGAAGAATTCGAGTCTGGGGAAGCCCGCTTTCTCTTTGTATGGCGTAACTCCCTTTTTAATCAGTCAATTTCCTGTTGCATGTTCTTCATGTCATTTGCATGGGGGACATGGTTTTCTTCCCTAGGGTGATTCTTGCCAAGGCGTGCAGCGTGGGCATTTCCCTCACGGTCATCTCTCCACTCAAGGTTGAGGAAGGGATCATCGCGTTTAAAGCCCCTTGATTCTGCTAGTTGCTGATCTGGATCTGCCATAGTTAGCCATTGTCCTCACTATCACACAAGCCCTTCCCCATAGACGGCGCCAATTGTAGGGTCACAATTTAGAGCCCAGGCCCAACAAAGGATTGGGTCAAGGTCTAAAGAGCTCAATCTAATAAATTTCTAGAGAATGGATTGAAGAGCTAGATTTAGGCAAGATTGCCAGCGGCTAAAGTGGCATTAAGCTGAAGATCATACAAGAACACCACACGTGAGAAAGGATCAATGCCCGATCCGAGAGGATCATTTCTCATTGTTTTTCGTTATTATCCTTTTACAAGTGGAATTCCCTGTGTCCTTTTCTTTCCTCTACCCCTTTTACAGGGGGGTCTTTTACATTTTATATTCACCCATAGATCATCTTGATCGTACACTTGTCAACCATTTAAGTTGATACTTGAGTACCTGTCCCATCAGCCACCTTCTCTGGCCTTCTGTGAGTTGTTGTTGCCAATGTAACACTGTTCAGGGGTCTCCTCCACATAAATGCGGCCAGGAAAGTGATTGATGTGCATTTAATGTGGAGGCAGTAGCTTTTCTGCATGTGTAGGGATCTTCATCGTCATAAAAATCTTCTAGTGGATCACCTGAACTGCTAAGGCACAATGCCAATCGGTATTTGACAACATCCAAGGGTGAGTTCCCCTCGAACAACCTCAATTCACTCCATCTTTTACAGTCCTGGGCCTGGGACTTCTCCTAGTTGCTCACCCTTCCTCAGATACACCATGCTTAAGATAGGGCCCAAGGCCCAACGTGCATTATGGGTTTTTACCCCTCACAAAAGCCTTCTAGTATTATCAACAATACTAAATTATATCAACATGAACATAAATAATATTTATCATAATATTAGACTAATTTGTCATAATATTGTCTAAATGAACTAGTTGTAGCAACTTCATTAGGGGGGGAAAACATTTTCATTGTCCCTTGAAAGGGTAAATAACAAGAGTCGCTACCAAAATAAGATCCTTCATTTCGCTAACAATTTAAAAAAAATCTCAGCCAAATAAGATTTATAGTTCATTACTTCTTGCAGATCTAAAAAATTTTATTTTTTGTAATTCAAAATTACAGCACCGAACAACCAACATAACCCCAATGTACTCACATAACGTTCATTCAACCAAATACCTCAGCACGAACAATTCAACATATCAAATGAAAATACTTCTCTAATAAGAAAATACATCTTGGTTGATAAACCTTTGCAATATCTAAAACTACTCCTCACCTACGTAAGAAATTTTTCTATGTGCATCAAATTATGATATGAGTTTTTTACCTAAGACGATAGAGAGATAACACCGAATCCAAGGATGTATAGCTTTGGATTTTTGAGGAAACGCTGATTCTGGAGTTGTGAATTTGTGAAGTTGAGGAGGCCAGACACACTGATTTGAACAACAAAGTCTAGATAAAACATTATTGAAACTCGATTATCCTAAAATTGAGTTCGCTTTTTAAAAAATCACAGTATAACTTGATACTTTTAAAATTGAGTTACGAGTAGGACAAAAAAATAAATTCGCGTCCAACTCGGTATTAGGAATATCGAGTTCAGTTTGAAAAATTTTCTAAGTAACTTGATTTTACTACAATCGAGTTTTTGATGGATTAAAAAAATTGGGAAAAGCCACAGTGGTCCTCCGGCATGGCAAAATGTCACCTAGAACTCGATAATCATAAAATCGAGTTACTTTGGAACTCGATTTTATGATAATTGAGTTTTATGTAAAAATCAATATTATTCTAAATATCGAGTTTTAAAACAAGGCCACAGTGCTTAATAGTTTCAAAACAGGGACATTGGGCTTAATATTTTTAAAAATAAGGGCAAAATCCCATTTCCTCCTGATAAAATATTCTCTATTGATTTTTTTTTTTTTTCAGTATTTGATTGCACGTTGAAAATATTTCAAAAAAAACATTTTCAGGAAATTGGCTGATACGGAGAGGAAAAAAAAAACATAACTATCTAAACAAAAAATTCACAATTCAATATTTATCAAAGTATAATCTCACAAAATAACATAATGAACAAATACCCACAAAAAACAAAGCCCTTCTCATGGATTTACATAAAGTTCTCATATTAAAGTCTTTCTCATAGAAGACAATACTCTTACAAGAGAATGAAATACTATTCATACTTCATTAATAATTAAAGAATTTTATTATGGGGAAAATAATCTAAGTACATGACAAGTGGATAAGTTTTACTTACTTCTTCTACACACGGCTAGATATATCATCTCTCCCCTTAATCACACTCAACTTTTCCCCTAAAATCTGGAGTCATCATGGCATACTACATTTCGCCATTGTACTCGTGTTATTATTTACTATTAGGCTTCTACCATTTTATTGGTACTTTATGGTTGGAGTCATAAGCTATACAAGATAAGTCACCATTCTCCTATCTCTGAATTTTTACATTATTGAATGTGTGTTAATTTATTATTACTATTTTGCTAGGTGCAAGTCACTTTAGTTTTATCTTAGTATTTGATGTGTATTGCTTTTCTAATACTTCATTATTGAATATTGAATATTGATATTCACTATTGGATACACGTTATTTTGCTTTATGTCCTTGTTCTCTTTTAGCTTCCTACGGACACTTAATATTCTATTCACATCTTACTACTAGACTTGTAATATTCTTCTCTTTACTTCATCATGGGACATATGCAACTTTATTTATTCTTCTCTAATATTGGACATATATCATCTAATTAACTTATGACTCGATGTACATCATTGTGTTTCAAGTTTCAAGTATCACTTAATCAATGCTATTATGCTAAATACATTATACTTTATTCATTGCTAAATAAATGATGAAGTTCCAACATTATTTTGTTTCTTAGACTTTGAGTTTTATTTATTTTATATGCCTAAAAGTGCAACGATAGTTATTGATCTTCTTCAAGCCATTGTTAAGTTTTGGGATCAACTCCCAAAAATAAACATGGGTCTAGTAAGGCCACCCTCCCGTGGATGACACAAGGCTATGCACATAAAACAACCTCAACAATTTGTTACACACGTTAAACTTTAAGATTTAAAATGTAAATCTCTTCTTCTTCTTTTTCTACTAAAATATTGCAGAATTTGAATTTATTGCATCAATTTCATAATGATTGTTATTTATCATAAACTTAAGATGCCAATTGATTTTGGATTTGTTTACCAGTTTCAAATTATCATTATATTTGAAATAAAAGGGAGTTTTTTCAAGTTACACATTGACTAAGCAAAAGTTGCACCATTTTTAAAAGGTAAATTCTCCTAAAATATATGAGTGAGCAAAACACTACTTACTGCATCATTGAGTTAGAGTTTTTTTTTTTTTTTTTTTTGGAGGAGGAGGAGGAGGAGGAGGAGATTTTGAGTTAGAGTTATTATTGTTAAAAGTCTTGTAACTTAATTGGAATCTCTTAGCATTTTCTTACAAGTCCAAACTTCAAATCTCTCGCTCCTAACTATTGAATTATAAAAAATAAAAAATTTAAAAAGTAATTTTGACTTAAATTCCCCAACTATTGAATAATAAAAAATAAAAAGATAATAGAGTAATTTTGACTTAAATTCCGCATAGTAACAACCCAATGCTTAAGGTTAATGCCCCACTTCCTTCAAAAAGTTCTAAAAATTTATGATCATTTTTTTTATGAAAAAAAAGTGGTCACAGTTTTTCCCGCCTCTAACTAACGAGTCCAAAATATTAGACCAATAAAAACACTAAACAGTTTGAAAAAAAAAAGGTTATAAATGTGTTGTATTATCATTAATGATTAATTAACCACTACCAATCAAATTAAGATTACATGAACAAATAAACAAATTCGTGTCCGACTTGTAGTATTATTTAAATAAATTATACTAACTTCCCTTAAAGTATATATTTTCTTTTAGGACAAATTACATCTTACCCATTTGTGGTTTGACTAAAATTTAAGTTGTTTACGTGTGGTTTAAAATTTGACACTTACATACCTAAAATTTGATCAAAATTTAAGTTGCCTACTTGTAATTTGAAATTCTATGATACAAGTGTTCCAATAAATAGTTTTTGATCTAGTATTTTTATGTTTTTTTGTGTTTATGGAAGAAAGAGACATAAAAGTAGAGCAAAATTATATATTTAGCTTTGTTTTTAACAAATGTTGGTTATAGAAATCTAACTGAGTTAACCTCAGGAAGGTAAAGTATCAAATTTCAAACCACATGTAGACAACTTAAATTTCGGCCAAATCACAAGTGAGTAAATTGTAACTTGCCTTTTTTTTTTTTTTTTTTTAGCTTTAAGATAGAATTCTACTCTAGCCTAATCTAAATGTATATACGTATAAAGTTTCATCTTAAAGACTTGAACCTTCGCCCATCCTCCCAACACCCCCACAAACACTTATCTTGATAATCCTCACCCCTTAAGGTTTTTATAAATGCAATAAATAAGCCCACTCATTTCTTCTAATCCTAAGTTGAGGAGTATTTTTACAGTTTCCTTTGTTAATGTTAATTAACATTGTTCAAGATGAATTAGGTATTGCATCTGATTTTTGCGCTACCAATGAACCCTTGGAGCATATACACACCTACATAATTAAGTTACATGAGGCATACTAAGAGAGTAAGGGTGGACTTTTGTACAACTTTAGTTACATGAGCTACCAATGACTATGAACTAGGGGTGGCAAAATAAGCCCAAACCCATTTGCCCACCCAAACCCACCCATTCTAATTAAACCCAAACCCACCCAATTATTAGCTGGATTAAATGGGTATCAACCTAATTAGACCCAATAATTGTTAGATTTTAACTAAAAACCCATTGAGCCTCATTTAACCCATAAACAATATACCTAAATTCAACCTAACCCTTCCCATTAAAAAAAAAAAAAAAATTAGCCCTCAGCTCTGTCGTTCCAGTGTTTTAGTTTTCACTTTCCTTCATTTTCTCAGCCTCCAAACACTTCTCTCTCTCTTGCTCTGTCTTTTTCTCTCTCTAGCTCTCATAGAAAACAATGAGGCACAACAAACACAGCATAGAGACCACCGAGTCTAACCATATCTACCTCCTCCATTCCAAACCTCCTTCCCAGCCAAAATTCTGATTTTCTCTCTTATCTCTTTCAATTTTTGAACTCTGAATTTTCAGTTTTTCCTGCGCAGATCTCCGAGAGCTCCGCCTCGACCTTGGAGCGGTACTCCTTGATGAGCGACACGTGCTCCTCATTCTTGCACCCTTCTTCTTTTTGCTCGATTGAAGACACAATGCGCCAAGCGGCTCTGTGCGAGCTGATCACATTCTTGTAGGCCACCGATAGGAGGTTTCGCTCCTCCACAGTGAGCTCCGACACTAGCGTCAATCCGATGACTAGATTCTCCATGTATTGTACCATTTCTTCATTGCGCACGACTTGCTCCGCCAGCTTGGCCAAGGAATGTTATACTTTGATTGGTTGCTGAGAAAATACTGGAAATGAAAATGATTCTATTTTTATTTATTTATTTATTATTATTATTATTATTTTGATAGGATTATTTATTTATTTATTTATATTGATCCAAAAAATAGGTCATTTAATGGCATTTTCACTTTAGTGACATTTTAGTAATTTTGATAATTGGGTAATTGGGTGCATTGGAGTTTACCCATAATAATTGGGTTGAGTTGAATTTGGATTAGAAGCAATTAGTTAAATGGGTTTTAAATGGGTAAATAGGTTTTATATGTCCAACCTAATTATGCCCACCCCAAACCCACCCATTTGCCACCCCTACTATGAACCATGAAAGAAAAGCATTCCTCCGGAAAATCCAATCCTTTAAAAAATAAAAAATGGAAAACAAATAAATAGACGTAACAAGATGATGACAGAGTTCCTCTCATGAATCCACATTGTATAAAGAATAAAGTGAACTGTTTTACAATCAGCAGAAAGCTACCCTCAGAAGCCCTGTGCAATCAACCCAAAACTCCAAAACCCAAATAAACCAATATTTGAACCAATATCGTAGGACTCTATATACCTAACAAGAGGGGGAAAAAAAGGGGAAAATTTTTGGTGGTCATACTCATACCGCCCCACTTAATTGCCCATCCGGAAGAAATTGAAAGAAATATTACAGACCTGTATGCATGAAACCCCTACTGCTCTCAAGCCAAGAGAGCGGATCCTAGGGTTTCTAAACAAATAAATCCAGGAAGAGGATTTTTCAACTCAAAGAAATGGTGACCAACATGAGACAAAGGAGGAAAGGACAACAAGGATGGTCAAGACAGGCTTATTTCTGCCATAGAATTGCCAGACTCACCAGACAGACTACAACTCGAACCCGGGATTGAACAATGGACTAGTTCCGGATTGCACTAATCCCACACTCTGTATATCAATGGGAACTGGGACACGCAAAGCTCCAAGAACTTTAAACTTCAATGGGGCTCACCGACCTCTATGATCATTGAACCAACCAAATGCTCCCAGAGAGTGGCAAACAACCGTGTCTCTAAACCATTACCACTTGAATGTAATAAGCATAGCAAAATTTTAGCCCCAGCAAGACATCCAAATCTTAAGAAGCAACAGTAGCTGCTGCCTTCTCCATTCTTTCCTTTTCAATTTCCACTCTCCTCTGTTCAGCATGCTGGGCAACACCATTGGCAAGGGCCTGATAGTGAAAGTCAAGCGTCTGCGTAAGGTTCTGGAACCTCAATGGATCTGATGCTTGCAAGGCTGGATTTGAAATGAGATACAAAAGGGGGGCACAGATCAGACAATAACATCAATACTAAGAGTTCAGTTTAAATGGGAGTAAAGGGTTACAGTTTCCACTTGCCTTTGATTGAATCCACAAAGAAAATAAAAGGGTCCACTTCATCAATGGGCGATTGCAATTCTTCATCATCACTGTAGTCATCATCCGAGTCATCATCATCCGAGTCATTCGGCCGAAAAGCCTTTGCCTATGAATTCACCAAATTTCAAGTTAGAAAAGGTAATGAATAAAAAAAAATGTAAGTAACATATTAAGAAGTAATACGACCAGCATATAGCATGACAAAAAAATACGAAATAATGTTTTAATCCATAAATACAATTCACATATCCATACAAGATTGAACTTGTGACTTCACCCCTCTTAACTCTTGATCGTAGGGAGTGCCATTGGATCCAAATATCATTGGCACAAATAACATAGATGAAAATATGATGCCAATGACTTTAGCTCAAATGACACTCCCACTTAAAAGTAAGGTGGAGGGTAAGATTGTAGGTTCAAACGTACATGTGTACCAAGAAAAAGAATATAATTATTTTGGCTAATTAGAGAATCACGGCCGTGCAATATGTTAATAGTTTGGATATTCACCTTGGAGAATATTTTGTGTCAATAATAACTTAATCAACACAAAAAGATTGGGGTTTTCTTTTAAGGTTTGGCTTTCAGATGTGAGTAGAGTATTATACACCAAAGAAATCTGTTATCTGAATCACCTATAACCATTGTTCTTAAGGAAAATGACATCAAAAGTCTGGAACAAAAGAGTATGTTGTTACAATTTCATAAAATACACACCATAAGATTAATGTTAAAAGCAAATAAAAATCCACCTGTTCAGCCAACTTTTGAAGTCTAATGCTGTCAGCTTCATCCCCATCCTCAGTATCAACTCCCATTTCCTTGTCAGATCCATCGCCATCATCATCTTCATCATCAGTTTGAAAACCATCCATACCATCATCATCATCTTCAGCTTCTTCTTCCTTTGCAGCTTCTGCCCAGTAAGTATACAAGTTCAAAAATTATTTTACAAATGATAAGAGATATATCAAAACTATAACTACATATGTACATTTACATCAATATATATTGTAAGCGCAAATTGGAGGGTCAGATTGTGGGTTAAAGACCCACCAGGTGTGTGTGTAACTACCAATACAACAACATCAAAGTCCCAGTCCAAAACTTAGGGTAGGTTATGGATCCTCAACAGATCAATCGGGTTGGCCACATGATTTCATCTCCACCGTTTTATCCTATACAAATTCGCACCTTGTCACCTCCTTAATTAACATGTCTTTTTTAACTACTACCAACATTATTTTAGAGTTTTCTCAACCTCTTTAATTCAAATAATTACTTTTCACTAAATGCATTAGTCACTCCCCTTTGCACAAGCTTGCAGACTCAGTGCCACTTGATGCTAACTCATGCTTGGCAAGCCTTGTGGCCTGTCATGTTGTGGTCTAGTGTAAGTGAAGGTATGTAAGTGGTGGTAGGATTGCCTGGCCTGGCAGGCTCTGTGCTTATGCATTGAATGTCATGCATGCCTTCCCTTGTGTAATCACCAATAATATATATATATATATATATAGAGAGAGAGAGAGAGAGAGAGAGAGAAACCTGCAACTTGATCTTTGTACGCAACTAAGAGATCAAGTGCTGCCTTGAAAACACGCCCCAAAGCTTCAGCTGGCAATTGATCGGCCGGAAGCAACAGGAGTGATGTCAATCCCAAGCAGCAAACCTTCTTATCATGTTCCCTGTAACATAAAATCATTCACATGAAATAGCCAAATCTTCCCAAAGGGTAAATGAGCTGTGGTATCAAGTTTAAACAAACTTGCAGGCTGTTGTAGAATGAAAGGGATTGTTCTTTCCCCCCAGGAGGGAACTTGTGGTACAGCAATTTGGCAAAACAAGACTGTCATTGTACCTTTTAAAATTAGCACGTAAACCACTCTTCTTAACTTGTTGCAGCATCTGGAACCAAAGATTAAAGATTTCAGTCGCAACACCTAGCTTTTGTAATATACTGAGAGTCAAAGAGGCATTGTAGTAAAGAGCATCCGCAATCTGCAAAGATATATATAAATATATATTAGAGGAATTTCACAATAAAAAACGCTTTCATATATCACAAGAAATTTTGAAGCACAAGCCTAGCAAACATTAAATAAATCTGCGACTGTCAAACCGTAAACAAAAACTTCATTTTAAAGTGGCATAATGACATCTTATTAACCATAGAATGCATAAACCATTATGTTATAGATTTAACATTCAAGTTTGGGTAAACTACGTAATTGGTCCCTATTCTATACACTATATTTCAATTTGATCCCTAACCTTTCAATTGTGTCAATTTGGTCCCTAAACTTTAAGTATTGTGTCAATTTAGTCCCTACTGTTATCTTTTGGATGAAAATTTATGATGTGTCTAATGGTCAAAACAAAAAATTAGCTTACGTTAATGAGACAATAAACTTAAATTTTATTTTGGTTGTTTGTCGTGTTAGCAATTTTCATCTAAGATATAACATTAGGGACTAAATTGACACGACATTGAAAGGTTAGGGATCAAATTGACACAATTGAAAGGTTAGGTACTAAATTAAAATATGGTGTAAAGGTTAGGGACCAAATATGTAGTTTACCCTTCAAGTTTTTAGTTTAGGGAGAAGTTAAGACAGAAAATCTATCCTTGACAGGGCTCTCAACACGCTCTTCTACTAGTCAATGACAAACCAACAAAACGACAAGTCCTAAAAACCTATTCCAAACAATCTAAGTACCCAAGCTGCAAGTTTACTAGTCATTGAAAACGTAGATGAGTTCAGCTTGGGTAGGTTATCTTTAGCTGATAAGTCCAGCACAAACATTATTGTCATAATCAATTAATCTCAAAGGACCATACAACAATTGTTCAACCCTAAAGGAAGATGAGGCAACTAGTCAAGAGTGCTACGGCATAAATATGACTTACATATTTTATTTTCCTCAGGTTGTTAAGTTATATAGAAGTTTGACTAATGAGAGGATAAACCTAAGTGTACAGGTTCAATACAAAAAAACTTCCAAAACAATACAAAGAGACAATGCCAATTGCACCAAACAGCCATACAAATTGTGTATAAATATCAATTTCTACTCAAAAAGCGATCACTCAATGCTGTTGAAGGTATATTTTTTCTCGCTCCAAATTGCACCATTTCTGTCTTCCAAACATTCCTTTGTCAACAAAAAAACGCATCAATCACCTTGATAGACATCATCCATTCTAACCCCGAATATTGAAAAGAGAGACTAAAGGTCATTAGCGACCACAAAATAAAGTAGCAAATGATCAATAGACTCCCTACTACAGCTAGGCATTCAACTGTACAACACCAATCCAACTGAACGAAATTCTTTTCAATTAAGTTATCAACAATTAGAATTTTTGCCAGGCTATTGTTCAGACGAAAAAAGCAACCTTTCTAGAAAATTTACAACTCCAAATACTCCAAGGGAATTACATACAATTAAAACCTTTTAATACATTACAAGAAGAGCGGAAATCAAATTGACTGCCATGCCTTAGCTTCCAAGGTAGCCTATCAGCCCCTCATTTTTGGCATATAATAATATAAAAAATAAAAAAAAGAATCCACCAACTCAAGTTCCAATCATAAAAGGCATGACTAGATATAAGATTCAAGAATTGATCCCCCCACCATCTTTGTACACAAGATGTACACGAGCATCTTAGTCGGCAATGCTCTCAAATAAATTAGGAAATAATTCTTTGTGAACAACGCTTCTTGCCATTAATAAAACTCCATTACTTATAAAAAAAATAAATAAATAATAATAAATAAATCTTTATGAACAATGTCCCCACACCATTCATCATGCCAAAATACACCCTTCTATCATCACCTAGTGCAAACTTAAAATAGCACAAAAACCTCCCCCAACCCACCATTTGATACTAAAACAAAGGCTACACCCATGAAGCCTTTTATAACATTTAAGATCCATCCACCCTTATTCACTATATTTACCCCAATGAAATGCGTCCAATAGTGATTTCCTTCTTCACCAAATCTCCACAACTATTGACTTAGCTGGCTAAAACCCCATGACAGAATGGAAACAAATCAAATTCCAATGAACCAAAAGAAATTTAAATTCGTCACCTAGCCAACTCTTTACGAAATACCACAACTTTTCCAATCTATTTGCCACAGTTGGGGTAGTGAATAATGAGAGGAAACGCGTTGGTAAACCCAAAGTCCCACCCACACACACACACACACACACACACACACCCCCCCCCCCCCCCCAAAAAAAAAAACAGTAAATGTCAGATGTCAATGTCATAGAAAACAATGAAAGAAAATCACATAATAACATAAAAGCATGCTTGTCGATGACATTCTATCTAGGAATGCCATGTAAAGGGGAAAAAGCAGCAAGGTGGATTTTTTTCCTTTTTCTTTGGTCAGAGGGTGGGTGGGGGCAGTTGTTTAAAATTGCAACTCAAAAACAAAAAGCATATGAAAATAAGGCACTTAAAGACAAAATGAATACTTATGAAGAGAAGTTTATGTTTGCTCCCTACCACTTGAATAAGAAGACATTTCAGGTATGACTTCTCAGCCCGACGCAACCGCTCAACTGCGGCTCTGAGATATGGCTCAACCCATTGATCCACTTGCCCTTTGCAGTTCTGGAAGAGTACTTGAATGAGCTTTGGAGCTGGCTCGATATCATTGTCCTCCATATTTTTATCTGCCATGATCTGCATAATCAAAACAACACACAGACCTTATCAGCCGCTGAGGAAAGGAGTAAAAAGGTAATTTAAAAGAATCAGTTCCACAAAAATCACTTTAGCCTTTTTCATTTACTTTCAAATGCTAGAACTGAACAGCTAGTAGTCAAAACAAATTTTATTAATTAAAAAGGAACTCACAGATGAAATCATACTCCAAAGGCTTTGCTGGTAATCTGGCTCTTTACAAGCGAGGAAATGTGCAGTTCCTCTGGATACGTAATTATCCAAAGGAACCAGAATATCTGAATGAAAATAGAACCAATGAGAATCAAAATATGGGGAAAGTACATGAAAAGCACTAATAAACAGGTTCTTCACATGAAGCTTGTTAACAAAATATACTCAATATTAATTATTGGAGGTATCTTGTACCTTAAGTGATTACTGTGTTTAAAACCGACTTCTATGCCCAAGTTTAAACAATATGGTGCTACTTAATACTCCCTCTGTCCTAGAATATTGCCCCCCCCCCCCCCCCCCCAACCCCCCATTTGCAGATGTTACAAAATGGATGCCCCATTTAAAAAGTGAACCGAGGATGAATTTAGAAATGCTCTAAAAAAACAAGTCCATAAATTTTCAAGGCTTAGTTAGGTGGTTTTGATTCAAGGCCTTCAAAAACTATATTCCCCAAAAGTGATTAACAAAGTGGATTGCGGAACAAAGAGTAATTGATAGTGATTATATCGTGAATTTTTATTAATAGGCTTCATCCCAGTCTTATGTCATGCAGTGGATAAAATGCTGATTTCAGATATTTAAGGATTACAATAGTGCAAAAAAAAAATTCCCTACAATTTCTAACCAAGTATACAATCAGTAGAGAAAAGCATACTTGGAAAGTAGTCGATAGCAAAGTCTGCCAATGTTTCCATCATCAATGGCCACAGACTCCACATGTCCATAGAAATTGTCGGAGAAAAGAAAGTCATATATGACACAATTTCCAAAACTTCTTCAAAAACCTCTGCACAGATACATCAGAAAGGGGTATTTGAGTGTTAAATTCAACAATGAACTTTAAAAAAAAAAAAAATTTTAAAAGGCAACTATCTTGTGAGTATAGAGAGAGATCAGAGATTTAAACCTAAAAGTCTTTGATACCAGTAACTAATTAAAAGGATAACAGCATTAGACAGGTAAATTTTGCATCCTCTTTTGAGTTTCAATGAGCACAAAAGCTTCAAAATAGAACTGCATATACTGCTAAGAGCCTCCGAAGAACCATAGATGTACTGCTCATGTGACTCCAAAATAGGCCACTTGAAGTGACAAAAATGGCAGAACATGGTGCACTGTATTGTAGATGTTTTATAACAATAATAGATAAACCAAAAGGGCAGGCAGACCAAAGTAAGTAGACTCAAACTGAGGAAGAACTACCGGCGACCTGGCTGGAAACAAAACCTAACAACTCAGAGAGGAAGGAGACCTCCAAAAAGTATAACTTGAATCTTCAAGGACTTTCACTGCCAGAACTATGCTAACATTCTGCTAAGTAATTTAACCACTACATTGCAGAAAAATAAACATTACCAATGCAAAGCTGCCAATCATCTTACTTCAACTACATCCACTATTGTCAATCTCCTCGAATGTCAACTTTACGTCCACACTGACTTATTGGTCAAACACTCTTTCTACACTGTTCTCTGCTCATTTCACCCAACTTCTATCTTAAATGTAAGGTGTAAACAGGCACTCAGCAATATCCAGTGGGCAGTGTCAGGTTTGGGGTCAAACCGACAACCGACCCGATTATGGAGGGTCTGGGATCAAATGACCTTTTTGCAACCATGGGAATACAGATCATCAACTGCCACGACAGCTAAATTGGTCGAAACCTCCTTAAACTTGGAGGCATCAACAAGGCAAAGCTGAGATTTCCAATCAAGATCTCGCAAAATTGTTCGTAACCTCGCCACATCTGGGAGATATTTCAACAAATCGACCACTCATGAAGAAAAATGGCAGAGATCAGCGAATAGAGAAGAAAGAGAATAGTGACTTTCGGTCAGATTGGTTGGAGTTGGATTTCAGGTAAGAACTGCCACTCAACCCAAGATGGTCGGGTTTCCTAGGCAAAGACCTGCCATAGACCACCATATTGGTAGAATTGGACAGCTCCATCGGGTCCAAGTCAGGGCTGGACAGCCCTACATGCCTTAATAGGTTGAGTCATGAGTGGTCTAATGATAAATCAATTTATAGTTTGGACTTCATTAATTTTTGGTTATTTTGTAATGAAGGGCAGATCCATAGTGTTCTGCAAAGCATATGAATTGAGTGGTTTCTAAAATTTCTAGGAGTACCAACTATCTCAGGGTTATTTTCATCAAGTCCAAGTTAATCTTTTGGTGCTTCGGGATTAATCTTCTTTAGTTTTCTAGATTTTGATAAGGGGTATTCAAGTATTTTGGTTATTGAAGGCATGCGTCCCAAGTGCTTTTTTTGTGTTTATCACTATCAAATGTGTTGTTCCAAGGAAAACACATTGTCTTTCCTTCCAGTGTTCAAGACAAAGGATTTTAAAAAAAGAAAAAAAAAGGTTTTTAGGATTTTTATGGGTACAAAATAGAGACATTTATTTAACTTCAGGAAAGGCCAAAGGATGAGCAGCTTAACGCTTATAACCATAGAAACTAGTTTAATTTAGTAACAAAATTCTCGAATTAAATTGTTTCTCTTTAATTCTTTTTTTCATTGGTTGCTAGCTTTGGAACCTTTTCTTTTACTTCTCTCCATGATATGATTGACCATTGTACTTTGACAACTTGATATTGTGCCCATTGTATACTTTCTGTGTACTTAGGATTTTCATTTCTTAAATGAAGTTATGTTACTTATAAAAAAAAAATTAGTAATAAAAATACAAGCATGTCCAGGACAAGGCATGTTTAACAAATGAGCCAAATGCAAGCAAGACAAAGTTCCTCTTGCCTAGGCTAGCAAAATAAGGCTCGTGCAAGCTTATGAGCAGGTGAAGGAGCTTGTGAAAAATATCTGTAAACAGGTTTGTATAGGCTTGCCAAAAAAAAAAAAAAAAGCTTCATCATGGGAAGAGATGCTAGCTACCCAAGGAAAAATGTCTTCAAAATTATTGTGTCCACACTTGGAAGACATCGATTCAATTTTACATGTGAAGGCATAAGAACAGGGTACTGAAACCCTTTACGTAACCATACGAAATAGCAGTAATACCAATCCTTTAAACAATTGTCAACCAAAAACACTCAAGAAGGTAAAGAATCCAATGTTAACATGAAGCCAACTGAAGTTCCAAAAAGCCTAAACAGAAAACATAATACAAAATCAAACTAGATACCCTTGAGAGTTATTGATAACAATATATACAAGGCCCACCAATCCTCTTTAGCAGCAAAATTTTTTCAGGAAATAAAAAGATTAGGAAAAGAATAGAAACAATGTAAAAAAATGAGCCAAATTGAAGAGTTAGAATAAATACCTTGGCCATCACTTGATAACATTCTACGCATTATTGGGAGCAAAGTTGGCTCAACTTGGACAAAAAGGTGAGGAAGCCTGCTCACTGATTCAAGAATTGTGCTAATGGCACGCAAACAGCCAACTGCAGCCAAAGCACCAGGATCATCAGCTTCGTCTTCAGCTTCAGCCGTGTTCATACACCTCCAAAATGCAGCTGCCTGAATATTTATTATAAAAAAAATTGTCAAGCACTTCTGAATATGTGTAAAATCAAATAAAAATGGAGGCAAACAGTACCAAATTCTGACATAACCCAAGAGCATAAGGTGCCATCTCCTCTCCAAACTTGTCCACTATAGTCTCCAAAGTAAAGACAAGGTCCTCATTCTCAACCTCATTCATAAGTTTAAAGAACTCTGGATGGAAGAAAATACATATATTTATAGAACTCATTGAATAACTTGCTTAGTTAGCAGAATTTTGCAAAGTTTCACAAAGCACATACCATCAAGGAGTTGAGGAAGAATTGGACGGATTTCATTCAAATCTGCATTGTGAACAAAATGCAATCGCTGTCAAGATAACCAACATCTACGCTAATGGAAAAATAAACATTAAGAAACACAGAAAAACACTCACACACAGAGTGTAGCATATATATACCTCTGCAAGCTTCAACAAAAGAACGCAATGCAAAAACAGAATCAACACGAACGGGAAGTTCTGAATCTCGCATCCCAGATACAACACTGTGCAAAGCTTTAAGGAAATTGTTCTGGTCCGCGAAGTTTATATGGGCATACTGTCCTGCAACCCATGCGGCCTAACATCCAGAATATTCAGGAGAATAAGCTAGTGTCAAAAGGCAGAAAAATAAAAATTTACTGAAAATAAACACCACGCTAAACTGACTAGTATAGCAAAAATAATCAAATGTAATTTGTCAATCTCCTGGCAAAAGGCAGCAAAATAACTATTTATAAAAAATAAAAATTATCATTAAAATTTTAAAGTACAATAAAGTTGAGACACAACACTTGCTACAGTCCTAAAATCAGAGTTTGAAAAGAAAAGAGGCGAACAGTAGAGTTTTAAACTATCAAAACATTCTACAACATCAAATCCAATGAGTAGCCAAATTTGATAATAATAAATAAGCAGAAAAGAAATTTTAGACCAACAAACCTTGGCCCTAAGATGCCCAACAGGACTATTGAACTCAGGGAAAACATGTTGCACTAACATAGGCTCAAGTTGGGACTTATAAGGTTCAGTTTGCTTCAATTTATCACAAAGAGCTCCAATAGCAAGAAGAGCACCATCTTTCTGTCTGTAGGGTTTGTACTCTACTGGTGCTTCATCATAACTGGAAGAGAAAATAATACAAGAAACAAAAACAAGACCATTAGTGCACCCATTATGTGATACACACATTGCAGGCCATAAGATAAAAATATAGATACAAACGTACATACGTACATACATACATACATACATACATACATATATATATATGCAATATGTACCTCTTAAAAATTCCCACGATAAATTGAATAAACTTGTGAAGATTTTCTTTTCCACGCTTTCTAACCAACTCACTAACAAAATCCATGGCAGCAGTCCTCGGACTGTATAAATCTTCAATGATATCTGCAGCAAACCCAGAGAAGTCCTAAATTGCCTAAACCAGTCCAGGGTCTTTAAAGAAATAAATTCAGATCAAAACGCCATACCATAGCCCTTCCTCACATACTCATGTGGGTCTTCATCCCAAAGCTTTTGATCATTGTCATTGAAGCACATAAGGGGGAACACTATCTCAAAAAGAAGACTATCAAGTCGGGATTGGAGCAGAGTATACATGGTATTCTTTGAGATACTGCATATATAATAAATAAATAAAAGAGGGTTATAAATGTTCTTGGCATAATAAACACTTAAAATTGAGTTTCAAAGAAAATGCATATGTTATATATGTAACTTGAGTTTTGATTTTTGAAAATATGCTGGTAGCTCTATTCCCTTAGGGTTCAAATTACTAAAGAACTTTCAATGAAGCACATACACAACTCTTGATAATACCATGTTGTAATTCAGTTAAATCTTTACAAATTCACCAATAAACTTATGTAATTATTTATTTTTCTTTTTTTGAAAAATATTGACAGCAACATTTAAGGGTTTTCGCAGTCACAACCTAGCCTTAGCAATATTGAGTATGCCTTATTTTGCCACATATTCTCCAAGATCTTTCTGCATCCAGATCTTAATCCAAATATAAACTGGTAACAACTCCAAGGACACATTGGCAAATAAGATATTTCTTCTCTACCCTTAAAACAAGACTCAAATGAAAAATAAAAGTCACATATACATATAGAGAGAGAGGAGGAAGATGCCAGGCCCAAATAGTAAAAATGGTCTAAATCTCATTGAATTTAAATTCCATATGATACTTCCAATTCTTTATTCTATCCATCTCAAAATAGCAAACCCTTTGTAGTTGGCATGAATAATTATTTAAGTTTAGGTGTAACAATGCTCTTAGCTTTGAAGTGTTAATGAACTGGTCCTCTATGAGCCTTACAAATCTACAATCGAATCATTCTTAAAAAATCAGAAAACAATAAATGATATTCATTTTTTCTAATAAACACAACTAAACAGCTGATGTTACTGGTGAGTAGATTGATTAAACCACAAAACAAATAAAAGAAAAGGATAAAAAGGACTTTGATCTTCTTTTTTTGGATAGATAAGTAGAGAGGGGAAAAAAGTAGTTAGATCTATGACAATTTTATCTCATTTTTTTGGATAATGCAGGGAACCCTTTTTAAAGAAGAGCCCTTTCAACTTGCCTCTAGATATTAAAACCTAAGGGCAACTGACTCCGCCTACCAAAACCAGCTGCGGGGTAATCTAGGAGCATTCACCCCTGACGAGCTATGAGAATTTTATCTTGAAAAAACGAAAAATGTAAAATCACCTGTTACTTAGGTACTGAAGAATAAGGTTGATAACTCTGTCGGGTAAATAGCCACCAACACGAATCACATTAAGCAAATTTATGTGACACTCCAAGATCTTTCCAGCATAGTTCTTCTGAAACATTTGAGCAAAAGCTTTGTTTTCTGGGTTTTGAAGTTTCAAATCTCCAAACCTGAGTAAAATAAGACTTTAAATGGCAATGAAAAGTCAAAATGCCTCTTGCAGTAAGCCTCATAATTATTTTAAAATGTTTCAAATATAGGAAAATACCGAGTGTACAGCCTATTTAAAATGTGAATCGTCCATTTCTTGACCTTCCACCATCCCCATGATTTCCTAAGCTCGGGATCAGCAGGCTGCCCTTCCAAGGGAACGGGACTCTCCAACATATTTAAGAAAAGAATCATCCACGCATTGAACACATTTGGATCAAATAGCTGCTTTGGAATCTCCAACTGAAAGAACAAACAACAAACCCAAATGATATATTAAAGTCATCTTCTGATTAAGAAATCGGTCATGCTCAATTTGGACATGAAAGAGGAAGAAAAAGATGACAAGAAGGTAAAAAGTTCCTCTTTCTCCAAGACTTTTCCAAAACCAAAAAAAAAAAAAAAGGTGGACTAAAACTCTCTTCAGCTTTTTCTAATTCTTTTATCCGTTAATTTGATCTTAATTTGACAGTAATTTGAAAGGTAGAGGGCTATTTGGAATTTTAAGTGATGTCAACTTTAAACTTTCCAAGATATACATATAGTTACTTGGATAATAGTTCAGGATATATATTTGCAATTCATCCAAAATGAATTTAAGCTTAATATGAAATGGGAACATTGATAACCAATTAAAACACCACCAAGAATGAAAACCCATGTATAAAGGTAGACTGCAAAACTCTCAATCTAAGCACGTACATATATGGATGACCAAAATATTTTACAAATAAGCTTGATCAGATCTGCTATATCCAATGGTGGGTTGACAATCTGGACAAGCCTGTTGAATATATTGAGCAGATGAGGGAATGTCTCCTCAACAATGTGATAAACCGGTGTTCTCTCCTCATCAGATTTGAACCTAAGAATATAATAGAATGGAAAGCATTTCAGAAAACAAAGTAAGCACATATCTTGCAAACAAGGGAAAAGATTCTACGTGAAAAAATATTTATTATGCGATAAGAGTACCCATCAATCAGAAATGTATCAGTAAATAGCATTGCTGAAGACATAAAAACACAAAAAAAAAACATAGGATAGGATGGTAAATACATGGAAACATATAGAGGATGCTTAATGATGCATGAATAGCATTTAGTACAAGGATGTTGAATCAGATAACTTAAAGTTTAAGTAATACAGAAAGGGTAAGAGAGAAAAAGAAATGATGACAACAGTGCAAAATCACTTTAGTATACTCCTGGTTGGTTGAATCAGAAGGCAGGTCCTTTAGGACTGAAACCGTGAAGGTGAGAGAGTAACCACAGCCATGCTCTCATATGCTTTCAAACAAAGTAGGTTTTATTTTTCACTAACCATTACATAATTTTAAGAGAACATTATTTGGTTTGCATAATCTCAACTATCAATTGAACTTATGTAATTTAAATTATGAACAAGGAATAAACTTTACCAAAAGCAGGATAAGAGATATAAACTTACTCGTATTTTCTAGCAAGAATCCGCAACACGTACAAAGCTCCATGGACTTGTTGATCTTGTAAGTTATGCTTCACCCAGTCCAGAAGGCGTGGCCACTGTTCGGGGTAATCAGAATTAATAAGCGTCTTGAGGCATTCGCCTAGCTGTGCCCTATACAACATGACATTTCAAGTTATTTCACATTAGAAACAAGAATGACGCTTGCATATTACAAACACATGACACACACTAATAACAACAAAGACAAACACGCGAGGTGTTGTATAGTTAAGAACAAATGGCAAGAGGGTTTTTCCCCAAATCATCACAAGAGGGTATTTGCAATGCAAGCACGCACAGACATGCATAACTAGAAGCATCCATCCATTAGAAATATATGCCACTACAACTAATAAAACAGTAATATTTCCAAAAAAAAAATTACCTCAACAGAGGAGGAAGTTGGGTTACAAACACTAGAATATGATCCCTCACCATGTCTTTATCAGCCGGCAAAATCTTGTGCTGCTCATCTACATCAAGCCCAAACTGAACGATTAGAGATCAAAAATTTAGCAACAGATTTAATTCTTTAAAAATCCCGCATACCCGGATCGTGAGGCGCCCAGTTCTTCCCGATGAAGTTCTTAAAATGAATGCTAGCGGCTTGGCGCACCGCCATGTCACAATTATTGTCCACAATGATTTGCAATAGCCTCACCAAATGCTGAGGCGTATATTGAAACTGCCATTTCCAAACACCATCAATCATTCTTCAATCTTTTTTTTTTCAATTCCAATTACCAATTACAATTACAACACAAACCAAAAATCAACCAAACAAGAAATGATCTTAATCTCAATCTTAATCTCCAAGAAACTAAAATTTTCCAAGCAAGTACCAAAGTGTAGGTGTTGAATTACACATAATCGAAATAGAACAAAGCATAATTCTGATTTTAGCGAAATCAAAACAAAAAAGGAAAAATTCTGAAAATACGAATTGATGAAAAACCTGGTTGAGGCTTTGCTCGGCGGCTTTACGTTCATCGGGATTGGGGCTCAGAGCAGCTTGGAGAATCACGGCGAGGCTTGGAAGATCCATTTCCGAATCAAAGGAAAGAAAATCGACGATCGAGATTGATCTGAATCTAAACCCCTTTGTGCTATGAATCTCTTTCTTTCTCTCTCTAGGGTTTAGAATCAGAGAGAGAGAGAGAGAGAGAATGCGTGTTTTTGTGTGTGAGTGTGTGTGTGTTTTTGAGTTTTGCGGGTAGAGACAGCAAATTGAAACAATGGGGGCTGTATTTAAAGCTACTAGGGTTTACGGTTGCTTTTAAAGTTTTTAAGTTTCAACCAAAATAGCATACACTCTATTTTAGACTCTCGTTGACTCGGACCCATACAATTTGGGGTTGTTTGGTAACGGGGATGAAGTCAACCGGGTTTGGAATATGCAGCTATTTAATTTAGGTTGTGATTGGCATTGGTTTAAAAAGTCCGTTTTTTTACTATTTAGCTTATTTTTTGCTACTATTCATGGGTTCTATTGCACTTTTTGATACTATTCATGAGCCTCACTATACTATTTCAACCATATTTTAGTTTTATCTACAATACTTTCAGCAAAAAATTTTCAATTTAAAGTTTAGTTGTTTATTTTATTTTTCGATTTTTTAAATTAAAAAAAAAAGTAATGCTAACAGTCATAAACCATTTTACAACATTTTTATAAACTATTGATGTAACTAACTTCTTTTTGGTTTTCATCTAACCCCACCATTAGCATCACTTTTTTTTATAAAAATCTAGCATTACTCACTAAAAAAATCCAATCAATGATTGAATTTTTTTTTAATGGAAGTTGATAATGAGCCTTAATGGAATAAAACTTAAAGGGTAATAATACAGTCACAAACTATTTTACAATATTTTTACAAATTGTTGATATGACCAACTTCTTAATGGTTTTCATCTAAACCCACTATTAACATTATTTTTTTATTTACCAATAATCACACACCACATTAGCAATTTGTAAAAAAAATTTACATTTCTAGCATTACTCAAACTTAAAACTCACATAATTGAAATAAAAAGAAGCAAAATTGTAGGGATAAAATGAATTTTGTTAAAACTTACATTTTAACCTTTTAAATAAAAAAAATGTTACGTCTACAATATTTTTACAATACTTTTATAACAAATTTTAAGTAGCAAGTTATTATAGACCATTATTGGTAAGAAAAAAAAGTAATTTAAGTAATAAATTCAAATTAAAAATTTATAATAATATGTCACTTAAATTTATTATGAAAATATTATAGACATTAAGTACGGAAACACTGAGAGCGTAACTTTTGGCACTGGGTTTTTCGGTTGGTGCGTGTATGAATGACGTTAAAAAAGGCATATTTGCCGCACGTTCGCTCTCCAGGCTGTCTTGTAGCAGACTAGTGATGTCCCATTATGGCGTTATGCATTATGCAACGTCTAATCCTCCATGTACTATGTGCTGTTTGACACCTAGCTATGATTGCTAAATTTGTGTTTTTCCTTAACCAGGTAGTCTAAAAAAATCTCATGATCTATTTTTTTAACACTTAAAAATATAAAAATCCTATAAAATATAAAATATAAAATATAAAAATCGATTCTCAGAAATATATATATATATATATATTTATTTATAAAAATCATAAATATAGCTAAGACCGGCATGTTATTATTAGTTAATAAAAAAATAATGTCAAAAGTGATCCTAAATTATAAGTAACAATAACTTGCCATCTTAGATCTATTGTAAAATGTGGATGCATTACTTAAAAGAGTAATGTTACAGTTACAAACTATTTTACATTATTTTTACAAATTATTGATGTGACAAATTTTTACTAGTTCTAATATGGGCCCAATACTAATATCACACTTTTGCTTATCAATAATTATTTAGAAAATGTTAAAGTCACATGAGCTAATTGTAACATGCTGTAAAAAAGTTTGTATTTGTAGCATTACTTTACTTAAAAATCACGCTTGGCTAATACAAGATATTATTAAGACTTTTCAAAAATATCCAAACTCATTCTATGCACAGTCAATACTTATGGTCTATTCGGGATTAGATTATAAGCTAATTTTTAGCTTTTTTTTTTGTTATACTTTCAGCAAAACATCAATCAACTTCTTTTATTTTGTTCCTAAAAAAAATAATATTAACAAAATTATTAAAAAAACTTATTTTATTTAGCTTTTAGCTTCTATCGATGATACTTTCAGTAAAAAATAAAAATAATAAAAAAATAAAAATAAAAACTAGATAAGTTATTCATAAACAGAATTTTAGTATGCGTTTGACATTAAATTAGAAGCTGTCTTTTTGCTTATTTTATTTTTATGTACTGTTTTTAGATTCTACATTGCTTTTGGCTCATGTTATGCAAATAGGCTAGCTACCGGAAATAAGCCATTTTCAAACAAACACTTAACACCATTTAAAAGTTTCATAATCCTCTAAGTCATATGCTTCCTTACAACTGTTTGTCTTAACTCCACGTCTCACAATTACATCATACCAATTATATAATTTATATGTGCGAGGGAGTGTTCAGATAGCCAATGGTAGAAAAAATAGCTAGCAAAGATAAATAATGAAGTATGAGGGATTGGGGAATTTTAAACGTTTATGCTCAGTGGGCAAATTGAATATTTTTGAAAAGTTTTGGAAGTCCATGACATTAACCCAAACCTCAACAGTAGATTTTTGTATTTTACTCAAAAATATTTTATAATAAATAGGTCATTCTATCATACATACATTTTTTAGGCCAAAATATACATTTGGTCCCTAAAGTTCACATATTGAACACTTTTAAAAATTTTAAAAAACGAGCAGTATTTTCACCCAAAAAAAAAAAAAAAGGAGCAATATTGGTCCCTTCATCTAGTTCTGTTAATTTTTTGTGTATATGGCCAATGAAGTAATTTTTTAATGACATGACAACTGAGTTTTTAGAGCAATGTTACATACATGAAAATTTTGACAACATTGTTTACACCTGTTAATGTGACAAGGTTGTATCGAAGTCAAATTTTTACTTACCACTATTAATCTACCACATTAGCAAGAGTCCCTTTTTTTTTTTTGGTATCTATAGACTTTTTTGAGTGTTTTTTTTATAGAAAATTACACAGTGCCAAATCACTCACACATAACCATTACCTAACCTGAATACGTATCGATCGAGCCCTAGTTTCACATTGTATCTTCTTCTACCAATGCCTTACTTTATTATCAAGCTTCGAAGACGGTTACTAGGTCCATAATTCCACATTTGAAGTGGTTTATCTGAGGTAGTGATGAATCTCTTCATTCTATTCTTGTAATTGTAACTTAATTGTAAAAATTTAGATCTCATCTCATTGTAGGAATTGGTTTCAATATAAGGTTGTATTTGCGAGTGAGTTTGATGGTGGATGCGGTTAAGTGCTCAATCTTTGTGTGACCTTCGTTGAATTCCCTGTACACAAATTGGGCCCTTCCAACAAAATTGATTAGTCATTTAGACAAACATGCCACATGCATTACATAAACTTAACATTGATCAAGGTTCCCTTGAGGTGGCAATTTATTCATCATAAGAGCATTAGCATCAGTACGTGTAAAGTCTTGCAAAATAGAAAAAGTTGCTCATTTTACACATTTTGAGCAAAAAAACACCCACATCAGTAGGTGTAAAATTGTGCAATTATGCATAATTGCTACAGTAATCGTGCATATGCACGGTTACTGTAGCTCTTCTATCTATTATTTTATGTTTTTTTCTCTCTCCTCTCCCTTGCCTTGTCAGACTCTCTCTCACCCACTCTTCAATGCCAAGAAGAAGAAGAAGAAGAAGCCGACCATCACAACTAACCAACCACCACCACCACCACCACAACCACAACCAACCCATTACAAAATCAATTCAATCTAAACACAATCAACCCAAAATTAATGAAAGCATCACAAACCCAACTTAAAATCAACTCAAAATAAAACACAATAGAAAACCCATTTGGCAAAATACAAATCAACCCAAAACCCAAGCTTGTTGCCACTATGAGAAAGAGTGTGTGAGTGTATTGAGCCATGGAAGCTTGGTAAAAAGATTTTTTTTTAGATTTGAAGAGAGCATTGATTTGATAGAGAAAGAGGTTGGGAGAAAGAGATAATTTTTTTTTTTTAGAAATGAAAAAGAAGAAGAAGAAAGAAAGAATAGCAAAAGAAAAAGAAGAAGAAGAAAGAAAGAAGATGTTGCAGAAGAAAAACGTAGAAGAAGAATTAAGGAGAAGAAGAAAGAAGCAAGTAGAAAGAAGAAGGAGAAAAAGAGAGAGTGTTTTAGAGAAGTGAGGTAAGGTGGTGGGGCCATGTATGGGTAAGGGAAATAATAATAAAAATGTGAAAAAAAATTATTTTAATAAAAGATGGTTTATTATAGATAATCTGATGCAGGTGTTTTTGCAAATTGATCGTGTAAAATAGAAAAAAGTGGGTTTTTATTATAAAATAGATGGAAACTTTTGCACATACTGATGCTAATGCTCTAAATGTGGTGAACATTGCAACCACATTACCGTAATGTGAATAGTACAGTATTAGGTTCGATTATTTGTAACATAACATTACTGTAATATAAGATTACCAAAAGTTCACATTATCATAAATTATGGTAATCTCATTACCTTATTAAATGATGGTAATCTTATATTGTCTATTTATAGGAATGTAATAATTTATACAAGTGGAGGCAAGCGCCCGTGTTTGGGTTTTCAATTCCCCCTGTTGTGCACGTCGTTGTACTCTAGGGAATACACCTAAGTTGAGTGGACTAGAGGTGGAGGGTTTAGCGAGAGTCACCATTTGGTTTAGGTCTAGGAATCAAACTTAGGCCATTTGCAGAGGGCCTTCTATATCCAGAATCTAGGTCTGGAATTAAAGTGCAAGGATGGGATGGTGCTAAGCACCTTGAAAGTTGCTAAAGCAACCCTAAGAAAACTTTAGAATCCTAAACCATGCTTTTTTACGACTAAATTACTTTTAAGTCAAACTAACGAAGTTGTCCAAGTCTAAGTGATTAGCCAATTTCCATAAAGCAAGAACTAATCTACACAAAATATATTTAAGAAAAGACAACAATATAGAAAAGGGTAAAAGCATGTGTAGACACTCAATTTTGCACCCATAATTTAATCAAGGAAGATGACTAGAATGACCAATCAAATACCCAAAATTCATGATTGCATTACATGCATTAATTCATTCATTACATATCATAAAAATGATCTTGAGATTTTAACGGTCATGACGGTATGCCGAATTTCCAAATGGGACCGTCAGATTGAAAGATATCATGAGATCAAGTTTTCATAGTCTGCATGCATTGTATGGGGTAAAGCCCATCATGTGTAATTAATTGAAATTAATTTTGATTGGTTAATGATTGAAATTAATTAAATGAATTTATGTGATTGGTGGAGTATTTTGGGTATTTGATTGGTCATTCTAGTCATCTTCCTTCACTTGTCAAAATTTCAATTGTAGATAATCGAATTTTCCTTCACCTGTCAAAATTTCAGCTTAATCATAATTTTGAGTAAGAATATATGATCAAAATACTGAAGCTTGTTTTGATCTAAAAAATCAGTTTACTCTTATCCAAATCTCTTTTTTTTTTTTTTTTTTTTTTCCATATGTTTTTTGCTTATTTTTTTCAGCATTCCAACCTCTATAAATAGAGAATGCCTCTCAAAATTCAGTACACTTTTTCACGCTTTCTGACCCTCCCTATTTCTGGCTCTTCTTTTCCTTTCTGTTCCCTCTTACATTAAAGACGTTATAGAGGCTCTTACCTTAGAAATTTCTTTTCTGTAAGCAAAATATTTTAGGCTTTAAAGAGAATTGAATAAATTTCTTTGAGTCCTAAAATATTTATTCGTTAGAAGAGCACGCTCATGCAAGAAGTATTCTGTTTTTCTTTCTTTTCTTTTTCCGTTAGTTAGCATGTTTTTATGTTTGAGGCATGAATATGATTAGCATGTTTTATTATAACTTGTTCTTAATATATGATTGCCATGATTAGATCCCTTAGATGATTGTTTATTTCAATTCTTTCTCTTTGACTTCAAAATCTGTAATGACTATCAAAACAAAATAGATCTATATCTCCCTTAGATACAGATCTGACTTTTTCCAAACATAAAATAGATCTTTATCTTCCTTAGATACAGATCTAACTTTTTTTTCAAACACAAAACAAATCGGTATCTTCCTTAGATACAGATCTGATTTTTTTTTCAAACACAAAACAAATCTGTATCTTCCTTAGATGTAGATCTGAATTTTTTTCAAACACAAAACAGATTTGTATCTTCCTTAGATACAGATTTGAATTTTTTTCAAACACAAAACTAATCCTTATCTTCCTTATATGCAAATCTAACTTTTTTTCAAACACGAAAATGAATCTGAATCTTCCTTAGATGCAAATCTATATTTTTCCAGTCATAAAACTAATTTGAATTTTTTTTTGGAAAAGTTTTCTTTTTTATAAAGTTGCAGATTTTGAAATTTAAAAGAAAGGATTGAAAGTTAGGCTGTAGTTTTTTTTAATATGTGATGCATGTAACATGGATTTATCTCACAAGTGTAGTTCCTCTTCTAAAAAAGTCTTTTTCTTATGTTATTCATAAAAAACAGATTTGATTTTTTTTTCTACAAATCTAGATTTTCTTATTCACAAAACAAATTTTATTTTTCTTAATAAAAATCACCATTTTTAACTTTGCTCCAAAACAGATTTGATTTTTTTAGCAAAAACCTTGTTCTTTCTTTATATAAAAACATATGTGATTTTCTTTACAAAACTTTTTTTTTTTCTACCCAAAAGCAAATCTTTTTTTTTTTTAATGAATCAAGTCAAAAATTTTTTATTTACAAAAACAGATTTGAATTGTTTCTAAAAAAGAGGATGCATTCATGAGATAAATTTACCTGAATTAATTTCAGTCAATGTCTGTCATGTATGTTTAACGTATCATTCACATCATGCAAAAAGGGAATATTGGTTGTGGGGCCTAAGAATTCGGCAGCCCAAGCCCACTTTATATTGGGCTCAAGGCCCACACCGAGGAGATAGAAGTGTTCGAGGATGAAAGTAGAGGGCCCAAGTTGCCAAGAGACATTGCCGAGGAGGCCCCTGTCCTTGGACAGCCGAGATCATAGGAGGGAAGGGCGGTAAGTCATCAGGGGCAGCCTCCTAGAGCATCCCAAGGAAAAACTGTCACCTCCACATTAAATGCCCGCGACTGACACCCTGGCCGCATTAATGAGGAAATGATCTCTGAACAGTGCTGTCTTGGTTACTGCAACTCACAGGAGGCTTGGAAAGGCGGCTGATGGGACAGACACTCAAGTATAGGCTTAGATGATCAACAAGTGGAGGGCGGAGATCAATGAAGGAGGACTATATAATAGGAGAAACCCCCCATAGAGGGGGCCTGAAAAATTCCTGTAATCATTCTTACTCATTAATTATGAGAGAAAAACTCCTCGGACTGTGCCGAGGACAAACTTTCTCAATCTCAATTCATCTCTGTTCGATCTCCATGCAAGCCATACTGACCGTTGTCCATGCGCTAAGACCTAGTTCTTTGGCCCACTCTCTACAAATTCATTGTATTGGGCTAGCTGGGTTTGAGTCCACTCATCCAAAGCCAGAAGTGCTCAAACCCAATCCCTACATTGGTCATTAGAGTCTAGAAGACTAGACTCTATCTGGGCAGAATGGGTGTCTAACACCTTCTCATTCCGTAACCTAGCCCCTGAACTTAGTTCTTTTGGATAGGTAGATCTGTGCTTTGTCTTTCTTTTTATTTTTGGGAAGATTGTAACTAGGACAAAAAGTTTTGTATTCTTTTACATAGATTGTAACTAGGACTCAAAGTATTGTAAGGTTTAATTTACCAAGATTGTATTTATCGTTATTCAATCAATGACAATAAAGTATTTTGATCATGTATTTTTTTTTTTTTTGTATTTTTTTTCTTATTTTTTTGTATAAAAAATAAGTGACGACTCTACACCACTTATCCAAAAAGAGAGGTGTTCTTAAAAACACCCGAATCTCTTTTTTGAGAGCACCCCAATTTTGGTGGTCTCTCATAACATGCAAACCACAACTAAACACCAATAGGTGTTTAGGAAGAGGAAAGCCCAAAGCCCGGGCAAAAAAACCTCTCCCCCAACCACATCATCGGAAATCACCACTAGAAAAGATAGTTGCAATATAGAACACTATGAACCCTCCAAGCCCATGAGTCTAAGTGTAATTGAGCTCTCCAAGCTCCAGCTAACAACCCAACCAATAGATTGGATTTTGATTATAGCTTCTTGAGTTTCCAAGAACCTTCGCTCGCTACTCACAAGGGTTTGTGCATTGGTGAGATGAAAGGACTACAAATCTCGATTAAGGATTGAAAGAGATGAAAAAGAGATATGAAGTATTTTGCTTAACAACTAAAAGCTCTCTATTTTCCTTCAAAGGGTAACCTCTTTGATATTCAACTTATGTTCAAAGGTTTGCAATGACCCTTATCTAAAGGCATAGTATATATATTAACATTTTTTTGGCTCTAAAATTTATATACTTGGCCCCCTTCCCCCAAAAAATTAACAAGCTGACCCATGAAATCTAAAAAATGGATAACAAGATTTTTATTATTATATATTTTTAAAAAGCACATATCCAGATAATAAGAAAAATATTTGCATAAATCATAAATCCGGTCTAAACAAAAATAATAACAACAAATCAATTACAAATCCTAACAAAACAAATCACAAAAACCCAATAACCTTTACCCAATTTCTCCCTCTCATTTGAGAGCTCTATGCCTCTCTCAAATGACTCCATCCCATAGCCATAGAAACAACTCCTATGCTATTGATTGCTCCATCCACACACAAGTTAATCACCAACGACTTAGATCAGTTGGTGTCCTTAACTTAACCCGTAAAAAAAATTAATCTATTTTTTTAATGATAGAATTTTTTTTTTTAATGTTTTTTAGGGGGTGTTTGGTACATACACTTAAAAACTGAAAATATGTATTTGAAAACATGTGTGGAAATATGTGTAGGTGAAAAAGTATGTGGAAATACGTGTAATGTTGTTTAAAAACTGAAAACATGTGTTTAAGTGGGTGTACCAAATGGGGCCTTAGCTTTTTGACACACTTGGCATGCAAGCATAAATGGTAATACGCGTGTGAAACAACAACAATTTATTGTTTTGTGCCTTATCTAAACTATCACCAAAGCATGTGAGTGATTAGTCTATTGGTAATAAACTTTGTGCCTTAACTAAATGAATGTAATGACGGGAAAAACTTTATTATTTACTTAAAGACTCAAAATTACCATCCATTATAATGTGATTGTTTAAAAGATCTCTTTTGTTTTATTTTTTTTATACTATTTTTTCAAACTTGCAATTTTTCAATGGAAAAAAATCTCAACCTTACCAGGATACCAGTAATTGTCTCACCCTTTTCTTTCGCTAAATATTAATGCATGATATTTATTAATCATTATTTTAGTTGTTTTATTAATATGATGCTTGACATGGATTTGAACCTTTAACTATAGTTTTTTTTTTTTTTTTTTTAAAGAATCTTTTATCTATTTAAATAGCATTATGAAGTTATTAGTTATAGAATTATGTGAAAAGAATAATAATTTTTTTTTAAATTTATAATGACGATAGAATATAGAATCGGTATAACCTTGATCAAACCTTGAAAATTTTAGGACATGCCAATTGACTTACAAAACTCTTGATTATAAATTGTTATTATTAATTTTTTTAAAACTAAAAAATACAAATAATTAAAAAATTATTCTTAATAATACATCGTTGTCGACCTGTAGTATTGATATTCCAATTTTTTAAAATCTTTAAACAAAGAACTTCAGTCCCCCTAAGTTTGAAGCTTGGTTTTGTCCTTACTCTTAATCACAAACATCCATCATAAAAAGTGCACAATTTCACCTTTGTGTTTTAACATTCATCACAAAACATATAAACATGTAAGTATATATAATAGCATGTACAAATTAGGAAAGCTAGTAGGCATGGATTCTAATGGAAAAATGCTTCATATAAAGGGTGGACCTCATGGAAAGGAAAAACTTATATGTTCAGATCATATGTCGCTTGTCTCTTGGAAACCTATTGTGTGCTGTATCCATAGAATGCATACACAATTAGCAAAAACATCCAAGAAAACAACAAATGGGCGAGGCATTAGCGGGACCGACGTAGGCTTGAGTGGTATTCATAGATCCATTGGATTGGATTATGGACATGAATAAAAAAAGGGAAGTGTTAACAGACACTATAAAGTGCTTGTTAAGAAATTATTTTATGTCATTTTTTTTTTATGTCAATTTTTTGACCGGCTTTATAGGGTGTGAAGCTAGTGGATCCAATTTTTGAGTTCCACTTATCTCTTTAGTTGTATTTTAAGCCAATCTCATAAATTTATTACAATTTTTTTTTATTAACTAGACCCTTTAAAGAGCGCCTTACGGTACCATTAACATTTACCATAAAGAAATAAACAAACAAAACCCCTTAGGCAGGTCCTTAGCTCTCATGTAATTGATTCTCAAAAAAAAAAAAAAAAAGCTCTCGTGTAATCAAATGTGCCTAAACCCAATCATGAGATCCTACTCACGGGGGATGCTTAAGAAACTAATCAAATAATACATCATCCTAAACATGTTAAATCCCAGTTTAGCAACGAAAAATAAAAAGACATTTAAATCCCGTTTGTCTAAACAAAACATGGAAGATAACATCAAATTGCACATACATGCAAATGGATGTCATAAAATAAATAAGCGTGTCATGTCACAAGTGGGCTGTGTTGTTGAGAAAGTCTGGGAAAGTGAATCGGTTGTATTGCAGATGATTAATGAATGAGCTAGACATTTTGGATAAGCTTTGCTTCCTTGGCTCTCCTACTTGGGCTTGGACCTTTAGATAGTTTCTTATGACCTTTAGATAATATCCATAGGCTTCAAATGTCAGTGAGATAAATATGTAACATAAGATAAATAATTACTGTGAACTAATATAATTTCCCATGGGCCTTTTTTTTTAATAAATGATTGTCATGGGTTTTGAATAATAGTGAGGTAAATAGTGATTGAGGTAACTCGCCAAGTATTATCGGTTATGGGCTTTGAATTAAATGTTTGCCAAACAATAGTTGTCTTGGGCTTTGTTATAATTTGTCAAGCATGGATAGTCCTGGTATTTTGATATGAATATTGCCAAGCATGGATCATCTTGATCTATTGATATGAATATTGCCAAGCATGGATCGTCTTGGTATTTTGACACTAGGCGTGTCCCAAAATCCTATGGCAGTGAGCTAATGGTAAATATTTTTGTCATGATTCATTGGATGGGTTTGAATAAAATGAGTGTATGTGCTGGGCTCATAGGGCCAATTTTGGACTTTTTCAATAGCGATATAAAGTTGGGTAGAATATGAGGATTTGGGCTTTTTTTGTGATGATTTATATATTTGTGGCAGAATTTAGGTAATGAGATGAGAAATAGTTGTAGAGGCCCAAAATAATTTGTGGAGGATGTTTGGGTTTTTTTTTTTTTTTTTGGTGAGTTGGTAAATAAGATCAAATAGGATTTGGGTACGTGGTATGTGCGAAAAATTGTACCACAACCCTAGCTAACTTCAAAAGCTACTTTCATCACATAACTCCAGATAATGCAAGGCCGGATTCATTGGAATGTACACTACGAGATCTTTCTAACAACAATAAGAACACAAAAACAAAATTTGTTAAAGCCTCCAGCAAAGTGCATAAAGTTGGTACAACAAAACTGGAAAAATTGGATCAAATCTGGACTGGAAAGTGTCGAAATGTGCTAGAAAAGAGCAAACCCGCCAGGCCCGGACTAAGCCTGGGCCTGGCACTCTACTCCCGTACTTAATTTAGGCCAGCACCCCTCTCTCTCGTCCTTAAGCACCAAAAGTCCACTAGAAGCATTCCAAACAATCTAGAATGCTCCATAAATCCCACCCCTCTTCCTAATTAAGGTCTTCATGGGTAATCACTCGCACTTTCTTCTACAGTTATAATTTTTTATTGCTTCTAATACTTGATTGACATGTTCTTTACATGAATATTGCTATGATTTTGTGATTATGCTACTTTGATTCCTACCATGAATGGTTTAGTCTACTCTTTAAATTTTAACTGTGTGACTAACTTTCTCCAATCTATGGGTGCATATATCGTAAATTAGGGATGTATGTGATTATTATCTTGCTTGGATATTGTTGTAGTTTGTCTAAGACTTTGATGGTTTGTTTAATTATATTATTATGATGACTAATTTAAAGTAAGATAAGATAGGTAGTGGCGCTTAATGTTAACCTTGTTAAACCTTGACGTAAGTTATCATATGAATCAAATCGGAGAATGTAAGACTAAATTAATAATTTAATTTAGTTTAGTGTCCCATTTGATAATGGAAAATTATTGTGTACTTCGGGAGTATACTTCCTTCTTCTTACAGAAGGGTGGGCTCTAAGGAGGGAGCATATTTCCTGAGTATATAATAACAACCCTTTAATAACCTATATGTATGGTAAATGTTCAAGTAGGAGTTAAATACATGTCCCTAACTCTTCTTTAAAAAAAATACACGTCCTTAATTATTTTGAAATCTTATGACCCTACCTAAAAGGCACTTAACATAAAATTGCTCATACTTCTGAAAGGTCACTATTATTAGACACAACACACACACACAGATATATATTAGTTTTTAGATTAAATGGTTTTTTTTTCAAATTTGTCAAATCATTCCATTGTATATAAAAGATAAGAGTTGAAGTATTAATATCATTCTAAATTTAGCTTAAAAATAAGAAATTTTACAGAGTGGGAATAGATCAATGGATAGATAATTAATAGAAAAATCTTAATGGGAATGATGATATTGGTTATCGTTATAGTCATTGAAGTTCAATCTACTGACCTTAACACATTTCATATTTGCTTTACAGAATATGTTAGCCATTGCCAACATCATATAATGAAATTTGAGACGGAGTTATTTGGAGAGTGTGTTTTACAAAGTTTTATCAATGCATGAATGAACAAGTACATCCTTATGACCCAGAATACAAGGCTGCTCAACTATGTCTGCATAATTGCTACAAAGAAGAAATAAAGCCCTCTGATTATGGAATTTGCTTACTAGTATGTTAGAGCATCAGCATTGGAGAATGCTAATGCCAAATGTAAGGAGAATTTGGCATTTTAAGCCCTCAAGTGCTTTGCATCAGGGAATGCTAAATCCAAGTATTGTAAATTTTTTGCAATACTTGCTACAATGCAATTTTAAAGATAGAATTGCACTGTAGCAGTATTGTAAAAAAAAAATATATATATATATATATATATATATTTTTTAATCAACTTTTTCTGAAATTTCTCTCTCCTCTCTCTCTCATAATTTCTGTTTTCTTCTCTCTCTTCCTTCTCTCTTTCTCATCTGCTCTCTCCTCTCTTCAGACCCAAACACCATCCACCTCTCAACATCAACATCACACATCACAGTGGTTCATTTTTTCTGGTGGGTTACGATCCGGCGGGTTCTATGGTTATTTTTTTTTGGCTGTGACCGGTGCTTAAAGGAAGTGGTGGGTATGGTTGAGGTGGGTTGTGGGTTGTGGTTGTAGTGAGAAATATTTTTATTTTACTTTATATTTTTTTAATGGGTAGTATGGTAAAATAGAATTTTGGGATGTTGGGTATGTTGTAAAATGGTATGGTATAATTGATAAAGTAACTTTTTGAAATGGTAAAATAGAATAGAGTAGCATTTCCTGATGCTAATACTATGGCATAAGAACTTTTAGATTTGGTAAATCTCTTTGTCTCTCTCTCCTTTAATGCACATATGCATGAGCAATAAGTCTGTACCTTTTTGTAAGTCCAAGTCACTTATATTTAACTTATCCAAAGATTCCAAACATGGGCCTAGAATTTTGTCTTTAGCCATTAACCTCATGGATTATGGCATGATTAAGGATTTTTCACTTGGTTGTATGTACTAGGAATTAAATTTAACACCATATGCAAAATTATATTTGTAATCATCAAAGTAGTGCTCTATGACTATGGTTTGTTGCTAGGCAAGAAAAAAAAAAACCAGAATTATTGAAGAGTAATAAGTCTAAAAAAGGAGTCCATAAATCAAGAGACCAATATAAAAGTACATGTATGGGACCACCAAATATGGTATACACAAATTTGCAGCTTGAGAATTCAGTTTCTAGAGTCATGTATGCAAGGACCCTGTAGACACCCATTCATTCATCATTTGACCCTATGTAGTATAAGTTGCTCTCCATATATGCATCAATTTCTTATTCAATTTCTTAACATCCTTTTGCACTCTTCTTTCTTCTTTGATATTTTTGGTCATTTCCTTTATTTTTTATATGCTATAAGACTAAATTTTTGTTGTAATTTTCTTTCTATATTTTAGATAATAGTTAAGTTTGACTGTTTTTCCTCAAAATTATGAGTAAGGAACATAAGAAATGTATTATAATACTATAAAACTATTTATGAGGTGTCTTCAATGTAGGTATACTAGGTCATATGGCTAATATGTGCAAATCGATTATTGAATTAAAAAATATTAACAACTTCTTATAGTTGTAAAGTTTTTAGGTTTCATGTTGCTTAAAAAAGCCCCTCATCAAGGGAAATTGTAAGTTGCAACTTTTATTATTTATTGGTTGCTAGTATGAACTATGAAAATAGGAACTAGGTAAGTAGTGTAGACATCCCATTTTAATATTTTATACTGAAAAATATTTGAAATCCTTGATCTCCCAACATGATGAATCAAGAAGAAACATATAATCTCCCTTATGATTCAAACGTGGACACAACTCAAAAATTGCTCAAAACTATCCCGGGTTTTGATGCTAAAAAATGGCATTTCATCATTCTTTGGTTTATATCTCACAGAATACAAGGAATTTGGACTAAAATTAATTTATTTGACAGTAGATATCTAGGTCTTTAAAATGGGTACCAATTTGTTCCATTTTGAACAAGAAACAAGTGGTATATGATTTTTATAAGTTAATCATACTATACAACCCAAGAAGTTGCGAGATTTATTTTTTAAAATTGGCTCAAGCCCATTTTTCAGAAATTTACCTAGCCTGAAACTTCTAAAATCCTCTGGAGAATGATCTCAACCATCCAAAATGGGACGGCGGCTTGCTCGACACCATTTTCTTTATCTTCATAAAAAAAATGTGAAAAATAAATAATAAAAAGGAAAATGAAAGAGAAAAAAGATATGAATCCAGAAAAATGGGGTGGTAGTTGTGAGCCCAATGATGTCATGATCTATTTTAGGCTCAGGCTTGATGATTGTTCAAAAGGTCCCCAATGTTTAAGGCTGTGTTTGTTTTGGGTGTAAATGATTTCTGGAAAATATTTTACACCCAGCAGCGTGTTTGGGTGCACATGTAAAATAAAGTTTTCAGGAAAATCTTAAACTTTAACTGTAAAATAAGCCCTTTGACCCGAAAAATCATTTACACTTCTCTTTTACCTTCAAATGATTTCCGGACTCAAGACATCCGAAGAGAGAGAGAGAGAGAGAGTGTGTGTGTGTGTGCAAGAAGAGAGAGTATAGAGAGTGATCTAGAAACACAAACAAGCACACTCCACCTGAAGCACATCCTTACCAGACTCACAACCAGAGAAAGAAGACCCATCCCTCAAGCCGAGCAAGGAGAGGATACTCCGTCGACCCATCCCTTGTCCTCGTCCTCCGTCAATCCATCCCTCGTTCTCAGGATAGCCACCAGAAAATAGATCAGACCACCGTGAGTCCATGACCCAGTGAACGACCCACCCCTGAGCCAATCGGACCGCCATGAGCAACCCACCCTTGAGCCGATTTGTCCATTGTGTGAGCAACCCACTCCTAGATTGAACCACCCAGTGAGTGACCCACTCCTAGATCGAGCCGCCACCTTTAGATCGACCCACCGTGTCCATGTCACCACTACCGTCGCCACCACCAAGTCACTCACAAACTGATCTCTCTCTCTGTCACTTAATCTCTCTCTCTCTCTCTCTCTCCCTTTCTCACGATTGGTCTTGTGACTTTAAATGTTTTTATTTTGATTTTTGGTTGAGTTAAGTGTATATTTTGAAATTTTTTGTAATAAAATTTCTTTGGATGTTGAGAAAATGTGAAAAATTTGTAGGAAAATAGCATTTTTAGAATGTTACCAAACACCGGAATCAATTTCCAGACTATTTTCCATTGTAGAACCAAACACCCGGATTTCATTTTCTTTACAAGAATTCACTTTCCCCTGCATTCATTTTACACTCGGAATTCGATTTACATTGAACCAAACGCAGCCTAAAACTTTAGGCCCTAGTCACAAATAAATCAAAATCATATTCATATGTGATGAGCTTAAGGAGTAGTAATTGGCCCATAGGGATGCTTACGGAGAATTATGGATCAAAAGATTTCTTTAAAAAAAAATTTTAAGACAAGAGTGATTAATTAAGTGTATTTTCATCTCAGGAAACATAGCATTGCTGACCTCCCACGAACACATCCTCAATCTTTTTTGGGTTTGATTTGATCACCTACATCAAGCTAGTTGAGGAAAGTCTCTATTGTCCAGACTACTACTACTCCATGTCATTCATATCAAATTGGTTTGACAGCCAAATCTTGATTGATGATATTCCTACATCATTCACAATGAGTAGAATGTCATCAACATACAACACTATGAATGTCACCATGGAGATTGTGGGATTTTTGCCCTGAATTCCCCCAATTGTATACTTTATCTTTTTAGTAAAGGTATTTTTTATTTTATGAAGTTGTGTGTATAAATCTTGGACATCATGTATTATAATCCAATAGATGTATTGCATGTAATTTAGGTATGAGAATGAGATTTGCATATATAAGATCTAAATCACAATTCGTTGTAAGCTCAGTTCCTTTCTGGCCAATTCTACTCTATTTCCCCTCTCTCCCCCTCCATCCAAACAAGCCATTACAGTTTAAGGGGTTCACACCATTTGACTGTTGGAATAAAATACACAAAAGGATAAAGAAAATACACAAAAGGATAAAGAAAATACAAAATAGCTCTGATGGTTCTAGTGTTGATGGTGGAAAAAAGATTAATAAAACTGGTTTTAATGTCTGGTTTCTCCAATTCCGAAGTTGTGAAGTTTATACAAGTATACAATTGTGGGGGCCTTTTTGTATAGTTGGGCCTTAACCCCTTCTACTGCACAGTGGCCCGTTAATCTGGAGTAAAAGAGTTGGGACTGGTCTTGCTAGGGCCGCACTTTAGGCCAACTTGTGCACAAGTTAGGCTCACTCGATGTAGACATGTCCTGATGTGAGTGTTGTAAGCTAGACATAAGGTGTGGTTACAACAGGAGAAACTGTTGCAGATATTACGGCAAGAATATACTACAGTAGGATAACTGATAATAATAAAACGTGCTAAATAAAGTTAACACCGTAAACAAAATTAATAGAGTTACAGCAAAGTAATGCAGCAAGCAGAAATAACACTACAACAGGAAAAAGTAAACAACTCTATAGCTTCTAATCAAACAGTAAGAAATCACACCAGTAAGTATAATGAAAATAACTTGTTTTCTGGATTTTGTGTTAAGCTATTCAGCAGAAACGAACCCAAGAAGGAAACTAATCTCCAACACCGGTAATCTCAACAAAGACTTCTGCCATAAAATTTACTCTTTCTGGAGAAAGGGCCTAAATGGTTTGAGCTTCGATTTACAACCTTCAGAGAGTGGGAATGTCGAGAGGGAGAGAAAAGATGGTCTATTGGTGTATGCCTTTAGTTCTACCACATTACTTTCTCTCTAGTTTTCTTCTTTCCACTTAGTCTTTTTTATCTTTTATTTTCCTTTCCATGTTTTCTCCTCCCTATTCTTTTCTACCTCTCTTCCCTTCTTTTTCCTCCCCTCCTACTGTTCATGGCTACCTCCTTTTATATTGTTTGCCACTATGGGATTTACCCCTTTTGTCCCTTAACCGTTTTTGGCTTCTTGTGGGCATCTCTCTAGGACTGCCCACTAATCTGCCGGTTGTCCAGCCATTACCTCTGCCCAGAGTGTGCTGGTTGCACCATTCTTCATTTCTAGACAAAATTACTTGTCTTGTTTCTTACCTCTCTCCGTTTCTATTTTACCTTAGTGGATTTGGAGGCTCTCTCTACACCTACTCCTACGCCTATGGCATGCATCAAGTGGTCCTGGCCCATACTTGCCTCTTTTGGGTGAGATGTCATCCCAATAGAACATTTCCCTAAAGAAGCTTAGGCGGGAATGTGGACGCAAGAGGGGGGTCGAAATGGAGTCGCCACCTAGTTTTTGCAATGGTCTAGGAACCATATATATAGTGTCCTTTTGATGAAGGACCTTTTGATCTTACTACCAGAGATATGAGTTCAGAGTTAAGGTATGGTATTGGGAAGGTGTTAGGCATCCAAAATCGCCCAACCCTAAGGTTGGCTTCCTATCATTGTGTCTTATGTCTTAACCCTATTAAATGCATACTCAACATTTTTATCTAACTCACACACATACATACACACATTAATCATACGTCTAACAACCAACATGTCATCAAACATCCCTAACCATACATCTATCATACTCATAGACAAAACCTACCATACATCTGATCATGCATATCACTTTATCACAGACCCTAGCATTCATCTAATCATGGCGTCAAAGCATTAACATAAACCCTAGTTTCATACATCTAAACATGCTTTATCATATTACATTATAGCATACCCTTACATACATCACATCACATCATCCTAGTATTTATCTAGCATGGCATCATATCATATTCAAGGCAGCAACATGTATATCAAACCAAAGCAGAAACATGTGAGCATTAAAGATCAAAAGAAGAAACAAAGCTAAACAAAGCATATCATCATTCGAGGCATCACGATCACCAACATAAACATGAAACCTAAGCGAGATCATATCATAATGCATGAACATTTCTAATGCATGACTTACCTTTACTTACCTTGTAGCTACTCAGCACCTATGACATTATGCATGAGCATGTGAATGCATGATCATAACATCAATGTAATAAAGATAAACCCTAATTCTAACATATGATAGCAAACCAAGCAATTAAACATGTGAAACATAGACATTAAGAGCATAAAAACATGACAAAGGAAGCTAAACACATAAACATGTGAATGCAAAAAACAAAACAAATAGAAAAACAAAAATTAGGGTTTCTAGGCAGCGGCTTGCGCACACGGGAACAAGCCTGCGTACGCAGGCAAGATTATGCGTTTGCAGGTTCTTGCCCATAAATCCTAAAAACACAAAAACATGGCAGAACCTCAAAACAGAAATTCTAACAACGTAACATGCAATTAAAACACACAAACATATAAACCTAAGCTAGATAAACATGTTAAAGCATATTATAACAAGGAAATAAAGCAAACAAAAGATTTAAGTACAAAAAAAGAAAGAAAAGAAAAAGAATGGTTTAAAACTAATACCTCAAAGAAAAGCTCTTAAAGCTTGATTTTTGGCTGTTTCCCTCAGTCAAATCTATTCACAATTCAATAAAAAGTGATTAGTAAATATTAAACTCAAAGATCAAGGCCAGAAAATGCCATAATCAAAAGAAAATTGACTTGAGGGTGTTTTGTGAAAATCTCCCTTTTGTTTCACTATTTCTAGTGAATCTTAGTGTTTTCCCGTGGGATTTCTGTGTGTTTTGAAAATATACTATGTAAGGCCTATTATATTGTAAAAAGGGGGTTTGGAACGATCCCTAAATGATGTGGGATTCGTTCCAAACCTCAACATAAATGCAGAATACTTGCCTTGTATAACTTTCTGAAAATCACTATGCGTGCACAAGATCAAGCCTACATATGCATGTAGAAATCCACGTACGCAAGCTGATTCATACGTACGCATAACGAGGGTTTCCTTCAGCCTTATTTTTCAAAAATTGATATATTTGCTCATTAAAAGTTATATTTCTCATTTTAACACTTCTCGAGTCAATTTAACTTCTGATTGTGCCCAAAACCAACTTTGGGTTTTAGAATTCAGCATCATTGGGGAATGGGGGTCCAAGTTGTAAGGGGTACAAAATGTGGTGTTTATAGGGAACCCCAGAATAAACTCCTCTTTCTCCCCACTACCAAACCACACCTACTAAATACCTTGTTCTATGGCCCACCTCCCATGTATTGGTTGGGTACAAGTAGGTGGTGCCATGGTTCTTTATGCAAGTTCCATTCCATCTGTATTTATCTCCTTCTGCTCTTCACGCCATTTTTGCTGCTCTTGCGTTGTCTGGTTCTGCTGCTTGTACTGGTTTATGCTTATCCTTTGTAGCATGAAGGATGCATGGGTTTTTGGGCTTATGTTTTCTTCCTTTTATCCCTTCCTGGGCTGAGCATTGTCCAAGTGAGGGTCTTTACCTCTATAGCCCACTGGGCCTACGTTTTTTGTTTTTCTTCTTCATGGTCGTGGGCCTTTTAGCCATTAATCTTGCCACACTACTTCATTGTGTTTGCTACCTCTCTGTTTGGGCCTCCCTGACTGCCCTGCCTTGCTTTTACTTCTTATTACCTCCGTGGGCTAGCTAGCTGGAGTTTCTGCCGTGTTAGCCCATTGGCCTATTACCTTTCTCCTTTGTACTTCCTTGGCCCATTTACCTATTCTTTACCTCTTATTGTTCTAATGGGTTTATTGCCTTATTCCTTGGGCTTCCTTAGCCCATTTACTACATCTTTACCTCTTATCACTCTTATGGGCTCGTTGGCCATCATTCATGTCATGTCAGCCCATTGAGTTTACCATTTTATTCCTTGGCCCATTTACTTCTACTTTACCTCTCATTGTTCCCATAGGCTTACCACTTCATTCCTTGGGCTTCCTCGGCTCACTTACTTTTTTTTTTTACCTTTTGTTACTTCCATGTTCTTGCTGGCCATCATTCCTGCCATGTCAGCCCACTAGGCCTACTACCTCATTTTCTCTCATTTCCCTTATTGTTGGGTTTCTTCTGCCACTGGGCCTTCTGTGAAAAGTGGGCATCAACAACCATTAAATGACATTGCTGTCGAATTTTCATAGTTTGCACAAAATTCCATTTGTTCTTCTCAATTGGTTGTTTGCTATGTCCATGTCTAGTAAATGAGTCAACTCCAAAAGCAGCACCATATCTTTTTTGTTGTTGTTGATAATCTACAATTCATTGAAAGCTAAGAAAAGGAACGGGGGATAATCAACCTTACAGATGGCCGAAAGGACCAGAGGAAGATTATCATTGTCCAAAAACAAGGCAAACCTGAACTTAAAGCAAATCCGGCAACAACATGTGCTGCGGAGTTGCAAGCTCTCATAATCCATACAAATGAAACAGAGAAGAACAGAGACTTTGCAGTGGAATATAAACAATCGGTTTTCGGCATACCTCTTTTAGCCTAAATCGATGATCACAAAGGATTTTTGAAATTGCTCTACGTTGTCCAAAGCCGGCCTCAATGTAGACCAGCTATTCAAACACGTTCTGAATTCCAGTTTGTATAACTCTCAAACCAAAAACGTTTCTCCGATAGTGTTACACACTACTAGAGTGATGCAAACATAATCCACAACCTAAGAGCCTCACAACACTCTATAAACACTATGAGAGAAATGCAGAATTTGTTCTTCGTACAATGGGTACCACTCTTGGTGTTTATATACACACTACTCCATTAATATTGAGTGTAATAGTGTGATAGTAGGGTAGAGTAACGGTTCAAGCCATTACTCTATAACTCTTAAATGTTACTCTTGGTGAGGTATGCAGAAGGACATGCCCACTTTGGATGTCCTTCTATATTCCTCTCAGTTTCTTATATCTCCCACTCATCCACTAAGGGTATGGTTTGGAGGGCATAAAGGGGAAAAATTGGGAACATGTGGTTTGGAAGGCATAAATGGATTCTTCAGCGGAACCCCCTGAAGTGGACTTAGAGTTTGACACTTGGCTTGGGGTGTTGAATCCTACTTCTTGGGGTTCAAATCTCAGTTGTAGTACTAGGATTCGTTCTTGATACTTGCCTTAATCCCATTGGTTAAACTCAGCTCCAGAGATCTTGACATTTAACGCAGAACACCCCAAAAACCCACCATGTGGTATACTACCCAAAGCAGCAAGGCAGCCCCAAAAGTAAATCTCCTACTTCTAGCCAAATCCTAGGTTGATTAAACCTGATTCCCTGCCTTCGAATAGTCCTACGCTTTTTTGATTTTTGTTAATTAATGCTTATCTAAACTCCATTATAAAAACATAAGCACCCCAGCCCACAAACACACAGCTATTTCCTCTGAAACTTTCTGATTTGTTGGCCATTTTGCTTGCAATTCAGCTCTCCTCAAGCTTACGACCCATTCCTCTTAGCCCACACTCACCTAACCTTAGACATTCTTTCCCTCCTTTACACAATCACAGCTCACAAATGTCTCCCAATCAGTCACAAACAGCCCACTACTCACTAAAGCCTTAACCTCAGTATTAATTCCATTTCACTCACTCAAAACAGCCCACATTATCTCATTCATGCCTTATGAACACATGCTCATCAAAATCTTAGTTTAATACTTGCCGCACTGAGCTGGGATCTCTCTCTCCCTTCACACCATGACAATTAATCCCTTTCTTCTTCTCATGGAACCTTTAATTTTTACTTTTTGTTTTACTGTTAAAGGACATAATATATTTGTAACAATCGAATTCTTCCCTCACATTGATGTAATGATGACCAAAAGTACAATAAATTCCCTTGACCGAGATACACAAGGACCTCCAGGAGTAAACACCTTCCTAAATTTATTTAATCATTGATTGCTGGATTCTAAGTGTAATTTCACCTTTACCGTTGGAGAATTTATCCTTTCTGGACTCTAAGTGTAATGTCACCCTTACCGCTGGAGAATTTATTTCCCTTGTACTATCATAACAGGGCCACTAGCGTATTAATTAAGTATTGTAAAGTTTTTCTATTGGGCTTTTGTTGCTGTTTTGTTAAGTGCAGCCTTTATATCTTGCTTGGATAGGTTTGTCACCACACCAAAAGCCTTTGGGTGCCATCTTAAGAGCTCATAGTTGAGTTTCAGCTTGGCTTTTCGACATTTTATTCAGAGGCATCAATTTCTCCCTCAACAAACCCCATGGCCGCAAGTTATTCAAGTTAGGTTTCTTGTCGATCCATAGTTCATAAGTTGTGGAAGATACTGATTTAGAGGGAACTTGGTTAAGTACATAGGTTGTAGTCAAAAGTGCATCCCCCCGATACGAAATCAGTAGGTTTGCTTCCACCATCATTGACCTAAACATCTCTAGCAGTGTTCGATTTCTCCTTTCCGCCACACTATTTTGTTGCGGTGTATAAGGCATCATTAATTGCCTTACAATTCCCCTTTCATCACAAAGCTCCTTAAATTGCTTAAATAGATACTCACACCCACGATTAGTTCTAAGAGCCTTAATGCTCTTGTCTAATTGATTCTCAACCAATCTCACGTATCGTCTAAAGCAATCTAAAGCCTTAGACTTATAAGAAATCAAATAGACATAACCGTAACGTGTATAGTCATTTATAAATGTGATGAAGTAAAAACTTCCATGCCTTGCCCTCATATTCATTAGGCCACATATATCAGAGTGGATTAGTTGTAATGGAAAAGATGTCCTTGTGGCTTTTCCAAGTAGTTTTCTTTTTGACTTTCCCACTAGACAATGTTCACATGTGGACAAAGTGACTTTAGCGATATTGCCATAAGGCCTTTTCTATCTAACCTAGTCATCCTCTCTTACCCTATATAGCCAAGCCTAGCATGCTATACAATTGAATTATCAGAAGCATGATTAGATGAAGTCAAAAAAATTGAACTATCATTATTATAATATTCAATATCCAAATTTAAAAACCATTTGAAATAAAACCACGGCCATAATAAACTGTTCCTAAATGCAATAAAACATAATTTTTCTTAAAAATAATCCGGAAAACAAGTCTTAACAAAGTAACTACGGAAAGTAAGTTCTTCTGGATCTTTGAGGCATATAATACGCCATGGAATAACAGAATGCGGCCACCTTGCAACTCTAGCTTGTAGATACCAATTCCAAGTACCTCCACGCTAGCTCCGTTTCCCACCTTGATGTCTGCTCCCAACAGGAATCGGGCGGTACTCCACAAATCCTACTCTATCTCTCGCTACATGTCATGTTGCTGCTGAGTCTACTGTCCACATAGGAGCAGAATTAGCAATAAGGACATGACTAGTTACAAAAACATGGTGAGATGTAGGATAGGTGTTACCTTTTTTTGGCTCAATGCAATCATGAGCAAAATGTCATTTCTTTCCGCAATTATAACAAGTCAACTTAGACTTGTCCTGCTTTGTGCGCTTTCCTCTAGTATTGCACTTGACAAACTTAGCCTTCTTAGGCAGTGGCCCAGTAGATCTCTCTTGTCCAGGAGTGTAATCAGGTTGCTTACGTTTAGGCCTAGATGCCTTACGCAAGCTAGTCTCAACCGTATGCACAGAACTAATCGCCTTGGCTGCTTCAAGGCACTCAACTTCAAGTTCCAAGTGATGAGTAACATCATCAAATGTTTTGATGTTCTCATTATGTATCAAGTTTTGACACATTGTCTCCCATGAACTTGGTAGTGAACAAATCACTGCTTTGACTTGTTGTTCATCAGTAAGATTGTTTCCAGCTGATTTAAGCTCTCGAATCATGGAGGACATCGCCCTAAGATGCTACTTCATCGTATGTTTAAAGAGCATCTTATATGAATCAAATTTCATTGTTAAGCCACGTAGTCTAATGGCTGATGTCCCTCATATCTTAGTTTAAGAGCTTTCCACATGTCTTACGCAGTTGTATACTGCCCAATTCACCAATCAGATCATTGTGCATGTTGCTCAACATTGTAAAGCACGCGCACAAATCTTTCTTGCGCCAACTTTCATAGGCTGCAAGATCACATGGGTGTTGATCAGTGCTTCCCTCATCAGGTTTACTCAACGAATGAGTTAAAGTCTCCAAGACTTCTTGCTCATTTAGCATATATTAGATTTTGCGATGCCAAATATTATAATTTTCACCATCCAATTTCTCTCCTTTGTTAAGGTCAGCAACTATACATTTGGAAGCCATTTCACTATATTACACATGTATTTCAAAAATTTTGACGTTCGATCTAAAATAAACTTAGATAATCAACACACGTCGCAGGATCAAAAATTTGCCAAGCTTCTTAATCATCTCTTATGCCACTAGTGTTTATTACTAAGCTTGATTTTAATCTATTCGTTCAAAATTATGTATGGGAGATAACGCAACTCAACCATCCTCCGACTATTCCATATTTCAATTCTAAACATATTTGCAAAAAATATGCATTGAAAAATAATTCACTAATTTCATCAATTAACTATTAAGCCAAACATGCTATCACAATTTAAACTCACGAGAACAAATCATATAGGCATGTCACTATTTCAATAAGAAATAATTATTGCTTTGTCGTGTAAAATATAATATTTAACGTTGTGTCAATATTTCACTAAGAAATAATAACGGAATTAAATAATTTAAAGAATCAATCAATTCCATGTCATTAAATATTTCTTAAAAATATATATACCACCAATACAGGGTCGCATCATCATTAGTAAATTGCAGCAGCCCTTTAAATCTAAGAAGAATGAATTTTCATGATATTTAAACTAAAAACACTATTCACATGTCATGTTGCAGGTTTAAGAGCAACTCCAAAACAAACAAAAAAAACTTTTAAGCCACAAGAAAAAATTATGAGCCCACCATCTTATTTTCAAATGCTTTATAATAAACACACATTCATGTAAGCTGAATGGCAGCCAAACAACGTAACTGTTTCTGGCTTTGTGTTTACAATCCTCAAAAGTTTATTTATTTATTTATTACGTTGGACGCATGTATTTCACTTTGCATTTTGTGTTTAACTGTAATACTATCAGTCTGTGTAAACTGTACTAGGCGAGTGGGACTCTATGTAGTGCTTTATTTAGACAAACCTCTGTAAAGCTAACACGCTCTATACGTTGTGCTAGAGAGAGTGGGTTTTGCTGGAGTTGGTTGTCTTCAACCTCCAGCCTTCAAAATTCTCTAGCAAAAAATGAGTTTAAAAAAGAAATTTCAAGTGCTTATATCTTTTTCATTTCAAATCTGTTTTTGACATACCAAATACCGATTTAAAGCTTATAACATGTAGATTCATAATATGAAATCATAATTTGCAAATAGAAATCATATAAGAGCAGTTTTGTCCTTAGAGTTTTGGTGTTCTAAGTTTTGTCAAACTATATCTCACGACACACTTAGAGATTTGCTACGAAACTTAAGGCAAATATTAATATGTGTAATATAAACAACATATATTAATTTTAAGGCATGAAAAGCTCAGAATCAAAATTTGCCATTGAAGGCCATGAGAGATAGCATAAAATTTCATAGCATATTACAGAAGCATAAAATACATTTATAACTAATCATATATGCATATGACATCAAGAACAATCTATAAACGCTCTGATACCAATGTAAGAAATAAAGACTTTGTAGCGGAATATAAACAATCAATTTTTCGACATACCTCTCTTGGCCTAAACCAATGATCACACAGGAGTTTTGAGATTGTTTTATGTTGTCTAGAGCTAGCCTCAACGCAGTCCAGCTATTCAAATACGTTCAGAATTCCAATTTGTATAACCCATAAACCAAAAACATTTCTCCGACGATGTTGCACACTACTAAAGTGATGCAAACATAATCCACAATTTAAGAGCCTCACAACACTCTGTAAATACAATGAGAGAAATGCAAAATTCATTCTCCGTACAATAGGTACCACTTTTGGTGTTTATATACACACTCTCCATTAATATTGAGTGTGATAGTGGGCATAGTGGGGTAGAGTAACGGTTCAAGCCATTACTCCATAACTCCTGGATGTTACTCTCGGTGAGGTATGCAGAAGGACATGCCCACTTTGGGTGTCCTTCTATATTCCTCTCAGTTTCTAACACTTGGAAAGAGAAAGAATATTGGAGATAGCAGCACTTATGGGTCAGTTAGGGGCAATCCTTCTGTTCGTTAGGGGGTCAATGCAGCACATCGCATCACCCTTGAAGATAACATGACACCAGAGCTCTCTTTTTGCAATCTTCACAACCCAAAGCAGAGCCTTAGCCTTAGCTTGGAGGGGGGTAAGTCTCTTGGTTATTCCAGCCCAAATTTTGATGACGACACCATTGTGGTCTCCCACAATGACAGCTAGAGAGGCTTTTGAGGATGACAGGGCTGCATCTACGTTCACTTTAATCCAATTTGGAAGAGTCGATAGAAGTTAGGTTGGACAAGAGATAGGAGGTGAGAGTTTAGCAAGGACGTGGGAGGCTTCATTGAGCTTGTGGTGAATGTGTAGGATGGAAAGGTGGAGATCAAAAGTGCTTTTGTTAAAGAGGGACTCATTTCTAGTACGCCAAATTTCTTCCTAGGTGAAAGCTATGTTTAGAGAGATAAGTTGATAATAGCTTTTGCATATTTATATCATTATTAGAAAGCATTATCATACTTATTTTGAGTTAATTTATGCATTTTATATTTGGTTTTGGAATAATATTGAATAATTAATTTTGTGCTTAATTGAATTTTAATGTGTGAATTTGTCTTTTGTAGAAAAATGGAATTAAATAAGCGGATTTGTGCAAAGAAGAAGGCCAATGGACTTTATTTTTACAAGAGCCATAATGAAGTCAAAGTAGGCCAACCCAATGAAATTTAAGTTCAATTGGAGTAAGGAATCAAAAGAAATTTACACCAAATCCAAGTCTAATTCGGATTAGGATTCCATCTTGCACACTAGTTAGTATTTTGGGCATAACTTTCGGCTCAAATGTCCAATCGAGATGATTCAAGTTGGGTTTGAAAGGTAACTTAAAGGGCTACAATTTGTAGTTTACTAAAACTCTGAATTCTGACGTTAAATGGGCCAAAAAAGTCGGTTAAGTGAAGCCCTGAAAACTTAGAATTTTCTCCAAACGGGAATTCAATTTGTAATAGGATTCCTTGACCTATTTAAAGGCTCTTTAGGGCAAAATTCAGAGAAGAGCTGCCATAGAACGTAATTTAGGTTTTCTTAAAGTTTCTTTATAGTTTTCAGTGTTTTATTTGTGTTATGGCTTCCTAGAAGCCTTGCTAAGGTAAGGGGTGAAACCCAACCATTTATTAGTATGTTCTTAACAATTATTTTATGGTTTTAATGCTTATGTTATTATTTTTTGATTACTTTACTTATCTAGAAAAGTGTTTAGTTATGTATAATTCTTTGATTTATTGTAGACTTCGGACATGTTAAATGCTTAGTATTTCCTGCAAACAATTCATTAGTTTTCTTTTGTCTAAAATCAATTAATTTCATGAAACTACCTTAGACAATTAATTCTTGAGTTCTTATTGTTAAATCATCTGACTAAGATCATCTTTCGTATAAATTTTAGTTGAGTTATAAAATAAATTTTGTTAAGACTACCAATAGATGTATTGTGTGTGGATCCCTAAACCTTAGCACCTTAATACATTGTTATTTTCTCTCAATTTAAATTACCTTTACTAAACCATCAAAATCTCTTCAATTAAACTTTATTATTTTAGTTTTATTCTCTTGTTGTTTGCTAATTATTTCCCTTTTCCCTGTAGGTTTGACCTCGGACTTACAGAGTTATTACTTTGTGACAATATTGCACTTGAGAGCATTATTTAAGTCACAGCATGAGCCAAAGATCTTTTGTGGGGCATAGGGATTTTGGAGGATTGAGAATCGGATTGATAATGCTCTCCAGCGAAGAAATGGTACATTCATTTGCTCTAAGATCCCAGCAAGTTGCAAACCATGTTGCTTTGGCAAAAAGGCATAAGAAGAAGAGGTGTTGAAATGATTATGTTTCCTCGTTGCAAAGCATACAACAACGATCAATGATATTCAGACAGCAGGAAAGATTTTCTGTGGTTGGCAGTGTTGTTGCCTAGACGCCATAAAAACATCTTGAATCTCTATGGAGCTTTAAGCGTCCAGATCTTCTTCCAATTCACTTGGGAGTGGGGTGTGGTATTTTCTTGGGGGAGAGAAAGACGATATGCTGACTTGACTATGAAGACTTCCTTTGAGTTCGAAACCCATATAAGCCTGTTTGCTTTGTTTTCTGCGGGAATGGGGATAGATAGAATGAGTTGAGCAGATTGGGGCTGAAAAGATCATTTATAAACCTTGGTTTCCAGCTATGAACATCAGGGTCAATGAGATCGGCCACCTTGATTGAAAGTGTGGATCATGGGAAATATTGACATCTCCTCTTCAGTGGGAATCACCAACACAGACAGGGAGAATAAAATGTGACGTAACAATGAATGAAGAGTTCCAATATTTGTAGACTCCTTCATGTCTATTGGGAAGAGATATGTTTGTTTACCAAAGAGTTGCATCTTATCTAAGAAATGTGATTTTTTCAGTAAATAACTAATTTTAACGCTTAATTAATTCTCTACGGTAGGTTGTTGAAGCAACACCATCCTCCAAGTGGTGGGTTATTGTATGAGTGACCATGTGATCATCTATCCCTATATATACTAATATCTCCCACTTGATCGCACCGTAACTAATTATGTTAACTACAATCAATATATACTGTGTTGTATTGCCTGATGTTGATTCTCATCTATGCTCTTCATAGATCAGCGTTAGTGTCTGACTCTGGCAAAGTTGTGTACACATCTTGTCACACACCATTGACCGCACCCTTTGTTATATACCACTCTTGTAGTATACTTTGGATGTCTTAGCACTCACTATTATTTCAAATGAATGGCATTGAACATGTGGGACGTTTGTCACCTCGCGCAAGTGGGGATTTTAGTCCACACCCGCATTGTCAGTCAATGTCCTTCAGCCACACACAACAAACATGTGTTGACCGACACTTAATCTAAGCCAATACCTTGAAGGTTTTCTCGTATGACTTCAGTGATTTTTCATTGTACAGGTTGTGTTATGTATCATGCACATTAGTGAACTTTACATTCATACGCTAACTTTTTTTTTTTGATAAGCATACACTGCATAGCCATGCTCTCCGAGCGTTCCTAGTCCTTCCATTTGTGCAATTGCATGCAATATCCCACCTAGGTTTTTGGATCCACGAGTCTCACTTTTCCTACATGCACTCTAGATCTATCCAGAGTCAATCCTTTGGTCATAGGATCGGCCACCATCTCACTCAAGTGGTATCCCGGACTCGTGCATCAACTTTTCTCCACTATATCTTGAATATAGTTATACATTGATGTGTTTGCCTTTGGAGCCATTTACTCAACTTTTTTATAAACGAGATAGCAAACCTTTTGTCACAATACACATCGATCAATCTGTTAGGTATACCAAATTTTAAATCTAGACCGTATTAATTACTGTTATGCTGCATCATATGTATATCGCCTCCATTGTATGCTTCACAGCATAACCTTATTTCTTCTTTAACTAGGAAACAATTGTTCCATTGAATAGGAATATATGTTAGAATATCCTATTATCTCTGGATTACTCATGCCAAAACATAGTTTCATTCCTTTAGTGCCTTGGAGATAACAGAAAATTCGTTTAACTAACCGCCACCGTGCCATATCGGGATTATATTGACATATACTCCCACCGCATCACAAATATCTGGTCTTACACTTAACCATAGCATGATGAGGTTGCCCTTAACCTGGGCATAGGAGATATTTAATTTCCTCCTAATCCTTAAGACACATTTCTTTCTTCGGATAATTCCTTTGCTCACCGAACATAATCATAATGATCTAACAATGGACTCATTTCAAAATCAATCTACAAGATTGCTTGGTGGAACTACAAATACTATTACCTAAGGTATTAAATAAGTCCATACATGAATCTTTTTAACTTGTAGACTTTTACTCATGTCGTTAACTTGGAAACCATCTTGATGTAACATATAGATGTCTTTCTTCAACTCACCATTGAGGAAAATATACTTAGACATCTAATTGGTGCAATTCCAACTCCATCCATGCCACAATAGACATGATTATTCTAACCGAAGCAAATTTTGCTACCAACAAATATGTAACAATAAAGTCTACACCAGGTTTTGAGTAAACCCCTTTGCAACCAAACTTACATTATACATGCCCAAGATATTGTCAATCTTGTATTTTTACTCCCATTTTTTTTTCAGGATCGGAGGCTTGTTGTTCTTGTGCTAGTATACTAACTTTTCCTTACATTATACATGCCCAAGATATTGTCAATCTTGTATTTTTACTCCCATTTTTTTTTCAGGATCGGAGGCTTGTTGTTCTTGTGCTAGTATACTAACTTTTCTAATGCTCCCGCTATTTTGAGCATCCACATATTGATCATGATCTTGTGATTTGTCATTTGTTAGGTGAGTTTAATAAACTTCTTCACTGTCATAACAAAGTTGAAATTTTTAATTTTTGTCATATTTTTCTCTCACACATATTTATATAGTTATATAATCCAAAAAAGAGAAAATGAAAGGTGGTTTATAATATCCAAATCATTACATTTTTAAACCATATTTCAAAGTTCAAACACTAATTTTTTTTTTGGAGGTTAGTTTAGGATCTAAAAAACTTGATTTTAAAACATTGAATACAAAAAAATAAGATCTCTCAATACACGCAGGACACATATGAAGCCACTAGTTAAGATTTATACATTTCAAATGAAGACCAAAACTTATGTATAGTTCCTTATGATGAAAAGAAAGAGTCATGCTACGTCCATAGTATTTTCACAACAAATCCTAACTAGTAAGCTATTATTGGTTGGTAAATAAGTGATGTTGGTGGTTGACATTGTTTTAAAAACTGGACTAGACAGTTGAACCAGTTCAACTAGACATGGAACTGGCATGGCAAAAATTGGGAAAAATAATCGGTTCAACTAGAAACCTGACCCATTTTTGGTTCTTTAATTGTTTTGATTTTTTAAAACCATGATAGTGGATTCAGATTAAAACCAATAACAACAGTCTCTTAGGATTTGTTGTGAAACTATTATAAAAATATTGCGGGTGTTGCATTAATATAAAGAAACCCTCTATAAATATATGTATATATGTGTGTGTGTTCTTAAGAAAAAAAACCTCTAAATATATAAACAAAATGTATGTGAAAATGGTAGAATATGTAAGGTATTGTCAAGTTGGTGTTACCTAGGCTAGGCGGTCATCTAAGATAAAACTGGCTTTAAGCATTACAACATACATATAAAAGAAAAAAAAAAAAACATACATATAAAAGAAGGGAAAGTTAATGTATGCCTTAAGGGAATTGGTTTAGGAAATATTTTTAGAAACTTTTCATGAAAAAAAAGGAAGCAACTTATTTTTTTTTACAACATTTTATATTTTTCATGAAAATGGTATCAAAACTTTTCTAAAAATAGTCAATTAGCACATTTTGTATGATCTTAAAGTGGAATAGATAAATTTGGCGAAAACCCTCCCTCCATAAAAACCTGATCCCAATCCACTTTAAAACCCTAATCCAGACTCCTTTCCCAAAATTTTGAAATATTCATTAACTCACTTTCACATTCTCTCATTCCACACATTTCATGTGATCTTATTTTCCTTTCATCGTCTTCTTTTCACAACAAACCTCCTTTCCTCTTTGTATACACTTGCCGCCATAAGCACCTTTCGCCATTCCTCACAAAACCCCTTCTTTTTTATGCTCCTTAATCTCTTTTGGTGACGATGAGTTTGACACGAAGGATTCTAAGGTGGAAACATTATTGTTAAATGTAAATAAGAAGAAGTAGAAGAAGAAAAGGAAAAGATTAGGGAGCAGTGAGCTTTTCAAATTGGGAGTCAATTCCACCATCTTGCGAACCTTGATCGGTTGTAGTTGAGGGGTTGCAGAACTCATAATAGTAGTAATGCTAATGTAGATGGTAATACCGTAATAGTAGTAATTTAAAGAAAAGGAAGTGGAATTCGGAGAATTGCAAGAAGATTTTATCGGATTTGCCTACCACTAAGCGATGGATCAGGTCAATGAGTGTTTTGATTTTACTTGTATTGTTTTTAAGATTCTTAAAGTGATTTTGAATTTAGATTTGAAGGTTTAGAGTAATTTGAACCAGTTGACTTCTGACAATGTTGAGCCAATAACATTTATTGGATTTCAATGCAAGGCAAACTCTTTACAAGCTTTTCAAAGGTTTTTTTTTTTTGAATACTTGGTATTATTGAATCAATACATTTACTTTGAATCGAAGTCTTAAATTTTTAAATGATTAAGTTAATTATTTATTGGCTTAAAATTAAATATCTCATCATAATTGTAAAGAGCTTTTATTTTTTATAAGTTTTATCTTCATAAACACAAGTTTTCAAGTAGTAGATCTTGCAAATAAGTTTTTTTTTTTTTTTAAGATCTTGCAAATAAGTTTGATTATATACTTTGTGTTTTCATAAATGTTTCTTATGATGATTTAAACTCCATATACTCCAATAACAATTATTTATTACCAAGATTTTATTCAAAGTCTTTAAAACTGGTTATTAAATGTAACATATTGTGATTATTGCTTCATCTATTCTCATATATTAACTTGAAACTTATGATACTCGTAATAGGAGTAGAAAACTTTTGATGGGAATGATGGTATTGGTTATCACTATGTCCATTGAAGTTCATGCTATAGACCTTATCTCTACCACTTCTCATCTCTCTTCAATTTCAATCTCATTTCCGCATCTCTCAAAACTCGATTATTTTTCTCGCGAATTTCATAATTGCTTTACAAAAAAAATTACACGTTGTCCCGACGTGGAATTTGATTTGAAGAGATTGGCAGTGTGTTATACTTGGTTTTCATATTTGCATTGACAAACAAGTAAATCTTGGTGACCCAGATTGCCAAGTTGCTCTACGATGTCTATATACTTGCAACAAAAGAGAAAAAACATTTGCCTTTGATTATGGAATATGTTTACTAGCATGTTACTAATGGAATCTATAAGAAAAACCTTTTTCTTTTTTTTTTAAATAGAAAACCAGTGAACTTATTCATTTCATGACTGATAAATTTGGTTTACATCCGAAATAACTATAGAGTTTATAATGGGTGGAGTTTTATCCATCCATGTTACAAAGTTATCTATGTACTGGGGCATACTTTACGAGTCCATGGGCTGCCTTATCTCCTGCTCTTCGCGTGAGGTGTATGGTACCGGGAATGATATTTGCAATAGCTTTGGAAGCCTCTGTGTCTGTGACTCCCTGAATAGCATAACAAACCTACAAAGCGTCACTTTCAAAGAGTACATTTTGAATGCCGATGTCCCTGGCAAAAATAGCAGCAACTTCTATTGCTTTCACTTCGATCTCCAATGCACCTAAGGAATCTGCAATCTCCTACGCATGGCAGCAACCACACGACGTTGATCATCTCTGTCTATCACATCAATCCCAGCTCATTTGTGTTTTAAGAAAACAACCCCATTTGTACCATCCAGATAATAGAGCGATCCATCTGTTTAGAGCTGGTGGAGCGCAATCCTCCTATTTTTGGGTTTAGTTTACTATATATACCAATATTATAGTTTATTGTAATACATGATTTGTATTGCACTCTCACGTACTACAAATGTAGCCCTTTAGGGTTTTCTTTGTAATACATGAAAGTGTGGTACAAATCTTATGTTATGATAAATTATAACATGAGTATATATTCTAGGCAGGGCCGGCCCAAGCATTTCAGAGGCCTATGGCGAAATCTTTAAATGGAGTCTTTATATTATCACTTAAATAATATTTAACTAGCATTTTATATAATAATTTTTTTAAAATCCATTCTTTTTAATTTTTAATATGATTTTTTTTTGAGAAAATGTTAAAGTTATAACAAATTTTACTATAAACTGGTATTGTAATGAATGTGATCAATGACATGAAGCTTACAAAAATACTAAAAATATTATAAAATTTACAATATGAGAATTACAAAGATATATTACTAATTACAAATATTTATTCAAAAATGTATTCAATAGTTTGTTGAAATCTACCTATTATATTTATTGTCACATCAAATTATAAAAGTTATGAAGACCACCACGCACCATTGGTGCAGTGATCATTCGACAAGTATAAGTTCTTGTGGGTTGTGGGGGGTAATGGCCAAGATTTAAGTTTCTAGAAGAGACTTTCGCACAGATATACACTAAGATTAGATTATAGTAGAATTTTTATTTCGTATAAAAATAATTAAATAAATAAAAGTTATATTGTAAAATTTATAGTATTTTTAACATTTTTCTATTTGAAGTACTTATGATTAGTAACACGTCTATTTGTAAGACATTTATTTAAAATTGTCTTATCTATATCTTTAACATTACTTAATTCTTTGAGCTTTTTTAATAGTAAAAAAGAAAAAGAAAAAAGTAAACTAAAATGTTTTAATATCTTTCAAAAATATTTATATATAAAAAATAAATAAATAAATTTGTCCCCAAATTTGGGGCCTTCTCTAGCAAGGGGCCTAGGCAAGGGCCTAATTGGCCTAAACCTAGGGCCGGCCCTGATTCTAGGCTAAACCCTATAATAAAAGGATTAGGCTTAGACCTATTAAACTGGGCTAACATATCTCTATTAATGCACACATGCTGATATGCACGAGCAATAAATCTATGTGCAACCAATGCCTAGGTCCGAGTCAGTTATCTTTAGCTCATCCAAAACATGGGACTAGAATTTGGATTTTCTCCATTTCTTAACTAAGCAATGACTTTAACTAACGTTAGTTTCAACTTTCAACGTCTAAGGTTTTAACTCAACTTGGTTTCTGTCTCCCTCCCATCAAAGCCTAGCCATGGTCGAGCTTCTCCACGCACCCACACCACTACTGCACTTGCATCGCCCTGACAATGATGCTCCGAAAACATCTCCACCCCGACCATGCACCAACGGTATTTCAGCCGCCCACCTCTGTTTCTAAAGGCCAACCTGAAAAACAAAAAAAAAAAATTTATTAGATTTGGTGAGGAAATTTTGATATCATATTTATGGTAAATTTTTTTTTTCTATTCTTGTTTTCTTTGAGAAGATCATCATTTTCTTTCATTTGTAGCACTAAAGATTTTGCTTTTCTTTAATTGAATTTTTTTCCTTCCTTGCTACAGACTTGTGGTAACTGTAGTTAGTGTATGGGTCTTATCTCTCATCTCTGTTGTCTTTTTTCTTTAATTTTTCTTTTTGTTTACTGAAAGGTCCTCATTTTGTTTTAGTTTTGATTAGTTTGATGACTGGGTTTTATTGTTAAGTATAAAGCTTGATGATTTTGCTTGGGTTTGAAATTTGGGGTTATTGGGCATGGCTTGTGATTGAACGGAAAGTGGCCTGTTTTTAGTTGGTGTGTGTATAGGTCTCTTTGGCTTTGGTAATGATCAAGAGTAATTAAGTTTCAAATTTTAGAACTTTTTTTTTTTTTGAGGAACAAATTTTAGAACTTTGACAACAAAAATTTATTGAAATTATATGCTAATCAAATTTTATATAAAAGTTTGTCAAACTTTTGAAGTTTTAAAATATGAAATCTATGTGAACTATCTTGGGGAAGCCGTGAGTCATGGCCCATGACTGATTTGAATGCCTAATGCAAGTTTCGTAGTCATTAGGATTATAGTTGCAACTTGAAATGAGCTTTCATGCTTAATTGCTTCTTACTAGGATATCCACTCCCCTTTGCTTATATGGACAATATGGATAGAGATATTTAACTACTAAGAACTTAATTTTGCCCCATACGTAAAATTATATCTGCAATCTTTAAAGTAGTGATCTGCGACAACAGGAAGTTGGTAGGTAAGGAAAAAAAAAAACCAAAATTATAAAAAGAGTAATAAAAAACGAGATTAGGTTTTTAAACCATATTTTGAAATTCAAACAAACAATTTTTTGGGGGTAAGTTTAGGTTCTAAAAAACTTTATTTCAAAATTCTTGAAAAAAACTCTTCAAAAAAAAATTCTTGAAAAAAAAAATGTACAACTCCTTAGGATTTCTCTAAGTGTCTGATTAGGAATTGTTTATTTTTGGTAATTTATTTACTAAGTATTAAAAATATAGTTTTTAACTTTTATATTAAAAATGTGTTAAAAAAGTTAAAAGCTACTTATTTTTTAAATGAGATAGAAAACAAAAAGCTAAATCCCTTTCAACAATTTCCAAACATCTATTTATATGTGTGTGTGTGTCTGAGAGAGAGAGAAAAAACACCTCTAAATATACAAATAGAATGCATGTGTGAAAATGGTAGCATATTTAGGTGTTGTCATGTTGGTGGAACTAGGCTAGGCGTTCATCTAAGATGTAATTGACTTCAAGCGATACAACATACATCATATCATATGTACTATATTGTATGATAAAAGTTGAGTTTAAAAGTTGTAGTTATGCTAAGTGCTTGTACCAAATTGCATAAAATTTTATTAAATTTCTTTGAAAAAAAAAATTTAGTTAGAACAACTACTACCAACAAGAAACCTAACGAGTTTAAATCTAAGCACCTTATGTCCTGGTGCCCCAAAACTACTAACCTGAGGCTATGGTTTGTTGTTTGTTGTTGTTGTTGTTGTTTTTTTCCCTTGGATAAACATGCATCCTACGCCGTCTCATTGATATTTACAACATTTCATTTTCACCTAAACTTCTCATTTTTGCCTTTTTGTTACATAGTAATGATATAAGCTTTCTCTAAACTTTTGTCTCTATGAATCTTTATGTGTAGTCTAGCTTCTTTAAAAGCAAATTTTGCTGTCAACATGAAATTGGATACAAGAGAAAAAGAAGCATCTAAAAAAGTTCTTACATAGGGACTAGCTTATAATATTGAGACAAATTAGATTTATTGGTCCAAATTCTTATGTAAGTCTCTCTTTGCTTAAATCCATTTTCATATGTTTTGAATGTTCATAAATTTGGATTGTTCTTAATTAATGAATTGAGATTTTTGGTTAATTTTGTTTTTAAAATGTTTTTTACTTATTAAATTAATTATTTTTTCATGTGTATATATATTAATATACATGTTGTGATTTTTGCTTTTAGTTTTAATTATTTTTCAATACTTATAAATTTGAATAGTTTATAGATGTGGATCACGCGGTGATTGCTTGAGGCTTAAATCATAATACAATTAGAGACATTATTCAAGTTGTATAAATTAGGGTGTTATATATATATATATATATATATATGCTTTTGATTAGAAAGTTAGAATGTTATTGATACTACTTTTACCACAAAAAAAGTTAATATTGATGCTACATATGTCGGTTTTGTGACAAACTAAGTTGGTGATATAAGTATTTGAATAAAATGAACACTACAAGAGACGATTTGAATATCAAAGTAAAACTTACAAAATGAAATTTCTTTTTGGTGTACAAATACAATTGGTATATTTTTTTTAAGTATTAAATTTATAGCCATAATCCAAAATCTCTTATTCTTGTAACCGCTTTGGTACTTTGCTTATATAGCTTTTTTAGGTTCCTGTGGTAGGGGTAAATCCGAGTACAGAATAGAGCTCGTGGGCCAAGTTCGAGGAAGGGGAAGGGCCCCCCGTGCATTAGTCTTTACCCAACACGTGGATGAGAATCCGAGGAGGAACCACGAAAAGGCCGACCTTCCGAGGAGCCCAAAGAGCGAGCGTTCCTCGAGAATTGTTGGGTAGACCACTTGCACTAGATAACATAATACCGAAGAAGACGATAGAGGAGTCCAAGCAAAGAAAAAGTGAAGTATCAAGACAAAGTAACTATCACCTCCGCATTCAATGCACTGCACCAACTTAGCTGATTGCATTAATGGAGGAATGACCTCTGAATAGTGCCTTAACAACTTGCATCACACTGTACCACTTCCAGTAAAACCTTGATAGGACAAGCATCTAAAAGAAGGTCAGTAATTGTACAAGTGGATGGCTCAAATGCAATTCAACTAACTATATAAAGAAAGGAAGCCCCAACATAAGGGGATGAAAAACTGAAAGGAAATACTGACATTGTGTAGTATTATTATGTGATTAAGACTTAAACAATCTATGAACAATTGCTCTTTGGCCAGGCTTGAGGAAGTGTTAGTTCTAAAAATTTGTTATTCTTCCTTGAATTGTCTAACTTTTACCCATCCATCTAAAGCTCAAATCATATTAGTATATTAAAGTTGATCTCGGAAGTCCATCATTTAACAAATTAATTGTATTAAGTCGTCTAATCTAAATTCACTATTCTAAGTATGCTTAGCCTGTTGGAACCTAAATTCACTATTCTAAGTGGGCTTAGCCTGTTGGACCCGCTTACGGTTCCAATATACAAAAATTTGCATTTTAGAAGCAAATAAAAAAATATCATTTATTCACAAAAAAATCATTTAATTGTTGTTTCTAAAAAAATATATAGAGAAAATTTATGACCAAAACCTGCAACCCACTGAACTATCACTATTATGCATATAAAAGAAACAAGTACCCATATATAGTATAGATTCCGTTCATCTATGATCTATCTCCCCTTTTTTTAATTGTACCTTTTACACACGGCGGGAAACCGATAAATTTGGCGAAATTCCTCCCTCCAAAAACACCCGATCCTTCCCAATCCCCACTTTAAAACCCTAATCCACACTCCTTTCCCAAAATTTCGAAAAACTTTCATTCACATTCACATTTTCACATTCTCTCTCTTTCCCACACTATTCGTGTGAGAGGAAACATAGAAAGAGAGAGCAAAATCCCAAACCCAAACCCTTATTTCCATTTTCGTCACTTTTGCTCTCTCTCTAACAATGGCACTTGCTCTGAAGAAGCCCCAACATCTCCACGACGACGATACCACCGTAGACGGCACTCCCGTTCGGTACCTCCCGCTCGACCACGTCTACTCCGCCACCTCGCCCTGCCGCGTCACCGCCAGCGGCTCCTCCGCCTTAATGTCCAAGAAAATCAAAGCTCGGAAGCTTCTCGCCACCAATTTAGACGATAATACTAACCTCTCCTCGTCTTCTCTTCTTAACAAGCCTCCTCTCCTCTACGTCTACACTCGCCGCCGTAAGCGCCTCCGCCAGTCCCTTCCGAATCCTTCCTTTTTCCGCTCCTTAATTTCTCGCGACGACGAGGAGTTCGAAGCGCAGGAATCGAAGGTGGATACACTGTTGTTAAATGCGAATCAGAAGAAGAAGAAAAAGCATAGGTTAGGGAGTAGTGAGCTTGTCAAATTGGGCGTGGATTCCACTGTCTTGCGTAGCCTCGATCGGCCGCGATTGAGGGATTGTAGAATTCATAATAGTAGTAATGCTAATGTTGATGCTAATAGTAGTAATTTGAAGAAAAGGAAGCGGAATTTGGAGAATTGCGAGAAGGTTTTGTCGGATTCGCCTACCACTAAGCGATGGATCAGGTCAGTGCGTGTTTTTGGTTTTACTTCGTACTGTCTTTCCAATTCTCGAAGCAATTTTGAATTTGAATTTGAATTTGAAGATTTGGAGTAATTGGATCAGGTTGAGTTTCGACAATGTTGAGCCAAAAACGTTTATTGGATTACAATGCAAGGCAAGCTCTTTGTAAGCTTTTTAAAGTTTTTTGTTTTCCTAATCCGAGAATTGGTGTTATTGAATTTGATAATGTTAGAAATGTTATGGAATAAAATTAGGTTTATTTTGAGTACAGGTTTATTGGCCATTGGATGCTGATTGGTATTCTGGTCGAGTTGTGGGTTACACCCCAGAGTCTAATCGACATCATGTACGGGTTCTCTTGCTTATTATTTTAATTGTTTGAATGTTCAAGTTGTTGAGAGTTTCTGATTATCTTGCGAATGAAATAAAAATGCAGGTAGAATATGAAGATAGTGATAAAGAAGAATTAATTCTTTCAAATGAGAAAGTTAAATTCTACATTTCCCACGAAGAGATGCAGTGTTTGAACTTGACTTGCAGTGTTACGAGTACAGATGGTGATGTGTATGATTACAATGAGATGCTTGTGTTGGCTGCGAGTTTGTATGACTGCCAAGAGCTCGACCCTGGGGATATCATATGGGCCAAGCTTACTGGTCTGTGCTTAATATTTGTTTGTTTGTTTGTTGTGTGTGTGTGCGTATATATTTGGCAAGCTTAGGGAAAACCAAAACGAGAAAGAAAAAAGCGAAGCGTAGAGAACTTGTTTTGAGATAGACATTGGAAGATACCTCATATAGGATATTGGACTTAAGATTGATTCTTACACATCAATGCTACTTGCTTGTAGAAGTCAATTACAGTGTTTTTGTGGATTTGGTCATGTTATTGCTATATTTATGTAAAAGTGCAGTGCTGAGCTGTTACATAAAGTCACCGATGAGATAGAACAAAAGCTTTTACAATGCGCTATATCACACGCAAATGACATGGCTTTTCAAAATGTGCTGCTTTTTAAAAAAATGAAATAATTAGTCATATAAATATCTGGGACACTGGTCATTTCACATCGCTTTGTTTCTGATAATCCTTATGATGTGGTTCTTATTGTATCTTTGCCATTTCTTCAAATGTTGCTAGACATTTGGTGTTTTAATTTTTCTAGAAATTATTTTTCAGGTCATGATATGCTATGTAAATTTCACTACTATTGTTATGCATGCCTTTTCTAATTGATTAATTTCACACCAACTCATTTCAATCGTTTTAGTGCAGGTCATGCAATGTGGCCAGCAATTGTTGTGAAGGAATCCCTCATCCGTGATCGTAAGGGTTTAAGCAAACTTTCAGGAGGAGGGTCAGTTCCAGTGCAGTTTTTTGGCACACATGATTTTGCAAGGTTTGTGACCCTTTTAATGTTTGAAGGAAATTTTTTGTTTATCATGTGCATTGTGCACTAACAAATTTATTAAAGGCATATGTCAGACCTATTTCTTTTAAGCTGATATCATGGTTATTTTCTTGTCATTATCCAGGATAAAAGTGAAGCAGGTTATCTCATTTCTTAAGGGACTCCTTTCTTCTTTCCACCTGAAGTGCAAGAAACCTCGTTTCATTCGAGGCTTGGAAGAAGCAAAAACGTAAGTTTACTTACGTGAGTTCTTTTTTGGCTTAAGTGGTGGGAGAAAATTTTTTCACTGAATTTCATTCAAGCCCCATCTTTCTTCTCTTACATAAGCTTAACATGCCTACTCTAGGATTTTCATGTGGTTAGACATGGTTTTATATATGATTTTTGTTAGTATAAATCATGCTTATTTCATTGCAGATTTTCTTTATCTCAAAAATTCCTTTTGAGATTATTGTATTGGTCAGTGCTTGTCCTTGTAAAATATGTTCTATGTATATGCAGTTTGAATAAAGTGTGAAATATTGTTCATTGAACTGGGAAGCATGTTTCCAGGAGCTATTTTTCCCTCCCAGTAATGTCTAAACTTACTGACTTGCCTTGTATCTTGTGGAAAATTATAAAGAAAAAGGCTTTTCAGCTTTAAGATCTTAATAAACTACATATATTGGATATATTTAGTTGTTTAGTAACTTCATATGGCTCTTAAAGTATTCTGGTTGCATTGTATTTCTCTGAATGTTCCTTCATCCAGACCATTTGATCTTCGCCCTATCATTTTAAAAGTATGGGTTTAACCACAAGTACTTTGTTGGGTATTTTTAGTTTCTATTCTGTATTTTGTTCCAATCAATTCATTCACATCAGTTATTGCAATCCTGTGGCTTTAATAGGTATTTGAGCGAACAAAAGCTTCCAAGAAGAATGCTACAGCTGCAAAATGGTATTACCACAGATAATGTTAGCGCAAGTGAAGATGATGGAGCGAGTACAGATACAGGTGAAGATTGCATTGAAGATGCAGGGATTCAGGGAGCAACGCAGGGCCTTGGAACTCCTCCCTATGTAATTGGGGATGTGCAAATTTTAAGCCTTGGTAATTCTCTATATTTTTAAACTGCTGCTTACTGTGAGCTAAACATTGTATAGCATGCTTGTCTCATGTGTTCTCTAAATTTTCACATCATGTTTGTGACTAAAGCGTTATTTGTAAGACATGGCTCTATCATTTTTTTTTTAACTTTTGACTTTGACATGTTCAGTCAAGAAAGAAAATATTTGTTTGGATCCTTTTTGTATATTATCCTTTTGGGATCCAATAATTTTGCTATTAATTGTCAAACTGCATTTAGAGAAGAGTATTTGAATTATTTTATTGATGGGCTTTGGAGACCACCATTCTGCTCATTGGCATATGAAATGATCTTGCAGGAAAGATTGTCAAGGACTCTGAACATTTCCAGGATGAGAGATTCGTTTGGCCTGAAGGATATACTGCCATGAGGAAGTTTACTTCAATAACTGGTGGAGCATATTTGAAAGCGTTTATATATTTTTTCCCTATCTCAGTCATATTGACGTGATTTATATTTTAACTTTATTTGATCATTATCATCATTTTGATTTCAGTTTCATAACATTTTTTCTTTTGTTTTGGGTGTTTCAGATCCCAGTACATGCGCCTTATATAAGATGGAAGTGTTAAGAGATGCTGAATCAAAGATTCGACCTCTATTTAGAGTGACATTGGATACTGGAGAGCAGGTGAGTGTGTAATTCAATGAAATGAACTGTATGTATGAATTAATGGTCACTCTGATTCTTTTGTTGCATTAGACTTTGTTTATGCTTATTTCTTTGCACTTTTTCACGAGTTTATCTATCTTGTAGATCAGTGATGACAGTAGGTATGCTATTGTATCACTGAATCAGGTATCTTATTTTTTTTGGTTTTCTTTATAACCTAGAACTAAACATTTCACTATGTGCATCTTTGAACACATTCTCACATGTTTCATAAGACAATAAATTTGCCATATGTTCTTGATTTGGGTGATATTGTAGGGGAAAGTAAGTTATTAAAATGGGTGAAAATGACTGGGAAGTTCTATGAAATGTTTAATGAATCCACATTAGTTTGTTTTCATTTCGGATTTTGTTTTATTATCTATTTCAATGGAAAATTTCCACCATCCCATTTCTTTCCTTGTATAAGGCCAAAGCATAAACTTTATTTCTTTTTTGTTTTTTCAATATCATTGCACAAATATGGTTGCCCTTGCATTACTGTGTAGTTTGATTTGTATAGATAGATTTGCTTTTTTAAAATTATTATTATTTTTTATCATAAGTGTATGTATGTAAGTTTTTCTCTTTCTAATTTCCCTTACAGTTTGAGGGATCCACTCCATCTGATTGCTGGAATAAAATATACAAAAGGATAACGAAAATACAAACAAGTAGCTCTGATGGTTCTGGTGCTGATGGTGGAGGAGAAAAGATTGATAAAACTGGTTCTGATATGTTTGGTTTCTCCAATCCTGAAGTTGTGAAGCTTATACAGGTCAAATTTTTTTGTCAAAAATGATATTGCTGTTGAATTTTCATAGTTTGCAATTTTTTTTTGCTAGGTAAGTGCGGGGGATTGAACCCCCGAGTAACAGGTCATTAGGAAACTTGGGTACCAACTTGCCTTCATGGGCGGTGGTTTTCATAGTTTGCAATTAACTCCATCTGTTCTTCTCAATTGGATGTTTGCTATGTCCATGTCTAGTAAATTAGGCAACTCCAGAAGTGGCACTGTATCTTAGTTCACATATGGCTAATTATTTTGTTATCTTTGCTTTGCAATTATATGGAAATGAATAAATCTTTAAATTCATTTGATGTTTGGCATTATAGTTGCTTATTTATATTTTTAATATAAATGTGCTCTGAAAATGGAGAATATTTTGTTGCATTTTTTGTCAGAATGGGTACAACATCTGAAATCACATAAATAGCTGTAGTTTGGTATGTTTGGGTTTGTAGTATGGGTATGTGAACATGGTATTGTATTGAGCTTGTTGTGTGGTATGATATATTAGGCTGGGTTTCCTGCTTGGGCTTGTACATATTGTGATGCTAATTTTTGTTGGTAACTACAAGTGGTTACTTTGTTGATGACCACTAATATAATTGTAGTTATTACATAAGCAAGCCATGTTCATCAGAGTTCATTGGTTGGGTTCATTGACATAGAGTAACATGAACATGTGCAAGATGGTTATGTGAGAATAATGTCATGCATATTGAGTTCATTTCTTTGGCTCCATCCCCACCTCCCCTCCAACACATTCTTTTTCTTTTTCCCTGCTCCTCAACTTATGTCCTATAGTTGCATTAGCTCTATGGCTTTCACACTTTGAGCAGACTATTTTTGTATGTTTAGGTAGCTCAGTAATTTTTCCCATTCATTATGGAGATCATGTGACAAATTGTTTTGGAAAAGAAGCACATAATGAATGGAAATCAGTACACATGAATGAGTTTTATATATGAGTTTAGTGAAGCATTCTACTATGATTGATTGTGCGCTAGTTTTTAAATGCCTATGCTGCGTTAAGGACTTATGCAATTGGTAGCTACTTTCAGCATTATGATTAATAGTTCATCTTGTAAGCAGTTTAGGCATAATAAATAATAAGGATCTGCAACCAATATCAAAAGGTGGTCTTATGATTGTTGTTTCATGATTGTAAGGATTAATTGATTATTGTTACTCATCAGTATTTGGATTTCTACTTGGTGGGTGACATTCTGAGATCCAAATAACCTGATACCAAGTATCAAGAAGCTATTTTGACATTTTCTCTATCATTGACATCCTTTATAAATAACAGAAATTTGTTGCCAAAATGAGAGAATCTAGTACACAGGAAGTGTACAAGAGGCACACAAAAAATTACACTCTGTGATTCATATAATCAATAAAAAAAAAAAGAATTACGAGAGAAAGCACTATTAGAAGCACATTGTTTGATTGGTCTTGTGCATGGGGTTTTACTTTTTCAAAATCCATTCCGCTGTTTTTAGATTCACTTTTTTCTTGTACATAAGTTGTTTTGTTTTCCTTTGTTGCTTGTACATATTTCCTTCTTTTACTTCATCTCTTTGATTGAGTATCTTCTTTTTAATACAAAATTTTCTTACCTATCAAAATATATATATATATATATATATATATATATATATATAACCCTCTCAAAAAATGATATTTAATGGACAAGACCATATTCTCCACCTCCTTATAAGCCTGACCATTGCGTCCATTCCAAATTGTTCACCTAAGGCAAAATGGAACAACTATGCAAATATTAACATTATTATGTTGTCTGAACTTCCCTTTACAACATTCTAACAACTCAAACTGTCTTAGGCATTATTTACTGCACTCTGAATAAAGACAGCATTGACAATGTTGAAGTAGATGACTAACTGTATCCTCAGAGCTCTTACACATACAACACCAGTCTACAACAACTATATGGCCCCTGATAAGATAATCTACTATCAATAGTTTACCCCAAGCATTGGTCCACCCAAAGAATGCAACTTTTTTAGGAGCCCTAGCTCTCCAAATGTTTCTTCATGGGAATAATTATTACCAGAACCCTCAAAACATCATAGAAAGATTGGATCTCAAACTTGCTACTCTGTTACAGCTTCCAACACATTCTATCTTCCCGTCTATCTTTTGGTAAGTATGAGTATGATAAATAAAAGAAGTAACAGTTATCATTCTTGAAATGCTTTAACATGAGTAGGATTCTAAAAGCAAGCCCACTCTTTAATGCTTCTATCCAAATAGGAGGCTACTGAAGCATCCTTATCACATGCTAGCATATATAAATCAGGAAAGATGTTTTACAGCCAAATCTTCATACCACATGTCATGCTAGAAATGAAATCTTCTATGCCTACAGCAAGTTTCCCACCCTAAAAAGCATTGCCAACCACTCCTAATATTTTTCCACATATTTATGAACATAAATTCATCACTCACCATAATCACGTTTTTTAATTTAATTTCAAAGTGCTTAGGGAGCTCCATGTGAAGTTTGCAAATCTCTGCCAAACCTTTGCATGTATCCTAAGTCAAGTTGTCCAATTGTATTGAGTCACGTTAAAAGGTGCCTGCCTTTGCTTTCTGAGGATCATTTGACTCACAACTGTTGATTGAACATGAACTATAGTTTGAACACCTCCATGATTTCTACCTTTAGCTCCTAGAGTAATTTAGTGTTTTGAATGTGTGGTTTATTAGGTGTGCACCGATTGATTTTGATGGAACAGTTCTATTATTTCTTATAGTTCTACCTATGTTTTGCATGAATAATCATGGCAGGGAACTTGTCAAAAAAAAAAAAAAAATCATGGCAAGGAATAATTATATTTAACAGTCATTTTCGATATGAAAAAACCTTTCCTGATGCTTAGTCAGTTGTTCTCTGTTAATAATTAGCTGGCAAATATGACTCTGTTCATTTTTATACTATCTTGATACTGTTTGAGTTCCATTGAGAATATGTCATTGTTATCACTTAAACTTATGATCTTCCTTGTTTTTTTATGCTCTAATATTTAGCCTAAAATCAGTGCCCATGGTGTTGACAGGGTTTGTCTAAATCTAGATTCTCTTCTAAATTATCTATGTCCAAGTTAGCCTCTAGACGACATCAAGACCTGCCTGTTGGTTACAGACCTGTTCGTGTTGAGTGGAAAGACCTTGACAAGTGCAGTGTTTGCCACATGGATGAGGTAAAAGCCAATTTTCTTTTGCATTATTCATCATTGACACTTTTTTTATAAAATTTGCCTGTCGACTTTTTTGCTTGCTGTCCTTGTTAATCTCTATTTTGTTAACTATGAAATTTAGAATTCTTTTCATCTCTTAGGAAGCCTGTTCTTATCTTTGGGAGCTGATATATTGGCCTTTTTCTGGGTGGGGATTTGGAATTCCTTTGTCTTCACCCCCCCAGCTTGATTTTTTCCCAGTCTACTTGGATTTTTTAAAATGATTTTGATGTATCTGTGGTTCGGTTTGGCTAATTGAGGCTGTTTTGTTTACAGGAGTACGAAAACAATCTCTTCCTGCAATGTGATAAATGCAGAATGATGGTAAGGGCTTCTTTATTTGTTTATCTGATGCCATTTTCATTGCATATTAGGATCATATAAGTACAGTGTTTGGTCTAAGTACTAGATGTTTGCATCATATCTACTATGCTAAGATGGGTAAGTAGAAATACAAGAAAAGATAGGATATGAAATGAAGAAATTAGTTTAAAGGAAGGGGTGACTTCTATTGATGAAAAGATGGGGCAGAGTTGATTGAGATGGTTTGTTCATGTGCAAAAGAGAACAATTAATGCCCAATAAGGAAGGATGATTTGGTTCAAGTTGAGTGAATGAACAAAGGTAGAGGAAGACCCAAAATAACACTAGCAGAAGTGGTAAAAAAGGGCATGTTAATTAAAGAGATAACAAAAATATGATTTTGGATAGGATAGAATGGCGGAGAAGAATACATGTGGCCAATTGCGATTAGTCTGTTGTGGATCTTTTGCTGCCCCTAAATTTTGGGATCAAGGTTTTGTTGTTTACATCATATCTACTGTTAGTGTCTATGGTCTTTAGACCAAATGGTATATCTGCCCTCCATAAATTTGGGGGGGAGGATGAGGCCGCAGTTTCAATCCCATAAAAGAGTGTGAGCTCTTTTTACCTATCTAAAGATCATATCTATGGTTAGTAAAAACAAATTGCTCATTCTGTGCTGTAGTCTTCGATGATCCTTCCTCTGCTTGATTATTTAATTCATATCTTGAGAATCCCTTCTTCTGGTTGTTTTGATATTTAGCAAAAGCACTAGCATACATATTACTTATATTTTCATTTTCTGTTTGCTTAGGTCCATGCTAGATGTTATGGAGAATTAGAACCTGTTGATGGAGTGCTATGGTTGTGCAACTTATGTCGACCAGGGGCTCCCAACCCTCCGCCACCTTGCTGCCTTTGTCCAGTAATAGGTACTTAGATATCATTAGAACTTATTTTACTTAAAGCCATGGACAAAGCAACATTGAATCAGTGAAATAACTTTCCTTTAGGGGGTGCAATGAAGCCTACAACTGATGGGCGCTGGGCTCATCTGGCGTGTGCAATATGGATACCTGGTTCGTCTGTGTATAGTTCACATTTTTGGTTATCTAGATCTTTTAGTTTTATTTTTTAGTTTTAACTCACCAAATATGCTGCAGAAACTTGCTTATCTGATGTCAAAAGAATGGAGCCCATTGATGGGCTAAGTAGAATCAATAAGGTATATATTATAGTCATATTCCTATGACCTTCCTTTGCTTATTTATTTACTATTATTTTTATATTAATAAACTGACTTTTATGATCTTTTCTTTGTGAAGATTATGTAAGTTTCTGTTGTGACATTTAAATTTTTCACTAAGGAACTTAAAAATTTTAACAATCGAATCTTCAACATTCAGCAAAGTTTGTTTCCTTTTCCACTAGTCCTTTATCTGTTCATTTATTTATTTCTTGTTTAAACAGGACCGCTGGAAGCTTTTATGTAGCATCTGTGGTGTGTCTTATGGAGCTTGCATTCAAGTAAGTTCATTGTGGGGCTTAATTTCAATTTTATCTATTTCACATTTAATGGTTTGCGTTATGGTAGCTCCACTTAAGTATGTCTACTTCTTTGCTTATCCTCTTATCTCTGTATGGAGTCTGTCAAATTGTTCTTTTTAACTTCCCACTTTTTGTCAAATTGTTCTTTGCTTATCCTCGTCATTTTTCCATTAGTAGCAACTTCAAACTTCTAGCATTCCCATACAAAATTTATCTATTTAGTTTGAAGAATGCACCAATTATGTAAACATTTAACTGAAGTTGTAAAAGAAAGTTATTGTGTGCAAGATTTTACTCTGCGCATGGGAGATTGCTAGAGTTTAATATAGGAGAGAGTGAGACCAAGCCCCAACTCGTGGGATGAAGGTAATTAAAAAACCATGCCTGAACAGTATCTTCTAGGATCCTACTCTTCACGTCTTTTTCAGCCTAGATCTTCTGTTTCAACAACTCTTGAGACAAAATCTGAACCCATTCATATTATTTGGCAGAGATGTTGCTCTTTAGATTATTGAAAATATTTTTGGTAACAAAATCTGGTAGATTTCTTAGCAGCATGCTGGGGGAGAACAACTTACTGTACTGTTTTGTTCTCTATTTAGAAAGTTACTCAGTGTAATTGTGTGTGTTCAACACATCTTTATTTTTTTAATTGCCAATCTGTCCTTATTAGAATAACAGGTTTGCACAGACAAGAAAAATGTAATTCACTTTTGAAAGTATCCTATCAAATGTAATTCTTTAGGCTACTTGTGTTTAGTTTCATGACGTAGTCTCCTTTCAATAATATTATTTTTACCTATAAAAAAAAAAGTATCCTTTCGTAGCTTAAAACGACTAGTGATCTTTACGTATAAAAAAAGTATCCTTTTGCAATTATTTAATTACGTGAATAGCAGAATATATTTCCTAAAAAATGGAATTCATTTTATTTCACCCTTGACATTCGTTTTACATCTCTGGTGTTTCTTACTTATTTCTGATTATGAATTCTTTCTCAATGGAAATTGGTTACAGTGTTCAAACAATACTTGTTATGCAGCATATCATCCACTTTGTGCACGTGCTGCTGGTTTGTGCGTTGAGGTATATTTTCCTCTCCTTATTACATGGCTTCAGTAATGTTTCTCATATGGTTTATTTGCATATTGCTTATATATTTATCAATTTGTATTCTATGTAGCTTGAAGATGAGGATAGATTATATCTGCTAGCTGTAGATGATGATGAAGAAGATCAATGCATTCGTCTGCTTTCCTTCTGCAAGAAGCATAGGCAGCCCTCCAATGAGCGTTCTGCTGCTGATGAACGTCTTGGGCGAGTTTCTCGTCAGTGTTCAGATTACACACCACCCTCTAATCCGTCTGGTTGTGCTCGCAGTGGTATGTTAGTAGACATTCAATATTTGTGTATAGGAATTTATAGAACTAGAGGTTGGGCTAGGTGTGATGGCAAGTGCCTTCCACCAAAAGTGACGTTTTGCGTGTTCGAGTCCAGGAATTAGCTTCTCCCAAAAAAGGAGTTAAGGTTACCTACTAATCACCTTTCCCAGACTCCTCAAAAAGTGAAGTTTTGTGCATTGGGTACAACCTTTATATGCATTTATAGTACTGTTGCTAAATACACCACACAAATTGTTCATCTCTTTTCTCTTGTGAGGTTCTCTCTCTCAAAATACAATTGTGATTATAATGCTGTTGTAATCAGTTTCTTCTCCTTATTGTTAATAGCGTCTGTCTATTATCTCTCTCAATTTTTATTTTGGTGCCAGCTTCCAGGTAGCTTTGCCTGAAATAGTAATAGCTTTGGCTTTTACATAGTAATTGCTATACTATCTACTTTAAGGGAAGTTTGCCTTTGAATCCTTAAACTATTAGCTTGATTGTTTTACTGACACTTGCCAATTGATTAAACGGATGTTAGATTAATACTCTCCAATGGACAGCAGTTGAAAATAGATGGAATTGGGTCATGTTTCCTTATCAGCACTTCGATTCTCCCTCCAACTCTGGCTCCCACTGTTCATGTCTTTATTCCTTACCAACTTACAGCCAATTCACTTTTGCATTTTCCCATAAATTTCTTCTGTTAAATAGTTCCTTATACATATAGCTGATGGATTGTGATTAGATATTATGATTGTTGGATTTGTTAGTTAAATTCTGTTTTTTCTTTTGTTTTTTGTTGTTGTTGTTGTTGTCTTAATATTCTTTCCCATCCTTGGGCAGAGCCTTACAATTACTTTGGTAGAAGGGGACGAAAAGAACCCGAAGCCCTTGCTGCTGCCTCCTTGAAGCGCTTGTTTGTACAGAACCAGCCTTACTTAGTTGGTGGTTACAGCCAACATGCATTTTCAGGCAATTCACTGCCTTCCAGTGGCGTCATTGGCTCTAAGTTCTCTTCTACCCTTCAGAGACTGAAAACCTCTGAGCTTGATACTCCTAAAGACATACGTTCTATGGCTGAGAAATATACATACATGAAGGAGACATTCCGAAAGAGACTGGCTTTTGGTAATAATTGATTTTCTTTTACTGAACTTCCATAAGAATCAATGTTATCTATCCTGTTTTCTTGCCATTTTAGTTTTGCATGTATCTAGCTGATTGTGTTAATATATTTCATAAATTTATTATGTCATTTCTATTTTCCTACTTTTTTATATTCACTGGTAAGTTATCTTCCATCCAGTGACACATGAGGCAAGTGGTAGATGTTATGTTGATATTGATAACTCGTTAAAATTAATTCAGCTTTTGGGGCTTTTGGCGATGGTGTTATTTTGTTTCCTTCTTCTGCATGGGCAGTCCTTTTGCCCCTTCACACAAATAAGAATTTTTATTCCAAATAATAAAAGATTCCTCATAGTTCTATGAGCACATTAAATTATTAAGTTAATTCTCTATTACTAGTGTTCCAAAATGTTTAAATTACTATTTTGATATTTCTAAGAGTTCGAAAAATATAAAATAAATATCATTATTTATTTTAAATTATTTAATCATCTATCCTAAATTTTATTTTTGACAAAAAATTTGGCCTTGCACGATAATATAAGGCAACTGTTTCTATTATGTTTATTACTATTTTATTCTTCAATTTTGATGGTATTTGTTATGCATGTGATTTAATTAACTTGTGCATTGTCTGACCATAATACTAAATTACTAGTATAGTAAATGGTACTTTTGCCACTGTGGTGTTTGGCTATGGCATTGATATTGCAAATGTTTTTATTATTGATGATAATGCCATGGAATCAATATTCTTTTCTTCTAAAAAATATGATGCTCCACATTTGTTCAGTTCTACAGAATTTAGCAAGTGGTGCTTTGTCATAGTTGTGAGACGGCCTAATTCTCATAACCAATTATGCTCCAATACAATTTAAAAAAAAATGGAAGACCAGTGTCGTATTCAATTTTTTCTATTAGTTATACAACAATTATTTTTTTCATTGAGTTTCCCTCTTTTGTTAGTCTAATTCTTTGGCGCCATTGTTTTACGAATCAAATGAAAATTGTACTAGTTTGTCACGATATGAGGAACAATAACCACATATGCTCAATGCTGTACTCCAAAAGGATTAGTCAAGTCATGAATAAGGCTTCTTGTAATTGCTTATAACTTGGATTGACCTAGTACACTCAATCCATTACCAATTTTCTGGGTATGAAGAGTTTCATGTCAGCTTAGTTTTTCATATTTTTAGTTTGGTGTACATTCTCAACTGCCGAATGTGTTCTTGAGTTCTTAGCATTGATTTATTGATTTCTACTTTTTGGGATCTTTCAAACACAGGCATTTGACTGTTTGTGTTGTGTATCTATCTGTATCTTGCGATAAATTGTTTGCTATCATTTTTATTGTGTTATATATGTGGGACCAGCACTAGGTAATGACTATACACACAGCTCAAGACAGCATTTTATAATTTTGAGTATTTTTCTTATTTTGGATTTTGGTGCTTTATTTATTTATTTATTTATTTTTTTACTCTAGGGAAATCAGGAATCCATGGATTTGGCATCTTTGCAAAGCATCCACATAGAGCAGGAGACATGGTAAAGTAATTTGCTTAGTATTATAACGATGATCCATTTTAAAAGCAAGAAGCGTTTGAAGTGAAGGATACAATTTACTGTCTGTAGGTGATTGAATACTCTGGTGAACTTGTTAGACCTCCTATAGCTGACAGGAGAGAACGCTTTATATACAATTCTTTGGTGGTAAGTGTTTTTTTGATATAATAATTGGTCTGATTATTGATATGCGTGCATTATTGTTTCCCTACTGAGTTAATTGAGTATGAGAGGATTAAGCCCTTACTATTGTAATCCTAGAAGTCCCCTTACAATTTTACACCTTAGTTTTAGATACCATATTGTTTATCTTAGCTTGCCAGTATTATGAAGGTTTGCCGAATTGGAAACTGGATAATTTTTTAATTTTGATTATGCTACTGTAGTTTAATTACTTCTTCTAGTGGTATAGTATTGGTTTTCCAATAGTATTTGCTTTTATTAATATAATATATGTTTTTTACTTTGAATAAGTTGTCCTTTCTGTTATACTTGAAGAAAGCATCAAGTTCCAATGCGATGAAGTATTTGACTTGTTGGAGTTAATGAATGGTGGTGCTTAACATAACTAAGCTTGTTGATGAGAAAATGCAATGCACTCCCTTTCATGTCTTTATACTTGATGCGCCATATGTTGGGGTGCTCATTAGGTGTTCTGTAATTTACAAATTCTGAGGGCAAATGGAGCAAACAATTACTTTTATGAAGGAAACCAATTCACTTATGAAAATTTTGAGAGTCGGGACCATCTAAGTTCATGGGTGGTTAATTTTCTAAATTGCATGTCTGGTAGCTTATGCTTTGTGGGTGCAAATGTTACAAGCTTTTGGGATTCAATGGGTCATGCCAGGTTCTGTGGTGAGTTTGGTGTCTTGTTGGAGTAATTGGTTGGGAAAATATGCTTCGGACGTATGGAATATGGTTTTTGGTTGTTTGATGTGGGTTGTTTGGTTGGAAAGAAACCGGCGCTCTGTTGAGAATCTGGAGAGAACGCTTGATCAGTTATAAGAGCTCAGCCGAAATACTCTTTTTGAATGGGCTAAGTGCTGGGGTTATTCAAACTGTTCTTCTGCTTTGGAGTTCTTTTCTACCCTTAGTAGTGCCACTTAAGTTGCTTCTCTTATTCTTTTTTCAGTTGTTTTTGTTTGCTGTTTTTTGTGTTTACCATCATGAACACCTGTAATGGCTGTTTGCGTTTTTCTTGTTGAATAAAAGTCTTATTACTTATCAAAAAAAAAAGGGCACCAAGATTCCCATGGAAAAGTCTCTGAAAGGTCAAGGTTCTTACTAAAGTAGCTTTTTTCACTTAGACAGGAGCTAGTGGAAAAATTATTACTCTGGATAATCTTTTGAGGCGTCATATATGTATTGCTGAGTGGTGTTGCATGTGTAAGAACAATGGGGAGACTAGACCATTTGCTTCTTCATATGGACCATTTGCTTCTTCATTGTGCTTATGTGCACAATCTTTGGTCTTTGGTGCTTTCCATGTTTGGTATACAATGGGTTTTCCCTGGGAGAGTAGTGGATTTGCTGGCTTTTGATTCTATTCTTGCAATATATCTTAGACAGGTTAAAGAATTTCTGTAATTGTCTATGTAGGGAAAGAGAATCAATAAGGTCCTTGTATATTATATTATTGTAAAATCTCAGAAGTTGTGTATGTTAATTAGCTTAGATAAAGGGAGGATGACTTTTTATGCATTTGGATGGAGGGAGAAGTGAGGCAAGGAGGGGTAAGAGGTGGGGCTCCTGTTCGCTTTGTTTGGATCTCAATTTTCAGCAGGGGAAGAAGATGTGAGGGGAGTTGGAGAGGTTCTGCCTTAAAAATCGTTTTTAATGTGTCTTTGTCAATTATTTTTGTCAATTAATTGACAAAAATCATTTTGTCAATTACCTCAAATTGAAGGAACTTGAGGGGTAAGGATACCAAATTAGTGTGTTTTTCTTTAACAACCTTGATACTGCTAATAATTTATTAGAATTTGAATAACTTTCCCACAAAAATTTGTCACTAATCCCTTTTTATCGATAATTGACAAGATATCTTATCCTTTGTACTTATCAACTAAGCATGGAAGTGACATGTTCTCTGCTCTCCTCCTACGTTTGATTAACTTTCTAACAAAAAAAGGATAACTCTCTCCTTTACTCTCTTCTCCCTGTAAACTCCACAACATGATGTTTGGTTGCTATCTATTGCTATGTAGAGTTGACCTTGTTAGTGCTCGCTCTCTCTCTTGTATTTCCTTTTAGTCCTGTTTGATATATACTTTCATCTAGATTAGTCTTTCCTACACAATAAGGAATATATGGACTTTTGAATGGCTTGAACTTGCATTGATATCAATCAAAGCTTTATTCCTAAGAATTTTGTATGCTTGGGTGTCTGCCTTAGATAAGGTTCATTCCACTTCTTTTGTATAATTTATTGATCTTGTAAACTTTAGATTGTAATTCTCCCCATTATTTGGCTATATAAAAAATATTAAATATGGTGGCACATATTATATCATTACACTCAAGGACGTGGCGGAGTTATAATTGGTTTAGTTGCACCATACGTCACATTGTGCGTTAATTTCCATTAGGTTTTTTGGTGCTCTTTTTAGTGAAAAGTGTTAATGATATATATCTTTGAACACCACAATTAGGCTTACCTCTCCTGGTTAGTTTTGGGCTTTTGGCATTCTGACACTGGGGTACCTGATAGGTGTGCTTGTGTTTCCACTTGACTTTTGTTTTTGTTTATAAGATATACTTAGAAAACTGTTTTTATGTATTTAGTTTTAGTAAGTATTGCATGTCTAGCATATGAAATGGCAAAGTGCAACTCCACAAATTTTTTGAGTACCTTTCCTCATGCAGGGTGCTGGGACTTACATGTTTCGGATAGATGATGAACGAGTCATTGATGCGACAAGGGCTGGAAGCATTGCTCATCTGATTAACCACTCTTGTGAAGTGCGTATTATCTGCTACTGCCTTTTATTTTATTTTATTTTTCTTTTTTAAATGCAATTAGTTTCTCATATGAAGTATTCTTCATTTAGAGTAGCCTTTATATATGTGATAATCCTGTGTAAAGGTTCACATGCTACCAATCATATTAATGAATTAGATGTGACTAATACTAAAATGCTGATGGTTAGGACAGTATCTAAATCTCTACTCCCAGCACTACTGTTCTCTCTTCTAACGAACTCTTTGGGAGAGTTATGCTGGCAAGTATATTTTAATATCAGTAATAACATAACAATAGCTTTGGTACTTTTGTCTAGCCATTCACATTCTTCATATGCTCTAACATTGCATGTATACTGAGTTTATAGTAATGCCACATCAGCTTTGGGACTTTTTTTTGTTTCTTTTGGCTCAAGGGTCTAGATTTTATATTGTTGTTGATTGCTTACCTATTTTGCTTTTTCTTGTGTGCAGCCAAATTGCTATTCAAGAGTTATAAGTGTTAATGGTGATGAGCATATAATTATATTTGCAAAGAGAGACATTAAAAGATGGGAGGAACTCACATATGATTACAGGTTTTTTTCATGTCCAAATGTATGCATCTCTTTCAAATTTCCTTTAGGTGCTGACTTTCTATATTTATATTACAGATTTTTTTCAATTGATGAACAACTAGCATGTTATTGCGGCTTTCCAAGATGCCGGGGTGTAGTTAATGACATTGAATCGGAAGAGCGAGCAGCAAAGCTATATGCACCTCGCAGTGAATTAATAGATTGGAGAGGAGAATAAGAGAGGTAAGCAACTAATTAGAAGATCTTTTTGGCCTCTCATGTCTTGTTGTTTATAGAACTTCCTAACCCTTTGCTTGATTGAAGTTGGGTTTTAATGTCATGAAATAGGTTGAGACCTTGTAGATTTTGTCCTGCTTTGTCAGAATAATTCAATGCAGCATCTAGATATTGAACTGATTACTAGAACATTTGGGAGGGGTAGTAAATACTTAGAATTAATCAAGAGTTTTAAGTACAATGGCTAGTGGAAATAATTATAGCAATCTGGTTTTGCTAGACTCCAGATTTTGAGGATTGATTAGAAGATGACGAGAACTTTGCAAAGTTTGACAGTTAAAAATTATTACAAAAGGAGTTTAGAGAAAGATTGGAAAGAAGATTGACATGGGGAGTTGTGGGAAATAATCAATCAGTGACACTAGCAAGCAGCTCATCTTCAATTAGTATAAACTTCAACTTTGAAAAGAATTAGGCCTTAACATCTTTGTATTACAAAGCTTGCTTGATAGAAGCAATGACCTATATGCTACTTGTAATTTAGTCACTTATAGGCTGCTTGATGTTTCTTCACATTGAAGTCCTTCATTGCTAATGATTTATAATATGCTGAACTGTGTAAACCAGCAAGTGGAGTTACAAATATCTTGTTAAAGATGGTTGCACTTATTATGTTCCCCTGTATGACTGGCCATTTGAGCCCTTAAGGAATCCATAGCTAGGCTTCCCTCGTATTACATCCAAACTTTATGTTTGCAATTGCTCTAAAATGGGAATAGTTTATCCAGCCACGTGACTGCTTTGTCAGTTTATCTCCTTTCATCTCTTTTGCCTCTATGATCATCCAAACATGGCAAAGAACTATTACTTACTTTCTATTCTTCTCCCACTATATTTCTATACATTCTTCTCCTTTCTTCTGATATTCTTCATTTTTGTACTTCCATTCTTGTTTAGTTTCTTTTTCTTTGTTGCCATTTAGCACACTGCCTGTGTGCCTTGCTTTTTTTTTTTTTTCTTTCCTTGTATCGATTTTTGATGAAGTTTATTATTTATCAAAAAAAAAAAAAAAAAAAAAAAAACTAAAAGATAAAATTTTTAATATCAAATTTGAAATCTTTTCATATAATTTTCATTGGAATCAGTTCGTTTCATGTGGTATCATCTTTAGAGGTTAAAAACTGTTACGTTGTTCTTTAATCTTATAAGTTTGAGTTTCTTCGCAAAATAGCAATCAAGCTTGAGTCCCAAAATTTAGGGGTCGGCTATCCTCAACAAAAGGTATTCAATGCACCAATTGGAGCATGGTAAGAAATGGAGAAAGTGGTCCTTCAAAACAACCAAATATAAATGTTCATCGCATGGTATAATCCAAAATCTTTAAACTCAGTAAGCGTTTGGAGTGTTAAAGAATGAATGCTGAGTTCCTCTAGTTTAGACATTTTTCTCTGTTTTGGAACACATGAATTTTTCAGTTTGTGTTAAAATTTCCCAGAAGTGCATTAAAGCAACATTAATTATTTAAACTGATATTAGAGTGCTATCTTAATTGATGCCTTTTTTAGGTTACGGAGTGCTGATTATCGTGAGCTTGATGTAACCTATTTTATTGATAAAATTTATTACCTATAAAAAATTAATACCATTTTAGAGAAGCAAGATTCTGTCTGTACCCAATTTTTATAGTCTAGTGACATAAATTGGATGCTTTTAATGGATGTGAAAACTTTTGTATCGTGCAACATTGCCTTGTGCTAACATATGATTGCACATATAAACAGTGTTTCCATTTCTTCAGATAAGCAGTTGAAAAATGTGGAATTATTATAGGGTTGAACTAATGCAGGGGATGTGGTGGGCTGTTTGTGTATGGTTTAGAAACAATGAAAGAACATAACCTTCATGCTGTCTATCATCCTCCACTTCTTGTTTTAGAACTTGCATAATCCTCGTTGCTAATGGAGAGTCATTTGCTTCCTTAACAATAGAATTTGCTCGTTCTTCCACATACTGACCATGCACAGATTCTACCATATTTATTATGCATTTAGCCAGTTCTTGTCCTCCCTTACCAATCTGTTCTTCAATGTAGCTATTAAAAACAAGATGTCCATTGTCTTGGTCTTCTAACTCTTTAACCCGAAAGTCTTGATCTTCTATCTCTACAACAACCGAGGTTTCACCCTTTGACAAAACAGGTTGGGTCTTGGCTGGTACCTTGGAAGCCTTACTTGATTTAGCAACATTTGATCAATTTTCAACCTTCTTGGTGAAGTTGGATGTTGCGATGTTGCACCACCACTTCGAGCACTGATTTTAGAACTGAAAGGAATTGATTGTGCCCCCTTGACTTGATGATTCTTAATCAGCACTACCCTATTGAAAGCTTCTAAAACAGTCCAGCTGTTTTGGAGGAAATGGACATCTTGGATTTGCATTTTGCTGTAAAGGGTGTGGTTGTAGTTGTAAGCCAGGAATTGCTCTCTAAGCTTCTATTTCATCTTCTCCCAAGTATGAATCTTGGTTTTTCCTTTCCTTAATTTTTGAATTTTCAACTGCTCCCACCAAGATCTTGCCTTGCCTCTCAAATTAGTTGCTGCAAATTTAACTTTCTTGGATTTTGGAATATCATAACAGGCAAAGATCTCTTCAACTTGGCTAAGCCAATCCACAAAATCCTCATGATCCAAGCTGCCATCAAATTCAAGGAATCCAATCTCAAATCTTGATTCTCACTTCTGGTTTGGCATCTTTGGTTGAACCATCACAGGATTGCGGTTATGCTACTTAAGTTTTTGCTTAGGAACATGAACAAAGATCTGCTCATAATCCCCCCCATTTGAAGTTGCACTTCCAGCAACATCATGCTGATTGTGTTGTTGTTGTTGTTTCCTATCTCTTCTCAGTTGTTCAATCAAGACTTGTAAATGCCTCCTCAACAATTCCACTTTAGCTTCTAAGCCATTTTGAACCCTTCTACACCTTGGTCCATTGGCTGCAATATCATCTTCCTTTACTACAAGAACAACTTGCTTCTTGCCCTTATCCTTCCTTGTCTTCTCAAACACCATGGCTTATTGCTACTACAAACTATCTGCTAGCACATATGAATGCTTTGGTTTTGGTAAGAGAGGTATTTTAGGCTAGGAAAAGCAATCAAGATTGAATCTTGATAGGTTCTTGGACAAAAAATGAAGAAACAAATTGCAAATGAACTTGGATCCTAAGGATCTCAAGCTTTGATACCAATTTAATGCAGGGGATGTGATGAGCTGTTTGTGTATGGTTTAGAAACAATGAAAGGGCTGAGTTACTTAGAACAAATTGATAGGTGGATAAGTACCTCTGCAAGTACACTTAGTTCCAAATAGCACACAAAGGCTAACATTCATTATTACCAAAACTGATTTACAAAGAGCTTACATTCTCCTACTTATACTAGTTGTTTGGCATTGGCAGCTTCTAGATGGTTGACAAGTGTCTAAATCCTATAGGCTAAAGCTTAAGAAATCTTCTGACTAACTAACTAATTAGTTACAAGTGGATTAGGATATAGGCATATAGTTGCTTGAAATGCCCTGCATCATTAACTTAATAAAATGAAGAGTTCTTAGTTGAACAAATGCTAAGTTGAAGATTTTTTTTTTGGGAACTACAGAAAATGTCAACAAGTCAAAATTATGTTAACTGGAGAGCCATTGAAATATAAAAGAATGTTCGTCTTCAAGTTAAACTTCTCAAACAGATGTATATTTTTTGGTGTGCTAGTGGTTAAATTTTCCTGGTGAACCTCCGCATGTTTCTTCATCTGTGCTACCACCAGAAACATTGCTCATCTTGTTCTGGCTTAACATATTAATTCATATCGTTTTTCTTTTGTGTATTTAGAGTTGGCTACCAGCCTACCACTTCTTCCCAATGCGTTTACTTGTGGTTCTTCTAACTCAATGTTTTCCTTCTTGGCCGATATCTCACAACTGCTTTGTTTTCTTTGTCAATATACTGCTTGTGTTGAGAGCTTTCTTTGTTCTCTTTGTGCTGATTCTTCTTCCATTTTCCTTTTGCAGAATTCTCATTGTAAAAATATGCTCATCTAAGATCCTTCTGAAGACAGATTGCTTCCTTCCAACAATCTGCTAATCATCTGTTATTCTTATCAAGGCAGATAGGGTTGTAGAGCTCTGGTTTTCCTCCTGTCACCTATTTGTCATACCACAACCAAATGAAAGCTTTTTTCACTAAAGCTGATTCCTCTTTTTGGTCTGAACAAACTAACTTGAGAATGGTGTCAAACAGTTTTAACAAAACTTTAATTTCAAACATTGAAAAAAGGTACTTTGGTCTCTATCTTAACGTCTACCTATTTGCCTTGATTTTTTCACTTGCCATTAGTTAGGCACACAAAAATGTTTATGTAATGGCATTAACCTTTTGTAAAAATACGATTAAAATGATGTATAGTATTTATCAATGATTGAAACTTTCAATGACCTATTCTCTTTCATTTTTTATTTCTTTTTCAGTTTTTGTTTTTGATCTTAATTCATTGCATACCTGGGATGCCCCACCCCGGGGCCTAGGAAAGTTGATTTCCTATCTCCCCCAAATCAACTTTCTTTGGCGCCAATGTGGATCAGTCAAAGCCTCATGCAATTAAATTATTAATTCCTTTAATTAAATTGTAGCATTTGCATTATGAACCCAAATTAGTTTCCCTTGTCATAATTAAATAGAGTAACATTTTGAATCCGGAGATCAATTACGGTACGTATTTTAACAAAAATGATTGCATTCATATTTGTGTAAATACTTGATTTGTACATTAATAAAAAAAAAGATGATGTGAGTGAGTTGTGATTACAATCCCTAAAGACCTATTATCAACTTTGCCTGTAATAGTGGGTAATCTCAATAGGTAGAATCCTCTACCCTCAAATAAGAGACTTGAATTTGAATACCACTTACACAAAAAATCAATTGGTGTCTTGGCTTGATGATAAAGAGTAATTTTCATGGAGTGGACACTAGACCCTGCTTCATATATAGATGTTAACAGCAGTTTCTTCTACTCTTCTACGTTCCTCTGCATCTAATAGTCACTATTCTCTTTTGGTAAATTAGGATGGGAAACATGTATTTTAGTTTGTGTTTTGTAACTTTATTGTGTTGGGATTTTGAATTTTGGTAGAATACATCCTTTTATAGATGTAGTGTTTTGTTTTATGCCTTAACAGACAAAAAGGTAATTATACTTTTCAAAAAAAAAAAAAAAAACATAAAAAAGTATGATTGGAATTTGATTTTTTCTCCCTGCTAAAAGATTGGAATTGAATTTTTTTGACCACGTGAGAAGTACTTTTTTTTTCCATTAATTTTTTTTTCTTTTAATTATTTTCATCTCCCATAGTCACAGCTGCGAGCGAAACCACCATCGTTGAAAATTGCCACCTCAATGGAAATTATCACTTTTGAGCTTCAAAACCCAAACAATTGATGTTCATGAAAATCCAAAATCCCATTGTTATCAATCCATCCAACCTCTACTCTATTCATTCCAAGCTGCTACGCCAAAGTAGCTTAATCACTACCATGCACAGCTAATCAAATCCAATCACTGTCATGACATTAATCCAAAATCATCAAAATCCCATCCAAATCGTAACTCTCAATACATCACCATGCACCTCCACTTTTCTGTCGTGAAAATCTGAAAGCAACCTATCCTCCCACTACCAAATCTGTGACATTGACAGCTCCAAACCATCAACGGTAGCTCAACCCACAAGGGTTGCCAATTGTCATGAACCTATAGTTAGCAATCCCCTTGTGCATACCACCTCCCCCTCTACACAAAATCGCCACTTTGAAGCAATGATGCCAATAAAGAATTGTTAGGGGGGAGAGAAAAATTAGATCAAGAGGGAGGAGCAAAAGAAAAGAAATAGAGAAAAAGAGGAAAGATCTCATTGATAAGACCTTTTGTTGTGTGCGTGTTAGGTTCTTCAATGAGAAATGTTAGAGGAGGTGGAAGTTGGAATGTCAGATTTGAGTTGGAATGTCAGATTTCGGACTTTAATGAATGGGAGTTGGTGTCGGTGAACCCCTTCCTAAATCTTCTTCACTCAAATATCCCTAGGAGAAAGGGTTGTGATAGAATGACTTGGAGCTTGAGAGGGAGTGGTGCCTCTGATGTTTGATCTTCATAGTGCCTTTTGAGGTAACATCTGCAGTTTCATTCCCATGGAAGAGTATTGGTGTGTTAAGGCACATTGGTGTGTCTCCTTTTTTATATGGACACCATCTTTTGAGGGAAAGATCCTTACATGTGACAATCTCATTAAGAGAGACTACATGTTACTTGGATGGTGTTATATGTGTTGGTGCAGTGGGGAGATGGTGGATCGTTTATTGTTCCATTGCACTGTTGCTTGGGTTTTGGAGTTTTGTTCGTAGCTCTTTTTGGATTCACTGGGTGTCACTGAAAAAGGCCATTGGCCTTTTATTTGGCTGGAGGAATTGGAATTGGGATTGGTAAACATTCCTAGGATATTTGGAAATTAGTCACTTTATATTTGCTGTTGACATTGTGGAGGAAACAAAATCGTAACACTTTTGAGGATATTGAAAGTTTGGGGACTCAATTGCTAATATTGTTTATTAGATCTTTGCTTAATTGATCTCATGCGTGGGGTTTGAGCAATAGTAATTCCATCCCTGAATTTATAGTCACTACACTTCTGTACATAATACATTTTCTTTGGAATTCTTTAGGGCATTTTGAGTTCATTATTATCTACATGAGGTCGTATTTTTTCAATAAAATATTATTACTTACAAGTAAAAGTATAAAGTAGAGTTAGCAAACATGCCAACATAAATGAAAAATGCATTCGGCTTGTTTTGACTTATAAAGGATTGCCATTGGTTATCTTGCTTGCAGTTGATTGCTCTCATGGGTGGGTTTATTAGGTTATCAATATATGGTTTACATATATTTTGAATGGAGTTTAAATTCAAAAATATGTTTTTGTAGAACTGTGATATTATCTAAAAAGTGAGTATCCAGTAGCTTATGACAATGTCAATGAGTGTGTTGATAGCAGAATGAGGAGTAAGATTCCGGGGGTGATTTGTAAGTTAGATATTGAGAAAGCTTATGAAAATGTGAATTGAGAGGCGCTTCTAAAATTGTTGAAGAAAATGGGCTTTGGGGAGAAATGGTGTAGCTGGATTTGAACTTGTATCTCTACAGTGCAATTCTCTGCATTGGTCAATGGGTCTCCAGTTGACTTCTTTGGTAGTTCTAGAGGTTTGAGACAAGGAGATCTGTTGTCTCCCTTGTTATTTTTAGTTATGATGGAGGTGTTTAGTAGGATGGTGAAGAGAATGGAGGGGGCAAGTTTACTTAGTGGCTTTAGGGCGAATGGTAGGAGGGGTAGAGGGGAATGTGTTTCCCATTTGCTGTTTGCCGATGATACTATTTTGTTTTGTGATGCAGAGGTGGAGCAAGTCCTTTATGTTCGATTGCTGCTACTATGTTTTCAGGCTGTGACTGGTTTGAAGGTTAACGTAGCTAAAAGTGAGATAGTTCCTATAGGGGGATAAGTAATGTGCAGGCTTTGGCAGAGATTTTGGGTTGTAGGGTTGGGGCCTTACCAATGACGTATCTTGGTATGCCGTTGGGGGCATCCCATAAGTCCCCTTCTATTTGGAACCCTATTATGGAGAATATTGAACGAAAGTTGACAGGGTGGAAGAAGTTGTATTTATCAAAAGGTGGTAGGTTGACACTGCTTAAAAGTATGCTTTCTAGTCTTCTCACCTATTTTGTATCTTTGTTCACCATTTCTACACGTGACAAACAAAATTGAGAAGCTTCAAAGGGACTTCCTATGGGGTGATTCTAAGACACATTTATTGGGTTGGGATAAGGTGTGTAAGCCTATTGCTAATGGTGGTTTGGGTATTAGGAAATTGACCACTTTCAATAAAGCCTTACTGAGAAAGTGGCTTTGGCGTTTTGGGATCGAGGAGAAGAGGCTTTGGAGGAGGGTGGTAGCTTTGAAATTTGGGGAAGAATTTTTGGGGGGGGGGGGGGGGGTGGACCTCTAAGTTGGGAAGGAGTGTTCATGGGTGTGGTTTGTGGAGAAGTATCCGGATGGGTTGGGAAGTTTTTAACAAAAATGTCCAGTATAAGATTGGGGTGGGGGATAGAGTGAAATTGTGGACAGATAGGTGGTGCGGAGATCTTTCTGTCCATTTGGCTTTTCCAGTCTTGTACAATTTTGCTGCAAATAGAGAGGCATTCGTAGAACCATCTTTGATATTTTAAGGAGTAGGGGATAGGAACTTGGGATGTTCGTTTCATTCGGGTTCCTAATGATTGGGAGGCAGATGTGGTGGATGATTTCTTTTGATTCTTGGCATCCAATTTACCTTCCGTGACTGATGGTTATCGTTTGAGATGGAAGTTGAAAAAAAACGGGGATTTTACTATCTGCTCGTATTATCATAAGTTACATGGCTTTTCTTCCATTGCTTTTTCCTGGAAAGGTATTTGAAGGTTAAGGCATCCTGGCGTGTCTTTTTCTTGTTTGGACAGCTGCATGGGATAGGATCCTCATAGGATATATCTTGAGACTTAGGGGCTTTGATTTCGTTAACTGGTGCATTATGTGTCGTTGCTGCGGTGAGACAGTTGATCATTTGTTGTTACATTGTGGAAAGGCTTATCGGCTGTGGTGTTTTGTCTTTAGGATTTTTGGGATTTCATGGGTTCCCTCATGTACGGTGCAAGATTGTCTTTTTAGTTGGTGGAATTGGTTGGGGAAGCATTTATCTTACATTTGGAACCTAGTTCTGTTGTGTTTGATATGGTGTATTTGGAGAGAACGCAATCAGCGGACGTTTGAGTATTTGGATAGATCTGAGGACCAACTTCTTGCTCTCTTTTTTGGTTCCCTTTTTGATTGGGCTAGGACTTGGGGACTCACATCTAGTGACTCTATTCTTTTATTCCTTAGCTCTCTTCTTCTCTTTAATTAATGCTTTTAATGTTTTTGTTTTTTTATCGTTTTTGTACTTTTGATTTGCTGGTTCTAATTTGCATCTAGCAGTTTTTTGAATATACTTTTTCTTACCTATCAAAAAAAAGAAAAGAAAAAGAAAAAACGTCAGTGGTTTATCTATGTATTTCTACTAGAACTTGTCATGTGTTTGTATTTAGTGAAGGTTAGTTCTTATAATGATATTTGTAAATTTATAGTGTCTTTTGCATATTGCGATTTGCATGCCATGAGGCTTGGACATATTATATTGGCCTGCTATATTGTAACTTTGAGAAAGCAATCAACCCTTGTTGCAATCTAATCGATGAGTGTTTTTAACTTTTAGGAAACAGAAGCTTTAGATTAAAAAAAAGAATAAATATCTTGATCTTCAAATATGAGTGTTTTGTTCTCTTCAAAACACACCAATGTGAGCCAAGGGTATAACATTCCAATTCATCACATTTCTATACCCCAAAATGACCTCTCTAACAAGCTGACAACTCCAGCAGCTATTAAGGCATGACTCACATAGTCCTGTAGAAAAACAAATTATCAAGGTTCTGTTGCTATGAGCTGAGGAGATGGAATGAGGAAGTTTAGATGAACTTGTAGTCTTGTTTGCTTCTCTTTCAACTTTGAATATTAAATTTCAAATATGCCACAATTGTGTAAAGGGAAATCTTTTTGTGGGATACTTAGGGCCTTGATTTGAGGGAGAGCCATGGTGACGAATTTTTTGGGGTAGGTTTAACTGTTTTGCTTGCAGAAGGCAGATTGAATAATGGCTAAGGAGACTGTTGGGCAGTATTTTTTTAGTGATCCATCGTGGGTGGGGTTTTTTTGGAGTAGTGGATTTGTAAGATCTGTTTGTGGGTGTAGGACAAGTGTGGTAAACAAAGAGGATAATGCTTTTGATGGTTTCTTTAGTCTGTGTAGCTTAAAATGTGAAGATGGGTGTGATTGGGATTTTTGAAGTCTCTTTGGTGTGAAGAATGTTAGTGTGCTTAGGGAAAGAGACTGGTTGGAATTAGAGGGGCTCATGATAGGCGGATGACAACTTACCGGAGGGAATTTCAAAGATATTCATGATTTAGACTTATTTTAATCATTGCTTTGTTTTATTTGGCTGTGGCAGTATGTCTTGGGGAAGGGGATTGTCTCCCATTTTAGCCTTTAAGATGACTTAAATATAGTTTGAACTCAATTAAGTTTTCATACTTATCAATTTGGGGTTGGCTATTATCCTTTTCAAAACTGCCTTTTGGTTTTCTCATTATTGCATTCATATGCTTAAAGTCTATTGACAATGTGTTTTGGGGAAGCGTTGCCACAATCTTATCATGGCTTTCTTTTCAGTCAATCAACAGTGGGAATCTGAGGATAAGTGGTGGGGGTGAAGATGTTTCTCGTAATTGACTTGCAAATCTACTTACAACCATCCATTGCATTGTTTATAATTTGAAGATGGGTGGAAGAGAGATCATATAGATCAAGAAAAAGATGTTAAGAGTTAAGGCTAGGGGAGGCCATCTTCAAAGATGAATTTAGAGTGAGAAAAAGGAGAAAGAAGTTGATGTATCATGCGTTCAATTTTGTCAAGGAGTGAGGGTGCAAGCTGGATGAGTGACAACTATTGATTCTTCAAGAGGAACGAGTGACAAGATGCAATTGTCGGTTAGAAAATGATGAGAACCAAACAGAATCATGTTGGTCCAATGCATGCTGACTGGAAGAGAATGTACTTGTTGGTGTTAGAGTTGACTGCGTATTTTTTAGCATTAGAAGATGTGTGATTTGTGATACGTATCAAATCAAGGAGTAGAAAGATAGTCTCATGCTTGTATCGCGGATGTTTATTTGTATGAATTGTATTGAATTGTGGTATCAGTGTGTGTTGTCTGATTCATAAACCAGTGGATTTATTTTGGGTATGCTTAGTTTTATGATATTGGAATCAAGTGGGTTTATTTTGGGTATTTGTAGTTTTATGATATTGGATAAAATCTTGTTGGGGCCAACAATAAAATAAAATAAAAAAAATCTTTTTAATTTGTTTCTTGTGAGAATATGCTACTAAGTGTGCGTTTGGAACGCACGTTTTCCGTGCATTCTTGCGTTTTGTTGAAAAACAATGGGTCCTGTGCACTGTTCATGGGACCCGCAAGTATTTTTTTCAGAAAAAAACTTTAAAACTGGGTCCCACGGCACTATTCACACATTTAAAAATTGTTTTGCTACAGTGTTTTCAGTTTTCAGCAATAAGTGGTATCCAAATAGACCTTAAGAGTCCATTTGAGAACAACTTATTTAATTGAAACTGAAAACATTTTGCTGAAAGTATTGTAGATAAAGGTAAAAATTAGCTGAAATAGTACAGTGGGATTTATGAATAGTACTAAAAAGTGTAGTGAGACTCATGAATAGTAGCAAAAATAAGCTAAATAGTAAAATAAGCTGGCTTTATAATTTGTTCTCAAACGCAACCTAATTATGGACATGGAGATGATAGGGCATAGTGATAAATGTGATGATAGATTTGGGACTAAGATTTTGTTGTTGTTGTAATATATTGTTTGAGTGTAACCAATTTGAATGCATGTATCTAATATAATATGATATATAAAAGTGGATGCTGAGAGAATGTACAGTTTAAGAAATCCGTGAGTGCATTACGTTACACCAAGCGGCATAGCTAACTTCTTACAAAATCTAGTTGTTTAATTAAATCTCAACCAACAAAAACAACAAAGCCTTAATCCCAAATATTTTGGGGTGACTATGGATGCTCACCAAGATTTATAGTTTGTTACATGTATTCTTTTCCTTAATTCTATTTTATCCATGATTGTTACTTCCTAAATTGAGATGTCTTTCAAACTACTAATAATGTTATTTTTGGTCTTCCTCAGCCTTTTTTTCATTCCCTCCTTAACTTGAGTCATTTCACTCTTTTCTTATCACTGAATTAATTGCTCTCCTTTGTATGTGACCAAATAATCTCAAGTGACCTTCTTTCATCTTTTCATCAATAGGGACACCTCTATCTTTAAGTGGATTTTTTCATTTTAAATCCTATCTTTTTGTGTATTTCCACTTATTTATCTTAACATTCTCATTTTAGCTACACTCATTTTATGAATATGTTGATTTTTAATAGCTTAACATTTCGTACCCTAAAGCATAGATGGTCTTATAGTAATCTTTTAAAAATTTCTCTTTAACTTAAGAGGTATTTTATGATAACACAATATTTCCGATGCGCATCTCCACTTCGTCCACTATGCTCTCCCTCTTTGATCACTCTATATTTATGGATTATTGATTCAAGGGGTTGAAAGCTATCTCTTTTGTATCTCTTGACCATAGAGTCTTAAAGCCCAATCTCTATTTCTACTTTTACTAAATTTACATTCCATCTACTTTGTTTCAGTTCTACTTAATTCAAAGTTTTTAAATTCTAGAGCAGTCTCGCCAAATTTTCAATTTGCCCTTAACTCCACTTATAGTTTCATCCACTAAAACTATATCATCTACAAAAAGCATACTCCAGGAAACTTTCTCTTGAATGGATTTAGTGAGCTCATCCATCACTAGTGCAAAGAGAATGAATTTAATGCTAATCCTTGATGCCTACCTATAGTGATAGGAAAATTCACTTGAGATGCCTCTACTTGTTCTCACGCTAGTTACAGCTCCATCATACATACCCTTAATCAACTTAATATACTACATAGGGACTCCTTTAAGGACCCTATCATATGTTTTCTTGAGATTGATAAAAACCGTATGAAGATCTTTACTGGACTCTATATTTTTCCATGAGATGTCTAATTAAGAAAATAGCTTCCATGGTAAATTGTCCTGGCATAAAACTAAATAGGTTCTCCAATATTGTTGTTTCATGTCCTAAGCTGTGTTCAATTACTCTCTCCCAAAGTTACATAATGACTATTAAGTTTAATGCAACAGTAATTTGTATAGTTTTGATTATCCACTTTGTTCTTGTAAATAGGTATTAAAGTACTTCTCCAGGGACATGCTCCTAGCTTTATTTGTTGGAACCTTGTTTGATTGGTCATGGGCATGGGGTTTAGTGTCTAGGGAATCCATTCTGCTTTTTTTTTTTTTTTATTCCCTTTTTTCTTGTACATAATTTTCTGTTTTCTTTTTGCTGCTTGTAAATATTTCCTTTGCCTACTTCATTTCTCTGATGGAGCAGTTTTTTCTTATACAGTTTCTATCCTCCATTGGGTTGTCCAAATTGCTCTAATATTTCACATCATTTTCATTAAAAAGTTTATCAAAATAACTTTTCCATTTCTCTTTAAATTTGCTTTTCTTTTACTAACACTTTTGGATCTTTATCTTTAATGCAGTAGACACCATTCAAGTCTCTTGTTCTCATTTCCCTTTTTTTTAATAAGTGTATAAATATTATGTTTTCCCTCCTTTGTCAACAGCTATATAATTTATCATAAGCCTTACATTTAGCCTCTTGGACAACCTTTTTTTATCCTCTCTTTGCCACTTTATAATTTTCATAAGCAGCATTGTCTCTACATCCAGGTAGGTTTTTATTGCTTTCTCTCTAGTCTATCTGGCTGGTGGGGTCCAAAGGGCCCTACCTTGGTGAGGTTCCACAACATTAGGAAAAAAAAAAAAAACTCTCTCTTTAATCTATTTGTTGCTTGAACCTCTGTATTCCACCACCAAGTCTCCTTAGTCAGCTACCTACATCCTTTAGATTCTCCAAGTACATCTTCATCTGCATTCTACTTGCCTTCTTTGATCATTTTATTTTTAAGTAATTGTTTCTCTCCTTTCAAACCCCTCACCTAATCTTTGGGTTTTTTGTCTAACACCTTTTTTTTTTTTAATTTTGTTTTAAACTTCTAATACAAATATCTAATACCACCACCCTATTCTGAGTGGTTACACTCTTTTCTGGTATCACCATACAATCTTTACGACATATACCATCTACTTTTTGAGTGAGGTTGAAATATATTTCACTAACTTTTGCCCCACTTTAAAGGTAATTAAGTGTGATTTTATCTTTTTGAACCAAGTATTCATTAATATCAAATCATATATTGCAAAGTCTAGAATAACATCTCTTGGATCTTGGTTCATTCCTTACTCCATAATCCATATCCCCTGCGTCCATGAACTCTTTCAAAACCCCATATTTTCCAACCCGACCATTTAGGTCTCCAACAAAAACCTTTTTCCCATTTAGTAACCCTAGGATCAATTCATCCATGTCCCCTCAAAATTTTTGGGTAATGGATTCTTCCTATCTTATTTTAGGAGTGTACGAGCCAATTATGTTAATTGTTTCCTCTCCTAGGACAAGATTTATTAAAATAATTTAATCCCCCATCCTCCTAACCTCAACAACTTCTTATTTAAGACTGTTATTTATGGTTGTCCCTACATCATTTCTATTTTTATTTTTTCCCATATACCATAGTTTTATCCTGTATGTTTATGCTTCTCACCTACCCATCTAGTCTCCTGAAGATATATTATGTTTATGCTTCTCCTAATCATTGTATCTACTATCCTGAAGATATATTATGTTTATGCTTCTCCTAATTATTGTATCTACTATTTCCACTAATTTCCCAGTTAAAGACTCTGTTTTAAGTGCCTATTCAAGTCCTATTCTCTTGAACTAACTTCTTTACCTGTACCTGTCCATCAAAGTGCGGGAATTCTAGCCCAATTATAACTATACCCGAGGGCTGATGTAGCATGTTGCTTATAGGGAACACACTAACCCTGGTCCACTTTTCACTGTATTTGGGTCCTATGTAGCGCATCACTGGTAGGGGACACCTTAGCGATTATTTGTATTGGATCCATTCATAAAAGAGTGACTAAATTTTACACTGGCTGTCAACTTATTGTAACCCTCTTCCTTTCCTTGGGCTTGGGACCGGCTATGAGCAACCAAAAAAAAAAAAGGATAGAAAAGAAAAGAAAAAAATCAATCAAGATTATTTGAAACTCTATTATTCTGAGAAGGTATAGGTTGAGTTCTTATTCAAGAAGGTATATGGTGAGTCTTAAGATAAGTTAACTTTGTATTCAGTTAATAAACAAATCTTAAGTCAAATCTTAGTCCTACCACTGAAATCTTCTTAAAAAAAATACTTCTCAACAAAGAAAAGTCCAAGTGCTGCCACAACTGCCAATAAGGTTGTTGGATGTGCCTTTATCCAAGTTGGACATGAGGGTGGTCTAGGGACCTTGATTTTGGATCAACCATTGGCGGCCAAACAGCAGGTTAGAAGCTACATCTTTGTGAGTTCGTTCGTGAATCGTATCTTGGATCAGGACAGTGAGATGCGGCCAGAATTTCTAGATATTTTAGATGGTTCTTTTAATTACTAATTTTTTTTGTAAAAGGTCCAAGTGCTGACTCAATTGCTTAATAATGTTGTTGCATGTGGCTTAAATCAAGTTGGACATGAGGGTGGCATAGTATTAAACTCTGACTTGGCTGGTCAGACTGATGAACGGGTGACCCAGCACTTAGACTGGTCTGAGTCTTTAATCAGATTGTTTAAGAATATGACCCAATCAAACCTGGTGCATTTTTTATAGCTTGTTTGAACCTGGACAGGTTCTTAAGAACGTCTGTTTTTTTTTTTTTTTTTAATAATTTTTTTATATAGTTTATTTATTGAATTTTTCAATTTTTTTTTTAATAAATAGTTTTAACATTTAATCTTTTGAAGGTAAAATGCAACATCTTTGATGATTATTAACAATTATTTCCAAAATGTATCACTTAATTAATATAAAGCTATTAAGAAGAAAATTATATACTTTCAAAATGACTTGAGTTATTTTCATTTCAATATTTTAGACTTACTTCATAATTTTTTTTTCTAAATGAATTTTTTTTACTTATATTTGTGTTGAAAGTTTTAATATATATCTAATTTTTCTTTCATAATTGAAAATTTTTGGATTATATTTTTCCTTAATAAGTTAAACACACTGTTCTTTTATGACTTGTATTAATTCTATATATTTATTTGCTATAACTTAAGGATTTCTTAATTATAGAAAAATTTGTAAAAAAAATTTTAGCTATTATTTTTTTTATCATTATAATTTTTTTTAGCTATTTATGTTTACCTTAAACAATGAGTATTCAATAATTAATATATTGTATTAAGCATCATTATATAATTATTATATCTTTTATTGTGAATTATGTATATGTATATGTTATTGTATTTTTATTTTTATTTTTTTAAAATTGATCTATTAAGAAGCAACATATCCATAAAATGAGTAGCAGAAATGAGAATGTTAAGGTGGATAAGTGGGAATATGCAGAAAGATATGATTTGAAATGAGGAAATCCGCTTAAAGATGGGGGTAGCCCCTATTGATGAAAAGATGAGGGAAAATCGCTTGAGATGGTTTGGTCATGTTTAGAGGGAAGCGAGTAATGAATCGGTAAAACAGAGTGAGTTGATCTAAGTTAAGAGAACAAATAAAAGGTGGAGGAATGCCTAAAATAACATTAGTAGAAGTAAAAAAAAAAGGACATGTCAATTAGAGAAGTATTGAAGAGCATCAATTTTGATAGAATACAATTGAGAAAAAAAATTTATGTGGTTGACCCAATCTACAATCTAATATGTTGAGCATCCAAAGCCAACCCCAAATTTTGGAACTAAGGCTTTAGTGGTGGTGGTGTTGTGTATTTTTGGTAAAATGTTTTTAATTTTTTTTTTCAAAATTTAATTAAACCTGTTGTTTGATAGGTGATGGTTGACACAGTGACCCGAAGCCTATAATGGGGCAAGTTTTGGTTTGGATTTAATTACTCTGGAGAGTGGTCTGGGGACTTTTTATTTAGGGTTGACTATTGGCGGCTGAACAAACAACACGTTGGAAGCTTCATCTTTGTGAGTTAATTCGTGAATGCTATCTTGGACTAGGACAGTGAGATGCAGGCAGATGTTTTAGATGGATTTTTTTATTACTAATTTTCTGTTGGTACTTAAAGTTATAATGGGTGGTTTTGTAATGTAAAGAATATGTGAGGTCTAGATAACACTGTGTTTTGAGTATTATTTAGTGTAAATTTTATGATTATCTAATATCTTATCTTATTTAATATATCATATATTATATAATAAAAGTTTGCTTTTTGAAGCCGTGGTTGTGTCAAGTTACTATCTTCTCTCTATGACAAATGGCTATACTCATTTTTTTATTAAAATAGTTAGTATATTAATTGTAAACACAATTTACTTTTGGTAAAACATTATTGCCTAGTTTCAAGAAATATAAAATAATTTTCCACTAAATTTCTATTTCCAAAATTTTTCTTGAAACTTAAAATGAAATTTAAAATGCATTTTAATTATTTTGATCATATATCATAATTTTGTATTAAATTTGTATTTTAATACTGTAAAATGTACACACTACATATCGTCCTTGCACCAAATGGCTCAATGTATTATATATTACAATAGTTGATTTATTAAAGTTTCAAGTGCTTCGCTAATTATTAAATAGTTTATATTTGTAAAATATATATATATATATATGTATGTATGTATTTTCTTTTATTTAGAACTTCTGATTAATTTGTTCTTTCGGGCGATGTTGTGGGGAAAATTTGCTAAATAGACTGATTTTAGGAAATATTTCAATGAATAGTATGTGCGTGAAAACATTTAGTTAGTTAGACTGATTTTGGAACTCAGAGTTTGCTAAACTCGAGTTCCAGCCCAAAAATACATGTAACTTGAGTTTGGTAAGCTCGAGTTCCATGTTTTTTTTTTTATTTTTTATTTTTTTTATTTTTAATTTTAATTCCACATCAGATTTATGTTGGGATTTTTGGGCTGGAACTCGAGTTTGGCAAACTCGAGTTCCAAAATCAGTCTAACTAACTAAATACTTTCACGCGCAGTCTATTCACTGAAATATTTCATAAAATCAGTCTATTTAGCAAAATTTTCTCGATGTTGTGCATTTGGGGTTTTACTTGTCATGGGTGGGTCCAAAAGGCCCTTGAAGAGGTTTCTCGTTATTGTGGGTCCAAAAGGCCCTTGAAGGGGTTTTACTTGTTCTTTCGGGCGATGTTGTGGGGAAAATATGCTAAATAGATTGATTTTAGGAAATATTTCAGTGAATAGTATGCGCGTGAAAGTATTTAGTTAGTTAGACTGATTTTGGAATTCGAGTTTGCTAAACCCGAGTTCCAGCCCAAAAATACATGTAACTCGAGTTCCATGTTTATTTTTTTATTTTTAATTTTAATTCCACATCAAATTTATGTTGGGATTTTTGGGCTGGCAAACTCAAGTTTCAAAATCAGTCTAACTAACTAAATACTTTCACGCGCAGTCTATTCACCGAAATATTTCATAAAATCAGTTTATTTAGCAAAATTTTCCCGATATTGTGCATTTGGGGTTTTACTTGTCATGGGTGGGTCCAAAAGGCCCTTGAAGAGGTTTCTCGTTATTCCCACACACACACACACACACACACACACACACACACACACACACACAAAAGCTTTTCCATCCTTGCAATATTTGATTTTGTTTCCTCCCTCGAAATCACTACCACACAACGGAATATGACCATCGCCACTGAAATCACCTCCACATGCCTCAGATAATGACCGCTGAAAAAATCTTTGTAGGTTGTGATGTAGGACAAAATATGCAATTTATTTTTTGTAATTTATTAATTTTGATAAATTTTTGGAATTTTAGGCCTAGGGGTAGTATTTTCTGGATTTTAGGCTTGGTGTAATGGTCACTCCACAAGTATAAGTGCTTGTGGGATGTGGGGGGCAAGGGTCGGTTCAAGTTTTCAGGAGGGAGCTTCACACACATACGCATAGATTTGTCTAGAATAGAATTCTCTCTCAGTTAAAAAAAAGTATTTTCTTGATTTTAGGCGTTTTTAATATTTTTTTAGTCAAATTAGGTCTTGTTATGGTAGGGTATCAATTAGGATCTCTTTTAAATTATTTTTACTTGTCAATCAAGTTTTATGGAGCCTTTAATTAGGTCTCCAAATGAAAATTAAGTTCAGTTCTTCAAATTAATAAAATTTCGGAGTGTTTCTCCATTATGTTTTTGTTGAATTCTAGAGGTTCGCCTTGTGTATCTAAGGGTTATTTTCTTCAGATAGACGTGTTCTGTTTCTTGTGGCTTCCTGCATGCAGTAGTCGTTCACCATAAAGAATTTATGGGTTTTCTAGGTCTACTTTATTCTCCCTCTCTCTCTCCAAAAACTGTTCAACAATTAGTAACATTTCTCTTTCTTTTTCTTATCCCTTGTCAACAATCAGCCACCGATCTATAGAAACCTCTGTTGATCTTGTTGGCATTTCAACCTCTATGGTGTGGTGGCAGTTCAATTTCTATGAACCCTAATTAGGTTAATGCATCCAAAAAGCCTCTCCCTAATTGACCGCATTGATCCATGAACACCCCTAATTATATATAATACATTTTATTGTGTTCATGTACTATATGATATGAGTACATGAACACAATAGAATTTGCATTTTGCTAGCTATGGTTGGATGGTGGATGAAGGAGAGCTCAAGTTTGGCTAAAATTAGGTACAATGGGATAAGCAGACATGGAGTGCATAAGGAAAAGCCATTGACTAAGGAGAATTGTTATGAGTAGTATACATGTGTTAGGCAGAATCTATAATTTGAATTGGTTATCATTATAAATGCCGAGTATGTTTTATTAGGGTAAATTTATGAACCTCACGCACACTTCTTGAAGTTAATATGGTATCCAAGTTGGTGGTTTAGCTCCAATCTAAGTTCCATTTAAAAGTTAAAAAAATTCCATTGGTTGGGTCCATTTATTGAGGGGATTCTATGCCACATGTGAGGAAGCTTTAGAATAATGATTAAATGATTACATTCACCATTTTCTATTAGTTTAACATTATTGGAGTGATGTCATGTTGACATTGTAATCTCATCAATGGTAAGCCTTCCACTGTTCTAGGAAGTCAAATTTCTTTTATTGTGTTTGTCTCTTGATAAACTGTTGTTCCATTTAACTTCAAAGATTTTTGGGTTTGTTCTTATGTTCACATTTAGGTCTAGGCATTATGAACTCGATCGCTTGAGTGTATTTTTTTAGGGTATTCTCGTGCTTAGAAGGGCTGCAAGTGTTATTATCCTACGCTTCATCGCCACTTTGTTAGTGTTTGATATCACTTTCCTTGACTCCACTTCATATTACACCTCGCCTCCAAATAGTGATAACTATCCTCTATGTCTTCCTCGATTACCTCCATCTCCTTTTTCCACTAGCACTAATAGTTCATCTCTAGTCACTCCTCCTGAGAAACCCTTATAGGTGTATCTTTGTTGACGACCACCTCTCATTAAACCTTCTATTCCATTTGGAGTTCTGCGTCCTGGTCCTGATTCTCTTCACATTGTTTTATGCAAAGGTAGTGCTTGTACTTTTCATCCTACCTATTTCTCAGCTCATACCATATGCATAATTATCTCCATCGTTTTGTGATTTTTCCTTGTCTTTGTCTTACTTTGTTATTTACTTATTTCTAAGTCTGTCCAAGAGTTGTTAGCTATTCTAGGCTCGAAGTAAGCTATGGAAGAAGTGTGTTAGCGAATATTTTAAATACCTTTCCATTCCAGTCGAAATGTTTGGAATTTTTCATCCTAGTGTGTAGTTTGTTGCGAGTGACTCCCTGCTCCATATCACCCTGAATTTCTGCCTGTAATGGAGTTCTGGTTGGAATTTCATCATTCCAGGTGAATGTTGGTTTTGAAGCAAAATGAAGAGTTGGTTTTCTTGGATCTGATGGTGGGGGAATATTCAAAAAGGAGAGGGACTAAGTTAGTAAAGGAAGACTGAGAACCAAAAAATCAAAAACGAAAAGAAGAATTTGAGCCGAGAAGGTAGAGGGAATGGTGAAAAACTAAAAATAAAAGTAGAAAGAAGATGAAAAGGGTGAGAAGAGACTTACAGAGGAAACTAGAACGAAGAAGATAAGAAGAGAAGGAATGGTGAGACTTACTCTTGAGAAAGGACAAAAAAAAAGTAGTAAAGAGAGAACAGGTGGGAGGGGTAGTCTTTTGCAAATTTTAAGTTGAAGGAGAGATCACGCTACAGGCTTGGTGACTAATAGTTGGATTATATTGTTTTGTAATTATTTGAAGTTACCTGAATCAAATTTCTGCGTTTTTTTTTTAATAAAAAAATATATTAAAAGGAAGCTTCTTAGAACTTTTCAAATTTACCATTACAGTGTAATAATTGTCATTAGATTATCAATTTGAAAATTTTAGCTTAATAATAATAAGTATAACATTTATTATTATTATTATTATTATTATTATTATTATTATTATTATTTATGTGTGTGTAAACCTGAAATTGTACACCGGCATGTATTGATGCTGAAATATTTCGTTCCAGTAGCCAATTTAGAGTAGTCCCCGAAATGGAATTCAAAACTTTGATGTCAGCACTTCTTGAGAATGACACTCGGAACTTAGTTACTCCTCCATTTAGGAAGTTTATTTTTGGTTGTTGATGAGTTGGTGCTGTGAAGTACTAGCTAAAGGGGGTCTATTGAGTGTTTCAAAACTAGCATGATCGCTAGGGGTAATACTCAGACTTGTGGTTTAAGTTACTTTGAGACCTTTTCTCTTGTTGCTAAAATTTTAAGATTTTAATATCATTGGCTACTAATTTTGGTTGGGAACTATTTCAATTAGATGTCAAAAATGCCTTCCTATGAGGAGATTTATAGGAAGAGTTCTACATAGAGCAATCACCTAGGTTTGTTGCTCATGGGGAGCCTGGTAAGGGGTGTTGATTACATAAGGCCATCTATGGCCTTAAGTGATGTAGAACAAGATATGGGGTTTAATTTTTATCGTTTGTTGATTTTTAACTTTTTAATGTAATTTTTGTGATTTTAGGTGAAGATTTTATTTCCTTGTTTTTAGGTGTTTTTAAGAGTTTGTTATTCAATTAAGAGTCCTATTATTGTTGGTTATCAATTAGGATCTGTTTAGAGATATTTTGACTTGGAAAATAAGTTTTCTGGAGCCTTTAAATAGGTTTGCTAGATGTATTATGAATTTAGATCAATATACATTCAATGAAATTGGGGTTTTTATTATTTCTGGTGGATTCTAGTGTTCTTCCTTGTGGATTCAAGGGCCTTCTTATATGGATTTAAAGGTTTCGCTATGCTTGAATGAGATCTAGCCCACTTTCATGTTTCTGTTCTGCATCATTTGGAATTAGAGCTTTTCAATGATCAGTATGGCAAACAATCAAGGTGAGTGTAACAACAGTGTTGAAGAAATGCATGGGGTATATGCCCTTGGGGATGCACTCCAGACTTATTAGCAAAGTAGAATATTGGTTCAATGAGATTCTTGACACGCTCAATGATTTGAGTTTGAAAACCAAACAAAATCATGAAAACCATGGAAGTAATCATGTTCGAGATTGTTCTCGTGGCCAATCTATCAACAAAAATGTTTGTAATTTCAATGATATTTAATACTTTGATGGTGAGTCATACAAAGAAGACTTCATGGATTGGATGTTGGAAGATAAACAATTTGCTTTCTCGGTGATAACACATTAGAGGCCCGGCTACCTCAAATTAGTCAGAAATACTGGTTTTCATCTCTTCCTTTACATCGGTATGGATGGATTTCACAGTTTTTTTATTGAGTCTAAGTTGTTTCAATTGGTGGTTGAGGAGGGGGGGAACTTTTTCTCCCTTAAGATTTTTGAACGGGGAAAATATTTCATGCAATCAGTTTTTATGGGTACGAATGCAGCACTTTGGTTAATGCATAACATAGAACATACTGTGATTGGGACCAATCCTAAGCATTTTTTCACCATTAGAGAAGGAGACTATTTACACTTTGCAACGGGGTTCCAATTCGTTTGGTCAGTACTTAGTAGTGACAGAACTATAAGTAGGAGGCCTTAGGAGATCTATCATTATTCTGGCAAGCAAGGTACAACATGGTTGGAGGGCTTTTGGGATTGAATTAAGAAGAATGTTGGAGCCTAACCATTATGCGTTGGGTGGTGCGAAATTTATACCTTATGGGCATAAGCAATTTTCAGAGATTCAATCTTCTCGGACCTTTGTAGAAACTGTGAAAGGTCCTAAACAGGAAAGGGACATGAAGCAATTGCAGCAGCCCATCATCAGAGAGAAGGGGAGGAATAGATTAGCGGAGGAAAAAACAGAGGATCCAAGAGACAAACCATGTGCACAGGTTGTGGTTTTTGAATCTCTGGCTGGAAAATCTTTACCGACTGCCGTGGGTGGTGTTGAGGGGATAGATCTTTGTATTAATGTGGAGGATAAATTCAAGACGAAAAATCTGGAAGGAAATAAACATAGATTTCCCTTGAGGTTTTTGAATTCAAAACATGGTCTTTTTGGGAAAGAGCGTGAAATTAGGACTTCACGTTGGTTAGGGAAGGGGCTGATGGTGGAGTTGAATGAGAATGGAAAGAGGAAGGTTATGTGGGAGCGTAATAAAGTGGCTGATAAATTTGCCAGTTGGGTAGAAAAGGGGAACAAGGATTCTGTTTTAGTTGCTGAGGGGTTGGGTCCATATATTTCACTAGCCCACCCATTAATGGGCAGTACAAAAAGCATATTAGGCCCTTGTGGGTTTGTGGATGGGGAGTGTTCCAAGTCTTCCCAAGCTAATTGTGGCCCAAATACATTAAGGGGACTAGACCCACACAAGCAGACAGCCTAATCACACTTTGAGGCTGGCGAGAGTTCCATTAGTGGAATAAAGGGTCTAGATCCTTCTATTCAGAATGGCATCTTTACTCCCAGTTCAGGTAGGGCTGAACTCACTGCCACGAAGGAGCTTGAGAGCTCAATGGTCTTGGCTAACAAAGCAGAGCAACTTGCGATGTCGACGAAGGTACAGCACAGCCCGGCGCCACTTACCCAGCCACCCTCTGTGCCGACAGGAACATCGGAGGTGGCCCAAGCATCCCACGTACCCTTATCGACGATCAGTGCTTCGAGTGGGTTGAGGTTGGTGCCGGTGGTGTCCTTGGCCACGATTCCGGAATCGGTAATGCCCTTTACTGACCCGATAGAGTTGGCGCTGGTGTCTTTGACTTCTCAAGTGTCGGATGTTAGGGATGAGGATTTTGTGGGTTCGGTAGGATCGGTTACTACTAATAGTGATTCTAATTTTGAGGGAGCTCATCTACCTGGCCCAACTATAAAGGAATTGGTAGGAGACTTGGATAAGTCTTGGGGTAATTCCAAAGAATGGATATTACAATTGCGTGATGGCAGGCAAGTAGTGCTTCCATTGTCACTGTATCGTTCTCCACACTGTATGTTAGTCAGCTCAAGCTTGGAGGGAGAATGTGTACTAGGTAATGTTTCTATTACTGATGAAAGGCAGCGGGTGGGCTGGCAGAGTATTTGTCGGTGGTTCCTGGGTTAGAGAGTGAGATGTGGGAAGTTGATGAAGGGTTGAGGTCTTGTGCAAGAGGTGATGAGTCATTAGTTGTGGTACCTTTGGCCATGGAAGGTCTGATGGAGTTGGTGTCTAGTCAGGTGAAGGAGATTGGATGTAAGGAGAGTGTGGATAATTGTCAATTATCACAATGGGTAATCAATAAGATCAAGGCTTTCAAAAAATCTGTGGGCACTTTGTTGGAAGGTTTTGAGGAGCAGATTACAGGGTTGTTACTAGCCATAGAGGCCAGAAAGAAAGAGAAACATAATCTTGTGGTGGGTGATCAGAAGAAGTTGGCCAAGTCAGGTCAGAAAGGTCAGAGAGAGTTGAAGAATTTGTTATCTTTGAATGTTGAGTTTGATACTAACAAAGTAAGGAGTGCAAGTTCTGAGCGGGTTGTTGTGCCTTTTCAATGAATGTGAAGATTATTTCTAGGAATGTTAAGGGTTGGATGAGCAGGATAAAAGGCTGAGGGTGAGAAATTTGATTAGGAAATGGGGGCTAGATTTGGTCTGTCTTCAAGAAACCAAAATGGGGCTGATTAATAGAGTGATGATTCGTAGCTTGTGGGGTGGCCATCATGTTGACTGGTCTTACTTAGGTTCTTGTGGAGCTTCTGGTGGGGTGTTAGTGATGTGGGACACTCGGGTAGTGAATAAAATGGAGGAAGCAGTGGGGAGATTTTCGGTTTCTTGTAAGTTTACAAGTGTGTCAGATCAGTTTGTTGGGCGTTTCTTGGTGTTTATGGTCCTAATCTACGCTGAGACATGAGGTTTTTATGGGAGGAACTTTGTGACTTGAATGGTTGGTGGAGTGTCCCATGGTGTGTGGGTGGTGACTTTAATGTGGTTAGGTTCCCTTCCGAACGGTTGGGGTCTAACTCTTTCACTGCTGCTATGCGGGAGTTTTCCAACTTTATTTCGAAGTAGAGTCTAATTGATCTGCCATTGCAAGGGGGTACTTTTACTTGGTCAAATGATAGAGAAGTTGTTTCGAAGGCTAGGCTGGACAAATTCTTGTTCTCTGCAGATTGAGAGGATAAGTTTCCAACAATTTCGCAAAGACGAATGTCTAGGTTGTGCTCGGATCATTTCTCAATTGTCCTTGAGGGTGGCTCTTTTTACAGAGGGAGTATGTCGTTTGGATTCGAGAAATATGTGGCTTAAGGATGAAGGTTTTGTGGATAGGGTTCGGTCTTGATGGGATTCCTACCAGGTTCACGGTACACCGAGTTTTATTCTGGCCAATAAATTGAAGCTGCTTAAAAATGATTTAAAAAGATAGAATGTGGAGGTGTTTGATCATGTTGAAGTTCGGATTAAAAAATTGTGGAAGGACCTTAGTGTTCTAAAGAATATGGAGGAGAGTCGTGGATTATTAGCGGAGGAAAGGGTGGAAATGGGAAGAATTCGTGATGAGTTAGAAAAAGCTACTTTGTTGGATAAAATATGTTGGAGGTAGAAATCTAGAGTTCTCTGTGTTAGGAAAGGAGACAGGAATACTAAATTTTTCCATCGTATAGCTAACTCTTACAGGAGGGTTAATTCTATTGATAGGCTTATGGTGAATGGGGTGTTGTCTTCGGACCTGGTTGCTATAGCAGACTATATCTCAATTTTATAGGCAGCTTTATTTTGAGGAGGGGGCTCACAGACCTGTTTTAGATGATGTGGATTTTTCTAGCATCTCGGTGGAAGATGCAAGTTGGCTAGATAGGCCTTTTGAGGAAGAAGAGGTGTTTGAGGTGATCTGTGAGTGTAATGGTGATAAGGCAATTGGCCCAGATGGTTTTTCTATGGCATTCTTTCAGTCTTGTTGGGGTGTTTTGAAAACAGATATTATGGCTGTATTTTACAATTTCCATACTCAGGCGATGTTTGTGAAGAGTCTTAATGCTTCGTTTCTTGTCCTTATTTCTAAGAAAGTGGATGCTGTGGAAGTCAAGGATTTTCTACCTATCAGCTTAGTTGGTGGGATGTATAAGATTATTTCTAAGGTGTTGGCTAATCGGCTTTGTAGGGTGGCGCATGGGATTATTTTGGATTCACAAAATGCTTTTGTGAAAGGCAGACAGATTTTGGATTCCGTCTTGATTGCTTCTGAATGCATTGATAGTAGATTGAAGTCAGGAAATTGGATGTGGGGAAGGCGTATGATCATGTGAGTTGGGATTTTTTATTGTATATGCTGCAGCGTTGTAGTTTCTCAGAGAAATGGAGAAAATGGATAACGTACTGCATTTCAACTGTAAAGTTTTCCAATTCTGATCAATGGTAGCCCAACTGATTTCTTTGGAAGTTCTAGGGGGCTTCGGCAAGGGGATCCGTTATCTCCATTGTTGTTTGACATTGTGATGGAGGCATTAAGTCGTATGTTGGATGTGGCTGCCTCCGTTGGGCAAAGCTCAGGCTTTTCTGTGGGTAGTACGGCTGGTCCATCAGTGATGGTGTCTCACCTTTTATTTGCAGATGACACTTTGATTTTTTGTGATGCTGAACCTACTCAAATTGCTAATCTGAGGGTGATTCTTGATAGATTTGAGATGTTAGGGCTTCGTATTAATTTGGGGAAATCTGAGTTGGTACTTGTTGGTGGGGCACTCAATTTGGAGGCTTTGGTGGGTTTGTTGGGGTGTGGGCAGTCTTCTTTGCCCTTGAAATATTTGGGCCTTCCATTAGGCCCAAAATATAAGGACTTATCAGTTTGGAATTCTATATTAGAGAGAATGGAAAGGAGATTAGCAGGTTGGAAGAGAATGTATTTATCTAAAAGGGGTAAGGTGACACTCATTAAAAGCTTACTATCGTCTTTACCTACATATTTTCTTTCCCTTCTTCCTTTACCGGGTAAGGTGGCTAAGTGTATGGAGAAATTACAGAGAGATTTTTTGTGGAATAGGATTGGTGGTGAACCTAAAATTCATTTAGTTAATTGGACTAAGGTTTGTAGGCCTTTGCAGGTTGGGGGGTTGGGTATAAGACGATTGGGTAACTTTAATTCTGCTTTATTAGGTAAATAGTTGTGGAGGTATGGCTCGGAGACTGATGCTTTATGGAGGAAGGTTATAGAGGCAAAATATGAGAACATTTGGGGTGGTTGGTGTACGAAGAAGGTGATAAGTCCTTATGGGGTTAGCTTATGGAGATACATTAGAAGTGGCTGGTTGAACTTTTCTAAACTCCTTGTTTATGATGTGGGGGATGGTACTAGAGTGAAATTTTGGAAGCATGTGTGGTGTGGGGATTGTACTCTCCAAGAGGCTTTTCCAGAGCTTTATTGTCGTAGTAGGTCAAAGGATTCCTTAGTGGCTGAAGTTATGGGTCGGTCTACTGGGAGGTTTCATTGGAATGTGCAATTTCATCGTCCACCTCAAGATTGGGAAGAAGAAGCCTTTGACCGGTTTATGGAATTGGTTTATTCTTCGTCAGTGCAGCGGGTTGGCCCAGATAAGGTTTGTTGGAAGCCTGCAAGGAATAGAGGTTTTGAGGTTAGAGGTTATTATAGCTCCTTCTACCCTCCTAATATTGTTTCCTTTCCATGGAAAATGATATGGCAATCAAAGGTTCCTCCAAGGGTAGCTTTCTTTTCTTGGTCTGCTTCTTTAAGTAAGATTTTAATAACAGACAACCTTCGTAAAAGACGAGTGATAGTGCTTGATTGGTGTTATATGTGTAAGAGGTGTGGGGAGTTGGTGAATCATCTTCTACTTCATTGCTCCATAGCTTGGGAGTTGTGGTCTTTGGTTTTCTGCTTGTTTGGTATTCAATGGGTTATGCCTTATATTGTTTTTGAGTTGTTTGAGGCTTGGCATGGAAAGTTTGCGCGACATCGTCACATTGATGTTTGGAAATTAGTGCCTCACTGCTTGATTTGGTGCATTTGGCGTGAAAGGAATGCTAGAAGCTTTGAGGGTTGCGAACGCTCTTTGCTAGAAATTAAGTCTTTTTTATTACACACTCTCTTTGAATAGAGTGGTTTTTTCTCATCTTTCTTGTTCTTCCTTTTCTATTTTTCTTGACCGTTGGTTTTTTGTTTCTTGATTTGTATCCCCGTAGTACATCCCCAATGTACTAAGCTTGGCAATTTTTTTATTATTAATAATATTCTTACGTTATTTATAAAAAAAAAGATAAACAATTTGAAGAAAGACCGTCTATTGAAGATAATATTTTAGAATTTCTTGAAAAGGCTCAAGGAAAAAATATGGAGTAAATTAGGGAGAAGGGCATAAATCATGTGAAGGAAAATTTTGGAAATATTGTAGAAAATCCAACTGAAGTCAAATATATGAGCCCATAACCTGAAATTCCAGGATCCAATTGATTTTCTTACGGCCGCTACAACACAATCTATTGATATTTTGCAGTTGAAAATTTTAATGTTTTCTTTAATCCTTCTCTGGTTAATATTGCAAATCAATGGAAGGGTGAAGAGAAGAAATTTTGGATCATACGAATTGTGGAAAATAATTCTAAGTTGGTTTTGAAGATGCCAAGTATTTGAAGTATTTGTTTATTTAGAGTGGAAGATTTCAATTTCCAATCGAAAATTCGAGGTCGAGTTTCATTCAAGTGGAGGGGTATGATGTTGGAAGCGGCTTTATTTGTCAAAGGGTAGTAGGCTCACCTTGTTGAAGAGTACCCTTTCAAGCCTCCCGACGTATTACCTCTCCCTGTTTACTATCCCTAAAGTTGTGGCGACTAGATTGGAACGCATTCAAAGGAACTTTTTGTGGGGTTCATCAATTGAGTGTTTCAAATATCCTTTGGTGGCTTGGGAAAATGTTTGCTTACCGTGTGAATTGGGTAGTTTAGGAATTCGGAAGTTGGTGCCTTTTAATCAGGCCCTATTAGGAAAATGGCTTTGGAGGCATGGCCATGAAACCTCGCATCGGTGGCGAAGGGTCATTGCCATGAAATATGGAGAAGGAATAGGGGGTTGGTAAACTGGAGCTTGTAGTAGGGATCATAGTTGTGGGTTATGGCGGAGTATTAGTGAAGGGTGGGAAACTTTTGCTAAGCGTGTCTCTTTTGTAGTGAGGGATGGTTCTCGTATTATTTTTTGGCATGATAAGTGGACTGGTGATGTTCCTCTCTAAATTCTTTTTCCTCAGTTATTTTTGTGTTCAACTAATAAGGAGGCTTGTATTTCTGAGGTGTTAAGCCCTCCAGTGGGTGATAATGACAGAGTGTGGAGCTTAAGTTTTCACAGGGACTTCACTGATTGGGAGTTTGCGGCTTCCTAATCCTACTCCTTTCTTAATTTCATCCAAACCCGACTTCCTAGGGATGGAGGGTGTGACAGACTTTGTTGGGATCTTAATGACAGTGGGAAGTTTGATACTCGATCCTTTTATTATAAGATTCGGAATGCAGCTCCTTCCACTTTCCCTTGGAAAGGAATTTGGAAAGTTAAGGTTCCTAAAAGGGTGGCTTTTTTTTATGTGGATAGCAGCCCATGGTCAGATTCTAACTTTGGATAATTTTATGCTTCGTGGTCGCCCTTTGGTGAATTGTTGCTGTTAGTGCTGTTGCAATGCAGAATCTGTGGATCACCTGTTACTGTTTTGTCTGATAGCTCATTTTTTGTGGATGTATATGCTTCGGTTGTTTGGGATCGAATGGGTCATACTAGGTTCAGTTGTGGATTTATTATTTTGCTGGTATCATTGGCTGGGGAAGCATAGCTCTGATATTTGGGATTTGGTTCCAAGTTGTTTAATGTGGATTATTTGGACTGAATGGAATCGGCGGTCTTTTGAGGATGAGGGGAAAACTGTGGTTCAGTTATTAGAGTATTGCCAGCGGATCCTTTTTGATTGGTCTCGTTGTTAGGGTTATTCAGATTGTTCTACCCTTTCGGATTTTCTCTCATCTATTAGAATTGATTAGGGGCTGCTTTTGTTTCTTTTTTTTCTTTTTTTTTCTTTTTTTCCTTTGTTCACTACCGTGAACTATTTGTGCTTCTCTTGTTTTTCTTTTATTAATAATATTCTCTTCTTACTTATAAAATATATATATATATATATATATATAGGGTTAAATTTTTATCATTCATTGATTTTTGAATTTTTGATGTGATTTTCGTTATTGTGGGTGATAGGATTTTATTTCTTTGTTTTTAGGTGTTTTTAAAGATTTGTGTTACGACTTCACTCCAACTGTGTAGATATTGTCCGCTTTGGGGCCCATACTCTTCATGATTTTGTTCTCTCCCAAAGCACATAAGAGTGGATGAAAGACCTCTACACATTAAAGGGAGGTCACTCCTTATAAGCACATTCCCATGTGCTTCCACGATGTGGGATTTCATGGATTGCAAGACCCCCCTACTTTTGGGTCTTTACAATCCACCCCCCTTATAGGCACATACGTTCTCGCGTGTGGGGCCTACACTTTCGGCTAGGGTATGGCTCTGATACTATTTATAACGACCTTGTTTCAATTGTGTAAATATTGTTTGCTTTGGGGCCCATACCCCTCATGAATTTACTCTCTCCCTAAGCACAAAGCAATGGGGGAAAATACTTTTACACATTAAAGAGAGGTCACTCTTTATAAGTACATCCCCATGTACTTTCCTAAGCGGTGTGGGATTCCATGGATTGTAAGACCCCACTTTTGGGTTTCTACACACATACCCCTCACGGTTTTGCTCTCCCCCAAAGCACACAACAATGGGAAAAATGCCTCTACACACTAAAGGGAGGTTACTTCTTATAAGCACATACCCATGTGCTTCCTTAGGCGATGTGGGATTCCATGGATTGCAACACCCCACTTTTGGGTCTCTACAGTTTGTTAGTCAAATATGAGTCCTATTTTGGTAGGTTATCAATTAGGATCAGTTTAGAGTTATTTTGACTTGGAAAATAAGTTTTTTGGAGCCTTTAAATCGGGCTGCAAGATGTGTTACAAATTTAGACCAGTTAAAGTCAATAAAATTGAGGAAATTGAGGTTTTTATTACTTGGATTCCATTGTTCTTCCTTATGGATTCAAGGGCCCTCTTATATGGATTTAAGGGTTTCATTATGCTAGAACGAGATCTAGCTCACTTTCACATTTCTGTTCCACATCATTATGTAATTTCCTAGAGCTTGGTTTGGTAAATTAAGTGATGCTGTACCTAGGTTTGGGTTGCACTATTGTCAATTTGATCACTCAGTCTTCTCTTACATGCCTGAGAGAGGGAAGATTTTATTGACTCTTTATATTGGTGATATTAGTAGTGGTTGGTCTACTTTTTCTTGCTACATATAGTTTGAGATTGGAGATGGGACTAGAGTGAAACTTTAGCATGATGTCTGGTGTGGGGATAATCCTTTGAGTGTGTGTTTTCTAGAATTATTCAAAATCAGTAGTGTTAAGGAGGCTTATGTGGCTGATCTCATGCAGTTCCTTAATGGGGTTCTTTATTGGGACTTGGAATTCTTGTGAGCAATTCAAGATTGGGAATTGGAATCTTTGGATATTTTTTGGGATGTTATAAATGGAGTCTTGTTGAGGGGTATTGGTGAGGATAAGATGTGTTGGATGCTCCCTAAGAGTAGGGGCTTTGAGGTGAGCAATTATTATTAGGCCTTGTTGGGTGTATGTATTCAATCCTTCCCTTGGGGAAGTATTTGGAAGCAAAAAGATCTTTTTAGAGTTGCGTTTTTTGTTTGGACTGTAGCTTTGGGAACTATTTTGACTATTGATAATTTATGTAAGAGGAAGGTGTTGATTTTAGACTGGTGTTATATGTGCAAAAGTAATGGAGAATTGGTAGATCATATTTTATTACATTGTCCTATTGTTTTTGAGTTGTGGTCTATGGTGTTCACATTGTTTGGTATAAACTGGGCAATGTCAAAGACCAGTTGAGCTCCTTACATGTTGACAAGGAAAATTTGGTCATCATTGTAGTGGTCTTATTTGGATGGTTGTCCTTCATTGTTTGACGTGGTGAATTTGGCAGGAGAGAAACAACCGGTGTTTTGAAGATTCTGAAAGGACTGTAGCCGACGTAAAACTTTTCTTTTTTTAAACACTATCGGATTGGATTTCTATCATAGGAAGTTATTTTATTTTTTTAGTTTATGATTTGATGGATGCTTGTAAGTTATGTATTTGATTGATTTGGTCCCCTACTGTATACTTCCTGTATGCTTGGGTGACTCCATTTTATGACTTTGAATAAAATTTTCTTTACTTATCAAAAAAAAAAAAAAAAAAAAAAAATTATCGTCCGTGATGACAATAAGGGAATTGATGAGTTAAAGACAACCTTCCAAATTTCATCGAACAAAGGATTTGGGAAAGCTATGTTGTTTCTTAGGTATTGAGGTACCATGATCTACAGAGGAAATTTTTTGTCACAAAGGAAATATGTGTTAGATATTTTGGAAGAAATAGTCCTGTTAGGTTCACATTCCTAATATATCAATTAAATAATCATATTATATATTTTTCCTTTTCTTAATAACATGTAATATAGTTGAACTAATACTTGTAATGTTAATGAGTATATATACTAGAGGAGTATCACACATGGGCCAAATAGAAAACTTATAATTATTTTTGAATGAATCTGTAAACATTTGGCATGAACACAACAAATCCAATTTCTCAAATCTAGGTTTCCAATCGGGTTATAATTTTCTTATAGATTAGAGTATACATGGAATGGAAGTTCTATATATACTCCTTATCATTCCTTCATGCATGGAAGTATCATTAGCCTTGTTACTACATAAACTAGTAACACAGAGGGGAAGTGTGGGAGATACCAGCTAGCAGCTCAACTTCAATCAATATAAACTTTCAACTTCTAAAAGAAGTTTTCTTTTCATCTTTGTATTACAAAGCTTGCTTGAGGGAGCAATGCTGTATATGCTACATTGCTACTTTGTAAGTTAGTTGTGGCTGCTTCAAAGCCACTTGATGTTTCTTTAAATTGAAATACTTCAAAGATAACTAAACTTGAGATTCAAAACCATTTAAACCAGGAAGTGAAGTTACGAAAATCCTGAAGCAGCATTCAAATAACTTGTTAAAGTTGATTGCACTTCTGATTTTGTTCCTTTTTCTGAATGGCCAGTGGCCACAAGGAATCCACAGCTGGGCTACCCTAATATTCCAACCACTCTTTTTTCTTGCAATGGCCGTAAAAGTGGGAATAGTTTGTCCAGCCATGCGATTCCTTCATCAGATCATCTTCTTTCACCTTGTATGCTTCCACGTTCATCCAAACAGGCCGAAGGACTATCATGTACCTTCCCTTGTCCTGTCATTTCTTTTCCTTTTTCTGCTAAACTTCTACAAGCATTCACTGCAACTTTTCTTGATAGAATTTGCTAAAAATTTTATATTAAAATATCAAATTTGAGAACTCATTTGATTTTCATTTAAATCATTGTTGTTTCATGTGTTATTTCATTTGGGTGTTAATTCATTTTTTTAAAGGAAAGAACTTGAATTGTTTCTTCACAAAATGTAAACTAATATATTCAATGTGTCCGTCAACCAGAGCATGGAACAAAGATGGAGAAAGTGATCTTTCAAGATAATCAAATACGAGAGTTCGACCCATGGTGTAATCTAAAATTTTTAAATACGGTAAGTATTTGGAGAGTATAAGAATGAAATGCTGAGTTCCTCTAGTTTAGATCTTTTTTTTATCTTGTAACACAGGAATCTATAGGACGCTGGAAATATTTGCTAAATTTGCAATAAAGCAGCATTAATTATTTTCTACTGTGTTTTTTTTTTCAGTCTAGTGACATGAATCGGATGTCTAATGAACGCGAAAACTTTTCAATGGTGCTGCGTTGCCTTATATCTACATGTTTGTACCTGTGAACTATGTATTTACTTCTTCAGATAAGTTATTGAGAACAAAAATGAAGAGTTTTTGTTGGCCAAATGCTGAGTTTGTGAAAAATTTAGATAATGTTTTTTTCAACATTGGAAAATGTATACAGGTCAAATTCCGCAAACGTGAGAGGTGAGAGGTATTTAAATTAGAAGGGAACTGATTTCTTCAACTTGAATATTTTGAAGCAATATTTGCATTTTTGGTATGCCATTTGTCAATTGTGTGGTAAACCTCAGCAAGTTTTGTGACTGCCTCTGTGCTACCACCTGAAACATCAGTCATCTCTATCCAGTTTAACATATTTGTTTGTAATTTTTTATTTTGTCTATTTAGAGTTGGCTACCACTTCTTTCCAATGCATTAAGTTATGGTTCTTCTTACTAAATGTTTTTCCTTGCTCAATGTCTCATGTCTGCCGTGTCTTCTTTGTCAACACACTGCATGTGTGGACTGTTGAGAAGTCTCCATGTTCTCGTTATACTGATGCTTCTTCCAATTTCCTTTTGCAGAAGTTTGTTATTGCAAGAGTATGCTCGCCTGATTCGGCCAAAAAAAAAAAAGTTTGCACATCTGAGATCCTTCTGAAGTCATTCCACTTCCTCTCAACAATCTCTGCTCATTGTCTTTTATTTTTATCGAGGCAGATGGGTTATTGAGCTCTGCTTTCTCTGCTCTCATCTATTTGTTGTAGCATGACTTGGTGAAAGCATTTTTCACTTAAGCTGGTTCCTCTTTTTGGTCTGAAAAAACTAACTTGAGAATGGTGTTGAAAGTAAAAATCTAACAGAAATTTAATTTCGATTCTTCAAAAAGTTACTTTTGATTATCTTAACTTCTATCCATTTGCCTTGATTCTTACACTTGCCATCAGTTGGGTGCATATATGTAGACTTTTGTAAATATACAATTACATGTTATAAAGTAGTCATTGATGATTGAAGCTTACAATGGCCTATTGTCCCTCAGGCTCTTTTTTTTTTTTCCACCTAATCGATTGCAATCCCACCTCCTGTTGTGAAAATTTAAAAATACTCACAACTATATTGAAATATAGTTTGGCAAAAGCGAGGTCGAACTCACAAGGATTTGTATGAATATATGAAAATTAATCAAGCCTTAACTAAATAACTCCTAATCTAGTTCAATAAAATTTGTTTATATTAAAATTAAATAAACTAAACAAGTAATTAATCTAAGCAAATAAATAATAAAGATAGTAAAGATATGTAAACAATCAATAAAAAAGAATTAAGATTTTGAAATATGCCTTGTTAATTCATATCAGTATATATTCAAGAATTAAGGTACTCTGTAATAATCTAGAAATCAATTTTGTTATCATGAAAAATGTTATCATTAAAACTTTTATTTTAAAATTTAAAGCATGCTTTTCTTCGTTTTTTAAATATAAAATTAAATCAGGCGTAATACTAGCCTGCCGTCTCTCCCTTTTATAATCTTATGATTCTTATTCCTACACGCTGACTTCAACTTCAAGCCTGTCTCCCAAAGTGGCCCAGAAGTCTTTAACTACTTGATCTGCTAAAAAGGGGACGCCCACTAACAAATATGCATATAATTCTCTTCAACTTGGCTTTGGTCCCCCCTTGTAGTTCAACATTATCTAATAACTAGAAGAAAGAATTAGGGGTGTCAATTTAGGTTAGCGTGTTGGGTTCGTGTCGTGTTGAGGTATGAGTATTCGACTAAATTGCTCAACCCTAACTCGACCCATTTAATAATCGTGTCATGATCCTTCAACCCTAATCCGACCTGTTAATAAGGCAGGTTGACCTGACTTAACCCATTTAACACGCTTAATAAACAAGTTGTATTGGGTTGACACGAATGTAACACAACCCATTTCAACTTGCATAATATTAAATATAACATCCATCTAGAAATAATTATTTTTACTTCCCAAAAAGCAGTGCATACATATCAACTCTTCAACCCACATTCAAAATAATATAGTTCAACAAAAATATAGCATTCATCTAGAAATAAGTTTTTATACTCCAAAAGAAGTGCATACACTTCAACCCAAATTCAAAATAACAAAGTTTCACAAAAATAAAATAACATAGTTCAACAAAAATATAATATTCTTGGAACTCACCAAATGCTAAGTATCAATATTGAAAGAATTTGAGCAAACAGTAGACTAATCCTGACTATGACCTCGATTATCATTCATAGATTCTTTGTTGATATCCAAATTCATAACATCTTCCACAAGCTTATCCAATTTCATTTGTGTAAGTTCTATGCCAAAAAATAATAATAAAGTATTAGTAATTCTAAGGTCTGTAAAGTTTCAATTTCCAATTATATCCCTTGTAAATTTTTGTAATTACTTACTTTTCTTTTTAAATTTAAAATATATGTTGGATATAAAAGGTATTTGACAAATCTAAAATAAAATAAATATTTATTTGTTATATAAGTTAAACGAGTTGTGTTAAGTGGGTCATTTCGAGTTGACACAAATAAATTGGCATGTCAAACGTCTCTATTGCGGGTTGACCCGTTTATGACCCGTTTCTTATCATATCGCTTTTGGGTCGACCCGTTTATGACCCAAACCCATTAAGGCCTAACCCTAACTCGAAAAAACCTGTGTCGGGTTTATGTCGTGCTCGCGGGTTGGGTCGAACATTAACACCCCTAGAAAGAATAGCTTCTTCTTCTTCTTCTTCTTCCACTAATTTCCTTTAGCATGGAAAATCTTTATTACCTGAAAAACAAAGGTTATTTATATTAGCATAAAATAGCATAGATATGAAATTATGAGATTGCCTTATTATGTAACCCGTGCGTGATGAATTGTAGTGGTGCTATTAATGTTAGTTTGGGTTATTAAACATATAGGACATAGTTCGGCCAGGACATTTAGAGGTACTAAAATTATTTTTTCTTGCAATTTTTATGACATTGGTTACACCAAGTTTCTCATTACATTACTATTATGTATATAATATTGAAAATTACTACTAGCTACTATATATACAATATCAATTCACAATTATTGTTTGTGAAATTCTACTAAATACAACACAAAATAAAATAATAAATTGGTCAAATAGTATCTCTTAAATTGAATAGGAATACGTGTATGAGATCGTTCAGCTCTATTATATTTTGTTACATTCAATATCTTTGCATACAAAATATCTAAATAGAAATATTATAAAAAATTTGCTCATTTGTTTAGAGAAAAAATAACAGCAAAAATATAAATATTTTATTTGTATAGAAAGCTAACGAAAACAAAATCCAATTTTGATTCTAATGGACCATACATAATCATGGTATATATTACATAAATGACTTATAAATTTGAATTATTTTTAGTTATACAAAAAAAAAATGGTGCTTAATATAAAATCATTCAAACTCTCTCTTCCTCTAATTTTATATATAGAGTTAAATATATGATTAGATTTTTTATGGTTTATTTATATTGGACTCCTCATTTCTACACTAAATTAGCTCATTTGGCACAAAAATTTAAAAAACTTAGATTAGATGAGACATGTGGCACAAAAATAAACTCTAATTGAAATTCATTTTTTGCACTGAATTAACTCACTTGGCACAAAAATTTAAAAATTTAGATTAAATGTGACATGTGGCATAAAATTAGACTATATTTAAATTCCAATTTGAAATCTAATTGGATTTTCTTTTAATTTTGCATATTAATATATAGATATATAGATTTCTAGCACGTTATCCAATTATTTAGAAAAAAGAAAGCACATTATCCAATTTATTTTATGTACCGTATGTATGCATTCTCCCTATCAAAGCATTAGAAAATCTTCCAAATTAGATATGGATACTTTTAGGGTCTCATTAAATCAAATTATCATCCCTTTAATAAAATTCTAGGGCCCGTTTTAAACAATATTTTTCGTTGTTTAAACACTACAATACATATTTCCACAACATTTTTTCACCCATACATATTTTCACAACACTTAAACAATGTTACTAAAAATCTTTTACCAAACGAGCTTCCAGTTTTTGCATTTAGACCTAGATGGATGCCCCTTGTCGAAATTAAATGGGTAACCTTCTTGAAATGGGAAATCAATTAAAATGCTTATTTTAAGCAAAAATGCTTGCATTAATATTTACGTTGTATTCGATGGTTTCTCAAAAAAAAAAAAAAAAAAAACGTTGTACTCGATGAGTTTTCTTGTATTCTGCTCCTAAAAAACATTGATTTTCAGTGCATTAGGACTTTGTATTTGCAGACTTTACTGAGTTCATAAACATTATTAGCAATCATCCACTCTTCTATGCTCATTCTTTGCCTCTGATTTTTGTCACTTTTCTCTTAATTGGTATCAAGGGAATCAGGCATGCTAGTGAATTTGAATGGGAAACATGTATCTTAATCGATCTTATAATGAGTGGTAATCGCCTCTTGAGACTTGCTGGAATACCATTAATTGGTTATCTTGCTCGCAGCTGAACACTTTTCATGGGTGGGATCTGTAAGATTATCTTCTTCCTTTTCTTTTCTTTTTTTAATTTTTTTTTATGGAGAATCTGTAAGATTATCTATTTATGTTTAACATATTGTAATATTAAACGTCCAATATATGTTGACATAGATACTACAAAATTTGTAAAAAAAATTGTAAGCATCTATTTTGATAGGTCTTAAAAATTTTGCATATATAAAAGATATAATAAGAAAAATTTTGCATATATAAAAGATATAATAAGAAAATATAGTCTAGCGGTCAATTTATCAAAATTTTCACTTTAGTTTAACAATTAGTTTCCAATATGATGTTTGCAAATATCCACAGGAACCACAACACACCATCAACGCTTGGTGTGGGTGAGTGAGTGAGTGATATGTACATCGATGAGAGGCTACGGTTTTTGGGAGACACGAATGCAAGGCACACACGTGAGATGCATGGTGTGAGCAATATCTTGGTATGCCTTTCCATCAAGAAACTTTTCATAGTCAGTATTCATCTCCCTAATAGCTCGACTCCATATAGTTTATTATAAGCTTGAGCTTTTAGCAAGAAGTTAATCTAAACACATACTTAAACAAAAAAAAAATGTTGTTCCTTATTAAACCTTTTCAGCTGTTAAATGTTTTGAAAGGTCTAATGTTAGTAAAATACCTATCCATTTCTTATAATAGATTTAAGGTTTGACTTACCTTCAGTATTTTTTTAACTAGAATCTCCTTTTATTTTAATGAAAAACTTTCACATCACCTACTAACTAAATAAAATGTGGAGATTAAAACTCATTACCACTTGCTATTGTATATTTAAAACAAAAGGAGACTTGTGGGCTCCAGTTAGCTTAACTGATAAAATCTTTGATAATTGTATAAGAGATCTGGGGTTCATTTCCCACCTACACCAAAAATTGATTGGTGTTTTGGTCTTAGTTAAAAAAGTACTGAAGGTAAGCCAAACTCATAAATTTAAATTTAGTCAAAGCAATAAAAGGAAACTTCATTGCTAACTATTCATCTGATTTTTAATTAGCAAATACCCTTTACTATTATATATATATATATATATATATTTATTTATATATAGATTAATGGGTAATATTTTAGGTGTACCGAATTTTAGAGAGATGGAAGAGAAACTTCTATCCCTATATATATATATATATATATTTTTTTTTTTATATATAATAGAAAACTATCCATATATTTACTTTGTTAGTTTTCTCATCTTTTATGAAAATAATATATCCTTGTATATACTATATTTCTGGGTAAAAGAAAAGTATTATTGAGAGCTTCCTATCCTATCCTACAAGCGGTACGCTTGAAGGATAATCAGCGAAGGTGGCTGGGTTGTTGTATCCCGGGAGTAGCACACACAATATTTAATCTACTATACCGGAAACCCTATAGAGGCGTGTATCGTCTCAAGACAGTGACATGGTCCACGCATGGTCCACGCCTCAACCTTGTCATCTAAAAACATATATGAATTGATGGTAATTTGCTTCTAATGTTATGAGATTACTTTGAAGCATCATTGAGGTAATATCTCTTGATTGTTCTCTAATTTTATGGTAAATTCCAATTTATGTGATATGTGATTATTTAAATGATAATTTGAATATTATTTATTTATCAATTATTGTTTTTAGGAACAAAAATTACTTAAACAAAAAAAAGGTTGCCCACTCTCCCTTAATTACTGTGGTTTTTTTTTTTTTTTTTTTGGTGGAGTTTCTAGTGTATCTTTGTGTTAGAATCTTATTTTCTCTTCCTGAAGTGTGTTTGTTTCTTAAAAAAAAAAGGTATAAATATTATTTTGGTTCTAAAAGTTTACCCTATATTTAAAAAATAATTTAACTTAATGTGGCAAGTGATCTACTGGCCAGGCTTTGAGCCAACAAGATTTAGGTCTTGGATTTGAGTTCTCTTGATTCCCATTAGTGAGTGTGTTGATACTCTTCTCCTTTCGTGTTCCTCTAGGTGCGTAGAAGTTGCCACTTTCCCCTCCTATTTATTTTTCTTTAACAAAAATAAAAGAGGTTAGAACCGTTATATAGCGCAAACTTCAAGGACAAAAATGATAATTAAATTTTTTACCTTCAAGGACAGAAATGATAATTAATCTTACAAAAAGAGTTGGTGAAAATAACATTTTGGTCTAAAGACCAAATTGATAATTAATAGTTAAAAAAAAAAAAAAACATTGGGCTTTGGCATTGATGGGCTTTTTTCACTTTGTAAAAATAGCCATTTTACACGAGCTAAAATATGGATTTATTTATTATATTATTATTATTATATTTTCAAAATTTTTATGGGAACTAAAATGTGGATTATTCATTCGATAGGGTAGGGACCTTTTACAGGGTGGGCCCAACGACCCTCCGGAGACTCTAACAAACTCTTAACACCCCCCTCACAGCGCGAAGACTCATATACCAACGCCATTCGCTTCAAACCACCTATAAAAGAAAAGTCTCTTCTCTTATGTATTTTTCTTCTATAGACTTAGGCCAAAACCAAAAAAAGTAATCAAAACCCAAAAAAAGAAGATTGAGAAGAAGAGAAATACGAGTTGACGATCACTATTACGACGACGACGACGATCGCCATGGCCATAACGATATTCAGAAGAAGCTTCGTGGTTTCAGCGGTGGCGCTGTTATCGTCTCTCTTGATTACTGCCGTCTCTGCTCACAACGCCGTTCTCAACGTCAAGTACAAGTACGCCGGTCAAGAGCCCTCCATCACGCAACTCAAAGCTCACGATAACCACCGCCAGCTTGGTATTCTCGCCGGCGTCGATCTCCCCCTGGGCGGCTCCGGTCGTCCCGATGCCGTCGGGTAAACTCTTCCTCAATTCTCTTTGCTTTCCAATCATTTTTTTTTTTTTTGGTTTTGGTTTTGAATTTTGATTGGAAATGGTGTATTTTCAAAATTCAAGCACAATAGATTTTGTTGAGATTATACAATTTGATTGTTGTTGTTGTTGTAGGCTTTACTATGCAAAAATAGGGATTGGAACACCTACGAAGGACTTCTATGTGCAAGTGGATACAGGAAGTGATATTATGTGGGTCAACTGTATTCAGTGCACAGAGTGCCCCAGAAGAAGCTCCCTTGGTGTATGCTTCTCTTCCCTTCCACTTCTTTGTTTTTTTGCTCACTTTGTTTGTTTTGACAATAACGTTTTCTTGAAAATGAATCATTTTCTCGTTTTCCTATTTTTTTGGTAGCGACCTTAAAATGTGTTGGAAAACTAACTTTTAATTTCCCTTATTTACCTTCATGTGAGATAGATTTATTTTCCTTATTATGCTTCAAGTGAGATATGTAGAGTTACTTTATAGATATTTTTAGCGGAAAACAACTCTATTTTATGCCACGCTAAATAAGGGAAGTCCTTTGACCTTTTTTTTTTTTTAATACTACCGAAGACAGGAAAATGCAAAAACTATTTTCATGTTAAGTTTTTCATTGAAACAAACGGATTGTAAGTAGAATTAGTTAAAAACGACATGTCAATTAAGGAAGCAACTGAAGAGTATGACTTCAGATAGAATAGAATGAACACATGTGGTCAACGTTGACTAATTTATTGAGGGTTCATAGCTGAGCCCAAAAGATTTGAGACTAAGGGTTGGTTGTTGTTGTTGTTGTTTGCCCAGCTTATTTATTTATATATTTTTATTGGATAATTGAGTAAGCTTTATTAACAACCCGCAACAAAAGATTTAGGATTAGTTTTGAAACACAAGAACTCACTAGCAGCAGCTTGGTAATCTACACTAGAGAACAGAGATAAGATAACTTTCCCTACTAATATCACACTACAAGCAACTAATACCATTGCCCAGCTTGGATGATGAAAATTAGATCGAGTAGCCCCTCAATTAATGCAACTAACACCATGGCCTGGCTTGAATGACACACGCAACATTAGTAGAACTGTAGAAGTAAAGCCAGTTGCATCATAAATTAATCTTTAGCAACACTTAGGGGATGAAGCATCTAAGGGTGGCAATTATCATGCCAAAGAAAAATTGAGTCTGCACTGAGTACTTGATGAGAAGTCTAGCTACACCCTTGAGTTGTAAGATTTTCGCCCATCCTTATGAAAACTACCTTGATGAATTTTAACTACTAAAACTAAATGCTTCCTTGACTATATTCTTATTCATCTAAGTTTACCAAGGCTCCAAAAAGAGTTTCTTTTTTGTGTGGAAAGTAACATGGGGCAATATTCTAACATGCGATAATCTCATGAAAAGTGAAATTACTCTAGTAGATTGATGTTGCATTTGTAGGAGTAAAGTGACTGGTGAGATTTTGGAGCATTTGTTGTTGCGTTGTGACATTGCATATGAATTTTGGATTTATGCTTTTTTTTTTTTTATGTAGGATGAATTAGGGATTTGTCTACGTTTGGTTGTGGTGGGTTTAGGGTTGGAAAGAAGAAGAATTAGAGAGAATTTAGGGCTGTTTAAGGGCTGTGTGAACAGTATTATGAACAGTATCGTAAACAGTAACCCTAGAAAGAAAGAAGAGAAAATAAAGAAAAGAGAGAAAGAGAAAGAAATAACAAAAGCCAACGTGCTTATTGCTCAAAACACTCAATTTTATTAATCAACTCATACTATTTTTTGAATACATTGAGCACCATATATATATAAAGACTCTTACTTGTATACTAGTAGTATTAGGATTCCTAATAGTACAAGCAGGGCCGGCCCTAGGCTTAGGCCAATTAGGCCATTGCCTAGGGCTCCCTTACTAGAGAAGGCCCCAAATTTGGGGGCAAATTTTATTTGTTTATTTTTTATATATAAATATTTTTGGGAGATACTAAAATATTTTAGTTTACATTTTTTTTATTATTAAGAAGGCTCAAAGAATTAAGTAATGCTAGAGATAGAGATAAGACAAATTTAAATAAATAGGTCTTACAAATAGACCTGTTACCAATCACAAGTAATTCAAATAGGAAAATATTAAAAATACTATAAATTTTACTACATAAGTTTTATTTATTTAATTATTTTTATACAAGATAAAAATTATACTCTAGCCTAATCTAAGTGTATATGTGTGCGAAACTCTCTTCTAGAGATTTAAATCTCGGTCATTGCCTCCCACATCTCACAAGAACTTATACTTGTAGAGTGATTACTGCATCAATCTAAGTGTATATGTGTGCGAAACTCTCTTCTAGAAACTTAAATTTCGGTCATTGCCTCATACACCTCACAAGAACTTATTCTTGTGGAGTGATCACTGCACCAAAGGTGCGTGGTGGTCTCCATAACTTTTATAATTTGATGTGACAATGAATATGATAGGTAGATTTCAACAACCTATTGAATGCATTTATGAATGAATATTTGTGATTGGTGATATATCTCTGTAATTCTCATGTTGTAAATTTTATAATATTTCTAGTATTTTTGTAAGCCTCATGTCATTGATCACATTCATTACAACACCAGTTTGTAGTAAAATTTGTTATAACTTTAGCATTTTCCCAAAAAAAAAAAAAAAATTCATATTAAAGAGTAAAAAGAATGGATTTAAAATTTTTTTTTATATAAAATGCTAGTTAAATATTATTTAAGTGATAACATAAAGGCCCCATTTGAAAATTTCGCCTTAGGCCTCGGAAACGCTTGGGCTGGCCCTAAGTGCAAGGACTTCTATTTAACCCTAATAAATTAAACCAAAGCCCATACATAAAGACCCATAATTAAATAAGACTCATTAATAAAACCTATGGCCTATAACTATGGCCCATGCCTAACAATTGTAAAGTTACTAAAATACCCTTGACTCAAGAATAACCAAATAAAATATAAAAACTTAATTAACTACCATGGACACTTATTCTTGGACTTTGCCTTAGCCTTAGGCTTCCAAAGAGAATATCCTTTCTTTAACCATGTTATGATTCCGCCATCATTTTCTATTTAGGGGGTAATGCCTAGGAGTGTTGTTGGTGTATTATGTGGATGGAGAACTTGGTTTGGTAAACATTCGTCCTTTGTCTGGAATTTCACCCCTTTGTGCCTCTTGTGGACATTGTGGAGAGAGAGGAATCATCATACATTTAAAGATTTGGAGGTCTCGGATTTCAGTTGAAGTTCTCTAATGAGATCATTGTTTGAACGGTCGTGTTTTGGGTCCTAGCTAGATTCATTTTGTTGTTGATTTTATGATTCTCTTTCTTTCTGATTGTAATTCTCGTTCTTTTTAATTTTTTAGGACCATCTCATGTAGACACCCTGTGTACATGAAGTAGTTCCTCTTCATCAATAAAACTTATCAAAGATGAATTTTAACTAATTAGAACTTTTACCTATCAGTGTATAATGTTTTGTTGAAGCAACCCATATAGAACTAGCTTTGAGAGAACAAATTCCATACAGCATTATTCCATTAATATTTAATTATTCTTAGCCCTTGTCCCCCCTCTGTTTTGGGCATAAACCTCCATCTTGAGTTACCTTGACTCATATTTTAGACACTTCATTACCATTCTACAGAAAGCTACTGAACATTTGTTCAATCTCATTAATCACCTTCATAGGCATGGTAAAAATGCTAGTTTTAATACACCTGGATCCCATAAATTGTTGAATACAAAAAATTGAAGTATCAGTGCAAATAAAAGGCTTTCTTTTGTCCACTAACTAGTACCAGTAGTAATTTTATTTAATAAGGGTAATAAGCTACCACTATTTCTAAAAAATTAAGCTGGTAGAAAATGATGAATTTAATCTTTAGCCGTTATTCTAATAAAGCCCTTCAAGTGTGGCACAAACTCACCCTTAATAAGGGAGGCCCAACACATGGGATTTGTAAATTTTTTATAGAGTGGAGAAAGGGTTCAAATCCAGGACCACCTGCTCCGATACCTTTATAAATTACTACTTTTTCCAAACTTAATCTGTTAGAAAATGGTGAAATTTGATCATTTCACTATTATTGTAACAAAGGGCTCAATCTTGGGCTATGAGATTACCAGAAATCAGAGGCAGTCCCAAGTATCTTACTAGCAATTTTCCCTCCTTGAAATGCAGAGTAGACATAATTTGATCTTTGATTTCTTCCAGCAAAAAATGTCTATGACTTGTGGAGTGGGGCAGACATCTGATGAAACTCTTATAATGTTGCTTAAATTATTTTTGCTAGATTTCAAGTCAATAGCAGTGAACATCATTACATCATCAGCAAAGTTCAAATGAGATAGTTATAATCTTTCACATTTTAGATGGAACTTAGTGTTTGTTTAGGAATTGCTTATTTCCAGTAGTTTGTTTGCATAGCGTTAATTAAAAGATATAGTTTTTGATAACTTTTGTGTTAAACGTGTTACAAAAAGCTAAAAACTAGTTTATTTCAAAAAAGGTAAAAGCTAGATTATTTGCAAAAAAAGCTAGGAAAAAAAATTGAGACAAAAAGCAAAAAGCATAACTTTTTTTCAACAATTGCCAAACGCACACTTAAAGCCCTTTTCTTCTATAGCAGCTTTCTTCATCATTCTTGAGAACACTTTCATGGTTGTGACAAAAAAATTAGGATATGAAGGTTCTCCTATGTGAAACCATTCCTCCCCTTGAAATACCCCACAAAGCTTTCATTCACATGCATGGAACTTTAGGAGAAGTGATGCATTTTCTCACCTATTATATGAGTTGCTCTGGAATGTCAATGACAACAATAAAACTCAACAGAAATTCATTCCCATTATAGAAAATCATAGGCTTTTTATTATGTCTGACTTTAGCGTGCATGTAGCAGGTCCAAGGTCCCAGTGATAGTTTTGCACCATCTCCTGAGCGATGAAATTACACATTTGATTGCTTTGCTGATTCAGTGTTTCTCTTCTAACAGATTGATCTGTCTCTATACAATATAAAGGACTCGGTCACTGGGAAAATGGTTCCTTGCAATCAAGAATTTTGTTTAGAGGTAAACGGGGGTCCTTTAACTGGCTGCACAGCTAATGATTCCTGTCCGTATCTTCAGATATATGAAGATGGCAGTTCCACTGCTGGAGTCTTCATAAAGGATCTTGTACTGTATGATCGGGTTTCTGGAGATCTTCAAACAGCTTCAGCCAATGGAAGTATTAATTTTGGGTGAGCTTATGATCGATACTTCTTTTGTTTGTGAACCTGTAGATATGGATTTTGTGTGGAAGTATGATCATAATTTCTTAGTGTACTCTTAATGTAATGTGATGTTTGGTGTGCTTACATGATATAAAGGATATACTTCTTGATGTTTGGTGTGGAAGTATGATCATGATATAAAGGATATACTTCTTGATGTAGGTTTTTATTTTTTATTATTATTTTTGCTGTACTTCAGGTGAGACTGAGGGTCATGTTTCATATAGTTTAGAGATAAACTTGGGAGAGTGGTATCAGCCACTAAAGATGATCTTTTTGGGTATAAGTGTGTATTCTAATTCAGAATATTCTGTAGCTTTTTCTGCATCCTGAGACCTAGAATCTGAATGTTTTTAATGGTGATTCCTTGTTGGCGGTTCAGGTTTGTGTTGATCGTGTGAATTTGCTTTCTTCATAAAGAAACTCTTTGTAGGGCTTTGTGGAGTTTTGAGATTCTCATTGAATATCACAAAGTGGTGGAGATGTAAGTTGTTGTTTTCAGATACTGTATTTCCATTTTAATAGTTAGCTTCCTGTGTTAGCTTACCCATGGAAGTAGCTCAACAAGTGAATTATCCAATCACTAGTATAGTGGCTGTGTAATTTTGTCCTCCTATACTTCGTAATTGATCTTGTAATTCTTGCACAAGATAGGTGTATTACTTGGCCAAAGCATATTCCATTTTAGAATTCAGCAATTGGACTTGGCCAAATCATATAAATATATATATATATATATATATCTTCTAAAAATTTAAATTTAGTAATTGTACTTTTGTCTCAAATTTTGATTAATTAGAGTGCTATCAAAGAGTTTGGGAGTCTAAGATGCTTGTTTAGTTATCCTTTTAGGGAAGTTTAACAACAATAGCAAGTGAATTTTCAGAGGGAAAACTGTTGTCAAACCATGTTAGATAATAGCAAATTTTGAGGGAAAAGTGTGATTGAACCAGGTTAAATTCTTAACCCTTGTATGTCTTTCAATTTATTATTTATTGGATCTCTGTGTGGTTCCACTGGCCCTGGTCGCAGAATCAATGATTTAAGGTAAAATAGTCATTACAACTTGGTATCTTCTTCTTCTTCTTTTTTTAATAGTATTTTGGTATCCTTGAGATCTGAAGCGTATAAGAGGAGATTAGTACAACATTTTGAGTCTAGTGATCTCTTGACATGGGTTGCATGTACTAAAATTTGTAAAGGTGGAGCTACACACTTGTTGCCAAGAAGATGAAGGGTTAAGAATCTGACCATGGTAGATATACGTGGAGCTACATGGTTGAATTTGACCATGGTAGATATATGGGAATCTGTATCAAATTCCTATTTGGACTTGCTAGAGAAGTTTTGCAGGAAGTTTTTGGCTTGGTTATGGTGTGAAAGGAAATTGTTTCTTTCTTATAATCCACATCTAGGGTTATGAGTAAAAGGGTTTGACAAGAGATGCAAGGGAGACAGGGTCACGGGGAACATTGATGAAATATGGGATCAAGGCTATGTTCTATGGCTTAGGTGTGATGAGTATAGTAGCTGTTGTCTATTGTTCTGGTGTAAAGTGTCAATTTGGATGCCTGGAAATCTTGTTCCTTTATAATTACCTATACTTACAATGGATTGTTTCTCTCATCCATGGATGTAGGTGGGTTTAGATGAACTGTCTATTTGTAATTGAAGTTATGGTTTATTTGATCTCGTTGTGACTGAACATCTGTTGAGCCGAACAAGTGGTATCAAAGCTGATAGTTTGTTGGGTATATCATTGGCGTTTTGGCATCCTTTAGCCTGAAGTATGAGGAGATAGGCTACAAGAGCTTTGAGTATGATTAGCTAGGATGATTATTAAAGGTTTTTGTTGAAATAAAATCTACTACATATAGAAGCTAGAAATTTTTATAACCAAGTCAAACCCAATCTTAGCCTAGGACTACTTTACCAATTTTTGAAGATTAGGATGAAATACATCGAAATGCTTTAAAATATTTCATTAACATTATTAGAACATATCTGATCATGTACTTCTCCATATATTTGGTATCAATGTGCTTTTACATCTCTTTCTCTCTCTTCGTTGTAAGATCTAGCTGGAACCTTTCATAAACTAAAGTAGGTGAAACATTTTAAAATACATGCACTCCAACACTATCACTTCAGCATAACAAGGAGCTCTAGTATATTTGGGGTAGGGTAGCTAATTGTTTTTTTTTTCCTATTAATTTGCCATATTTAATTTTTTCCAAGGATGTGTTTATGACAAATAATCATTATAAATCTCTTTCTGTTGTCTGATTTTGTTCTCTTTCCATGTGTGTTTCTCTCCCCAATGAGGAAGTGGGTGAATTTGTATTCTAGCTTTTTATTGGACAGCTAATACAGTTATGTGTTATTCTTTCTACAGGCTACTGTTACAGTCTAGTTACTGAAATAAACTGTGTTAACTCTTTAAAATTAATCAAACAATTCTTCTATAAACTAGCTTGCTCAGTTTATATACTCAGATTACCATAATGTGTCTCATTTACTGTGTGCTTTAGCTACTGAAAACTGACATGTTTTTCATTGCCAATTTAAATATAGCAGGTTGAAAACTAAACTGCTTGTGAACTTATTCCAATGAATGTTGACAGTATCTAAACTTCTGTTTAAAATCAAATGTCTTCTGGTCATTTTATGTTATTCTGTGCTTTGCAGTCCTTTTTCTTCCCTCTCTTAAATTGTTTTCGCACAGAGGTTTCTTGAATATCATGAAGTTCCCTCTGATGCTTTCTATTTTGTTCTAGGATTTATCTATTATATAAACTTCTTGAAATCTATCTCAAAATCGTGTCTGTTGTATGATGTCAAAAGGCCTAATTATCATTATTTAGTTGTATGGTCAATCAACAACAACCTGTTCCTCTTCTCAGGGGTAATTAAGTGGTGTTTTCAATGTTTTTGGTGTAGGTGTGGTGCTAGACAAGCTGGGGATCTAGGTTCATCTAATGAAGATGAGGCGCTAGATGGGATTCTTGGTTTTGGAAAATCAAATTTGTCCATAATTTCACAATTAGCTTCATCTGGAAAAGTGAAAAAGATGTTTGCTCACTGCTTAGATGGAGTAAATGGAGGTGGTATTTTTGCAATTGGGCATGTCGTGCAACCAAAAGTCAACATGACTCCCTTGGTACCAAACCAGTATGTGAGATCCTTTATGGGTGTTATGGTTGTCTCTTGTTCTCCTTTGTCTTATTTATAGAATCTCAGCAGTCTTTTGCTGAGAGCTTATTTGCTTATTTACTAAAAGTTGGTTAAAAGTATAGACGTACCTAGAAAATGTGAGTTTTTTAAAATCTATACATAAGCAAATAAGCTAAAAAGTTAGAAGAAAAAGATGTTGCCAAACAGACACCGTTTATTTTGGTTGTAATACTATATAAATGGTTTCTTTTAACAATAAATTATGGGCAAATTACAACTTATCCACCTGTGGTTTGGCTGAAATTTAAGTTGCCTACCCGTGGTTTAAAATTTGACATTTTACCGACCTGAGGTTTGACCGAAATTTAAATTGCCTTCTTGTGATTTAAAATCTCATGATGCAAGTGTTTTGTTGGATTCTTTTTGATCTTTTATTTATTTATTTTTTGTGTTTTTGGAGGAGAGAGACATAAAAGTGGAACAAAATTACATATTTAGCCCTGTTTTTAATAGAGGTGGGTTATAGAAATCTAACTAAGCTAACCTTAGGTGGGTAAAGTGTCAAATTTCAAACCAGAGGTAGGCAACTTAAATTTTGACCAAACCATAGGGGGGTAAGTTATAACCTAAGACTCATGGCTTTAGAATAGTGTCATAGCTTCCTTTGAGTAATTCAATTTTAGCCTGCAGTCATTTTTTTTTTCTGATAGGGATACATGTAACCTAAGACAAGTTGAGGTTTAAAGGAGGTTGATTAATTTAGTGGGAAAAGATCTAATGATGGATAATAAAGCGAAAGCTGACCCCTAACAATTGGAAAATGCTTAATATACTTTTTATTGTGCTTGAAAATAATGCAACTATACTTGATTGTGCTTGAAAACAATGTGTAATTCTCTAGTACTTAGTGAACCTATTTCATTACTTTATATAACAGTGCTATAATGAGCTCTCAAGCCTGAAGTTTTATTAGCAGGATATAGTTGTCTTGCTTTTAATAGTTTGCGTCATTATTTATGTGCTTTAATAAGTGCTTGGGCAGTGAAACAATTATTTCTGAGTCCACTGATATAATAATTGAGCTAAGATTCAAGAAGCTGGAGTGTGTGGATTGGTTGGAATTCTGTAGGTCTCTGAGGAGAGGAGCTTAAAAAAACTTTGCAGTATTAGATTTCATGATAAAAGGGAACCAATGCCGTAACTTTGTGAAAATAAGAAGACAGCAGATTCACATGTAGTCAAATAGAATGGCTAGGTTCATCATTATGTATTAAATATTCAGATATTTGGGTATTTTATATATAATAAAAGATCACTTGTTAGTGCTATGTTTATCATTATCTATTGAAATAAGTTGAGTGCCAACATCAAGACCAAATTTATAATAATTCAAAATTGAATAGAATTACTTAAATATGATGTTTGATCTTTTGAGCATGCCAAGGATTGTTTCTTTGTTTGTGCATGCTCATGTCAAGGATCTCTTAAGCAATGCTTTATATTAAAATGGCATTGACTTTCTTTGAGATTTTAACTGGTTTGAAAGTTAATTTGAGCAAGAGTGAAGTAGGGATGGGAGATGTGGGTTATATAGATGAGTTGGCAGAGATTTTTTTATCATAAGGTTGGGAGCTTGCCTATGAATTATTTGGGCGTGCCTTTGGATTCATTTCTTAAGGCATACATTGTGTGGAATCCCTTTTTAGAGAAGACAGCCGAGATTGTTAAGATGGAAGAAGTTATACTCATCTAAAGGGGGAAGAATAATACTAATTAAAAGCATGTTATCGTGATTTCTTACATCTTATTATTTGTTAATTCACATTTCCGTCCCATGTGGTGAATAGATTAGAGAAGTTGATGAGGAATTTTCTCTCGAACGGGTTGAGGGATGAGCCCAAGTTCATTTTGTGGACTAGAGTATTGTGTGTTCTCCTGTCATGTGAGGGGATTTGGGTTCTAGGATGGGGATCTTTAATAGAGCTCTATTAGTGCAGTGACTGGCATTTCAGGGTAGAGGAGACTCATTTATGGGGAGGGTAATAGCGTTAAAATATCGCATGGAAGGGGGCGGCTAGGCAATGGAGCAGATGCATAGCACACATGGGTGTAGTTCATGGAAAAAGGTTTGGCTCCAAACATGTTTGGAGCCTTGGGCTCCAACCACCAATAGGAAGATGGCATGTATCCCGTCATATGTAATGAACACGACTCACTTAATTGGTTGGGTTAAGTGAGTCATATGCATTGCACGTGACAAGGGCTAATGTCATCTTCCTATTGGTGGTTCGAGCCTAAGGCTCCAAACATGTCCAAACTTTGTCCTAGTTTATGGAAGGAAATTAGAGGAAAGTGGGATGTCTGTGTCATGAATGTGCATTTTGAAGTGGGAGAAGGAGATGAGGTGCATTTCTTGCATGACAGGTGGTGTGGGGAGCACCTCTTGAAGGAGCAGACCTCGTCTTGTATGGTGGATGAGGATGAGTTGGTATTTGCTTATTTGGTGGATGGTACCAGTGGGGGTGAGGTGCATTGAAATGTTCGGTTCGTTCAACCTTTCAAAAATTGGTAATCAGAGCCGGTTGAGCCTTTGCTGATTGTTGTATTCTAAGGTGCTAAATAGTGATTTCTGGATAGGATGCAATGTAGACTGCGTGGGAGTGGGGCATTTGATGTAAGGTCTTTTTATGATGTGTTGCATGCCCATTGGGTGATTAATTTCCCATGGAGAGGTATTTAGTGTGCCAAGGCCCCAAAGGGGGTTGCTTTCTTTGTGTGGACTGCGGCTTGGGGGAGGATCCTGACCAATAATAATCTTTGAAAATGGGAAATTATATTGGTAGATTGGTGTTATTTGTGCAGAAAATGGGGGAAACAATGGATCATTTGCTTTGTAGTTTGCTTATGCGATGTGGAGTTATGTGCTTGGGCTTTTCATGGTTCAGTGGGTGCCAAAAATATTGGACTTACTGGTTGGTTGGCATAACTGATTTTGTAAATGCTCATCTGGGATGTTGAATTTAGCTCCCTTGTGCTTGATGTGGATATTGTGGAGGGAACAGAATAGTTGCACCTTTGACGAACCTGAACTTTTGGAATTTCAGCTGAAGACCTCCTTTATTAGAAAATTTAGAGATTGGTCCAGTGGAATGGGACTGAATTATATACTTATTGTAATAGAATTTATTGATTCACTTACATTTGCATGTAATCTTTGATATATATTTTAGGCTACCTTGTGTTCTTTTACACGAGGTAGTTCTTCTGCAATAGAAATACATTACTTACATATATATATATATATATATAAATGTAATATGTTACTCATTTTTCCTTCTGCATTTATGAGTTTTATTTTTATTATTTTAAGCAATTTCTTCTCAGTTAAATCTTGGCCTATGTAATTTCGTTGACTAAACCGTTTCTTCTTGCAAAATTTGTAGGCCTCATTACAATGTCAATATGACGGCTGTTCAAGTTGGTCAAGTTTTTTTAAATATTTCAATAGAGGTGTTTGAGTCAGGAGACAGAAAAGGGACAATAATTGACAGTGGTACAACCTTGGCCTATCTCCCAGAAATGGTTTATGAGCCATTAGTAAGTAAGGTATGTCCATATGAATCATTTGTAGTGTACATGATATATTAGAGTTCAAGTTGGTTGACTTCCGTATTTCAAGTTGCCCACTTACACATTTTGATATCTTTGTTAGATCATCTCTCAACAGCCAGATATAAATGTTCAAACTGTTCACGATGAGTATACATGCTTCCAGTACTCCGAGAGGTATGTTGCATGTATATTGTTGTCATATGAGGCTTTTGAATTAAGAGATGGTAGTGCTAGATGTGGTATTGGTGGCTACAAGGACAAAGGAAATACATAAAGAGATGGGATCTCAACCCAGTGGTGGTTTTGCTTCCCTACCTCTTTATATAATACATTTTCAAAATTTTGTAGGAATACTAATGCCCTTGCCTATAAAGCTCTTATAATATAATGCCTAGAATGTTTTAGAGATTAAAAAATGACCGTTATGGACGGTCTTTAGATATATCTCCCAAGTGATCACAAGACGTGACATATGAGGAAACAATTTACATACCATATCTTGGATGCAACATGATGTAGAACAATGAGCTTGATAACAAAACTGGTGCACCACAAAATTCTCCAATGATTTTTTTTTGGAAAAACAAATAGAAAAATAAGATAAACCTGGGAATCAGCACCTAGGAATTCGTTGGTATCAACACCAAGCCATTGGAAAATTCCAACTAAATTTTTATTTACCATAAACTTGTCTCCATAGTATTAAAATAACTCGTGTTATAGACCACTAGGACTAAATCCTATTCCTAATTGACTGACTTGGGTCCAAGCCCAATTATTTAGTTCTGAAAATAACATTGATGCTAGGAAATTAAATAAATACTAATAACCTAATTATAACTAATAATCCCCAAAATAAAGTTCAATTCTTCTTTGACATTGTCAATCGCTCATACTTCTTCATTGATTTGTCTGCCCAACCCCTGCTCCCAACACGAGCTTTTTCAAATTTTTGGTTTCTTACCTTAACCACCTACATGGCCAAGTCTCCCCCACTTATCTCTTTGTAGATTTTAATAGTTTTAAGTTTTATCTTTTTTTCTTAGGTATATCAAGTATCAACTATTGAAAACTTATTGGGTTGGCATATTGGGTTGGGCATTAACTTATAATTTTAAAGGCTCTTAACAAATTTTATGAGCTTTGACCAATACCAATTAGTTTAGTGAATGCATATATATATATATATATATATAGTGGTAACATGAAAAGGTAAACCATTATTGACTACTACCAAAATATTTCATTCTCTTGGCCAAATCAAAACGCCCTCTGGTCTGGTATTTAGTATTTACAACTTTGGCCAATGGTGTCAGAGAACAACAACAGTGAGGGATTGGAGTTTGTTCTGATACCAAAATTGATGCAGAATGTGTTTGATATCAAAACTAATGCAGCAAAAAATTCTGCAAAGAAATTTGTAGGAAAAACCAAATAGAAAAATAAGATAAACCTAGGAATTAGCACCTAGGGTTGATTGGAATTAGCACCAATCCATTAGAAAATTTTTAATTTTTATTTATCATAAACATGTCTCCTTAGGAGTACATTGTACAATAATATGCTTATATTGACAACTAGGACTTAACCGTAATCCTAATTGACTTGGGTCCAGACCCAATTATTGAATTACAAAAATAACCTTGACTATAGAAATTTAAATAACCTGTGTCTTGTATTTTGTTATATTTGAACATGCTGGGTCACCTTCATTCATGGTTGATCCTAAAGATATATTCATTTATCTCTCAAGCCTGCCAATTCCTTCTGGCTTGATATAACTTCATGTATCATTGTTGATGCTATAATGTTCTGACAATTGAGACTTATCAAAACAAAAAATAAAAGTTTTTACAATTGAGAATAATGTGTAAACATTGTGCTATAGTTTATTTAACTTTAATTTGTGAGTTTTGCTTTCAATTGCAGCATTGATGATGGATTTCCACCTGTTGTATTTCATTTTGAGAACTCACTCTCATTGAAGGTTTATCCGCATGAGTATCTATTCCTCTTAGTAAGTATATCAAGCAAGTTAATAAAACTGCTCTTCAGATATGTTTGTTTCTACATTTTACTTGCTTTCTTCTTGGTCTTCTCTTTCTATGTTGCTGTTCATTCTTATCTTTTTTGCTGGGTTGCCTGCCCCTTCTGCTCATTTTTAACCTTCTTGCCTCAATCTGTGACAATTAATACTTCTTAATGCCTCAAAATTTAATTTTTGGAAATTAGGGGGAAAAAAAAAGTTTAGATAAAATACACTTGTTTTCTCTGTGCTTTCAAGCTCCCTTAAATTGAAAATGAAAAACACCTCTTTGCTTGTTTTTAGTTTCCTTTGTAAATTGAGATGTGGAAACCGTTTCTGTTTTCTATTTGTTTTCAATTACCAAACAAGTTTTCAAGTCTATAAAATAGAAAGATCTTTTGAAAATAGAAAACTTGGAGAAAAAACAGTTACCAAACATACTCTTAACTTTTGGAAAGTGTTGATGCTTCAAAGCTCATATTAACTTTTAGATTGCTGATAGTACTCTATCTTAAGAAACTGCTCATGCTGCTTCTGATGAGGAATTACGTTTTATTGAGAAACCAACTGACATGTTTTACTCTACATTGTACTAAAACTATGTCTTTTGATGTTCCCTCATAGAATGCTGCAAGAGCTGTAGATCTCTTCCACTCTCTCATTTCTGATCGTAGGTTAATGTCTGAATGTTTTAAATTGACAGATTCAGGACACGCGCTGAATAAGATTAGAATCAAACCCTATTTATGAAAACATTATTGGTCCTCATCATTGAGGGCTACCAAAACTGATCCCTGGGATGTAAACCCCATACAAACTGTATTTGGACAATTGTGATGCTAGGAGTTCATCACAAGGGGCCAAAAATAAATCAATAAATATGTTAATAAAATCTAGGATTCTTTAGATATGTGAATAAGGATGTTGTTCTAATTTTATAAAAAAGGTGATAAGAATAGAGTTTATTGTTCGAATCTTTAAAAAAAAATGATAATTGATTCTTTGATGTACAAGTTCAAAACAGATTTGTCACTTTGGGCTTTTGTCTAAGCATAAGTAGATTTCAAGGTTATAATATAAATAATATTCTGGTATGCACTGTAATGCAAGCACATGGAATGTCATCCCTTTGTGCATCATGTGGTGTATTTGTAGAGAACGCATTTGAAGATTGTGAGAAGACAACTTCGGAGTTGAAGCTACTACTATGGATGACCTTTTATTGTTGGCTAGCTGCTAGTGGCTGTTCTTTTTCAAACTTCTTAGAATTTCTTGATTCATGGTTTATTTCTTGTATACTTCCCATGCACATGGGTTGCGCCCCTTTTCACTCTTATTGAATATATTTACTGACTTAAAAAAAATGTAAATAATGTTAAATAACATGGGGAGTAATTATTTACTATACAGTGGAGGAAGAAAAAAAAAAAATAATAAAGACATACAAATCTGTAGAGATTTTTTTTTTGGTGGGGTTGGGGGGGTGGGGGGTGGTGGTGTGGGTTGTGCTGGCCCCTTTTGGCCTATGTGTTGGTAGAAAGCACTTAATGGCAGTACTAGAAGCCCTATTAACCATCAGTGCTTGCCAACCATCACTCCCATCTGGTTCCCTCTAGATTTCTCAAGTATTTAAAATTCTGGTTTTCACAAATATTATGTAAATGAAATGCAACCTACCTTGGGAGATTTCCTGCTTTTTTATCATTACTCTAGCCAATCTTGTATATGCTTGTAATTCTTGTCTTGTAGCATTTTTTATTTTCAGATTTCCCATTTTCTTAATTTCTGTTGCCTTTTAATCTATGTCAATCAGTTAGTTTACTATTGTGGATCTTTACAGGAAGGTTTATGGTGTATTGGTTGGCAAAACAGTGGGAGGCAATCCAGAGATAGGATGAACTTGACCCTTTTGGGAGGTATAGCCCAAATATTTGTTTATTTCAGTGGTAATTCTTGGCTAAGTACTTTTTCTGCATGATTGCCATAGAGCATTGGAATCTTTATTTTGCCATCTCTCACGTCTGGGGGTTTGACCCTTTAATCTAAGTTTCATTATTAAAAGAGTGAAAACATTCCCCCTTTTCGTGAAATTCAATTCCAATTGAACACTGGCAGGAACACAAGTGTTGACTTTATGAAGCTCCACTGGCATGATCAATGGAAATATAATTTCTTGTTTTGTTTTTTTGTAGATCTAGTCCTTTCAAATAAGCTAGTGTTGTATGATCTTGAGAATCAAGTCATTGGATGGACTGAATATAACTGTAAGTTTCATGTTATTTTCCCTTCATTCTATTCCAATTTTTGTGTTGTATTTTATTTTAATTCAAATTGTAGGTTAGTATATGTTAGGCCTAGCAGCATATAGTCAGGCCCCTTATTGCTTGTTTTTGTGGAGACCCTTGAAGTCTTCTTAGTTCTTACACTTGTGAAATTTGCATGTAATGCATGACAATTTGTGATGTGAGTTTTCATAACCTGTGGTCCACTTCTTTCACTGAAGCAAAGGGTAGGGGTGGTATTGTGTCAGGGAAGGTCTTAGCTTTTGAACTTGCATAGACGGTTAACTTAGAACAGTTATTATTCGTGAAGAAGTAGCTCTAATCATGAAGTAGCGGCCATGGATTTTCCGCAAGGAAGCTTGGGTGCACCATTTTGGCCGGCGCACCCGCTTCGGATTCGTGTGGACACGGCTGAATGTGCGTCCCCTGCTGATTTTTTTTTTCTATGCGGCCCGATGCAGTCCGAAATTGGACCTGATTCAGACCGTTATGGGCTGAAATACTTATTAAAAAAAAAAAAAACAACGTAAAAGATGTGATCAAAACACACTGTTTGTCGGCAAACTTTAAAGGAAACAAAACCCTACATTCATCTCAATTATCTCTTTCTCTATTGGTCTCCTCTCTCTCTCTCTAATCCACGGCCTCTAGCTCTCCCCCCGTCTCTCCTTTGCCTCACTGACCCACGGCTCACTCTCCCAGCTCTCCATAAAATCTCAAACCTCAAACCTCTATAAAATCTCAAACTTTTGATCTTGTATTCTAAATTCTAAACATCATGTAATGGTTATGTATTTAGTATTCACTTTATTATGTACTGACTACTATTGCTCTTAAATTGATATATGTTTACCATTATATATATAAAAAAAAATGCTTAGTAATATATAGAAAATAAAAATAAAAATATATTTAATAGTTAATTAATAAACGTATCCCGCCGCACCTATGTCCTATTCAAAAATTGCCGTGTCGCGGCACTGCACCCGCACCCGCACCCACACCCAAACCCAAATCCGCATCTGTGCTTCCTAGATTTTCTGTCACAGCTGTATTTTTTTTTTTGATAAGTACAAAACTTCATTGAAAATAAGGAAAACCAAAAATAAGGAACCAGAGCACACAGATAGTGAGATATGGAACCAGCAATACATCAAAACTATGGAGTATGGCAAGTATAACTATCAAGCAAATCAGTCAAAGAAACAACAGCAAAGACACCTGAAGCATTTGTCCACTTTAGTAATATCAGGAGGAAAGAAAGATTCAAGTCATTGGTCGATCTCTCATTTTCTTCAAAAGTATAAGATTTAAAGTTTTTTGTTTTTTTTGTTTTTTTGTTTTTTTTTTTTTTTTTTCCATCCCTATGGCATTCTATGAAGGGTTTTGTTGCTCTTCTGATGGGTGAAATTTGTGTTTTTAAAAGTCATTTATATTCAATAATGTAATGTGATTAAAAAAAAAATTGCAATATTGATTAGTGTATATTACAAAATGTACAATTTTTAGTTGTCATGTCTGATTCAGCCCTGGGTAATGTTACTGACATTGAAGCTCTCAAGCCCTGACTAGTGTAAAACTTTCTTATGAATTTAATCATTCTTGTAGCAATTTGTCACACACCTGTCTTTCTGAACATGCATTGAAATTGACCTGTATACAGAACTCTGAGAAAATGAATCCCCAAGTTAGCTTTGGGATTTAGTAACTAGACCTAAAGTTATTTCAACTTGACATGTTAATGCTTAGTTGTGAAAAGAAAAAAAATGTATAATTTTGTTTTATCTCAATGTTGCCTTTGCCTTAGTGCAACAGTAAGATTTTTAAAAATTTTAAATCGAAGTGGACAGGTTTGATTCTGAAGAGTGGCTACTTTATGCAAAATTGATGTTAGGACAGGTTTTGGTGGAAGCAAAATTAGTTAGTGGTCTTTACTTTGTTGTTGCCTTCGTGGAATCCTAAGAAGTTCTGGCTTTTCTTGATTAATGATGGGATACAAATATTCATCCAATGATTTCTCTTGATGCAATATCAATCGAAGCAAGCAAATATTTCATGAATTTGGTGGATTCAGGATCTATAGTCATCTGGTTTGCACAATTATTTGTTTACATGACAATCAAATCATGGTTAATAATTTCCTTGAACTAAAACAAATTATTATTAGAATAATAGTTAAGGAATTAAATTCTACCTATCCTACCAGTGTGACAAGTGGTAATTTATCGAGATATCAAAGTAGGTGATCTTGAATTCGAACCATGTTTCCATGTATCTCCCATTTAAAAATTATTTCATGTGTTGGGCCTCATGTATTGAAGGGTATTGAAGAGTTTGGATCCATACATGTAGGTCAAATGAGAATAATGGTAAAGCTGATTTAATTTACCATTTCTTGCAAGTTTAAGTTTTTGAGACTGATAATTTGTCAATTACATTGCATGAATTTCTAAACTCTAATCTTAGATGGAGCTCTAGAGTTCTATTATGCCAGATGAACTGGTTTTGGTTTTACACTTCACAATCTTATATGAAGAATGGTACCTCTGTTTTGTCTTGTGACCCTAAGTTTGAAGTTGGAAAGTTTGACAAAGTTCACTGTAAATTTGTCATAGTTATTATTATAAAAAAAACTGTCACCGTCAAATTGCAAATGTTATAATGTTATTTTTTCTTTTTTGGTTTGTTGTTTGATTTTAGATTGATTTATTTCAGGCTCTTCAAACATTAAGGTGCAGGATGATCAAACTGGAACAATACATTTAGTAGGTCCCCGCTATCTTGCTTCTGCTTGCAGTTTGAATATTCGATGGGCTATAGTTTTGTTGTTTCTAAGTATGTTGTTGCACTATATTTTCACTGAAATTCTACTATAGGTTTCAGCCAATAGAAAGTATCAGTAGTTGATATATGAAAAACGAAATTTGAATATAAATAGAAAATAATTAGATTTATTGATAAGATTGTGCCCCCACATACTTTTCTCAGTTGTGTATCTATTTTCATGCCTGATGTGGAAACAAACTAGGATTATTCATTGTACCAATGCTTCACAGTAGACTGATTCACAGTGGGTTACTTTTTTCTACCCATAGTGAATATGTGAAAATATAAGAAAGCTTAGAACCGGCTTTGAGTTTTGTAAGTATAAATGGTTTAAACTTTTTAATTTCTGGTAGAAGTTTAATTAGTTGATTGTAGTTATATAAATTTTAATAAGGATTGAAATTCAGCTCGAGAGCTTTGGCGACTTGTTACTCAAACCTAATGTTCAACAATACACGAAAAAAATACTTAAAAGGGCTTAGTGATATGCTTTCAAAAGGCTTCCCTCGTTGCGTCATAAAGCTTCAAAATGTAATGAATTTGAGCAATGGAACTCAAAGTCGTAGATCTTATCTGGTGAAGGATCAAGGTGTCAGTGATTCGGAGACAGATGGCGGAGATTTGCTTTTGGTTGTCTTGGATTTGGGTTTACCCATAGGTTTTAAGGGTCTTGACGGTCTTGGTGGGGATTTACAATGGGGGATTACAGGTGGTGTTTTCTTAATTCTTTTAGAAGCACATTATTTGTCACAACTTGTTGGAGTTGGCTGTGAATGCCAAACAATGACTTTCACATGGATCTACTACTTTTTCATTATTAATTACAATCATTTACATCAAAGTTCTTGTAAAAGTTGTGTTCTTAGACTTTTTCGTAGTTTTTTTTTGTTGCTGTGCTACCGAAGAGATTGGCCACCGTGGTCATATGATGGTGCAGGAAAAGATGAGAAAAAAAAAACATTAAAACAATGTAGTTTTAATATATTAACATTACGTTGTTGTTTTGAGCTTACATCACAGTCGTAAAAATAGACAAAATCCTACGTTATTGTCAAAGGTCAGGGACTAAATTTTATTTTTTTAAAAACCATCAAGGACCAAAATCAAAATGATCCAAATATAGTTGTAATTTGGAATATATATTTTTTGGGAAAAAAAAGCAAAGGGGAATCCTAAAATGATTAGTATGAGAGTTTCAAACCTAAAAAGCTTTAAATTAGTTGGTGAAAAGATCCAAGTTAAATACAAACTCAAACCGAAGTCTTAAAGCAATTGATATGAGATTTCCACATCTACCATACCTTCAAGTTTGCATATAGTCCATCCTCAATTAGACCTAGCAAAATTAGTCCTCTAATATTAGTCCTCAATTAGACTCGTGCCAGTTAATTTGCTAGAATATGTTTTAAAAATAGAAAATGGTTGGGCAGTAGGAATGTTAGCTGTTTTTTAGTCAACTTTGCAGGTCAAATCTGGAACTTGACCCAACATTTTTATCAAGCCAAATCTATTATAAAACTTAAATCATATATTTTTTTTTTAAATGGGGCAAAAAATTGGAGCCTTGAAGTTTCGGTTGAAATACTATGAGATGTCATTTGACCTAGAAGTCATAGGCCACGGGCCTAATATGTGACGCGTTTAAAAAAATTAAATTGGACCTTAATACCACGTTAGAACATCTAATTCAGAAGCTTGGCACAGTGGCGAAACTCAACAACATACATTTATATCATGTCCTATCCTAATTGATGTAGAATTTCTTTGCAATGAGTACGAGCTATAAGAAAAGTCATAACTGTGAGAGAGGTAACTGGGGAGATTGTTTTAGATAGGACGGAATGAGACAAGGATTATAGCTGTGATCCCAATTATCTTGGATTAAGGTTGAGTGGAATTGTATATTTGAAATCATACCTCTGGTGTCTTTCCCTTGTAATTTGAAGCCACTTTTTGGCACTGATAATTGCACTACTCTACTATAATCTCTCTCTCACACATACATCAATTGATTCTCTTTTTAACGTTTCAATTCTGCATAATGTCACTTTATTATGCTTTTTGTTTGATCTTTAACTGAGGGTTCAAATGAACACCTACGATGCATTTGTCACAAGAAAATTCTGCCTTTTACCACTTAAGACAAGCACACAACCATTGTCTTTCTTGTTGACAAATTGTAGAACTCGGTCATTCATACCAATTATAATAGAAACAAAAGAGAGGGCAAAGACTAGAAAGGCAAATAGAAGAGGAAGTGGAAAATTGAAAATATGTTAAGACATAGTAACTGGCAGGTAGAGCAGCCTGTCACTCGCACTGGAAATACCAGGTTGTAGGGTGCATTAGAAGCTTTTGATGAGTGTAGTTGAAGGAAAATTTTTGCAAGGGTGCCAAGGGTAACCCACTGTTGACAACACAGTCATCATAGCCTAGCACTTTGAGCAGCCTGGGATTGACAAGAGTTTGAGGAAAGTTTCCACAGTTCAAATGTATATTGATAATTGGGCACATAGGGCAGTTGTTGTGCACTTCCACCATGAATTTTGGAGGCTCACCGAACCCCACCTGAGTCTGTTGCACTGTGGGAGCATTGGCTGAACACTTTGCTCCTAACCCTGCAATATTAGTTTATAGTCCCATTAGCTTTTAACATAATAATTAAAAAAAACAATAATTGTGTATGCTTGTGAATGTGTTTGTGTCCGAGAGAGAGAGAGAGAGAGAGAGAGAGAGACCATGGTATAAAAGACAGGAGAAAGTAAGGAAAGCGAAGAGAAGCTTGGAAGCAGCTGATTGGCTTTGCATTTTCAGTTTTGCAGAGACTATGGAGGAGGGGAAGAGCTTAGGAGGCTGCATTGGCTTGTTATATAGAGCTAATTAGAGAGAATTTAGAACCAGTTTTTTTGTGGTTGTGGGAAGAGGTGTCATCAAGAGAGTCACATGCGAGGAGAAGAGAAAAAAGTGTTACTCTTGAGTGTGAAGTGAGAGGGAACCAGAAAGTGCAAGACGTACGCACTCACTTCCCTACCAAACAATCTCAGGCACATGGGTAAGTCAGAACCCAAAACATGCCAAGAATTTTTCTTGCATTTCTGCCATAGCAGATTTTTGAGTGTTATATTCACGTACATGATACATCTCTCTCTCTCTCTCTCTCTCTCTTTCACTTACATGGTCAGAATCAGAGGCCAGCCACATGCCAGCCTATGGCTCAGCCATACCAAGTTTGGGGAGAGGGGGGCGAGTGAGACTTACCTAGACAAGCCATGTGTTACAGTGTGACAATTTTCTTTCCCTACCTTTTAGACTTTTTTGTGTTAATGCCTCTGATGACACTAGAAATTATTCAATATACTCGAAGGACCACGTTAAATAGCGTCCATTATTTCTTCCACCCAATGAAAAAAATGTCATGTGTGTTTTATTATTATTATTATTTTTTTTGATACGATGTCATGTGTGTTTTAATTTAATGACTCAGATCATAATCACACAACCAACAATGTCGAAAAAGACCAAAATACCCTACCCAGATTGTGGCACATGTTGAACTTGGCGTCTTTTTGAAATTGTTTAAAGGTGCAAGTGAAGGTGCAGATCCTTGAGGGTGCTAAGAACAAGAGGATGCATAGCTAAATGTTCTAGGGGAAATTGTTGAAGGAAATGGAACCACCCATTTCGTAGGTGCCACTGCTCACTTGTGGAGGTGGTTGCCATGAGTGGTTTGTAGTCGGATCTAGGGATGGTATTTTGGTCTTTTTAACTTCCACCAGTTGTGTGATTATGATTTTAATCATTAAATTAAAACACTTGGCATGTTTTCATCGGGTGGGGGACCAATAGACATTGTTGACGTGGTCCTCTTCTTAGTGCACTTAATATATATAAGTAACAAGTAAATGCATCAAGAAAAAATAAATTCTCATTAAAAGATGCCAAACTACCCTATTACCAATTAGTTCGTCAAATCAACTTTTAAACATGATAAAATTGGACTTGAACAAAAAAGGGTATACTCATAAGAAAAGTAGCTTGTTTTAGTTCTTTTTATTTATTTATTTATTTTTACCAATATCTAATTTTGAATAGGGTTGATCGGCCGACACAAACTTAGATTTGACCAACCTGACCCGTTGGCCAAGCATCTATTCTTAATTATTAATTTTCATTTTTTAATTAACCTATTTCAATATATGTTTGTGTACAAAATTTAATTATATGTTCTATATTATAGATGAAAATGCTTAGGACGTTCGTCTACTTGGATGTAATTCTCAAATATAAATATTTATAGTGTCTGATCTACTATTATCGTTGAGTAGTTTTTCCGTAAGTTCATTACAAATCTTATCCTGAATTATTTGCTTTTACTTCTTTACATGGTATGTTATTTTATTCCTAATATATATATATATATATTATTCTAGTTATTTTTATAGATTTTTTTTTGAGAAACTGTTATTTTTATAGATGTGTGTGTATATATACGCATTATACACAATTTTTTTTTCTATTTTAGAATTAATGAACTAATAGACTATGAAAATTAATTACTAGACTATAAACTTAAGGATTTTTGTATTATTCAATTTTTAACTTTGAGTGTTGTTTCCCCATATTGTTTAAGAGAAATACCAAAAAAAGAGTTTAGAAAGTGTAATTTTCCCAAAACTATACCCCTGATTACATTTTGCAACACTAACTTTTCGAATGCACGTTTTGCACCCTAAGAGCATTCACATCAGATCGGTTAAACTCTTCTAAAATAGATCTACAGTGCAAATTTTACACATTTTGAGCAAAAAAACACCCACATCAGTGGGTGTAAAAATGTGTAAAATCATCTATATATTTCCATGAGCTATAGTACCCGTGTAAATATACACGGGTACTGTAGCTCGTGTATTTATTATTTTAATGATTTCCGTTCGCACCAATTTTTCTCTCTCTTCTCCGATGCACAACTAACCCTCCCTCGTCATGTTTTTTCTTCCTCTGCTACACACACTACCACAGACACAAAATCAAAAATCAACTACAAACATAAAAAATCAACCACAAAATCAACAACAAAATCAACCACTAGAGTTGGATCGGTGATTGTGGATCGTGGATTGGAGAGGTGATTTGGATCGGTGATGTGGATTGGTGTTGATGGAGATCGGTTTTAATGGAGATCGGTGACGGGTTGGAGATCGGTGATGGTGCTTCTGGGTTGACGGAGATCGGTGGATTGGAGAGGGGTTGTGGTGCTTGTGATGGCTGTGGTGTTGATGGAGTTCTTGCTCTGGTGCTTTTGGGTTTTGATCGTGAGAGAAAGAAGAAGAAAGAAGAGGAAGAAAAGAAAAAGAAAGAAGAAGAAAAAATGGAGAAGAAGAAAGACGAAGACGGTGAAGAAAAAACGGAGAAGAAGAAAGAAGGAGAAGGAAAAGACAAAAAGAAGAAAGTGAAAAAGAAAAAGAAAGAGATAGAGATCAGATATAGTGTGGGTTAAAGTTGGTAGGGCCACGGTAGTTGTGAATAATAATAAAAAATGTGAGAAAATTGATTATTTAAATAAAAGAGGTGATAAAATAGATGTACTGATGTTGGTGTTTTGTAAAAGTGAATGTGTAAAATAGAAAAAGTAGGTTTTTAGTGTAAAAATAGATGTGTAAAATACACGGACTGATGTGAATGCTCTAACATCAAGTTTACTGTTAACTTTGATGGAAAAATATGACACCATATGAAAAAACCTAATTGCCCATCTTCTTAATGCTTTAAAAAAAGTAAATTACACTTTACCTCTCTAAACTATATACCTGATTACGATTTGCATCTTAAACTTTGAATTTCCATTTAAGTTATTAGCGAACTTAATGCTAGGGTGTAAAGTGTAATAAGAGTCATAGTTTAAGGTGCTAAAAGTGTGTTGAGGACCAAAATTTCACAAGAAAGCCCATTCCATGAAAAGTAAGGAAAGACCATGGGCTTTAACAAAAGAGGCCCAATTTATGAAGCTAAGAAGGACCATGAAGGCCCAAAATCCCAAAAAGAAGAAAAAAGAAAGAAATAATAAAAAAAAGAAAAGAAAAAGAAGAGGATCTCGGTCAGAGGACTTGACTAAAACAGATTTTTTTTCAATTGACATGGCCTAGGATTTGGGAAGAGCAAACTTTCCATGTACCTAGCCCAGGACTTGACCAAAACAGATTTTTTTTCAAGTGATATGGCCTAAGACTTGGAAAGAGCAAACTTTCAATGTACCTACCCCAGGACTTGACCAAAACAGATTTTTTCCAAGTGACATGGCCTAAGACTTGGAAAGAGCAAACTTTCCATGTACTTGGCCCAAGACTTGGCTATAACAAATTTTCCAAGTGACATGGCTCAGGACTTGGGAAGAGTAAACTTTCCAGGTACCTAGCCTAGGACTTGGCCAAAACAAATTTTTCCAAGTGACATGACCTAGGACTTGGGAAGAGCAAACTTTCCATGTACCTACCCCAAGACTTGGCCTAGAACAAATTTTCTAAATACATGGCTTAGAAACAGGTCAAAAGCAAAAGTTTATGGATACAAGCCATAGCATGTCCCGATAATGCGTGCAGATTGTAAGCATATCTTAGTAATGGCTACAACCTGTAGCACGTACCAGCAATGGGTACAACTTGTAGCACATCCTAGCAATGGATACAAGCCGTAGCACGTCCCAACAAAGGGTGCAAATTGTAAGCAAAGCCTAATGAGGGGTACAAGGAGAAAGAGCCTCGAGTGGGTATGAAAACCCAAAAGTGGATGTATAAAGTACACAAGATTGACCTCTTTGAAAGGAATTGGTTCAAGGGAGCCTAAGGAAGCCAGGAAGGCGTAACCTTAAAAAAATTCTAAGAGTACATCACTCAAAGCCGCAAAAGCATGGATACTTTTGCAAATCTCTATACAAAGAGATTAGTCAATGACATTGCAAACTAGCTAGCAACATTTCCCTCCTCCTACAAGGTGCAAACTCATCAAAGGCTTGGAGGTACTTCGATTCAACAAAAGAAAGGTACCCTTTCGGTAAGCCCACTCATTAATACCATATTTGAATATATCAAAACACTGCAAAGTGTTGTGCAAGAGGTATCACCCACGCACTAATATTTTATTCATGTAGATTAAAATGAAAATTCTAATATTTTGGTCTTCTTACTAGACCAATTATCAAAAATCAAAATTTGGAATTCTTGTGTGGTTGAAATCCTCACATGGTTTCATATACATGAAGTAATTTTTATTGCTACGTCTTATTTGGCAATTGGCTTTTCCAGTGCATACACTGGGGGCTAAGATATGATTAAAAATTGTCCTTAGATATATCTTTCACTTGATAAAAATTGAGAAGTCTAGTGCAAACTTTACTGTACATAAGTTCAGCCACTGTTATTTTCTTTGGCTCATGAACTATATGGTATATAGCAATTCAACAACAATATAATTGGTGGCATGATATGTGAATAATTTGCTGCAATATGAAATATTATACATCTCTTGCAATCTGGAAAAAGAAAAAGGCAAAGATTAAGAGCACCCACCAAAAGAGCAAGGTTTTTAGCTAAAAGCAAGGCGTGGAAATGTTCTTAAGCCTTCTAAGCCATGTCCTCAGGGAAGTTTTTATCTCTTAATACATTTTGTGAAGAGTAGCTAGCCTTGATTAGACTCTAAATTAGCATGTTTATATGATTCAATGATTTATGATATCATGGTCCCATTGGTAAGTCACTATTCATGGACTGAAAATCTCATGTGGCAAACATCTTGGTGTTATTCACCTTAGCCATAGCAAACATGTACTACAATGCATAGAATATCTTTGGCAAAGTTCATGGGGGCTTCCTTCACTCAACCAATTTTGTAAAACAAACAAAATCTTGTTGACAAAGCAATGCTATCTTAGGGTGTGTTTGGTTTGGCTTCAAACCACTTCCGGAAATGCATTTCCGGAAAATTAGAGTGTTTGGTTGGTATGTAAAATTCGGTCAACGGAAATGCAATTCCGGATTGACCGGAAAATAAGGTCCTGATGGGTGAAAATGATTTCACCCATTATTTTCACTTCAAACCACATTTTCCAGAAAAGAGAAACAGAGCACGAAGAGAGAGAGAAGAGGAAGGAAGAAACGGAGAGAGAACGAACCACCAGCGAGAGAGAGAGAGAGAGAGCGAGAGAGAGAACGAACCAACCCGAGCTCCGATCCACCACCACAGCCCATCACCGGCGTCCACGATCTTCGACTTTGCCGGCGCCACGAACGGACAAACCCATGAATGGACGAACCCACGATCTTCGACTTCGCCTTCGCGCCACGAACCGATCTTCAACTTCGCCGGCAAACCCAGAGCCCAGATCACCATCAAAGACCGATCCACCGAAGATCGCACCCCACCGACGAACCCACGAGGCTTCGACCTTCGACCTTCGAACCATCGCCTTCGACGACCCAGACCTTCGACCCAGAGCTCGTCGTCGACCCAAACCCAGACAGCAACCCATCGCTCTCTCTTCCTCGATCTCGTCGATGACTCAGTTTTGTTTTTTTTTAAGTTTGATTGTTGTTGTTGTTGTGTTGTTGTCGCTGGAATTTGTTGTTGTTGTTGTTGTTGTTGTGTTGTCGCCGGAATTTGCTGCCAGAATTTATTGTTGAACGGTAGGAAAATAGCATTTTCCTAATAGAACCAAACACATAAAAATATTTTCCACAACAATTTTCATAATACAACCAAACACTTAAAAATATTTTCCTTTTTCGGAAAATAACATTTCCGGAAAATATGTATTTTCCGAAAAATGTTTTACACGAAACAAACACACCCTTATATTGAGATTTAATATGCATTCAACATGATTGTTTGTATGCTACTTTCAAAAAGCATATCCTAGAATTGTTAGCAAAAACATTAGGGCTAGAAATATACTCTTAACATCAAATGCAATACCAATATAATTTGGTTATACATATATATCTGCATATATCATTGTCAGTTTGACAAAGTTGAATACCAATCTACAGCTTAATACTAACATGAAGGTGAATTCTAATCTTTCGCAACATGTTAGGTCATCCCATGAAGGAAGTGTAGCAATTCCTTTGGAGTTTCTCTCAAGAATTATTTGATTTACACATTGGTTCTACAAACCAGGAAAATGTCCAAAAACAATTTATTTTCTTGCACGTGGGCTACAAGTAACCCACGAGCTCGGGGGGCTAATGTTGAAGACTAAAATTTCACAAGAAAGCCCATTCCATGAAAGGTAAGAAAAGACCATGGGTCTTAACAAAAGAAGGCCCAATTTATGAAGCTAAGAAGGACCATGAAGGCCCAAAATCCCAAAAAGAAAGAAATAATAATAATAATAAAGAAAAAAAGAAGAGGATCTCAATCACATGACATGCAGCAAGGATCTCGGTCAGAGGATACACAGCAAAAAGAGCATCAAGGCCCTAGGACCTTGATGTGTCCTTTTGAACCTTGAGAAAAGGACCTTAGCTAGCACATGGGAAAACCAAGATGTATGTTCAGATTTCCAGCAAAAAAGCCATTAAAAATCCAGCAAAATAGGTATTTTCTTTGTAACCCATGGTCCAAGCCCGTGGGATCCCGAGTGAATAGTAAGGGAGAAGTGGTTTGGTCGGTAGGGGAGTGGTTTTTGGTGAAAGGAGGATCCCAAAGGTTTCCCTTGGTTCATATATTTGCTTGGAATGCATGAACCAATGGATAGCTCAGTTCCCCTATGTGTATGACACCTCCCCACAATTTCCTCTCAATTCTCATTTTCAACTAAAATTGTCATCAAGTACATTGAGCAACCCACCCACTCATTTGACTTTCCAAGAAGGAATCTTTCATTTATAACTAAAGCCAAATGCCTCTTTTGAGTTATAATTGCCTAAATAAGCTAAACCTTTGCCCAATGGGCCTTTTCAGCTTCTAGAGGACATGGTTTTACCTAGCAGACCTGGGACGTCCTTGCCTTGGGTACCAAACTAGGTCTGCTATAAAAAGAACACTAAGGCATAGCAGAAAAAGGGGATTTCGGGGGAAGAAAATGGGGATTCAGAAGGATAGTTCAGAGGTTCAAAAGATATATTCTTAGAGCTTTAATAGCACAGCAAGGAAGAGAAAGAAAGAAACAAAAAAAGAGAGCCAAGATGGAGGAATTTGTCCCATATCCTTGAGATCATTGAAAATACCACTTAGCCTCCAAAGAAACATATGTCAAAACATGCACACATTAGATATCACTCTCTCCCACAAAAATTCTCCTCACCTAACTATCTTGGAAGGAAATGCCTAAGCAAAGCCACTTGGACTTGAGTTCCAAATCCCACAAGTCTTGTGCAAAAGCACTAAGTCTGTGAAAATTGAGGTTAGGATCCTCATGGCTGAATCATTCTCATGAAATTCATTTACATATATGTATATGTATTAAAATGTATATCCTAATCTAAGAAACTAATAATTATTTGAAGATATGTGTATTGTATAGTGTGGTCTTATGCAGGACCTATAGAGGTAAAGAGAAATGGCAAAACTCTATTACATAATAAGCATGGAGAAAGATCGTATACTTCAGAGAATCAGCATTTTGGGTTCTTAAAGGCCTAGTACCCCTGGGAACCATGACATCACGTCTGGGGTACCACGATAATACGCTCCGAGTACCCAGTGAAGGAATTCTTTTAAATGTTCATACAATAAAGATAAGTCTCAAATACTCTATTTCAATCTTCTTCTCATTGTGAATATTATGAATACTTATTTTACTTATTTCGTAAGAGTAAATAGTCATTTTATGACACTAAAACACTTATAATGGTATTTTATTGCTTAGGAGGAATCGCATTTTTGCCTTGAGGAGATTTATGTGACTTACGCACAACTTGGTTCGTAATCAGCCCTCATTTAGCTGTGGTGAACCAAGCCCAGTCCATCAATAACAAGTAAAGACCCAGTATCCTTGTTCCTACTTGGGCCTGGGTACTGTCCAAAAAAGGACCCTCACAACGTGCATTTGAAAAGTTTAGAGTGTAAAGTGTAACATAGAGTATAGTTTAGGGTGGTAAAATGTAATTTTTTTTTTTAACAATGTTGAGGTTTAAAAGAAACATTTTAAAAGCTTAAGCTTTAAATAATATATACCAAATACTCTAATGTTTAAAAAATCATTTACCCAAATATTTGTAATTAATTTTAGCTATTGCATTTAAGGAATAATAAATGCTCAATTATGAATTGTAGCACACATTTTTTCCAAAAGAAAATACATTTGTAAATAATTCATTCGTTCACAGCTCAAATTCATTATACTTGTCACTTGTGTGTGCTTTTTTTTTTTTTTTGGATATTTGTGCACAATTTGACTTTATTTTTGTAATATATATAGAGATATATATATATATATATATATATATATATATAATGTTTTATTTAATGGAGTATTAAGTACACCTTAAGTCCTTAACATGTGAATTTAGAGGATTCATTAACAAAGATGTCCATGGTACTCACATGAGAATTATGAAACTATTGAGAGATTTTGTTTTGTCCATAAATTTTATTGTTTAAATTGCTTTCTAGTCTCCTTATTATAATTGAAGAGTAGTGTTACGTGCATAATAATTTCACCAAAAAAAAAAAAAAAAAACTAAATTTTCATTTTGGCCCACCACTGATATCAAAATTTTTTTATTTATTTACTATTGATAATTTGGCACCTAGGCTTAGGTTTATTATGGTGAACATATTAGACCCATAGCTTTATTGTATAATTGAATGAGTTTTGTTACATGTAATCTCCTCATTCTCATTCCCAAATTAGTAAACATGTAATCTAAGCTTTACCAAAGTGACTGTTGAACGTTGTTGAAGCAATATTGTTGAGCAATGGGAGCCCAGTTAGGGAGCCACATGGAGGCCAGGGAAGCATGATATGGCCACTTAACACCATTAAACATTTTAAATGAAAAACGAAACATTTTAAAATAATTCAAAATATTAATAATTCCTTCAAGATTTTATTATTTTATTATTATTAATTCTATTTCTTTATTTTATTTTTTAACATCAAATTATGCCAAATTTAATTGAGAGTTGAGATAGATCATTAAATCTTGAGTTTATGGCATATATTAAGCCACAAGTTTACTTCCTGAGGTCGCTTTGTGTCACATTTTCTTTTTCTTTTTCTTTTTTTTTGGGGTGTTGAAGACCAAAATTTCACAAGAAAGCTCATTCCATGAAAAGTAAGGAAAGACCATGGGCCTTAACAAAAGAAAGCCCAATTCATGAAGTTAAGAAGGACCATGAAGGCCCAAAGTCCCAAAAAGAAGGAAAATGAAAGAAATAATAATGAAAAAAGAAGAGGATCTTGGTCAGAGGACATGCAACCAGGATCTCGGTTAAAGGATATGCAGCAAAAAGAGCATCAAGGCCCTAGGACCTTGATATGTCCTTTTGAACCTTAAGAAGTGGACCTTGGCTAGCACATGGGAAAACCAAGATGTATGTTCAGATTTCCAGCAAAAAAAGGTATTAAAAATGCAGCAAAATAAGTATTTTCTTTGTAACCCATAGTCCAAGCCCGTGCGATTCCGAGTGGATAGTAAGAGAGAAGTGGTTTGGTCGGTAGGGGAGAGATTTTTGATGAAAGAAGGATCTCGAAGGTTTCCCTTGGTTCATATATTTGCTTGGAATGCATGAACCAATGGAAATTCAGTTCCCCCATGTGCATGACACCTCTCCACAATTTCCTTTCAATTGTCATTTTCAACTAAAGCTGTCATCAAGTACATTGAGCAGCCCACCCACTCATTTGACTTTCCAAGAAGGAATCTTTCATTTATAACTAAAGCCAAATGCCCATTTTGAGTTATAATTGCCTAAATAAGCTAAACCTCTTCCCAATGCACATTTTCAGGTTCCAGAGGACATGGTTTTACCCAGAAGACCTGGGACGTCCTCGCCAAGGGTACTAGACCAGGTTTGCTATAAAAAGAACACTAAGGCATAACAGAAAAAGGGATTTTGGAGGGAGAAAAATGGGGATTCAGAGGGATAGTTCAGAGGTTCAAAAGATATATTCTTAGAGCTTTAATAGCCCAGCAAGGAAGAGAAAGAAAGAAACAAAATAAGAGAGCCAAGGTGGAGGAATTTGTCCCATATCCTTGAGATCATTCAAAATATCACTTAGCCTCCAAAGAAACATATGCCAAAACATGCACATATCAAATATCACTCTCTCCCACAAAATCCTTCTCACCTAACTATCTTGGAAGGCAATGCCTAAGCAAAGCCACTTGGACTTGAGTTCCAAATCCCACAAGTCTTGCGCAAAAGCACTAAGTCTGTGAGAATTGGGGCCAGGATCCTCGTGGCTAAATCATTCTCATGAAATTCATTTACATATATGTATATGTATTAAAATGTATATCCTAATCTATGAAACTAACAATTATTTGAAGATATGTGTATTGTATGTGTTCTTATGTAGGACCTATAGAGGTAAAGGGAAATGACAAAACTTTATTGCATAATAAGCGTGGAGAAAGATTGTATAGTTCAGAGAATCAGCATTCTAGGTTCTTACAGGCCTGGTACCCCTGGGAACCACAACATCACGTCCGGGGTACCACGATATTACGCTAGCTACCAAGTAAAGGAATTCTTTTAAATGTTCACACAATAAAAGATAAACCTCAAATACTCTATTTTTAATCTCCTTCTCATTGTGAATATTATGAATACTTATTTTACTTATTTCATAAGAGTAAATGGTCATTTTATGACACTAAAACACTTATAATGGTATTTTATTGCTTAGAAGGAACCACATTTTTGCCTTGAGGAGATTTATGTAACTTACGCATAACTTGGTTCGTAATCAGCCCCCATTTAGCTGCGGTGAACCAAGCCCAGTCCACCAAACAATAAGTAAAGGGCCTAGGATCCTTGTTTCTACTTGGGTTTGGGTATTGTCTAAAAAAGGGCCCTCACATGGGGCTAAGCAAGAAATTTAGTGAAGGAACAGACAATGAAATAGCTAGGCTTATACAATTTTAATTCATTCAATAAAACAACAAAATCTGATTTAGTTCAAGGACTAATTTGATTAAAAATAGTTTTTTTAAAAACTGTAACCATTTGAATTTGAAGAAGTTGTCGGGTTTCAACTTTGAAGAACTTAACTCGAATGAACTAAAGTCGACGTATACTTAACTTATTTGAAAACATGTCAAGGCTCCATTGGCTACATCCCTCTCTTTTTGCTAACAAGCGTCCTCCCTCCTTATCACTTCAAACTATAGATTATTTATAGAGTTCTTAAGGTAAGTCCATTTTCTAAAATTTGATCTATCCATTTCAAAATGAATGAAATGGATAAAATCACATCAATAAAATTTTAAGAAATATTTATGATACTTATTAGGGTAAATTACAACTAACTCACCTGTGGTTTGACTGAAATTTAAGTTGCCTATCTGTGATTTGAAATTTGACATTTTATCCACCTGAGGTTAGTTCAGTTAGATTTCCTTAACCCACTGTGGTGGGGCCTTTTTTGTATTCTGAAATGGGCTGTTTCCTACTGTACTATGACCCAATAGTTCTGGGGTAGGAGAGTCGGGATTTGCTCAATTGAAACTCACCTTAAGCCAGCTTGTGCACAAGCAAGGACCCCTTTTACAGAAACCCTGGTCACGTGCCCACAATAGGGGGCGCTGTCACCAAAATGTTATGGAAGGAGACACATAATATAACAGGGTAATAAAAAAGATCAACCAAGGATAATATTTAAACAACTTTGCAACAGGAAAGAGAAGCAATAATATGAGGATGGCAGAAATAAGTTAGCAACAATGAAAAGAGTAGTGTTTATGCTAAAATAGTCATGATAAAAGAGGGAAAGGGGATTGGTCAGATTTAAGTCCAAGAAGGGAACCAATCTCCAATGTGGGCAACCTCTCAAGGTAATCCTGTCGTAGAAATTGCCCACTTTGGAAGAACGGACTTAAGTGGCTTATTCTTAAATATCTTGGCTGACTAGAAGGTAGGCTATTGAAAGGGAGAGAAGGGAGCAGCCTATTAGTGCAGGCCTTATTTCACTTTTGCTTCCTCACTTTTCTTCCTACTATCTCGTTTTCTTTCTTTCTTTCTTTTGCTTATCCTCTCTGTTTTTTCCTTTAGCTTTCTATTTTTTTCTATGTTTCTATTCTTTCTTGTTTTTCCCTTCTTCCTTCGTTGTTTCTCATTGTGCACAGTTAAGGATTTTTTATACTGCCTGCCATGATAAGATTTACCATTTACCCCTTAACTGCTTTTAGCCTGTTGTGGGTGCCCTTCCCTGGCCACTCACTGGTTAGCTGGCTGCCCAGCCACCACCATTACCCTATGCTGGCTATGCCACGTTCCATTCCCAGACAAAAATGAATTTTGTTTTATTTTTCTTACTTTCCGTAACATTCCCATCCGGATAAGGGTTGGGTGCCCTCTCTCACAAACTCCTACGGCATGCACCTAGTGATTCTAGCTCATTTCTTCCTCTTTTGGGTGGTATGTCATCCCAGCAGGACATTTCCCCCAAAAAAGCTTGAGTGGGAATCCCAGGATAGACTTCCCCCTTCTCTCCACCACCAGACCATACCATTTCTTACCTCTGGCCCATAGCCTACTGCGCCTGTATTGGCTGGGTACAAGTGGGTGGTGCCTAAGCCTCGTGCATGTTTCACTCCCATGTGAGTTCATGGTTTCTTTGTCGTTCATGCATTTACCATTGTCTGTGAGTCTATTTGGTCTCGCTGTGCGATTTTGCTGCTTATTTTTAACCTTTTGTGGCGTGGGTGAGTCTGGGTCTTCATTCTTTGCATTTCGTTTCCTTCCTGGGCTGGGTCTTGCTTGGGCACAGGCCCTTTCTTCTTCAATTTGGTCATTGTTTCCCTTTATTGCTGGTTTGTGGGCCAACTAATATTCCTGCTGCGCCACTCCATTGCTTCTGCCATGTTATTACTTGACTTGTGCTTGCTGGGCCTTCTTTGGGCTTGTCATGTACTTTTCCTTTATTCAGTTCACATTGCCCAGTATTTTTGCTGGGTTAATTCTCATACCATTTTGGGCTTCCTCGGCCCATTTTATTCTTTTAGGCATCCTCAGCCCACTTTAGTCTTTTGGGCATCCTTGGCCCATTCTATTCTTACATTCCCATGGGCTTTTGCTAAATTTTTCGGGTTTCCTCGGCCCAATTACCATATCCTTTACTTTCCCATTTACTAATTCCTTTTTTTTGGGCTCCTCCGACCCATTATTGCTTGCTTCCATTTCTTATAATTCCCATGGGCTTACTACTTCCTTCTCTGGGCTCCCTTGGGCTCGTTTGTTTTCTTTGGGGCATTTTTTTACTATTTTTTAGGCTTGTAGACCATTATTCCTGTCATTCGGGCTTAATGATTTTTTTTTTGCTTTTCTAATTCTTCTTTCTTCACTCTTTCTTATATTGTTGGGCTTTTTCTTGTCATTGGCCCTTTTCTTTTTTGCCAAAATGGGCTTTAACACCTACCCCTGTTAAAAACATAGATAAATATGTGATTTTACTTCACTTTTATGTTTCTCTCCTTCAAAAATACCAAAAACATAAAAGTACAAAATCAAATAAGATAAAAAAAGAATCCAGTGGAACACTTGCATCATACGATTTCAAACTATAGGTAGACAACTTAAATTTCAGTTAAATCTCAAGTGGGTAAATTGTCAAATTTCAAACCACGGGTAGGCAACTTAAATATTTTTTTTTTCTAAAAAAAAAAAAAAATTCGGCCAAACAACAGGTGAGTAAGTTGTAATTTGCCCTACTTATCAAAAGTATGGGTAAAACTTAGGTACAATATTTAGGTGCTGTTCCTTAAGCTCTCCACTTAAAATTCAGTTATGTTGTAGTACTTAACTAAAAATACACTTTCATCTCATAAGAAAAAAGTCACATAATTAAATTTTAATAGGAAAACTTAAGGAATAGTACCTAAATACTCTACTTAAATTTTGCCCTAAAAGTATTGATGACATGATAAAGTTCAATCCATTCATTTTAAAATTGATGGATGGTGTTGGGGTTCCAAGTTCCTGAACCCAACACTAGCAATAAATCAGCCTTCAAGCCCAATGCAGGTAACAACTAACAACCCATTAGCCAACCTAGCAATCCGACTTGAATGCATTTACTATTGAAAAGTCTACTACAACTATTAACCTAACCACTTTGTGTGACTAGGCATGACAAAGTAAGCCTTGTCAATCATAAGGGCCCCTGCCAATCTGGATGGTATTGCCAAGCAGATACTTTGAAAGTTTTTTTGGCATCGTCTATTAGGAATAACCCTAAAAGTCACCGATTGTAAAATAGGATGATGTGAACCTTACATAATCGAGAATGTAGGGATATGTATTATTGTTTTAACGCTGTATTTAATGCATCCTAACTACAATGATAGCTATTTTAGTCTTACTTCCTCTTAATTTTAGGGAATGAAAGGTTATCCAGTTCCCATTTTCCTCAAGAATACCCAAAGATGGTGGGTGTATGTGTGTAGGCATGTCTACAAACCTAAAGAGAAGCAGTAAGACAAAAAAGCCTTAGAACATCAGCAGTGGGCTTGCCATATGCCAAGTGTAAGATACATTTGGCATACAAGCCCAACAAATGCTCAGCAACTGGAAGGCCATATGGGAAAAGCTAATTTTTTTTTTTTTTGAGATTTAGCTACAGTACCATCTCAAATGTAAGATGGTACTGTAGCTGAATGGTATAAAAAAAAAAAAAAATTTTAATGCTCTCTCCATGTTTTACCCGGCAATTTATCTCTCATCTCTCATTTTTTCTCTTTCTTTTCTCTCTCTCTTCCTTCTCTCTTTCTCATCCCTTCTCTCTCTTGCCATTGTCAAGCTTCTCTCAGTTGAGTTTGTGCCAGATCGAAGCTCACGCCGAATCACCAAGCCAGATCGGAGCTCGCACCAGATTGGATTTCTAGATCGGCGTGGTGGCGAGGCTGGTGACGCGGCTGAGATGGGCGTGGTGGCTGGAGGTCAACGTGGTGGAGATCGGCGTGGAGACTGATGTGGAGATCGGCATAGAGACCGGCGTTTGGTGGGTTTGGTGGTGTTGACATGGTGGCCGGTTTTTGGGTTTGGTGGCCGACGTGGAGATCGGCATAGAGACCGGTGTTTGGTTGGTTAGGTTGCTATGGGTTTGCTGGGTTTGTAGTGGGTACTTGGTGGGTTTTATTTTGTTTTTTTTATTTTTTTTATTTTGGGATTTTGTGGGGCTGAGGGTAGTGGTGTCGTGGTGGTGATTGTTTGTTTAGTTGTGGCTGGTGCTAGAGGTTGAGGGAGAAAGAGAAGAAAAGGAAGAGAAAAAAAAGTAAAAAAATGAATAAAAAAGAATATTTAAATAAAATGGGAAAAAAAGTAGAGTTTTGTGATGTTGGGTGTTTTGTAAAATGGTATGGTATAATTGATAAAGTAGCTTTTTGAGATGGTAAAATAAGATGAGATAGCAAAACTGGTTGTGGATGCTCTTTAGGCATTCCATATAAGTAAACGGAGATGGCCATATCAAAGGAATGAAACACACAAAAAACTTGTTCCTATTATGTCGAAATTTTCATTATGGGTTCGTTTGGATAGAATTTATTTTGCTAAAACTGAAAACTAAAAACTGAAAACACTGTAGCAAAATAATTTTTAAATGTGTAAATAGTGCCGTGTGACCCATTTTTAATGAAAAAGTTGCTGAAAAGTGAAGTTTGTGGATCCTGTGAGCAGTGCACGGGACCCACTGATGTGCTGAAAGGTCAAAAATTTCGGCTACTGTTAATGCACAGTGCATGAACAGTGGCTGTTTTAGCTAAATTTTGTCTCTGAAACGCGTGGGGAAAAAAAGAAAAAGAAAAAAAGAGCAATACGCAAACGCATATAAGTCCTATCCAAACCCATCCTATATTGTTCTAAGTTCTAACTTTTCTACCAAGGCATCCTCAGTCTACTTACCTAGAAAGATTCTTAGGTATTTCCGGAGTATAGAAAAAAAATGCTTCCCCTCTCATATTCATGGTAAATCTTACCATAAATTTAATAAATAGACCCCACCATGAATGTAAGATGAAAGAACACAATTTTCTATACTACAGGAGTACTTAAAAATTACTGCATCAAGCTCATATCATGGTGGTCCCACTCAACAATGATAGACTCATAGATTGTTTAACATCAAAGAACACATGTTTGTCAAGATTATTAGCACTGTTAAGATCATCTTCAAAGGAAATTTTTGGTAGCGTTGCTCATTGTTATGCAATTCAGGTGTCTTGGTATGAGATCTCATCTCCATGCACGAGCGCCAAGATACATATACACACGATTTTGATGTTAATAGTTTTGATAGCTTGAAGCTTTTTCAAAAAGACAATTTTATTCAAGAGATCATGTTTACTTGTGCTAACTTGTGTAATTTCACAATTTGTAAAAGAGAAAAGTTAACGAATGCCTAAAGACATTTGTTAGTGACACATTTTAAGAAATTTTTTTATAAGAAATAAATAAAGTAATTAATATTTTAACAGATTTTTTAATTTCTCATAAAAGTAGTATAAAAACTTTTCTAAGATGGCTTATAAATAATTACTTTAAGGGTCCGTTTGGATTGAACTTATTGTTGCTGAAACTGAAAATTGAAAACACTGTAGCAAAATAATTTTTAAATGTGTAAAAAGTACAGTGAGACCCATTTTTAATATTTTTTATTGCGTGAACAGTGCATAAACAGTGCACGCACTGTTCATGCACAGTATTTTTGTCTCCAATGCGGCCAAAAAAAAAAAAAAAAAAAAACCAAAACGCCAACACTGGACGCAGACGTGCAATCCAAACCGCACCTAAGAACACCCGTTAACATAACCCTTTAAAAAATTCTCCATATAATCAATTTCCCTTGTATCAAGGCACATGCACATAGATCCACGTGAGAGAGAGAGAGAGTCTCAAAAGCAAAGAACAAGATCAAACATAATATTTTTACATATTACAGCAAAGCAGAAGGCCATAGAATTACAAACAAAAAGTCGACCTCCAAACACAAAAGCAGAAACTGCCACCAAGAAATTTCCAAAATCACACTAACCTGAATGACAAAAAAACTAATTACAAAGCTCCCCAAAACTTGGATTTACAGAAACTCCTAAATCACCAATGCTTGATAGAGGGATAGGGGAAAATCACCACTGCCACAAAAATAAGGCTGCGTCAACCTCCCTCTTGAAAATAAACTTAACAAAACCCCTAAAAAGAATGGAAAACAATATTGACAATAATTTATATTTTAGAAAAGAATCGTAAAAAAATTATCTTCCCCTTTATTTTTGAGACCTTGTTTTCCAAACCTGCTCAATCAAATCAACATGGCTTCTGAAGAGAGAAGTGTACCAAGGATACAGCTCAAAGGTAGGTGGCTGCTGCTGCAGTTGCAACATGGGCCTACAAACTCCCTTCTCTCCAACTTAAAACATATAATCATGAGGCAATCTAGAGGGTACCAGAATGGTCCATGTCAACTGATTTGTAAAAATCTTTCTTATTTCCAATGCCAGATTGGTTCACTGATGTCTTTGTGTCATTGGGTATGAGAGTAGAAGCAAAGTAATGGTTTGAACTTGAGTTGAGGAATAGGCAAACTACAGCACAGTCATCGACCTTAGCATATGGGCATTTGAACTTCCAAGCTCTGTTAGCTGACTCAACCAGTTTTCGAGCCGCAGAAGATGGTGGGGTCGAAGCCACTATTTCAACAACTTCTTTGTTTGATAGGACATCCCAGACCTGTCACAAAGGAAGAAAACACCACATAAAAAGATCTTCCAATGCAAATCAATCAGGCTCATTATCCATCTTTCATGCATAGAGGTCAGCAAAAACTTCATAGGTATGGCATTAGTTCTGTTATAAATATACGCTAATGGGGGGAGAGATACCACTTGGCTATGAGGTTTGATGGTGAAATCATCTCCATTTTAGTTTTGTCTTACGGCTCATGGTATATACAGTAATTAGGAAGAATATATGCTAATGGTTTCCAACTCCCGTTATCACCCTTTTAAATGTCGAAAAGAAGAATTGTGGGATTCAATAAAAGGGATATTACAAATTCTCCAGACATGAGAAACTATGCTCTCAACCCAGAGCAGAATATAGAATTCAACACAGTAATTGTAAGGATTTCTTGTTGAACAATGGAATGAAGACAACAACAAAAGACTATGACTAGCATGGCAATAGTCTAACATAATGCAAGAAGGAGAGAACCTTAACCTTATATGTATAACATCAAAAAGGTTATATGCTTAATCAATCTGAACATAACACTATATGTTTGATTGTTGAAGAAAAAGAAAATCATGGGAGCTACATTGATTTGACAATTCATATATTCTTCAAGTAAACAAAGCAACTAATTAAATTATAACCAGCCAATGAGGAAAACCATACAATTTCTAATACATGCAAATAATTTTCCTCAGTTGGATCAACAATAAAAGGTAGGTCACATTATACACACACAAACACATACACACAACATATACATACATGTAGGTAGAGAGAGAGAGAGAGAGAGAGAGAGAAAGTTGATCTCCTACCCCATCTGTAGCCAATACTACAAATTCATCCTTCTCGGTGAGTTGATGATAAGAAATTTCAGGTACAGAGATCAAGCCAAAATCTTTGAGGCAAAAATCTCCAAAAGCCCGAGCCATAGCCAGACCAGGGGAGTTAGCATTGGGCAGCCAAACTCGAACAACCTCAGGCTCATTCTGCAGGGCAAAGACCCGCCCTTTACATTTCCTAATCCTCTCTGCTTCCTCTGTATGGTAAAAGAAAAATAATTAAATATTGAAAAAAAAAAAAGTCACATCCATATCATTATTCTATTTCTCATCGTATTTACTGACAATTAAAAAACCCTTCTGTCAAGAAAACATAAGGGAGCCATAACTAGAACTTACAAAGACATTGTAGAGTGAGTCTAGCAACCACAGTTAGGCTATTTAGATATAAATGCATATCAAATTATGAGATCGTGTTCATGTCAATTTAACATAAAACCATTCATATATTTGTTTCACATGCACATGCAGAAACATAAGAAGAATATTTCACAATTAGATTACCATATATGCAAAAGCATGAACATATTTAGCTAGGATATAAATGATCAATTATTATGCAAAATGCAAATTCATATATATATTTTTTTATGAATAATAAGAAAACTTTCACCCAAATATAGTCAAGGTCCAGATAGTAACACGTTAGTCTTTACTGCTAAAAATCTCTCTTCAATTGCATAGACTTTCTTTTCCTTGCTGAACACCATCTAACAGGATCAATAAAGAATTTTGTTTTACATCCTTACCACTCTATTGCAGTCATTGATGTATCCATGTGTTGGAACATGAAAATTTTATAGTGCACACACTAGGAGAGCCAGTTTTCCAAAATTGATGTGAAATTGTCCATGCTCACTTTTTAACTCAAATTGGTGAAGGCTACTACTAGGTTATGTTTATCCCTTGAATCTTGACTTTCAGATTTTACATTCCAAAACCCATCCTCGTATTCTTCTTTGCTAGAAGAAAAATAAAAAGTCATTGATTTCATAGAAAACAGACATTTAAAGTATCCAGAGCCACCATTAACTGTTTGTTTCGAAACTACAAAATAAAAACCATATGCAGAATTACAAAAAGTTTTTTATTTTATTTTATTTATTTACAAGAGCAATAGATGCTAACTGCAACAGTTGATTAAAACGTTGCATAAGCTGTTAAATCAAGTTCCAGAAAACATCAATGTATGCATTGTCCCTGGTTTCTAAAAATCACCATGATTCTTTATATGATTATTTTGGCAATTGCCAGATGAAATCCCCAAAGATTATTCTCTCGTTTAAACTCAATTGTGAAAATAAGACTAAGCACTATTCTATTTGGATTTATAATATATCTAATAATTTTAAATTTTTTGAAGGAGAAGCAATAATTACTGTTTTGAATTTCATACATCTTGATCTCATAGGCTCATAGTATCGTAACATGCAATATTCTGATAAAAATAAGGCATCAGACCGAAATTACAATTGTCATGTTTCTCTACTTCATTTTTAAGAGAGAGAGAGAGAGAGAGAGAGAGAGAGAGAGAGATACTTGAAAGATTTGGTTTGAGGTCTACAGTTAACTGAACTGCAATGAGAAAATCATCTTCATCTCTAGTACCCAATACAGCTCTAGAGTCCCCAACATTTCCGATAACAAGATCTCGTCCCTATAATTAAAAGAAAATGATAAGACAAACCTAAAATTATTTACCACTGGTCAAGAAGACCAACTTGTAATGTTCATCAACTACCTGCTTGACCAGGGCAACTGCTGTTGTCCCGCTGCAATAGCAATCAATTGAAGGATGCAGTTTGAGTTCCTTATCCATAACCTTAAATGCTTTCAGAAATGACTCTCTCATTGTTGTTATATCAGTGTGATTTTGATTATGAATCCCAGCTTCCCCATCAGTTGATGTCAATGCACTTTCTTCAGAGGTCAGACTTCCCAAGCCACTACTGATGATATCATTATGCCCATCCTTGTAGAAACTATTTAGTTGCAACTGAGCACACAACTTTAAAGGAAGAGAATCCCTCACTTTCTTTGCAACCATATGGCCAAAGGGACCATGGCCATCAAAAACACCACACAATATTGTGTCTTCCTTTGAACCAAAATTCTGCGGGTGAAAAAAGAGATGAAATGAGCCTATTTCAGATTAAAGAATTCTCTCAAATGATAGATGTGAGCAATAGCGAAATCACGTGATCAAAGGAAAGAACAGTAAATTATGAAGCAGAAATGAATATATATAAATCCCAGCTGTTGGACAACTTGGCTGGCATTTTAATGAAATGAAATGAAATAAACAGACTTTTTGAAGAGTACTTGCTTAAAGATTCAACAATAAATGACAGAATTTTAATTAACGGCAACAAAGAGATGCATATTATAAAATGACAGAAGCCTTAGGAACAAAAGTGTTAATATAAACCTAATAGAAAAAGAACATTTACAAGGCATGATTAAAAGACACCCAAGAGCCATTTAATATCGAGCTATGATCATCAACGACCACATGAAAAAGGAGAAGTGCAATGACAGAACACTCCAGATGATCTGTAAGTACCCATTTGGTAACTCGGTTTCAAACCAAACTTTTTTAAAGTACAACTTTGATAAAACTTGACTTTTTTCTACATGCAACTCTTATAAACAACCTCATATTTTCAAAATGCTAATAAATAAGACACACCAAATGAGCACCAAGTGGGTTTTGGCCCCAAGGGAAGATTTGGACTAGTGATTTCTGCTTCATAAAGCACAGTCCCCAGCAAACCGCGATATCCCTTGGGGTTCACTCTAGATCACACATCCTATTCAAATCTCCCTCTCCAATTATTGAATTATAAAAAACAAAAACAAAAAAAAAAAGTTTGACTTAGTTCACAAACTAAGTTAGAACAACCTATCTAGTCAAATTATTCTACTATGCTTTCATTGAAAATCCTGAAATTCAAACTGGGTCCTAAAATTAGAGAACAAATACATACAACTTCCAATACCAATGATCAATATATATATATATATATATATATATATTGATTATTATATAAGCACAAAAGGAAAAACTGACCTCCCAAACAATCATAGCATCCTGATTGATCCCCTTCTTCCCCTGCTTACTAAACAAAGAAGCAACCTCGCTCGAACCATTCACAAACAACCTCTTCGGAATTCTATGCAGCCACAGCTCCATCTTGGCATCAAATGAGCAGTTCCTCTTCATTTTCTTGACGGCCGACTTCCTTCGCTTGTTAGCCCCCGCGTCCGACTCGGACGACGGGGCAGCAGCCGCGGCCACGGCGGCTGCTGCCAAAGCATAAGGGAGGGCGCCGGCCGCGCCGCCGTGGGAGGTAGCGCCCTCCCCGGAAAGACACGATCCCATCCCCAGAGCCCTGACTACACTCAGCAAGCAATCCAGCCCCACCGAACAGTCTGACTCCGAGGAGGCGGAGCCCCTTTTCTCCAACACCACCTGAGGATCCGTCGGATTCAGATTCGGTGATACTATCACCGCTTTCTTTCTCAACCTCAAATTCTCGATAGCCTTTATTTAAAAATATAAATAGGTACGATTATTTTATAACAGTCGAATCAACATAACAAACCAAATCAAAATTTTTTTAACAATCTGGAAAAATCACCTACCAGATTGACGGTGAAATTGGTGCTCTCTCTCCTTATATTTTTGTTGTTGTTGAAGTTAACTCTTGAAAAGAAAACTTTTTGACAATAAATAAAAAAAAGAGCGGGACGAATGGTTGTTGAGAAATCAAATCACAAAGCTAATATCGAAAAGGAAAAGTGGAAGAGTAGCTAAGGATTTTTTTTTCTTGTGCTTTCAATGTTCAAGTTGTAAGATTCTTGTTTTGCTTATGGCTGAGGTTTTTGACCCGATCCTAATCCCCTATTTCACGCCTATTACACATCAACTTTTCTCTCTCTATTTCACCCTTTTCGATTACTCTAAACGGTCTCTTTCTTTCCGCAAGTGGAATTTTGTAACAACTTGTTGGAACATTACTACCGTCACAGCACGCTACGCCACCCTATACAGAGAATTGAGTACACGCTTATTCTAAAAAAAAATTTAAAAAGGACAAATTTTATTTTAGGGTTTATTTGTGGTCAGCTTATTTTATTGAAATTGAATTTTTTTTACTAAAAGTATTATAGATAAAGGTAAAATTTAATTGAAATAGTATAATGAGACTCATGAATAGTATTAAAAAGTGCAGTGAAACTCATAAATAGTAGTAAAAATAAGCTGAATAGTAAAATAAGCTGACAAAATTAAGCCATGCCAAATGCACACTTAGGGTTTGTTTGAATATCGCTTATTTTGTTGAAAATTGAAAACTGAAAATAATAAAAAAATAATAATAAAGTTACTATTCATACTACGGTTATTGTTCATTAGCCTAAATGTATTGTTCATGTCCCATGAACAGTGTAATAGGTGCTGGTTAAAAAAAAAAACGCAGACGTGGGAAGCGCATTCGCTCACTTAGTCTAATCTAAGTGTATATGTGTGCGAAATTTCTTCTTGGAGATTTGAACTCCGATTTTTGTCTCTCACACCCCACAAAGACTTATACTTGTAGAGTGACTATCAAGCCAAATGTGTGTAGTAGATATGATTTCGGATCTTAATTTGGAAGGATTATAATTTGAACATGTAGTTCATTTAAGGATTTTTATAAAAAAATTTTAATTAAAAAAAATCTCTTTTAACTTGGTTTTTTTTTTTTTTTTTTTTTGAGAAACAAACACACTCTCTCTTTTAACTTGTTATAACATTAGTACGTTCACAATGGATAAGTATAGAGTTTTATTAACCAAATACATGATCTATCAAGTTACCACATTTGCATTTGTTCGTGCATAAATTCTTATCTATTTTAGCATAATAACTTACTTTATCTATTTTACAGTATGTTTAATTAAAATATTATTTCTTTATCAATTTTTAAAATTATTTTCTCTATATGAATAAAGAAATATTAAAAAATAAATTTACATGTGAATATAATTGTGTAAATATTCCCGGTTACTATAATGAAAATGTAAATATATGCATTTAAAAATTAATGTGGGTAGTTTGGAGACTTAAATGTGTAAATTTGTTACATTTTTCTATTATACACACTAATATTTGTTGCTCTAGTTATAACTAGCTAAAAGTCTAAAAATGTACATTGGATAGGTATAAAATTTTATTAACCAAAGTACATGCTCTACCAAGTTACCATATAAGTTATAACTCTCTCTCTCTCTCTCTCTCTCTTTCTATATATATATATCACCTTGTGAAAAAAGAGTAAATTATTTTTTGGATAAATACGATCAGATTGATTTAAATATATGATGATGTCCAATGACTCCATTGTCCACTCTATAATTAAAAAAAAATTAATGAAAAGTGAGCCACTAAATTAGAAGTACATAACTTATGTATAATAGCTTAATATGTATTTTTTTTTAGGTTTTTCTATTAAAATTCAGTTATGTGACTTTTTTTATTAGATAGAAGTATATTTTAAGTTAAGTAACTATTTAACTGAATTAAAAAAAAAAAAAAAACTAAAAAACAACACCTAAAAATTGTAACTAAATTTTAGAGTATAAAATTAGTAAATTTTAACTGTCATTTGGTCAAAATTTTTGGACATGCTGGCAAATAAAATTTGATATAATAACACGAAATAAAGTGTAAACGCCTTTTTGTTTTCTATAAATGTCTCCGAACTAGTCAGATCTTTTTGTTTTATAGAAACGTCACAGCTGCCATGAATTGCTGTTATCCTAGCTAGCTTTATAATATAATTAGGAATTAGTTTAGTCAGTCTGACCTGTTAATTTATCCGATTTTGATATACAGAGCATCATTATTCTGTTCCTATCCTAAATGGATTAGGACCAAGGGAAACTCACATACCATATCTACGCACGAGACGAGATTCTAGAGTAAGGACTACTAGGGTTATTTTAGTAATTTGAGCAAGACAAAAAGAAAGCGGATTTTGTGGGGCGGTGCAAAAGTGGGCAAATAGAGTAAAAAGCACATATCCCGAAAACACGTGTGTCATGTTATCCCACAACAGATTCTCAAAAAAAAAGTTATCCCACAACAATTTCTGTTCTTATCCATCTGTTAAACTGTTAGGCAGGTTTTAAATTTGTTTGGAAAGATTTTTATTTCCTTCCAACCTTTTTCTCTAAATAAATAAATTATTTCTATTAAAAAAATATATAAGGCTAAAGTTCAGATCAGGCCCTTGAAATTTATATCAATTGCAATTTTCATCCTTAAATTTGATTTGATTTTTCTTTTTGGGCCAATTTCTTAAGAAAAGTTTACATTTGTTGTCAAGGTATGGTTTTGTCTATTCGATTGGCAAGAATTGGAGACAAGATTTCAAAACTTGCAAGAACTTCTACTAAAATTTAGGTGATTAGATGACTAATCGGTGCAATGGCAAGTTTTTAAAATAAATTTGGGAGTTTTTTTGAGTAATTAATATAATATTTAAAGATATATATATATATATATATATATATATATAATATGTGCTCAATTATATTATATTAACTACTCATTTTTTTCAGCACTATTTAATGTGAAACTTCACTCACATGTGTAACTCAACAATAATGAATATGGTTTAACTATTTGACTTTGTTGATAGAAGGAATAAGATTTGGCATACCTCAATTTAGATTACTTTTGAAGATTGATGTGATTATCGAAGATAATGCTAGTTGTAATTATCGATGAAAGGAAGAAGGTTACATCCTGACTAAAGTTATAAGTAATCAAGTATGAAATGGCCTTCATTGACTCAAATTTGTTATGGGGAGTCAAGCATAGACCTCGACATCAATACTAAGAAAACTGATAACTACAAGTGCACTTTTCCATTATATCATCTTTTATTTTCAGTAATAAAATATTATCAATCCTATCGTAATTGCCATTTGATTTACCAAACATGTATACTGTGGACTTTATTTGTAGAATATAACCTATATTTACCCCTCTCCATTGAATATATAGAAACATATTAGCAAGCCCCAGGAGGGGTGGCCCAGTTGGGAGAGATCCCACATGCAAGCACAAGGTCCCTTGTTCGAGTCGTGGCGGGTACCGTGTGGGAGGAGGGTTCCTAGCTTGCAATGTGCCTCTCTTGTTGGCTCTCTTGAGGTGCTAGGGTGAGATCTGTGGCGCCCCTGTCACAGTAGCTATGGCTCAATCCAACATTACCTAGCAGGGGGGTGCCCCTATTAGGTCACACTCTAGGAGGTTAGTCACAAATGGTCGCTCCCACCCCCCCTTTTGTTCATCAAAAAAAAAAAAAAGAAACAGATTAGCAAGGCTTGTAATAAGTGCAATATATTGAAGCGTTGTATAGTCCAGTAGATTCGGATCCAAACTTTGTTATGCACCCTGCATTGCAATCTCCTGGCAAGCAATCCAATCCAGGATTGATTATGAGCTAGCCCACTTGTCACAATTTAGCATCCACCACCATGGGCTTTTTGCCTATAATCATGATTGAATATAATTTAATTAAAATATAATTCTTAGAATCAAAAAATCTTATCATAGTTGGTTTGTTATCACATAATCTTAATAGCTTTAGATAAATGTCAAGAGGTTTGTAACCTGTTGATATTACATGGTGTTCCTTATAAGGAGAACCAGATTTCGAATCCTCATCTTCCACTTATAACAAATACACACGCACACGCACATATATACTATTGTGAATAAAAAAGGTTAGGCATTCTCTTTGTGAATAAAAATGGTTGGGCATTCTCTTTGAGAGAGAGAGAGATGCAAAATTTTATTGTTCTTGTTAAGTATTTTAATTTTTATCAACTTTTGATAAAGTTTTTAGGGGTTTTCTTTTTTGTGGTTGTACCTTTTAATATACCATATTTCTAGTCCCATAAAGGCTGCATATCCATAAATTGGAAATTAGATCTCTTTTTAAGTACAAAGAGGAATAATATTAAACTTATGATACTCTTTGTAAAAAATTAAAAAAGTGTTTCAAAGATTCTTTTAAAAAAAAAGTTTTTTGAGAGAGTTTCAACCTATGGTGTCTGCTCTCGATGGTAGCTTTTTATCATCAGACCAAGATACCAATCAATTTTTGGTGTAGGTGGAGATTGGACCCCTAATCTTTTACACAACTATCAGAAATTTTACCAGTTGAGTTAATTGGAACCCACTGTTTCAAAGATTTGGATTGATTGCAATGTGCACATATTGAACGTAATGTTATGAGAAAAGAAAGGTTTATCCTTATTTAGTTCATTCTTTAACTAAAAGGTGAAAAAAAAAAAAAACTTTTTAGTTACTATATTTTATTTAACTCTATTTTAAAATTGGTTTTCAAGATTTTACAGGTTTCATTTAGATCTTTATATTTTTAATTTTACTATCATTTTCGTTTTTTAATTTTGTTATTATTTTGGTCCCCACTGCCATTCCACTTACAAAAAATGCCTAAATGGCTAATCAACTGCATTGTAATCTTCCTCAAAGCTAACAATGCAGTTGATTAGCCATTTAGGCATTTTTTGTAAGTGGAATGGCAGTGGGGACCAAAATAATAACAAAATTAAAAAACCAAAATGATAGCAAAATTAAAAATATAAAGATCTAAATGCAGTCTGATAGGTAATGGAACTCCATCATCTTCCTCAAAGCTCTAGTTCTAGCAAAAGGAAGTTATAATAAAGTTACTCAAATCTCAACAAATCAGCTTTATAAATGCCAAAAATGTTCAAGAATTGGTTTATGCACCAAGCCCATAAATCCTAAAGAGGAAAATTTGGGAAAATGTGGTTTAGAGGGCATGAAGGGATCTCTAGCAAAACCCTCTGAAGTAGGCCTAAAATTTAACATTTGGCTTAGGGTGTTGAATCCTACTCTTTGGAGTTCAAATCTCATTTGTAGTACCAAGATTCTATTCTAATATCTGCCTTAATCCTATTGGTTGAAGCCAACCCCAAGAATCTTAGCATTTAATGCAAGATTAGAGAAATATTCACCTCCATATGATGTTACCCAAAGAAGCAAGACAACCCAAAAGAAAATCCACTACTTTTAGCCAAATCCTAGGATGAGTAGTCTGACACTCTTCTTGCTGATCAGTCCTACGAATTTGGAGTCTCGCTAATCACACCCCTAAGCTTCACTATAAAAGTGAAATCCCATCAGCTCTACCAACACACACCAACCCTCCTGAAACTTCTGTCATTCATGTTACTTTGACCCATAGTTCATAAAGAGAAGCCATCTTTCAGCTTGTTAATTACTTTCCCCAGCTCATAAATGATCTCTCTCAGTCCATAGAAGCCAATACTCACCCGACCTTAAACATTCCTTTCCCTTTTCTTCAAATCCTAACTCCATAAATGTTCCCTAATCAGTTATAAGCAACCTTCTCCCCCACTAAAGACTTAATATAACCGAGCATTATCATTATTCCCTTCCATTTCACTACAAACTTACTCACCCATTCACTTAAAAATAGCCCTTACTACCCCACATATATCCCACGTATATATTCCATAAGAATCTTGGTTCAACTACATTGAGCTGAAATCTCTCTCTCTCCTTTCATATCATGCCAAATAACCCCTTTTTTTCACCATGGAACCTTTGATTTTTACTTTTTTTTTTCCATTAAAAAAATATTGTGTTTGTAACAATGGAGTTTTTTTCCTCTTATTGACGTAGTAGTAGTAGTAGAAAATACCCTAGACCATTTCAACCGAGAAACAAGGTTTTTTTGAAGTGAACACTTACTTAAACTTATTTAATAATTGACTGTTGCATCATCAGTTTAATTTTACCTTACCGCTGGAGAATTTTATATTCTTGCATTGTTGTAATATAGCTACTTATTTATAAATTAATCCTCATGAAGTGTTTTCTTAGGCCTTAATGTTGTTCTTGCTAAGGTGTAGCCTTTATTCTTGCTTGGTAGGCTTATCACTATACCGAAAGTCTTTGGCCATCATCTCAAAGCCTAATGTTGAGTTTCGGCTTAGCCTCCCCATTTTTTATTCAAGAACATTAATTTTCCCCCCCTACATATGGATAATTTGATAGTTTGAGGAGAGGAGATTTGAATCTTAGGGTCCGTTTGGTTCCCGTAAAATATTTTCCGGAAAATACATATTTTCTGAAAATGCTATTTTCCGGAAAAGGAAAATATTTTTAAGTGTTTTGTTGTATTATGAAAATTGGGGTGGAAAATATTTTTATGTGTTTGGTTCAATTAGGAAAATGCTATTTTCCTACAACAAATTCCGGCAGCAAATTCCGGCCACAACAACAACAACAACAAATTCCGGCAACCACAACACCACAACAACAACAACAACAACAACAATAATCAGTTCATCAAAAAAAAAAAAAAAACAACAACAGCAATCAAACTTAAAAAAAAAAAAAAAAAAAGCTGAGAGATCGAGGAAGAGGAAGCGATCGACGGCGCGGCGCGGCGATGACGATCGACGGCGAGGCGCGGTGCGAAGAGCGCTGGGTTCTGGGTTTGACGGCTTCTGGGTTCGCTGGTGGGAGATCGAAGGCGAGTCGCGATATCGAAGGCTAGATCGCGAGATCGAGCGGAGGTGATCGAAGGCGATCGCCGGCGCGGTGATCGAAGGCGCGGTGCTCGGGGTTCGCCGGCGACGTCTCCGGCGTGTCTGGGCTCGCTGGGTTCGGGGTGCTGGTGCTCTCTTTCTCTCTTTCCCTCTCTCCGTCTTCATGCTCTCTCTTTCTCTCCATTTTCCGGAACTCATTTGAAGTGAAAATGATTCCGTAAATCATTTTCACCATTGACCGTGAGTCAACTGAAAATGATTTTCGGAAAATGCAATTTTCCGGAGCAACCAAACACCCGAAAATATAGAAAACCATTTCCGGAAATGAATTTCACCCAAAACAAACGGAACCTTAATGTCTTCGTTATATATACTAAAAAGTGCTAATTGAGTTACAAGATGTCTTATTTATTGACTGAATTTATTGCAAAATTATGCATTTTGAGAAGTATATATATCCCTATGGTATGCTAAAAGGTATGTAGTCATTATTTCTTATGTAACTTAATAGCTCAAAAACTATAAATAAAAATTCTACAAAAGCATCATTGGTTACAACTCTCTCTCTCTCTCTCTCATATTTTTAATAATATAACATTATTCTTTTTCTAATGGAAAACTAACATTCATAATTATTGGTTTAATAATTTAATTAAAAATTGGGTAATGTTAATGTAAAATTGGTTAATGTTAATGCATGCCTTTTGAGCAATTGTTAATAAACCATTTAAGGAATGTTTTGATATAACTTTTTTGAGAAATAAAAAAGTCGTAAAATTTTTTGTTTTTTCATTTTTCCACAAAAAGTTTCTAAAAATAATTTCTAAACCAATGCTCTTCGGGTTTTATTGACAAATATAAGCCTACTTCATTTATATTATGATGTGAAATTTAATTAAAAAATAAACGAAATATTTTTAAACTAAAACTAAAACTTAGTCCAATATAAGTATTTAGACAAATTCCATATTACAAGAATATTCAAGAATGAACAAAAGCATGCAAATAGCAATATGAAAATTCGGAAATAAATCAAACCAAAGTTAAACACATGAAAGTGTTTATGAAGAGGAAAACTCAAGCAACCAGGCACAAAAACCCATTCCCGACCACACTGTCAGAAAATCTCCGCAAGATGAATAGTTGCAGTACAAGTAAGACTATGAACTCTCGAAGCCCATATTTGTCTATATACTTGAGCCCTCCAAGCTCTTGCTAGTAACCAAATTCCCGGAGTCCTTTCTTTAACTAGCTTGCCTAAGTTACTGCCGTTGAACTGCCAACGGAAATCCACCAAATGGATATGGATTTTGTAATGGCTTCTATGATTTCCTAACCTTCTACTTAATCTCACAACACTCAAGGGATTGTGTAGATGGTGAAGGTGATAAAAATATTTCTCTCAAAGATATATTAATGGTGAGAGAAATGGAGAAGAGGGTTGGGAGTTTTCTAGCTCTAAGGCAAAGGCTCTCTCTTTCGATGGGATGTATGTCTATAATGAAATGAGATCTCTCATAATGTATGTACTCATATCAAATTCCCTAGAAACGTCCAACATGCACAGACAAGTTGGAATATTGCTATGCATTGGCTCTTTTAGAATCTCAGAAAGCCATGGACATGCCAAGCCTCATGCATAGCCACTTTCTAGAACTGTTGGAACACACTATTTTGGCCGTCCAAACCACAAATTCCCAAAATTTGCCCCCTAAAAATCCATGGGTTTGAACCATGAATCAAAGCTTGAAGTCATGCATCACCTTTGTTTGTTGTGGGTGAAGAGGTTTCTTCATAAATTTGCTGCCACCCAGGTTTTTTTTTAGTTGCCATTGACCAAAAATTGCTTCTCTTTGTCTTGTTTTCTTAAAAAATGGTGAAGTTAAATCGCTATGATAGAGTATATTTGATGCAATATCTAGTAGTAGAATGCAACAGTCAATCCAATTAGCTTATAGCAATAGAATGTCGTAGTCAATCCAAGTAGCTCCAGCCAGCCAGCCAGCCAATTAGCTTATAGCAATAGAATGTCCTTACTACCTAATTTGCTCAGTCATAATTCACAAGCTGATGTTCTAGGCTCTCAAGCTGATGTCTTAGTATAAAGGGTTGTATGATACTACTAGCAGATAGCATTGTGCACGTATCTTAAATTAAGCATGTTCTTGGTTGTTGTACCTATCGAGAAAGATAGAGTAGTTAGTAGGGTAAGTTAGAACAGTTATTTTGTAATCAGAAGCTATAATTGATCAAGCATGTTTTGTTTTGCATATAAAGGGGCTAACCACTTGTATTCATTTTTTTTTTCAAGCAATGAGAATTAGACTAAAGTTTCCCTCCTAATCTTTCTACTCATTCTCTCTCCATTTTGGAGGCTCTGTTCCCTCTAAAGAACCATTTCAATTTTCCATCACTTGAATTCTCAACATCAAGATCAAAAGGAAATTATTAACATTTGGTATCAGAGCAAGATCATTTTTGGTATCAAGATAGCAACCAGATATCCAATCCAAAACAACAACAAAATTTCTGCTCTTACGTACTAAGATCGTTGATCACCATGATTAAGTCCCGCAAGAAATTCACCAGCAGCTAAGCCATTCTGACTTCAAAAATACATTAATTTCAAGAATCACAACAACAGGGAGCTTTAATCCTTCCTACACTTGATCATGTTTCAGGTGAAGAGAACCAATGGCCGGGCTGAAACACTGCCAAACCCACTGAAGCTTGAAATTCCAATTTTTATAGACGAAGAACTAGCTTGCTGGGTATACAAAGCAAATAAGTTCTTTTTTACAACTCACCTCTCAACCAAAGGACTTTAATGGCTTCTTATTTCATGGAAATGGAGGATCTGGTTTGCGTTTAGGACGCAAAAGAAACATGGGTGTTCACTAGTTGGGACTCTTTTGCTAGAGCTTTACATATCAAATACTCAGCTTATGATGATGCTATGGAAGCCTTAACCAGGCTTTGGTAGACAATTAATGTGGTTGTATACTAGGGTCAATTCGAGGCCATTTCTAACAGAATTACAGGCATATATGAAAGGCACAGACTGAGTTGCCCTCTTAGTGGCCTCAAAGATAAGATTAGGCCTCCTCTGAGAAGGCTAAAAATCCAAGAAGAATACCTGTTGAACAAGAAGTCATATAAGTTTTTACCTGAAGCTCCAAAGCCTTTAATTCTGAGTATACCTTCCATGATTGAAATCAAACTGGATCCCAAGTATAAGGTGCCAATACAAAGAATTACACTAGCTCAAACGGAGGACAAAAAGGAAAAAGGAATTGTGTTATCTGTGATGAACGATGGCAACCAGGGCAACCAGGTCATAAATGCAAGATTCCAAGATTGTATCTTCTTTAGAGTTTGCAATAGTCCAAAACATGATTTAAGAGTGCTTATAGAGAAACTTATGGAGGATGAAGCTAGAATTGAGTTGGTGGAACAAGATAGTAAGAATGCAAAACTTGAGATAACGGCCTTTATGCTTTGATTGGTATTCTTCGTCGGGCAGAAATTGGATTGTTTGATAATGTGCTGTGCGAGCATGTGTTAAATCTCATATCAATGTTTACTAGTTAGATATTAGATGTAAAAGTGATTATAAGGAGTTCTAAATGAATTTTGACTAATTCTTTTGGAGTGTAAGTGCAGATGTCGATTCCTAACGTGTTGATACTTGATAGCAGACTAGCAGGTGGTAGGTTGGGAAAAATAAGATTTTTAAATGTGTTGTACACACCTTTCTTTCCATCCTCAAACATACTTCTTTTTTCTGTATTGTGTTTTGAATTCATTAAGTTGGTTCCTTTGGTTAGTCTTCTACGTGAGAATCAAAAGAAACTTCTCTTCTTCAGCTTTTTGTCTCTTTTAGGGAGTAGGGTTCTGTGCTTTAGTGGGTGGGCCTCCTTTTTGTTCAAATTTGTTCAATGCTTTGGTGCGCATGGACTTAAAAAATGCAATTTTCTCAATGATTTATTTAACTAGTCTATTTTGTGGAAGCGCTCGGGAAATTATTGGGGAAGCCCATTCCATGCATGTGGTATGAGATACATAATGTGGGTCGAGAGCCTTGAAGCATTGAATAAAATGAATGGTAAGGTTTGAGAAATATGAAATTTATAAAGTCACAGGATTTGGGCCCAATCCATGAATTCAAGCAATAAAATCAGACCTAGAGCCCATTACGTAATATAGAAAATGTGGTCCGTGAGCCTGTCCCGTGAATTGAAAAACTTTGTCGTCCATGATTCATTTCTAATCCTTGCAATTAAATAGAAGGATAAAACTTAGTTACAATATTTTAGGTATTGTCGCTTAAGTTCTCATCTTAATATTCAGTTATGTGATTATTTAACTAAAAAATACACTTCATTCTCATGAAAAAAAATTCACATGGCAGAATTTTAAAAGGAGAACTAAAAAACAGCACCTAAGTACTGTACCTAAGTCTTACTTTAAATAGAATATGAGCCTTCTCGGGCATTAAAATAAATTTAATCCAAGACCTATTATTTCTTGCTTGTATGTAATAAAATAATAATGTCAATGTAACACTGGTTACTCAATTAAATTGTGCCAAGTGTCATGAAGAAAGAATTTGACCCTAAACATCACAATCAAATTCTAACTAAGGTTCTGAGTTATCAAGTACTAATCGCTAACTCATGCTATGCACAGGAACCTACCTATTAGTGAGGTAAACTAAAATAATTTTATAAAATCTTAAAATTATTGAAACAAAATAAAATATATATGACTAAACAATAGAGAAATATAAGAGAATGATGAGTTACATTCAAAAGAATAATCCATGGCTATAATTATTAAAAGGAATCAAAAGATTCAAAGCCTACAAATTATAAATAATATATATATATATATGTGTGTGTGTGTGTGTGTGTGTGTGTGTGTGTGACTATACAAATTCAGAAGTTAAAACTTCCAAAATGCCAAAAAAGATATATAATTAAAGAAAAGCTTATTGAAACAATTCAAAAAATATATGACTATTTAAAAGAGAAATATAAGAAAAAGAAAAAAAGTACACAAACCCATAAAGCAAAAAGTTTTAAATTTGAACGTGTCTAAACTTTAATCGAACCTTAGTAGCATGTGATACACGCTAAAAACTGTTGAGCAAGAACCCATGTTGAAATAATGAAAGCCGTACCTCCTCTTAATATATTGTATATAAGCTTTCTGCCCAAGAAATTAACATACTTTCATATCGTGAGGTGAAACAAAGACATATGTAGTAGGAGCAACCTTAACTACGACTAAAGAGAGTTTGGTGGTTCATGTACAAAAATTACTTTTTAAAAAATATATGAAAAATCATAAAATAAACTTTTTTTTTCTCTAAATACGGCTAAAGAGAGTTTGGTGCTTCGTGTACAAAAATTACTTTTTAAAAAATACATGAAAAAACATAAAATAAAATATTTTTATTTTTATTTTTTTTAACAAAGTAGAGGAGAAGAAAATAACAGAAGAAGAGCTCATACCTTTACTCGACTTTAAAAAAAATATATTGGAGTTTGCATTGCTTTTATAGTATTCATAATTAACCTCGCAAATTTGGAGATAAATTATCAATGTTTGAGTTCGAGTTCGAGTTCGAGTTTAAGTTGTACTTGTTAGAGAGATAAAGTTTCACTCATTGTTAAGTTTGGACTAAACAAAAATAATTTTGTTTTAAAAAAATGATAATGATAATGATGAGTTTGAGTTTAAGTTGGATTTGTTAGAGAGATAGAGTTTCACTTCTTGCTAAGTTTGGACTAAACAAAAATAATTTTATTTTAAAAAAATGATAATGATGTAGCAAAGTAATATCATCTTTGCAGTCACTATAGTTGATAAGGAATATTTTAACTAAGAAATTTTATAACTCCTTTTACCCTTCGGGTTCCATTTACCCTTCGGGATGGAAATGCCCTTCGGGTCTATTTACCCTTTGCGATGGAAAGTAACCGTCGGTCCATTTACTCTTCAGGTTCCATTTACCCTTCGAGTCCATTTACCATTTGGGATGGAAATGCTCTTCGGGTTCCATTTATCCTTCGGGATGGAAGAACTAGTCGGGTCCATTTGCCCTTCGGGATGGAAGTGCCTGTCGGGTCCATTTTCCCTTCAAGTTTCATTTACCCTTCGGGTTCCATTTACCCTTTGGGATGGAAATGCTCGTCGGGTCCATTTACCCTTCGGGATGGAAATGCCATTTGGGTTCCATTTACCCTTCGGGATGGAAGAACCAGTTGGGTCCATTTACCCTTCAGGATGGAAATGCCTATCTAGTCCATTTACCCTTCGGGTTTCGTTTACCCTTTGGGTTCTATATACCCTTCGGGTTTCGTTTACCCTTTGGGTTCTATTTACCCTTCGAGATGGAAATTTTGTTTGGGTTCCATTTACCCTTTGGGATGAAAATGCCCTTTGGATTCCATTTACCCTTTGGGATGGAAGTACCCGTTGGGTCTATTTGCCCTTCGGGATTCATTTACCCTTTGAGATGGAAGAACTCGTTGGGTCCATTTGCCCTTCGAGATGGAAGTGCCTGTCGGGTCCATTTACCCTTCGGGATGGAAGTACCCCGTTGGGTCCATTTACCCTTCGATTTCCATTTACCCTTCGGGTTGGAAAGTATCCGTCGGGTTCATTTACCCTTCGGGATGGAAGTGTTTGTCGAGTTCACTTACCCTTCGAGATGGAAGTACCTGGCGGGTTTATTTACCCTTCGAGTTCCATTTACCCTTTAGGATGGAAGTGCTCGTCAAGTCCATTTACCCTTCGGGATGAAAATGTCCTTCGAGTTTTATTTACCCTTCAGGATGGAAGTACCCGTCGAGTCCATTTACCCTTCGGTTTCCATTTACCCTTCGAGTTGGAAAGAAACCGTCGGGTCCATTTACCCTTGGGGATGGAAGTGCCCGTTAGGTCCATTTACCCTCCGGGTTCCATTTACCCTTTAGGATGGAAATGCCCTTTGGGTTCCATTTACCCTTCGGTATGGAAGTACCTGACGAGTCCATTTACTCTTTGGGATGGAAGTACCCGCCAGGTCTATTTACCCTTCGGGATGGAAGTATCCGTCGGGTCTATTTACCCTTTAGGTTCCATTTACCCTTCGGGATGAAAATACCCCTTGGGTTCATTTACCCTTAAGGTTGGAAAGCACCAGTTGGGTCCATTTACCCTTCGGGTTGGAAAGTACTCGTCGCGTCCATTTACCCTTCGGGTTGGAAAGTGATCGTTGGGTCATTTACCCTTCGGGTTGGAAAGTACCTGCCGGGTCCATTTATTCTTCAGGTTGGAAAGTACCCATCGGGCCCATTTACCCTTCGGGTTGGAAAGTAACCGTTATGTCTATTTACCCTGATAGGCCACAAACAAATTGACCCATTGTGTTTAATTAACCAATTAATTTAACCAAGTTTATTAATTAGGTTAATTAACATGCAATTGCGTGGTAGTACAAACAAATCACCAATAAACTAAATAAGCAGCGGAAAATAAATAACACGGTAATTTGTTCATGAATGGGGAAAACCTTAACGGCAAAAACCCCACCGAGTGATTTTCAGGTCACCATTCCCAAAACTCCACTATTATCAAAACAAGCGGTTACAAGTAAAGGAATCCCAAGTACTTTACCAACCTACAGTTGAACCCTTATCCCAATACCCAGTTGAACTTGTTCTGTAGTGACAGTTCCCCCTTTTGATGCACGGCTCCCAAGTACGTGACTAACCAATTTGCGCGGATCCTAATACGCGACTTCAATTACCAACTAGAAAGAAGAGTTGGCTGCAAAGTTCTTCAGTTTATACACATGATGAAGATCAAGAAGATGCTTGGTCACAAAACCCAAAGGTGCACATACACAGCAACTTCTTCAGAAGAGATGAACTAGGTTAAGAACTTCGTCTTCGGTCACAATTTGATTAAACAGATTTTGCTTAATGCTTGTGCAACTTGTGAACTCTTTGACGACTTTTAAAACAATCCTTTTATATGTCTAGGGTTAGGAGAAAAGAAGGCCCAAAGACACATTCACGGATCCCAAGAAATCAGATCAGAATTCTGATTTTTATAAACCTCGACAGATAGAAGCTGTCGAGTAGCTGTCGAGCAGGCGTCAAGACACGGGGCTGAAACAGCTTACTGAAGCTCGATAGATGCAGTTGTCGAGCCAGCTGTCGAGCTTTAATGAATCTGTACTTTTAGCTTGTTTTTTTGAACAGACTTGAAGGCTTCAATACTTGATCTTGAAACATGGTTTCTTGAAGTATTTCAACACAACCTAAATCTACCCAAATACAAGTGCGTTTTGTCAAAAGATTAGCCAATTACATAAAAGTATGACATATGTTTTTAACATGTGAACCACATATGTCCTAACAATCTCCCCCTTTGGCAATCCGTGAAAAAACCACAACTAACAAATGATCATATGAGAGAAGTCATAAATCACTCAACTCATATTCAGTTGTTTAATATAATAAAATCTATCCTACAAACTCTTGAAAAACTTTGCAAGAAGAGAGTTTATGGAAAGTAGACTTTGACAACCTGTATTTCTGAAACACTTTAAACAAAACTCATCAAAGCATCTTTGTGTGAAACAGAAATAATAGATTGCATACAAATAAAGAAACATGTGTATAAAGAGAAAAAAGAAACAACACATGTAAGAAACAATGTATGTCAAAATGAAATAAGTACAATATATGTCAGAATGATCACAAGATCAAATGTACAAGAACAATGTATCTATATAAGAAAGAAAAGACAAGATACATCATATCCTCACTACATCCCTCAAGTATCAACACTACTCCTATAAAAAATGTCCTATACTAACTCTTTCCTTAAGATGACTACTCTCATATCCCAAAATTACTCCCCCTTTTTGTCACGAGTGACAAAGGGTAGAGTGTCAAGCAGACATCTCATCAGAGGAGCTAGCATCTCCATCATCATCATTCGAAGCATCATCATCATCACCATCATCATCATTATCCTCAGCATCTGAATCAGAAGCCACTAGAGGAGGCGGTGAAGGAGTAGCCTCAAGAGTAAAACCACCCATGGTTGCCTGACGTTGTGCAATACAACCAACACGAATGTTTACCTGATACAACTTAGTAGAGAGCGTATCAAGGCGAGCATCCATGCGTTGCAGCTGTGCCATGATGTCTCCAAGAGATACATCGCTCATAGAAGAGGAGGGAGCAGATGTAGATGGAGCAGATCGAGAGGGTACCGAACGAGATGGAGTTGAACCAGAGGGAGGAGCTGTTGACTCCTATCATGACCTAAAATGAGCCTCATTACGTTTTACAGTAGCGGCATCTATGGCACACATGACAGAGAAGTGATCAGAGGAGGGAAAAGGAATAGAAAAATGGCATAGGATCCTCGTGATAGCAGAAGGAAAGATGAGCTCATCACGAGTAGCTGTATCCCTAAACACATCTATGATGGAAAGAATAAAATGTGAAGGAAAATCTATAGTGAGGTGCTCTAACAAAGAAAGCAAAAATTGAGCACGAGACTCTGTAATAGAGTTATAGTGAGAAAGTGGGTGCAACACAAAAGTCATCATCATGTTCATGAATCTAGGATCTTTAGCAAAAGGCTGACATGGTGTAAATTGACGCTCACCCCAACCAGATAGGTGCTCACAGAAAGCAGACATCATCTCGTCTTTGGACAGTCTTCAGACGCTCACAACCGGGGTAATCAGGATGCTCTACCCTCGGAACTCTAAGCACATCCACAACAAGTTGCGGTGTGACAGCAAAGTGCGTACCTCGAACGTGAGTGTGAAAGAGAGGCACTGAAGAATCAATCTCGTGCATGTTGGAGTAAAACTCCTGAATAAGCACGAGAGGACAAGTGACCGGGACGCCACACAGTGACTCCCATCCCCGACTGTGAATGACATCGGGAAGGTCAGTGTCGGCGAAGTCCACTAGAATGACTCGGCGTTCTGAATGAACACCTCGTCGAGAGAAGTTCTCCAAGAATGCTTTACGAGCATCCTCATCACGGAACCGAATGTTAGAAGGAATAGGATCAGAAGAAGATGATGCCCCGGAACGAAGAGGGTTCCGAGACGGAGCAGACTTACGTTTAGGTGCTATAGACACTACTAACGTAAACAGAATGAGAGAGAGGGAGAAAGAGACAATCAGAAAAGTCCCAAAACATTTCAAATATATCTAGATATATTGAAAAAATGTATGCATGGGAAATACATGAACATGTGACATGCAAAAGAAATTCATCATGGGCTCAGCCCAATCCAATCCTACCATCACACAAACATATTGCACACATCTAAATGCATGAAAATACTGTTATAATGCAAATGAGATGCAATGCATGAGTTTTTGAACATATTTAAAATGAAAACCCATCCCAAAATTTCAAGAAAAACTCATCAATTTTGAAAAACTCCAAAATTTTTCAAAAACCCCAAAACCTAAGATTCAAAAACATGAAATGCATGAAATATGAGAAGAAAAGAGATCATACCAAGTGATTTGAAGCAAGGAAGGGCCGAAAATCACGTGGGTTGAAGGTTTAGAGTGAGAAAATTGAGTTTGAAAGATGAATAGGTGCGGACAGATTGAGAGAGATCGAGGGAAATTAGAATCGGATCGCATGAGGAGTTTATATAGAACCTTAGTAAATCTCGATAGATACAGGTATCGAGAGGTGTCGAGACATCTGTCGAGGAAGTGTTGAGAAGAATGACCGTCAACAGATAAAGGTGTCGAGGAGGTATTGAGGAATAAACACCAGAACCCAGAACAAGAGCTCGATTGATTGGCCAGGTGTCGAGAAGCTATCGAGGAGACAGGAGATTTCTCGATCGATCCACCAGGTGTCGAGGATGTGTCGAGATTGTGATAAGAAAAAGCTTGAGAAGCTCGACAGATAGCTAGGTATTGAGGAGGTATCGAGGAGGTGTCGAGCCAACTTTTAAAAATACTTTTTCGAGAAGTGAAAAACATAGACATGAATGCAATTAAACATGCACCTCAACAATGATCCAATCAACACAATAGGCTCTCAAAATCATCTCTCAATGAAAAATTTTAAGCACATGGATCTCCAAAAACACACACAAACACTAAACAAGTCTAACCAATTTTATATTTCAAAAAAAAGTCAAGACAGTTTAGTGAGCATACATTAACACATGTAAACCTAGTGATGACCAAATCACATTGTACCTGCACATGTATCATGAGTAGCAAAGAATATTGCGTGTCGTGTGTGAAAAACATTGCAAGATTGTATAAGTGTATACATGTTATGACGATTTGAGATATGAGAAAATCACTTTAACTCACACACAATCATAACTGTTTGATGGGGACTATCACTTTCGAGGTACATCTTATAACTCCCACATCTCCTAGAATACACGCTAGCAATCATATTTAAAGCATTTTTGATCTTTTTTCTTTTTGTTTTCTTTGCATATTTTCTTTTTAAGCATATCATGCATAGGCATATATGAGAGAGAAAAGAAATACCCATTGATATTTAACATTCCAATTTTGCTATGTCGAAGCACACAGATGTCATTGACATCACATTTTTGCCATGCCGAAGCATACATATGTCATTAATGATTGGTGGGCAACAGTGGTGAGATGGTTTTTTATACCTTTTTCTTAGGATTTTCTTATCCTACTCGTCAAAAAGAGTGATATGAGTGTTAAGTATAAGAGATCACTTAATCTTACTCATTACAAACAAGAGTCACAAAGCTCACTTACTTAGTTGTGCATAGAGATGCTCATCTAAGCTACAAAAGATACAAAGTTTAGAAAACTTTGTTTCAATGGCCATCGAAGGTACACAAGTACCAATGTACACAAAACACACTGTTTTTGTATTTTTCTGATTTTTCAAAATTTATTTATTTATTTTTTATCAAAAAAAAAAAAAAAAAACAAAAACTGAAAATAAACAAACAAAAACATGTTATCAATGCAAAGCATAAACTAGACTGACTCAAAATAAAAGCAAAACACACAAGTAATGCAATAAACAAAAACAAGAAGATAGAAGAAAGTGATTTAATCACTTAGAGTCCTTATTCTTCCACATCTTGGAAGAACTTTTCCTTTGGTTGAAACCTTGAACCGGCGGCGAAGGGGAAGAATTGAACCCGTTCAAGTTTGAAAGGAACATGAGGGCTTTCAGAAGATCTCCAAGAGGAGCAAGAGAGGATTGAAGTTGATTTTGGCTCCCAGATGCTATCATGCTGTTGCTCTGTTAAGTGGCTAGCCACTTAGAGCAATTTGGTCGAGTATGACCGGCAACACCACAATGATGACAGAGATGCTGCTTCTTCTGTTTGGGCTTTTGAGAGTTAGCCTTCTTAGCCCTAGGGTTTTTAGCATCTTTCTTTTCTAGCTTAGGGGGTGTTCCTAGGATAGATTTACCTTTATCTAAGTTCTTACTAGCTAATTCAGTTTTAACATTAGTGTTCTCAACTTTAACAATATTAGCAGGAGGAACAAAAATAGTAGCACTAGTAGAAGCAATATTTGAGGAAGAAGGATCATACCCTAAACCTGTTCGATTTGAAGTAGATTTCTGAATGCTGAGCATCTCATCAAGCTTCGCACTCAAGGTCCTCTCCAACTGAGCTCTAACCTAAAATAGCTCCGCCTCAAGCTTTTTGGTCTTCTCAGCCAAGAAATTGTTCTCGAACCTCAGCTCTTCAATAGTTTGAGTTGCCTCATCAAATTTTGTGGACAACTCTTCACAGTCAAGTTCCACATCACTGAGTTTCTTGGTGGTCAGCCTATAGAGTTTCTCGTGTTTCTCAAACAGCTTGTATAGTTTCTCATAGGCTGAATGGATATCATCTTGATCATCCATCTTCTCACACTTAGAATCCACCAATTCTTCTTTTTCTTCCACTTCTTTAACAATCCCTTCAGTAGGACTGACTGTGGCAGTGAAGACATTTAAGATTCCGTCATCCTCACTATCGGAATCATCTTCAGACTCAGTGTCACTCAAGGTTGCAGCAAGTGCCTTGCTCTTCCCAATGCTCTTGAGATATGTAGGACACTCATTTTTCATGTATCCGAACCCATGACACCCAAAACACTTAGGTCCTGCGGGAACAGTGTACTGACCACCTTTCTTTGCATCCTTCTTCCCTTTATCTTGGCTTTTAAACTGAGAAGAACTAGATTGCCTGCGGTCCTTATCAAAGCGCTTTCCATTTGCATTCTTTATAAAATTCTTGAACTGCCTGGTGATGTAGGACTTCATCTTTGAATCTTCATCATCTGAAGACTCGTCTATCTCACTGCTCTTTGCCTTCAGTGCCATACTCTTGCCTTTACCCGACTTGTCGATCTTAGATAACCCTAGCTCGTCTGCAAGTTTCCAACCAACTCAGTCAAAGGAATCTTGTCAATATCCTTTGATGCCTCTATCGCCGTAATCTTGGCATGGAATCTCTCGGGTAGAGATCTGAGTAGTTTCCTCACAATCTTGGGTTCAGGGATGGTTTCCCCAAGATTGAAGGCTGAGTTCACTATGTCCTTGAGCTTGGCATAGAACTCATTGAACGACTCATCCTCCTTCATTTTTATTTCTTCAAAGCTTGTAGTGAGCCTCTAAAGTTTTGAATCTTTGACAGTCTTGGTTCCCTCATAGGTTGTTTGGAGAATGGTCCAAACCTCTTTAGCAGTTTTAGTTGAGGATATCTTCTTAAATTCCTCATTGGTGACTGCACTGAACAACGCATTCAATGCCCTGCTGTTGAAGTTAGCCGCCTTGATCTTTGCATTATCCCAATCGGCCGGCGCTTCCTTTGGCTTAGTCCAGCCAATCTTAACAGCTTGCCATACCTTCTCATCTAAAGACTGCAAAAAAGCTCTCATGTGTACTTTCCAGTATGCATAGTTAGTCCCATCAAATAAAGGAGGTATAATTAACGACTGTCCTCTATCCATGACAAACAGGGGTCAATAGATCAAACACAGTAAAGATTAAATCCTAATCAGAGTGTGCCTGCTCTGATACCACTTGATAGGTCACAAACGAATTGACCCCTTGTGTTTAATTAACGAATTAATTTAACCAAGTTTATTAATTAGGTTAATTAACATGCAATTGCGTGGCAGCACAAACAAATCATCAATAAACTAAATAAGCAGCGGAAAATAAATATCACGGTGATTTGTTCACGAATGGGGAAAACCCTAACGGCAAAAAGCCCACCGGGTGATTTTCAGGTCACCACTCTCGAAACTCCACTATTATCAAAACAAGCAGTTACAAGTAAAGGAATCCCAAGTACCTTACCAACCTACAATTGAACCCTTACCCCAATACCTAATTGGACTTGTTCTGTAGTGATAGTTCCCCCTTTTGATACACGGCTCCCAAGTACGTGACTAACTAATTTGTGCGGATCCCAGTACGCGACTTCAATCACCAACTAAAAAAAAGGGGTTGGCTGCAAAGTTCTTCAGTTCATACACATGATGAAGATCAATAAGATGCTTGGTCACAAAACCCAAAGGTGCACATACACAGCAACTTCTTCAGAAGAGATGAACTAGTTTAAGAACTTCGTCTTCGGTCACAATTTGATTAAACAAAATTTGCTTAATGCTTGTGCAACTTGTGAACTCTTTGACGGCTCTTAAAATAATCTTTTTATATGTCTAGGGTTAGGAGAAAAGAAGGCCCAAAGACACATTCACAGATCCCAGGAAATCAGATCAGAATTATGATTTTTATAAACCTTGACAGATAGAAGCTGTCGAGTAGCTGTCGAGACACGGGGCTAAAACAGCTTACTGAAGCTCGATAGATGCAGCTGTCAAGCTTTAATGAATCTGCACTTTCAGCTTGTTTTCTTGAACAGACTTGAAGGCTTCAATACTTGATCTTGAAACATGGTTTCTTGAAGTATTTCAACACAACCTAAATCTATCCAAATACAAGTAAAGTGCGTTTTGTCAAAGGATTAGCCAATTACATAAAAGTATGACATATGTTCTTAACATGTGAACCACATATGTCCTAACATACCCTTCAAGTTCCGTTTACCCTTCGAGATGGAAATACCCCTTGGGTCCATTTACCCTTCGGTTGGAACATACTCGTCAGGTTGGAATAAATCCAGTTTAAAACACTAATATTACTATTTTTGTATATGTCCTAATAATTATTACCATTTACTCAAAAAAAAAAAAAGGTACCCAATTGGCATGTGTGTGGACGATCAGCTCACTGACAATTTTTTTTGCATCATCAATAGTTATCACCATTTCGCATTGGAATATGAGAAGGATCATTAATATAAGCAATAGGAATACCTGCAATTATCAAGAAAAAATAAACTCTAATGCTATTATGATACATAAACTTTAATTCTAAATTATACAATGTCCATTTAGTAGTAAATTATATATTACTTTCAATGGCAGTGGTGATTACACAAGGGAGAAATTATATGGTCCTCATGGTCAGGGATGAAACTAGGATTTGAAGTCGGAGGGCCAAACATTTTTTTTTTTTTTTTATGTGAATCAAAACCTACATCTTTTGAATATAAAAAAAGAATCAATAAAAGAAAAGACATCAAATAATTATTTCTTAGTAAATTTAAACTAAATTATCTATCAAAATGGAATTCGACGTTATTGTTTGAATTCCTAGTAAAATCATATATGATGGACTTTGTACTAAATTTAGTTGCAATCTCTCTTTTAATGTTCAAAATTATAGAGTCCCTTAGAAAATCTTCTTTCATAATCAAAAAATTCTATATAAAATTTTAGTTAAGGGTTTTCAGAAATTGAGATATCATCATTAAATGTGGGTAATGTTGCATCACTAGCAATGACCTCTCTTTGTCTTTAGAATAAGAGCTAGGAATTTCAAATTTGTAGAAGTGGGTTTGTATTTGTACTAAAAAAATTGTTTCAGTAGGGGCTATAGGCCAAACGAATGGGCCATGTAACCATTTGATTTTGGGTCTTTGGATTAATTTAGTTTGAGAGGGGTCAGTTTTCATTCTTTTTTGAGAATAAACGGTAGACTAGTTTTCATTCTCGAGGGAAAGGAGAGGGTTGGAGGGGAAAATATAATTTTCCTAGGGGCCTGTGGGGCCAGTCACCCGAAAAACTAACAGAGTCCATAAAAAGTGGGCTTGTGGCCCAGCAGCCCAGTCCGAGGACACTCATCCGTCCGAGGATACTCCTCTGTCCGAGGACGAGGTTCATTCCTCAAACTAGCTTTCGAAGTGTATGAAACTATCTTAGTTGTCAAGGAGCTTCGTAGAGTTACATGCAAATTAAACTAAATGAATATTAATCAAAGGAGGAACCGGAAAAGGTAGCAAATATCTCCTAAAAGCTGCTGCCTCCACATTAAATGCATCCCACCTAACTCTCTGGCCGCAATAATGTGGAGGTGATACCTGAACAGTAACCAAGCAGCCTTATAACCACCAAGCGGAGGATCCAGGACGTGCTGGATGGGACAGAAAGAAGTTCACAGAAGGGAACTTACACGTGTACGGTGAAAATAGAACGGGAAAAGTAGTATATAAGGCAAAATCGAAATACTCTAGAGTGGAGATTTTTTAGAGGAAGGAGAAAGAGAGGAGAGATACGGAAAACGGAGCCAAGAGAAAGAAAGAGAACATCTGTCCCTCATTTGCCTGGAAATTCCTTTTGCTGTGCCGCAACTACGTCTTTTTCTATTTACTGGAGCTAGTTCTTACGTCCACACTCTACAAATCTTATTGTCCAGGGTCCAAGACAGTTTGAGTCCCTACAATTGGCGCCGTATGTGGGGAGAGCTTGATCCGATCGTAGGAAAAGACAAGTGCAACAGCTGATGGCAGAAGGAGCACCATAACAGGTGGATACTAGTCCACACCAAGCGGAGTCTAGGGGACCCCAACATGGTACTCCGTTGGTGATCCGTGAACGAAGGGGAGATCGTAAGCGAAGTGTGCGAACAACCCACACGGAGAAGAGTCAGACTCGAGGGAAGAGCCATGCCTCCCATGGGAAGGACGATAGGGACATGCAGCGGGAGATCAATATGTTAAGACGGGAATTACGTTACGAACGACGAAAGCGAACGACTCAGGACTCGAAGCTACCCTCTGATGAGTCAGACGATACAAGCTACAGGTGACGGTCCAGAACTCCGCCCAGTGAGCTTTTCTCCCATGATAAAGAGCATTACAGTCGACGGACGTACAAAAGTCCACCTCAGCAGGGCTTAGGGAACGAGGCTTTGAACAAGGCGCTGAGTCAAGTTTCCAAGTCGCCGTTCACGCGACGCATAGAGGATGCAAGCCTTCCTCGGAGGTTCCATCAACCTACGTTCACCATTTATAATGGTTAGACGGACCCGGTGGAGCATGTTAGCCATTATAATCAGAGGATGGCCATTCACTCTAGGGACGAGGCCTTGATGTGTAAGGTTTTTCCCTCAAGCCTAGGCCCGGTGGCGATGAGGTGGTTCAACGGCCTGGAGGAGAATACTATTGATTCCTTTGAGAGACTCATCCAAGCTTTTGGGGCTCGCTTTATTACTTGTAGAAGGGTTGTTTAGCCTTTAGGGTCGTTATTATCCATGTCTAAGCGAGAGGAAGAAACCCTGAAAGCATACTTTGATAGATATTGGGAGATGTATAACGAAGTAGATGGAGCCAACGACAGGGTGGCTATTAATACCTTCAAGGAGGGCCTTCCAACCGATCATGATCTGAGGAGTTCCTTAACCGGTAAGCCTGTTACCAGCATGCGACAGCTTATGGACAGGATTGACAAGTATAGAAGGATAGAGGAAGATCAGATACGGGGTGGAGGAAAGTCCAAGGTGATCTCCCAGGAGAGGAGGGAATTCAGGTCGGATCGGTATAACAACAATCGACCTCGGAGAGACTTTGTGGGGCAGTCAGGATCTGCTAATTCCCAGGCAGTCAACGTTGTGTTCCGAGAACCAGTCCAGCGGGTTCTAGAAAAAATACAAGACGAGCCTTTCTTCAGATTGCCCAATAGGATGGCAGGGGACCCTGCGAAACGCAACCAGAACCTTTACTGTCAGTACCATCGGGACCATGGGCATACAACTGAGGACTGCAGAAACTTGTGAGACCACTTGGAAGAGCTAGTCCGAGAAGGGAGACTGACCAACCTTCTGCACCACACTAGTGCCCGAGGAGGCCAGGTAGGGCCGACGTTGAGAGGAAATGCCTCTTTAGGAGCCCCACTGGGCACCATAAATGTTATATTTGTGGCCCCTGGAAGGACAGGGTCTTATCCCTCCAGAATACTGTCCGTATCTCATTGCTCGGAGGGGAGCTCGAATTCAGTGCCGAAGAAAGCGAAGCTAAACACCTCACTGGTGCTAGGCTTTTCAGAGGAGGACAAGAGAGGAACTATATAGCCGCATGACGATGCTTTGGTGGTTACGCTGAGAATTGGAGGGTATGACGTAAAGAGGGTGATGATTAATGAAGGGAGCGCAGCTGAGGTGATGTATCCCGACCTATACAGGGGGTTGGGTTTGACACCCCAAGACCTGACGGCCTATAGCTCCCTGTTGGTAAGCTTCGAGGGCAGATCGGTCATTCCGTTGGGTAAGATCAGATTACCTGTGCAGACAGGTTCCGATGTGGTGGAGGTGGATTTTATCGTGGTTGACGTTTTTTCTCCATACACGGCGATTCTGGGAAGGCCTTGGTTGTATACCCTGGGGGCTGTCTCATCCACTATTCATCAGAAGGTGAAGTACCCGTCAGGGGGCCAAGTGTTAGAAATATTGGGAAACTAGGCCATGGCAAGGCAGTGCATGGTAGCGGCTATTCAGCATAAGCCAGAGATAGGTTCGTCGGCCAGGGCCGAGGATGAATTATAGCAATTAAAGGACCGAGGAACCTTCTCCAGCACTATCGCTGGGGAAGCTGAGTGTGAGGAATTGGAGAGAGTGACCGTTGGTGACGACCCGGATAGGTACTTCCAGGTGGGAGCACTATTACCTTCGCCGGAGAAAGAGCAGTTGGTCGAGGTCCTAAGAAGGAACGTGGATGTGTTTGCATGGAATGCCTACGAAGCCCCAGGGGTTGACCCAGATTTCATCTGTCATCATTTGAATGTCAATCCTTCAGCAATTCCGAAGAAACAGCCACCTCGGCGTCCGTCCAAATTACACGCCGAGGCAATCAAAGATGAGGTTGACAAGCTCAAGCAGGCAGGGGCTATCAAAGAAGTGTTTTATCCTCAATGGTTTGCAAACAAAGTTGTAGTGAAGAAGAAAAATGGGAAATGGCGAGTATGCGTCGACTTCACGGATCTTAATAGGGCCTGTCCTAAGGATCCTTTTCCTATGCCCCGTATAGATCAGCTAGTGGACGCAACAGTAGGCCATCATCGGATGAGCTTCCTAGATGCCTTTCAGGGCTATCACCAGATCTCGCTGGCATTAGGTGATTAAGAGAAGACAGCTTTCCTCACCCCTAATGGAAATTATCACTATAAGGTAATGCCTTTTGGCTTGAAAAACGCGGGGTTAACGTACCAACGAATGATGACGAAGATGTTCGAGCCATAGTTAGGCAACAACATAGAGGTTTATATTGATGACATGGTAGTAAAGAGCAAGGTAGTGTCCGAGCATGTGACGGACCTCATCAGCACGTTTGAAGTGTTGAGGAAGCATAAGTTAAGGCTGAACGCTTCCAAGTGCTCCTTTGGGGTCAGCTCTGGGAAGTTTTTGGGCTATATGGTGACCCACCGAGGTATTGAAGTGAACCTCGACCAGATTAAGGCCATAAATAGCTTGCAACCACCTCGGAATCCCAAGGAAGTCTAGAGACTGACTGGGATGACCGCTGCGCTGAACAGATTTATATCCAGATCAGCAGACAGGTGCAGGCCCTTTTTCCTTTTGCTCCACAAATGGAAAGGGTTTGAGTGGACCGAAGAGTGCGCTTTAGCATTTTAGCAGCTCAAGGAATATCTGACTCGGCCACCTATCTTATCCAGCCCTGAAGTGGACGAGGTTCTTTTTGCATACCTGGCGATAGCCACGTATGCTATTAGCTTTGTTATGATACGAGTGGACAATGGCGTACAGCGGCCAGTATACTATGTAAGCAAATCACTTCATGAAGCTGAGGTTCGGTATCTGCCATTGGAGAATGCCATTTTGGCAGTGGTGCACGCTACCAGAAAACTTCCCCATTACTTTCAGGCACACACTGTGGTTGTCCTGACTCAATATCCACTTAGAGCTGTACTTCGGAGTGCTGACTACACCGGCAGGGTTGCTAAATAGGGCACCATCCTTGGGGCTTTCGACATAAAGTATATGCCTCGTACTTCTGTGAAGGGTCAAGTTCTCGCCAACTTAGTGGCCGAATTTGCTGAGAGCCCTGAAGAAACAGTTGCGAGCCCACACGGCGTGGATGGAAAATCTGTTGGCCTTATATCCACACAGCGCCTCACTCCCTGGAAGGTGTATGTGGACGGAGCAGCAAACCAAAGGGGGTCGGGAGTGGGACTGGTCCTAATATCTCCTAAAATGGCCGTTGTCGAGAAGTCTTTAAGGTTGGGATTCCCAGCCACCAACAATGAGGCGGAATATGAAGCTTTGTTAGCAGGAATGGCGACAGTCAAGAAGCTTGGTGGAAAAACGGTGAAGATGTTCTCGGATTCAAGCCTGGTAGTGGGCCAGGTCAGAGGAGAGCTGGAAGCACGGGACGCCAGAATGCAGAGTTACTTGAGTCGAGTTAGGCGTATGCAAACGGATTTTGAATCTTTCGAATTATCCCACATCCCTAGAGGTGGAAATGCGCATGCGGATTCTTTGGCTACCCTTGCAACCTCCTCGGCACAGAACTTACCTCGACTTATAGTGGTTGAAGATTTGAGCTCACCCACTCCGATAGCGGAAGACCTTATTCAAGTTAACCAAATCAGCTCAGCTCCTAGTTGGATGGATGCTATAAAGGCATACCTTGAGAAGGATATACTGCCCGAAGACAAGTTGGAAGCTGACAAGATAAAAAGAAAAGCTCCTCGATTTTGGTTGTCCGAGGATAAGAAGCTATACAAACGCTCTTTCTCTGGGCCTTACCTGCTTTGTGTGCACCCTGAAGCATCGGAGGCACTTCTAGAAGAGCTGCACGAGGGGATTTGTGGGAGTCACACAGGAGGGAGGTCTTTGTCTCATCGAGCAATCACCCAAGGGTATTGGTGGCCAGGCATGCAAAAGGAGGCTCAGGATTATGTAAAAAAATGTGATTAGTGTCAGAGGTTCGCTCCAAATATCCATCAGCCTGGGGGGGTCGTTAACCTTCTTTCTAGTCCGTGGCCTTTCGCGCAGTGGGGCTTAGACATCGTTGGTCCCTTCCCTAAGGCAATTGGGAGCAAGAAATACCTGCTAGTCGGCACGGACTATTTTACAAAGTGGGTCGAAGCGGAGCCCCTTACTAATATCAGGGATGTGGATGTCAAAAGGTTTGTTTAGAAGAACATCGTCACCCGATTTGGGGTTCCTCAGGCCCTTGTGTCGGATAATGGTCTTCAATTCGACAACAAAGCTTTCAGGGAATACTGTTCCGACCTGGGAATAAAGAATAGATACTCTACTCCAACCTATCTGCAGGGAAATGGTCAAGCCGAGGCTGTCAATAAGGTCATTGTGAGTGGGCTCAAGAAGAGGCTAGATGATGCGAAGGGAAGATGGGTGGAGGAGCTGCCACACGTTTTGTGGACCTATCGAATAACCCCTCGACGCTCAACAGGAGAAACCCCCTTTTTAATGACGTACGGGGCAGAGGCTGTGATCCCCCTCGAAACGGGTTTCCCCACGTTAAGAACTAGCACTTTCACCTCAGATGGCAATGATGAGCTTTTGGGAAAGAGTTTAGATCTGATAGACGGACGACGAGAAAGAGCGATGGTTCAGTTGGCCTATTACCAACACAAGCTGAAACAAGGCTATGATGCGAATGTGAGGCTGAGGCCACTAGCTCCAGGGGACCTAGTATTGAGAAAAGTCATGGAGAACACCAAAAATCCAGCTTGGGGAAAGTTAGGGCCCAATTGGGAAGGACCATATCGCATCACATCTGTGGCAGGAATAGGGGCTTACCATTTAGAAGATCTAGACGAGAAAACTGTACTCCACCCTTGGAATGTAAGCAACTTAAAGAGGTATTATTATTAACATAAATAGCTCTATCATATGTTACTTTTTTAACTTAATTGGAGTTTTATTACTTGTATTCCTTAAGTAAATTGAAATGTTATACAGAACCAAGGCATTGTATGGTCCTCGGATACCAGCCTCTGGGGAAACTAACGACTTAAATTGAGAAGACTAGGTACTGGACAGAGCCAAGGCGTTGCATGGTCCTCGGACCCAAGCCTCTGGGGAAACCAGATACTTCAGATGAAAAAACTAAGTATTAGACAGAACCAAGGCATTGTATGGTCCTCGGACACCAGTCTCTGGGGAAACTAACCACTTAAATTGAGAAAACTAGGTACTGGACAGAGCCAAGGCGTTGCATGGTCCTTGGACTCAAGCCTCTGGGGAAACCAGATACTTCAGATGAAAAAACTAAGTGTTAGACAGAACCAAGGCGTTGCATGGTCCTCGGACCCAAACCTCTGGGGAAACCAGATACTTCAGATGAAAAAACTAAGTGTTAGACAGAACCAAGGCATTGTATGGTCCTCGGACACTAGCCTTTGGGGAAACTAACCACTTAAATTGAGAAAACTAGGTACTGGACAGAGCCAAGGCGTTGCATGGTCCTCGGACCCAAGTCTCTGGGGAAACCAGATACTTCAGATGAAAAAACTAAGTGTTAGACAGAACCAAGGCATTGTATGGTCCTTGGACACTAGCCTCTGGGGAAACTAACCACTTAAATTGAGAAAACTAGGTACTGGACAGAGCCAAGGCATTGCATGGTCCTCGGACCCAAGCCTCTGGGGAAACCAGATACTTCAGATGATGAGACTAATTATTAAACAGAAACTAGGCCGTGAAAGGTCCTCGGACCGCAACTTGACGGAAATTAATGCACACTATGAAAGTTAATGCTTCTTAAACGGGATCTTTGTGACTATCTTTATGTACCAAGATGAATTCTATAAACATCAGATAAAAGCATTTTAGGGTGTTAAATACCTCCAGGGACAAACTATTCGAAACGCTACTTCCAGTTTGGTTTAACTCTCAATTGGCACAGATAAGACTAAATTTTCTCTCGTAGTGTCAAATTTTGCTCTTCTATAGCTTGAGATAATGTAACAGTAAAATATATATATATATATATATATATATAAATTCGTGCAGGAAATTATACGAGAAAAAGATAAGTCCATAATATCTTATATAAATCAAAAAAGGGGAACTCTGCCCTGCATACATCAACTATTTGCTTAATTTTATTTGCATTTTGGGTGGTGGGACATTGGCTGTTTCCTGAGGAGGAACATCCTTCTCCTTCTCCTTTGAAGCCTCCCCAGCAGGCAAAATGGTAGAAGCTAAGTCCTTTTTAAAGTTTCGAGAAGCTTGCCCATCCTTAGGATCCTCTGCGACTTTGGTTGAGGAGGTCCCTTTTTCCACTTCGGACACTTCAGGCTGCTTAAGCTGATTAGGAGAGGATTCTGACCCTGAGCCTCTTCAGCTGAGCCAACCGCAGTTGAGGAAACCTCTTGTTGCTGAGGAGGGGTACTTAAGGCTTGTATGGCCAAAGGGAAAAAGGTGTTCTCAGGTCTTCTCAGCTCTGATGAAGGCTCGATCCCCGCACAATTGAGAGCTTCTTCCCAAGTCTGAGCACAGTACGCTCGGCACACAATTGGGACCTCATTTTTGAACCTATCCTCGGTCTCGGCCATGCCTTCATCATATCCCCGCTGCTTGGCCTCATCCTTTGCCTTCTCAGCCTTGGCTCTTGCTTTTTTAGCCTCACCCTTCTCCTTTTCAGCTCGAGCCCTAAGCCTTTGAGCTTCCTCCAGTTGTCTCATCAACAGAGATACACTTTCCTTGGAAGCTTTTAGTTGATCATTGGCGTCCTTAAGTTTTTTCCCATGATCTTCAGCTTGCTTTTGAAGGCTGGATACGGCTAAATCAGCACTCTTTTGAGCAGATTCTTCATCTGCCAACTTTTTCTTCAGCGCCTCTACGCTCTGCTCACTGGTGGTAAGCGCCTTGGAAGCTTCACCCCTAAACTCCCTCTCTTTGACCCACTGGAGGTGAAGGTTATTAGTCACCTCCTCTAGCCTGAAGGTGGTTTGAACAACCTACATACATATATACAAAACGAGATAGTCAGAAATGAAGTAAACCAAAAGGGAAGGGTAAAACAGGAAGGATGCCATACCATGCCTAGGTGCCTTTTTATATTCATGAAAAGCTCATCTTTCTTCATCTTTTTGAGCTCCGCCATATCCCGAGGAAGAAGGAGGGTTACCTCTAGAGCCGAGGCAACATTGCATCCAATCCCACCATTGTATTCTCTGATGGATGCGTCTGCCCTCAGGGGCTCATCACCGAGCATAGCAGTAGGAAGCTAGGCTTCAGGCTTCGAGGGCTGAACAGTTGTTTGGCACCCGTTCTGGATGCCCCACGAGTTGTCTTTCGCTGTTTTAGAGGCTGCTGGTCCTCACTTTCCTGGGTTGGAGGAAGTCTCCCAGTATCCACTACATCTTTACCTTTTTGCTCTCTCCTTCTCTTAGGATCAACAGGTTCGGCCCCCTGAGGTTGGGGAGGGTTAGGAGGAGGAGGTGGAGGGAGAGTAGTCTGGGGTGACCTCCCTGGAGTCTCTTTCCCAGACTTACCTTCAATGACATCGAACAAACTTCTTTGGCTCTTTTTCTGGATGCCCATGTCACCAGAAATAACCTCGGGAGATTGGGGTCGGTTGAACACCTCAAATCTGTCCGCAGAATCCGAGACCTCTTTAGCTTCTTCTTCTTGTTCTTCTTCTTCTTTTTCCTCCTCCACTTCCTGAATAGCAAGACGTGACGAGGAAGCCCTTACAGAAATAGCCGCTTCAGGTAAAGGCTGAGAAAATGGGGTGCCTTCAGGGATTGGAACACCCTCAGGAACTATGAACTTGCTCCTTTTGTAGGCTACGCTGATTCGGCGTAACCGAGGATCTTTAGCTTTTATCACGCACTTGGGCTGAGAAAAGGAGGTGGAAATTGGCTTGTATCGAAGGATAACGTGTGCTGCCCTTAGTTGACCGTCGGACGGATTTATGTATATCTCGGACCTTAGAATCTTATCCAAACTCTCCCTATTAATAAGTCTGGGTTGAGGCTTGGTGGCGAGCCTATCTGCAAAAATCAGCAAGACAGCAATGAAATTCCCGTCAAGAATAAAGTTAACCTAAATTAAGGAGCACAAACTAAAATGCAAAGGCATTCAGCCTAAGAATCCCCACCTGGTTTGCCCTCCTCAGTTGGACAGGGTAAACCGTCATGCCATGCACCAGAAAAAATGAGAAAGTCATCTTTCAAACCCTTGTTCGATGAAGGGAGACACTGGATTAACCTTATCTCGGGGAACCTGGACTTAAGGTAATACCCCGCATCCTTTAAGTGTTGGAGGTTGTATACCCAATTCACATCGTGATGGGTAAGGCCCAGGTTTAGCCTCGTGTTAAGGGCTTCTATACTCCCTAGCACCCTGAACATGTTTGGGGCACATTATGTGGGGGACAATTTAAAGAACCTGAGGTAACTTCTAGTAAGATGGCCCATCAGAATAGTCATTCCCCCCTCTATAAAAGCGATCATGGGGATGACTACTTCCCCCGTTTCTCTTTTATTGTACCATTCCTCCACGGAAGCGTACCTCATGCCCACCGTTGAAGGAATCTTATACTTGGCCCTAAATTTCTCTATTTGCTCCTCGGAATCAACTAAATACTTAAACCTACCCATTTCTTAAGAATTGTGAAGAGAAGTTAGAGAAGATAATGGAAAACTGAGGATGGTTAAAGAAACTTACAGTTGTGAAAAATAGACTCCTCGGACAAACTCCAGGTATTTATGAGATCGTTGAGAAGAAGGAAAGAGGGATAGGTTCAGCGAATACTCAATAAGATCGTGAGATTTTTTGTGTAACTGAAAAGAAATTTGATTTGAAAAGCTCTTATTAAGGGCACAGAAATCGTAAGCGGGAAAAATCCCGCTCATAAGTTTCGGAGACCCCCCACCGTTAGATCCGCATCCCACTGAAACGTGGAGGACTGAGAAACTGCCATCATTTAATGATGGCGTGCTCCTGACGCCGAAACGTCAGGGACGTGTCTTGGGCAGGTGAAAAGGCAGTCTGAAATTTAGAAAAGCCCAACGTGGGATTTAAGGGCGTGATATCAAAATCCCCCTTTTTCTGAGGTGACAAAAAGTGAGATTTTGAGGGGCTATTGTGGGGCCAGTCACCCGAAAAACTAACAGAGTCCATAAAAAGTGGGCTTGTGGCCCAACGGCCCAGTCCGAGGACACTCATCCGTCCGAGGATACTCCTCTGTCTGAGGATACTCCTCTGTCCGAGGACGAAGTCCATTCCTCAAACCAGCTTTCGAAGTGGATGAAACTATCTTAGTTGTCAAGGAGCTTCGCAGAGTTACATGCAAACTAAACTAAATGAATATTAATTAAAGGAGGAACCGGAAAAGGTAGCAAATATCTCCTAAAAGCTGCTGCCTCCACATTAAATGCATCCCACCTAACTCTCTGGCCGCATTAATGTGGAGGTGATACCTGAACAGTAACCAAGCAGCCTTATAACCACCAAGCGGAGGATCCCGGACGTGTTGGATGGGACAGAAAGAAGTTCACAGAAGGGAACTTACACGTGTACGGTGAAAATAGAACGGGGAAAGTAGTATATAAGGCAAAATCGAAATACTCTAGAGCGGAGATTTTTTAGAGGAAGGAGAAAAAGAGGAGAGACACGGAAAACGGAGCCAAGAGAAAGAAAGAGAACATCTGTCCCTCATTTGCCTAGAAATTCCTTCTGCTGTGCCGCAACTACGTCTTTTTCTATTTACTGGAGCTAGTTCTTATGTCCAAACTCTACAAATCTTATTGTCCAGGGTCCAAGACAGTTTGAGTCCTTACAGGGCCCAAATGTAATTTTTCTTGGGACTTTTTTTTTTTTTTTTTTTTCTAGAATCTTAGCTATATACCTAATATTTAATGTTTAAAAAAAAAATTTTTTGGGGGGGGGGGGGGGGGGGGGCGCAGTCCCCAGCCTATATGTGGTTTGGTCTTTGCTCATGGTGGACCACGACATTTGTCTACCATTCCACTAAAAGACTCTTGGATAATGGAGAACACAAGTTTCTTTTTTTAAGGCTAGACTAAGGATTCCTTTAATGTGAACAAAAATCAAACAGTCATGCATGAACTATCAATATCATATCTTTATTCCCACAATATGTATATATATATATATATATATATATATATAAATGAGTTCAAGTTACACATTTTTTAGACCATTGATTTCTTTTAAATCTAAGGTTGAAAAAACACATATGGTAATGTAATCATTGTTCTCTAAAAATTAGTGATTTAGGGATTAACTATTCTTATTAAAGGGAAACAACATTAACTCTCCACTCTCCTCCACATTATCATCTTCTTCCTCTCATCCCCTTTCACATCTTTCTTCTTGCACTATGTAATTTCAGGCCATCACTGTTGTTTTCTTGGATAACAGGATGCAAATTTTGACAAATCAACCGTTGGATTACATTATTTTTTTATATTCTCCATATTTGCAAAATTTCAAGGTAATCAAAGATCAATAGCTATGTCATCAATCAATTGTTTAAATTCAAGTTTTTGTAGTTTAAAATATTGCATAAAATATGAATTTATGGATCGAATAGTAAATCACATCTGATTGGTATAAAAATTGGCATGTATGTTAAAAACATATATAATATGTAATCCAACAGTGATATTTTTAACTTGAACCCAACCCAACCCATATATATATATTCAAAACACGAAATGTTAACATGTATGTAGATTATTAAGTATGCAAAATTCAAATTAAGATCAGAATACAATGAAGCATGAAAGAAAGAGGTTTTTATAACAGATGTGAGACAAGCCCACTGCAAATTAATTAAAGAAAAAGGCACTATAAATTAGGTTATTATAATGGAATTCTTCTAGTTTTCCATACACTTTAGAAAAACCATTATTTGATAACGGAGAACGGAATTATATATATATATATATATATATTGAAAAAACACGCAATGTTAACATGTTTGCAGATTATTGAGTGCACAAAGCTCAAATTAAGATCATACTACAATGAAGCATGAAAGAGAAAGGTTTTCAGTTTTCACGGCACATGTGAGACAAGCCTAGTGCAAATTAATTAAAGGAAAAGCCACTATAAATCGGGTATTATAATAGATTTCTTCTAGTTTTCCCTACACTTCAGAAAAACCATTTGATCATGGAGAACGATTTTTTATTTTGTTTTATTTTATAAAGGCTAGACAAAGGATTCCTTCAATGTCAACCAAAATCAGACATACATGCATGAACTATGAATATTATATCATTATTCCCACAATATATATATATATATATATATATATATGAAAAAAATATGCAATGTCAACATGTTTGCTGATTATTGAGTGCACAAAACTCAAATTAAGACCACTATACAACAAAGCATAAAAGAAAGAGCTTTTGATAGCAAATTTTAGCAAATGTGAGAAAAGCCCATGGAAAATTAATTATAGGAAATGCCACTATAAATTAGGGCATTATAAAAGAATTCTTCTAGTTTGCCCTACACTTCAAAAAAACCATTTGATAATGAGATTAAATTCTATAAGGATGTGGTGTAAAACTTATGTTTTACCCTTCCAATCCCAACATGCCACATCCTCTTATCACATGTTTAAGAATAAGTACAATCACTCCCAATCAATTTTAATACCCATATATAAACCCAACAAAATTAGGAGCTTATTGAGATGCTAATAGGTGTGGTAGGATATACTGAATTTTAAGTAAAATGCTAATGTGGCAATTTCTTATTAGACGGAGTAAAATATGGGGTTTACACCCCATCCTTACCAAATTTGGACTCTTTGATGATGGAGAAAAGTTTCTTTTTTAAACGCTAGACTAAGAATTCCTTTATTTTAATGTCAACAAAAATCATATAGTCATGCATGAACTATCAATATCATATCTTTATTCCCACAATATATATTTCGTGGGAGGGTTAAGAGTCAAGTACAGAATAGAGCTCGTGGCCCCATTCCGATGAGGTGGAAGCACTATAAGAAATTCGGGTTTAGGCGGCATTTTAAAAAAGGCTGCTATAAATGGTCTATTGTGACGTTTCAAGCTAGTGCTGCTAAATAGTGATGTTATAGTGACATTTTGTAGAAAACATCACTATATCACATCAATAGCAGCGTTTTCTAAAAATTCGCAAAAAATGTAGTTTTAGCGGCATTTATTTGGCTTATAGCAATCACAAGTTTCCCACTTTTTTTTTTACTTTCCTAGAAATACTCTATAGCGACGTTTTAGAAAACGTCGCTATAATGATTAAAGAAAATGGACTAACGTGAAACAAATACTCTATAGCGACGTTTTTGAAACGTCGCTATATGTTCTAATCTTTTAACATCCCGCCATTATTTTTGGTTCCCACACTTTTTTTCCTCTCTTTTTTTTCTTTCTTTTCTTTTATCCACTCCATGTCCCACTTCTTTGTTTTTTTTTTTCCTTAACTTCACTATTCATTGTCCCTTTCTTCTTTTCTTTGTTCATAGTCTTTTATTTGTGACCTGCTTCAACACCAGCACACATCTTGTCGACCTCCACTAAGACCCACTGCCACCACCATACTCTTTTCCCTCTTTTTTGTTGTTCAAGTTTCTTTAGAGAGTAAGTCTTTATTCTTGGCTTATGGGTTTGCTTTTGTATGGTTTTTCGTTAATGGGTCATGGAGCTTTTGTGCTAATTTTTGCTATTTTTCTGTTTTGGTTGGAAAGTTTTTGTTGTTCAAGTTTCTTTAGAGTGTAAGTATTTGTTTTTGGCTTATGGGTTTGCTTTGATTTGGTTTTTCTTTAATGGGTCATGGAGTTTTGTGCTAACTTTTGCTCTTTTTCTATTTTGGTTGGAAATTGGTAGAGAAAGCTCTTATTTCGATTTGGCTTCTTGGGCAAAAGGACTTGAGGATCAAGGGCTAAATCATTGTAAGTACTTGAATCATTGTAAGTATTTGTTTATCATTGTCTTTGCTCTCGTCCATGTTCTCTGATTAAAAGCCTAAAAAAGTTTCAACACCTAAGCTAATAATAAGGCTTATCCAAACCACTATAATATAAGGTAAAAATTATTAAATAAACCAAGCTCTGACATGGACTCAACGAATTTTCACATTGTTTCTTGGGGTTTCGAATTCACACCTAAGATTGATTTAATTACAGTTTAATCAAAGAGGGGGGAGAAGAATTTACCAATTGATAGCTACATCTATTTAACATATATTACCCAATAGTTCACTATAAGGAAAAGCTAATCAACTTGGCCCATTTGTTCATTTAAAAAACTATAAGCACAGTTTGGTTAATAGAATTGTAAGATGTCAATTACAATGTACCAACAATAAAAATGTATTTACAAGAAGTAACACATTTAGAATATTATAAGATTTTTATATAGTTTCTTCCTTTTTCTCTATTCCAATTTGTTGGAACTGAGAATAAAAACTCTCTATATTCAATGTCCAATTAATGTATTGATTTCTGTCCTTAAGTGTATGAATTTTTTTCCCCCTTTTTTTTTTGAGAAAACGAAAGGAGGGCATTGGAGGAGTGGGCATGAGTACTCATAAAAAGAAGGGATAAAAAATGTGAGATTTTTACTTTAAAAGTTGGACCATTTTCTAAAGTTTACTTGAGAGGAATGTTACCATATAAAACTTATAAATATATCAATTTTTAAAGTTAAATAATAGAATAATTTACATTTTTATTTATATGTTGATGTGATACCAATCACATTCATTATTTCATTAGTTTATAAATTTTTGGTGGTAAAACTGATAATAACTTAGAGTTTTTTTTTTTTTTTTTTTTTTTTAATTAAACTAGCTGCTAAATTGATAGTAGCACTGACAATTATTTATTTGCCATTGCCATTTCAACATAACACTAGAAATAATATATAATTCTTTTTGGTTCCCTTTTAGATCCATGTATGGTACTACTCCTACTACTAGAATTCTAAAATACGTATTATATAGATGTATCAATGTATGCTATTTTAAAAGATAAGTTGATATTGGGAGTGTTTATTAAATTTGGAAATTTTGATGGATATGGTTAAGTTATATTTGTTGATTAATTTTTAGACTTCAAAACTTGTAAGCATTCTATATTTGTGGTGGATTGTTGTGTTGGAGCAAGCGGGTGGTTTGCATGGTGTTATAAGGTCATTGCAATTGATATTGGGAGTGTTTATTAAATTTGGAAATTTGGATGGATATGGTTGAGTTATATTTGTTGATTACTTTTTAGACTTTAATACTTGTAAGCATTTTATATTTGTGATTATGATAATTGTATTGAGTGGATTGTTGTGTTGGAGCAAGCGGGTAGTTTGTATGGTGTTATAAAGTCGTTGCAATTGATATTGAGAGTGTTCATTAAATTTGGAATTTGGATGGATATGGTTGAGTTATATTTTTTAATTAATTTTTGGACTTAATACTTGTAAGCATTTTATATTTGTGATTATGACAATTGTGTTGGGGTGGATTGTTGAGTTGGAGCAAGTGGGTTGCTTGCATGGTGCTATAAGGCGGTTTACATTCATATTGGAAGTGTTTATTATTTTTTGAAAATTTGGATGGATATTTTTGAGTTATATTTGTTGATTACTTTTTGGACTTCAATACTTGTAAGCATTTAATACTTGTGATTATGATAATTGTATTCGGTGAATTGTTATGTTGGAGCAAGCGGGTGGCTTGCATGGTGTTATAAGGCCATTGCAATTGATATTGGGAGTGTTTATTAAATTTGGAATTTTGGGTGGACATAGTTGTTGACTTATGTTTGTTGATTACTTTTTGGACTTCAATACTTGTAAGCATTCTATTGATAATTTTGGGTGGAGTGTTTATTAAATGACTTTGTTGTTTGATAATTGTTTTGTGTTTATTAAATTTGGAATTTGGATGGATATGGTTGAGTTATCAAGAGATATTGATTAGTTACCAAATGTATTAATAAATTACTTTGTGGTTTTGAATATGTTGTGCACCATATTTAAGTGGATGTGTAATTCTACTTCCATGGTTTTTGCTTAAATTTGTAGAGATTCAAGACTTAGTCTATTTGTGTGAATGAAGATATAGATAGACTCGATATGGTTTGTTTATTATATCCAAGATTATGTGTAATCTTATTTGCATGTTTATGAAACTAAGTGATTTTGAATTTGTTGTGTAAATGAAGATATGGATAGAAATGGATATAGATAGATATGGTTTGTTTAGAATATTTAAGATTATGTTTAATCCTATTTGCATGTTTATGAAACTATGTGGTTTTGAATATGTTGTGTACTTTATTTAAGTGTATGTGTAATATTGAGATTTTCAATAGTTAAGTGCTTTATAGCTCATCTCAATAGACCTAGATTATCAAATTAAATTACAATCTATTAAGTATTATAATTAAAATAAAAATTTACTAATTGGTTAAAGATTGCTAAAAATAGACAAATAGTAGTCATTTAATGATATAAAATATAATCCAATAAACCAATCAAGTCTTCCTTTATTTTATTTATTTATATGATATATTATATATTTTTATCAAACTAATACTAGTTCATTATATTATAAGTTATATAAAATATCTATTTTTTTAATAAAAAAAGAGGGAATATAAGAATAAGAATTCGTACCTGCGAATGGAGAAAAAAGTAGTTACTTCAAAAAAATTAGTAAAGAATTAGGGGGAGAGAAAGAGAGAGAAATGAAGTTACTAATATTAATTAACATTGCTAAGTGTATGGTTTTCAACCATACATGTGGACAGTACCCTTCTTGGAATTGAAGTAAGGACTTAGGTTGCGTTTGTTTTGGCTTTAAAGGCTTTCCGAAAATGCTTTTACACCCGCGTGTGTGTTTGGTAGGTACTGAAAATTGGGGCAAATGGAATTGGTATTCTGCGTTGACCGTGATATAAGACATATTTGGCATAAAACCATTTTAGGTTTTATTTTACCTTCAAATGAATTACACCTCTCACACACTCTCTCGAAGTTTCTCATACGCACTCCTCACAGACATCACTAATACTCTCCAAGCTCAGTTGTGACCGAGCTCCACCCTCTCCCTCACACCAAATGTAGCCGATCCACTCCCTCACGCTAGTCCGAGCTCCACCCACAGTCCGACGAGCGCCGCCGATCCACCCACGGTGAGTTTCCTCCACTGTTTGAGTTCATTTCAGTCTGACAACCTCACCTCACCTCCGATCCACCCTTTATTTGAGTCCGACGACCTCACCTCACCTCCGATCCACACACCTCCGACCCACCCTTTACAAAAGCCGATCCACATCCTTTCAAACCCATCTAGCCAAAATCCACCCTCAAACCCATAAACAACCCAACCTCACCTCACTATCTCGGATCTGATCTATATATATATATATATATATATATATTTATTTATTTATTTATTTACTTTTTTTAATTATCCATTTTTATTTAATTATTGATTTAAGAATTTAACTTTTGTTGGTGTTACAATTATACAGAAATAGAATGCAATGTGATTTGTTGGTGTAAATATTGATTGTGATGGTATTATGTTTTGTATGTTGTTGATGTTACAATTATACAGAAATATATGTGCATAAAAATTTGGTACTCGTTATTAATGTGGTTTGGATGTTTTCTGTTTGTGGTTGTTTTTATATACTGTGTAATCAATAACATGCTTGTTTACGTACCTCTTAGACCACAGTGTTTATGATTTTTTAGGTGAAGAAAAAAACCAATGCCGCAATTCTTGCCTCAGTTGCATCTGTCCTCCTTGTGGGGGTTGCATTGGTAAGGAAATTGCCGTATAGACGACTGCCTAGGGCGCCTTATGTTAATCATGCAGCCTACAGAGAGCATTACATAAATAGTATTCTGCATGGAAGTGAGAGACTTTGTGTGAGTCAAATTAGGATGAAGCCTATAGCTTTCCACCACTTATGTCACATCCTTACTGAGGGGGAACACCTACCCCCAACTATTCACATGTCCGTGCAGGAGCAAGTGCTAATTTTCTTACGCATTATTGGTCATAATGTGAGGTTCTGTGTAATTGGTAGTCAATTCCATAGATTGACTGAGACTGTTTATAGATACTTCAAGGTCGTCCTTAGGGGGGTCTTGAAATTATATAGAGCTTTAATAAGACTACCTAGCGAAGATACACCCCTAGAGATAAGGGATAGTAGAAGGTTCTACCCATATTTTAAGGTAAATATTGTAACTTGTGTATTTTTGTAAATTGTGAAGATTTGTGTAATTTTAAACCATTATGTCTGTCGAAAATTAGGATTGTGTTGGAGCAATAGATGGTACACATGTTCGTGCATCTGTGCCACCTGAAATACAAGGAAGGTTTCGTGGTCACAAAGATGGAACCACGCAAAATGTGTTAGCTGCCATTAGTTTTGTCTTAAAATTCACTTATGTATTGGCTGGATGGGAAGGCAGTGCACATGATTCATGTGAGTTAAATGATGCATTTGCTAGGCCAGGGGGATTTTCAATTCCCGAAGGTATTATAGGATTACTTCTCCTTTTTGGTTTATTAGTTTAATAAATATTGTGCATTTTCCTAAGCATAGTAGTGATTTGGTTTTATTTTTGAATATATGTAGGTAAGTATTATCTTGGTGATGTTGGGTATAGTAATAAAAATGGAATTTTGTCACCTTATCGGAGTGTGCGTGATAAGAATGCAAAATGTCATATTTTTTCTTCCTTAATGTT